>CM029640.1:2016996-2724418 GCA_017311315.1 Dendrocalamus latiflorus | reverse complement strand
AACGGATATAGAATAAATCTATTAAGCCACAAGTCCAATGGAAATGCCAGTAATGGGGTATCATATTCTATTTGGGGCAATTAATCAGAAGAGGCAATTGTGTTCACAACTAGAAGATTTGAAAATGGAAAACAGGAACTATGTGTGGTGGCATTACATGATTGTCAACACTCAACAAATAACAAGACTACGATGAGTGATGGTTTAATAGCTGTGGCCATGAAATACCACCATACACAGTGCTTGCATGGCCTTTAGGGGGCATGCTTATGCGTATAATATAGCAGACAAATGTCACCAAGGTCGGTCTGCAGGAAAAATACAAAAACCTACCATTCCAGCAAGGATGCTTTTAACATAATAATCTATAGTTATGATAAAGCTTTGATGCTTGTTCACAGTAGCACAATCGATGTGCCTGGCACTAAACTAGAGAACTTAAAATCATAGCTTGTATAGATCTCAGCTCCAGCATATCAAATAGTGATTAACAATAATGAAGAACTAAAATCGCACAATCAAATAATAACACAAACAAGATAGATAATAATGAATCCTAAATAAGCATATATATAAGGATACTTAAATAAAAATTTTGATCAGAAGTTACACATACATGTGTCCAAAGTATATTCAGAATTAAATAGCTTAAAAAAATCAGGATCATAAGACAAAATGCATTACGTACCTCTTCCTGCTGGGAGACCGCGAATAGCTAGAATCTGCAAGTAAAATATCAGAATTAATGACATTACAAATAGAATGAACTTATAGCAGGTTCAATCAGAATTTAAAAGTGAGTAGCTGCAGATGTAGAACAATTAGCACCCCACCCACTTTAGCACGTGCACACACATATATGTAGAGAGAGAACATCTGTTTACCCCTTTCTCGAGAAATTGGTCTTCGATCATGAAGGGCACGATGACCCCTGGAATCTCTTCCAGGGGAATGCCTCCTACGAGGTGAGAATCTCCTATCGATCCTTCCTCTGAAGTCACTGCTTCTATAATCTCTTCTCCCTATAAATCAGGAAGGTGCAAGTTTTATACAAGGAAGCACTCATGTCACTAAAAAATGAAAATGCTGCAATATGGAGATAGGACACCCATAAGCCTGTTAAGCTTACCATAACCTTGAGCTACAAGATTATTCAAATAGCAATAAGTAGCAGGGGCTCCAGGATAATGTCATTAGCCACACAAAAAAATAGGTCCAAAAATTAATGCACAAGCAGATGCCAAAGATGCGATAAGGAACCACTGATGCATCCGTTAAGATAATACCAATACTCATAATGTTGATCATCTTGAAGGGACATGGATTGAAGCTCCATAAACAACCTCATACAGCAATTACGATGAAGAAAGGTCTGCCATAATCCCAATATCACCATATATCTAGTACCAATTGTCCAGATATCTTCGGTGACGACTTGTGAAGAATCACAAAAACATGGAATTACTGGTCACAAGAATACTTCCCAATGAAACTAGCTGATGCACCATAATCAAAGGATTTGTGACTCAGTTAATTGCAAAACCTGCTAATCACATGATCATAGCACATCGATCATATTATGGACAACACTCAATGGAGGGGCCATCCAAGACCCTCAAAAGTTCACCTTCTGATACAGCACAGGCATTACAGTCATGACAAATCGTCGAAATACCAACTGAAGAATCTATCAAAAACGTCGTGCTATCCTCTGGCAGCAGTTGAGTCTACCAAATCTGCTCAGGAGTCTGCTAATTGGAATGATAGTTAAATCAAAGGACAACCAATAAGAATGCCACCTAATTCTGCAACAAGCTTCCACTTGTTAGAATTATTTTCTATCTGCAGCAACTGAGGTTCAATTCAAGCACTAGTATGAAAAATATAGAAAATCACACAAGTTCAATAAGAAAATCACAAGCTCAATAAGACGAGACATAACACAGACAGCACACTATCACAGGATCATCAAGCATGCAAAAGGTTCCCTTTTAACCACAATGTCCCGAATGAAGAAAGAAAATACTCCAAAGATGGCCATCCACAAATGATCTGATTCGTATATACCATTGTTTTGAGTGGTCTAGTTAGTCGGCAGCATGGCCAAATTCTCCTAATTCTTTCTTCCCAATTACTGACTCTCCTCTTGATACCATAACATATCCGCAATATGCAGTATTAATGACTTGTTCTTTTTAGCACGGCAGGCCAACATCTCATACGGACATCAAATTCTCCTAACTCCTCCTTCCCAATTACTGGCTCTCCTCTTGATGCCATAACATATCCACAATATGCAGGATTGATGACTCGTTCTTTTTAGCATGGCAGGACAACATCTCATACCGGCAAACCGCCCATCATGTCATGTTCTTCAGAAGCAACTGTTTTGTTCCAAGATGCTAAATTCGCCAAGACATAAATCACCTGGCTTTCACGACCAAACATTATTGGTAGGATCCAAAACCCAGGAAACCTAATTTTTCAAGCACTCGTCTATTTCTGACAGTACTTCGATAGCCTGATTTCCCAATACTTCATTTGCATCTAGCTATTCATAGATCTATACCTACCAACCAACTGACCAAGAAAAGAAGGGAAGTGTATACATCTAACCCTCTCCGCTTCTCGCTAAATACAAGGAGAGACGTGGGGGCACAGGGAAAGGGCTATCCATACCGGCGTGGTGCGGGAAGGAGCGGGAGGAGGGGGGCCGGCGGAGCTCGCCGTTGCCGTGGGCGAAGCTGCAGGTGTCGCGGTTGCAGTGGCCGCGCTGCCACAGCGCGCACAGCTTCGTCTTGTACGCCGGGCCGCGGCGAGGAGGGCCGAGCATCGCGCCGCCTCCGCCTCCGGTGCTCGATCCCGGGCTCCCGGCTGGGGAACTCCGATCGCTCGCGAGGGTTAAGCCCTAGAGGCGGAGCACGGCGAGGGAGGGTCGGGGAGGGGAAGGGGGGCTGGGTTCGGGAGGCACCGCGAGGCGGCGGCATATTATAGCAAGCCCTATCGCCCTAGCCCCTCCCGTGCTGGGTGAAATGGATAGGGTGCGTTTATGTCCCATAGGTACCGTCCGATTGGAGAGGGACGGTCGGGGCTGTGTTCGGTGGGAAACATAACCACTTTTCGGTTTGAGGGTGATGTTGTTGCTTTCCGATTGGACGGTTGCATTGACAGAAAAGGTTTGTTCATTTTGTACTTATATTATGGGAGCCTCTGAGTCTATGATGTAGTTAGATCTTGAAATTTATGAGATAAATTATTATAAAATTTTTAGATTTTTTATGAACTTATATGTAGACATTAGTACTAGTTAGATTTTTTTTTGTAAAAACTTGTAGAGTCAATTGACCTATAGAAATAGATTAACTACGCTATGGAAGTGTTTGTCTTTTTTATGTATCAGAAATGGTAATCCCGATGATTTGTTTCTGTTTTTATTGTGATCATTTAGGTTTTTCCTGTCTTCCGTGGATGTTATTAAGAGGTAATACAAGATAAACAAATTCTTCGACCAGTTACCAATAACAATAACATAAAAATGGGGATCCTCGGGTGATTGCAGATGGCAAGTTTTGTCCATACGGTGATCCTAGGGTACCTCTAGGTTAAAACCGACCTCCTTTTGGTATTCTACCTTTTGCACCATCCGCCAAAGATAAAAATGGATGGAATTTTTGCCACTATGCGTGCTCATGTTAATGATATTGCAAGAGAAATATATTAAGCAACCCAACACATGTCCTGACATGCACGTAGACAAAAGATTTGAACAACGTCAAAATAGTTAAAACTAACAAAATGAATAAAAAACCATCTAGGGTTCTTAGCTAGACATGATAGGCAGTGGGACAATTTTTTTTCTACCCTTATTAAGGTTGTGATCAAAATGGCTGAAAAGCCTGTGGCTTATGGCTGAAAACACTGTAGCTGGCTGAAAAAAGCACTGTAGCTGACAGAGGCTTATTTACCATAATTAAATTTAAAAAAATTTAAAAATAGAAAAAACATATTAGCCCATCACGTATAATGTAAACAAATACGAGGAAAAAAAGAACCGGTAAAAAAACTCAAAAAAAGCCAAAAGTTCAGAAAAAGACGAAATTTATGAATAGTGCAAAAATAAGCTGAAGCCAAAAGCTCAAGCCATTTTGATCACACCCTAAGAGTTTGTCCCTCTTAACACCTGTTCCTTTAAATCTTTAAATTTGGTCATTTCAGTGCGTTCCTGTGATACTTCGCAGGTATTGTGTTTCTCGGCTATTATATTTAATAATCAAGCTAACTTAATTTTAGAAAAATTCGGGCCAATCTAGAGGTATAATAATATGATAATGAGTCATTACATACTAATGTAGAGGTATAATACTATGATATGATAATTGATAAGCTAAAACCTGTCAGATAATGAGTTCATGATAGTCATTAGATACTAAAGTAGAGGTATAATATAACCATGTACTCCATCAAAGCTAGATATATATATGTAAGTGGTATCTGCATGTATCCTAATATAATGCCTCTGCAAATGGATTTTTTTACATCGTCTCGATCAAAAGAAAACATCTAAAATAATATATCTAAGAGTATATCTCATTGTCAGTCATCAGAGTCCGAAGACTCCGAACTATCTAAATGATGATCTGGAACTGCAGGAAACTGTTGCTCCTGGGGATTTGACTGGGATGCTGGGTTACAATTGCCACTGCTTTGAGATTTATTTGTCGCCTTCTTTTGCGATGCCCCAACCTCCTTGCATGCCTTGTCTAGCATCACCAAAAAATCCCTTACAATGACAAACAAGCGAAATCCATCATCTTTTGCATCATTTCCGTGGAAATATCGAATTGTTTTCTTCACTAACGATCTCAATATCTTCTCTTCTTTAAACAGAAAGTTGGTCTCATTCTCTGCATGTTCTATGAAACGTTTTAACGACCGGTAGAACCCACTGTTCTCTTCTAGTGTTGCCATGTCAGAGTTCAGGAACTCTTTGGCTTTCAGTAACTCATGTCTGAGGTTCACCACACTGGCAGACAAAGCTTCAGCGTCTAGTGCAGCTATCTTCTTGACATTGTCCAACTCACTACTAAGCCCTGATACAATCATAAGGCCGAGGTTGGAGTAGTGATCACTGTTTTCTCGGAGAGATCCATTCGAATCATCTTCTGAAGCACTAGGAAGTGGACTTTTTCCACTTTCCATGGCCAACCTTGCTTCGCGGGCACCTTCAGATCGAATAATCTCTTGGACAACAAAGTGTAGCAATGTGGTCCTTCCATCGGCACCCTTGACATCTGATAACTTCAGAAGGGTGTCAAGTTTGAATGCATTAGCACCACCATGGAAGGTCCCATCATTCAAACGGTTTCCAGTTTTGAGAACAGCTTCTAGTAGCTTCAGAAAAAGGCGGTGCTTTAGTTCCCCACAAGCAGCCTAACACCAAACATAAAATAATTTAAGTACTTGGAGTAAAGGTTGGAGTATTTTGCAGATTTAATACAGAAGTCAAACTGTTTTCAGATGGATTACCTCCAATTGGAGGAGTGATTCCCTGAGACTTGATGCATCTTCTTGCAAAGAGGACATGAAAAGCAAAGCTCTGATCCTCTTGAAAGCAAAAGGAATGTCAATTAGTGCCTTCATCACTTGTTCTGCAAGGCCTAGTTGAGAGAAATCCCCATCATAAAGCCTGAGTTTCTGCTGCTCCTCATCAGTTGGTTTCATTCTCAAGAATGTCTCAAGAAGTAATCTAGGAAGCTCATTCCCTTAAGAATAGAATGAGGCAAAAGAAAATGTCAGAAAAATCAATAATATGATGTTTCAACGATGCAGAATCCAGAAAGTAAAGAAATTGCATGTTCTATCCAAGTTGTTTGCTTCCCTTTTAACCTTTTGGATAATTAAGTTGACATCAATAAATGAATCTATGCAAGAACAGAAAACATAACACACCAAATGATTAGTGCATCACAATCTGAATAATCTTTTGACCTTGAATGCGTCATTCACGATTCATATGAAATGAAATAGATCATGGATGCACAAAAAAATATGTACTATTTAGGAGGGCAAAGTTTATGTTGTTGTACTTGAATGGTTATATTTAACTAAAAAGAATATGGCAATCACCCTATAAGTCCATCAGCAAACGTTTTAAAAAGCTTCACTTATAAGTGCAATGCTGTCTTCATCTGTGCAGATGGCTTGTATTTAGAGAGGTACTAAAGGGCCATACTTTTTTCAGATATGAATAAGCAAGCTACATATGGACAAATGGACAATAGTTTCTTATGAATGAACAACTACCTTCAATGAGAGCATCTTGAATGTCCTCTACCCTGACATTCATTGCCTTAAAAACAACTGCCAGGTTGCATGATTTCTTAACATCAAGAAGAGAAACATGCTGAGGTGAAGTGTCTGCCAAGGGGACTTCCTTGCCCTTGGCTTTATTTCTGTTGCCAGCACCATAACCAAACAATGCCTCTATCATATCTTCATTCAAACTGCAAAATGTATTTGTCAGATACAAGCTTAATACAGACAAATGGACTAATAATTTAATGCTAACTTTAAAACTTACTGAAAAGAACCAAATTTGATGTCATGCCAGGCCATTGACCGATCAGGATTAGCAAGAACTTTGTCCCAATAGAAAGGCCGAAGCTTGGCTCTTGGAGCACTCACTTCAGGCTCAGATGATTCGCTGGCCTGCTCGCCTGCAGATGATTCTTCTGAATGACTTGACTCAACAGGTGACAGCTGAGGAAGTCTTGCTATGGAACCTTTGGGATGTGCAGGTGGGGGAGGAGGAGCCTTCTTGATAGGAGGCGGCAAAGGTGGAGGTGGGGGTGGGGGTGGCGGTGGAGGCATTAGTTTAGGAGCATCACTTGTGGCACTGTTATCCTGTGTTCCTCCAGTCACTTGTGCAGGTGTTGTGGCATAAGTTGAGGTTTTAAAACAGCATGGAAAGCACTGACTCATGCTGATTCCAGCCTTGAAAGGCCTAACTCCTTGATCATCCTTGTGAAGTGGGCTGGCAGGAACACGAACATCGGGTGACGAACCTGCAAATGAAATGTTATATGATATAATACTACCCCAAGAACAATCCACCATAGGTTGATAAAAGGGATATCGCCTCACCAGGCGTGTTAGCCAACTGCAAGTGAAGAAGAGGATGGTCATCTCGCTGCTCACTAACCGAGACCTTGCTCTTGTTGCATCCACAGCAGTAGAAAATTAGAAATGCAGCAAGAAATGAGCATGTTGCCGTCGGTAGCACAGCAATCAAGACTAATTTTATGTAGTAATGTTGCTTCTCTGAAGGTGAATTTGGAGGAGGCACTCCCCGATGCTTCTGTGCAGGTTTACCATGATGATGTGCGTTGGGAGGTTCAGTGTGTAGAGAGTTGGAAGGTGTAAATTGTGATTCGGTCACAGAAATGGGAAACTGAGCATCATCTCCATATGACAGGGATGGCGCAAAAGCTGGAGCCATGGAAGGAGCATCTCCGATCAGTTGATCAGCCAAATGCCGTCTTGGATAGAAGTTTGAACCATGCAATAATTGTTGGTTCTCAAGATAGTTGCTTAGTGCAACACTGTACTCTTGTGAAATGCCCAAGTTTAAATAGTTTGCAAGGATACAATCATGAGTAATAGAAGACTTCTCATGAGGAAGAAGATCCAGAAGCTCCAGAAAAAACAATATCTTCAAATCATTCTCTGATAAAATACTCAATAATCTATCCGAAGCAAATGACTGCCCACTGCCAAATATGTCCTCTGTGCCAACCATGTCCTGCAAGCAGATTGACCATATTTTGTCCACCTGCACCAATCCATGACCCATCCTACACATCAAGTATTGCTTTTGCTAATACCTCCAATTACTGTTTCTCCAATTACTAATGCCAGCTGGCCGAAAGTAGGCAGCATCAAGGGCAAGAAAACAATCTGCAACGCTGAGTTGCTAACCGAAGTAGTACTGAACAGAAACAAAAATGCTTTCATGGAAAGCATAAAGGAACTCATATTGGCAAGTTCCTGCACTTATTGAGTACAAATCAAGTAGAGAAATTTTGAGTGTGTCAAGTCAATCAATTGTAGTACAATCTAACATTTCATCTACAACAAAAACGCAAATTGCAAATCCGAAGCGTTTGTGACGGTCTTACCAGATCCCCATTCAGCAGGAACGAGGAGGAAGGATGTGTAGAAGAAAGATGGTGCCGCCATCCCGACAAGGAATGCCCCAAGTTCTCCTCCTCCCCTCCTCCACCCCCTCTTGACAGCTCGATCAATGCAGCAGCCGCCACCAGCAGCAGCACGAATCCCAACCTCTTCATGACTCTCTCCCACCTTTCAGACCACTTCTTCGTCGCCCCTTTCAAAAAAGGCCATCTTTTTCGCCTTCATAGCGAGTATGGGAGGGGAGATGGGACTTGCTCCAAGAAAAGGCCGTGGATGGAGCCTTGAGTTCTTTCCTAGTGCTACCTAGGTTCTAGAGGAGTCAAATCCTATTGCTTCGTTTAAGAACGGCAATAAGAAAATCAAAGTCGTAGATACTCTTACTTCAAAGTCACACGAGTTAGGCCTGATGGCTCAAAGAATCGGCCCATCGTAGGAGAAGTTGACTTTTAAACAAAGTACCTGCAGCTGCCTGCAAAGAGGCATTTCTTTATGTTGAGGTTTCTGTGTACTCATCAGTGGTCAGTTTTTTAGGGAGGATCAGTGGACGGATCGGGTTCAGATTCAAATATTCGGTTCCATCCGTCTAGTCCTCATTCAACTTTCAAGTTCTTGACTTGTTTCCTGTTCTTGTCAAACGCTGTAAAAATCTGCCTTTTGGGTTAAGTCAATTTGGATGCAATTGCTGCCACAAGAGCATAAAAAAGTGCAGTACTAGTACCTTGCAAAGGAGAAAGAAAGCCGGAAAAGCGTGGCTTTTACTCCGTTTGGCGAAGGCGCACGAGAGAGAAACCATGGAAAACGAGCGGAGTGACCGGGCCGGGCGCTCGCACGTCTCCACGCAGTCGGCGCGGGGCCGACGCCTTGGAGGCTGGAGCCAGGGCCACATGCCGCCTGCGTGTATGCTCTCCCTCGGCTTGAGGCCCCGTGCCCACCGCGCCACGCTACTTGACAGCCGCGCCGCGTGGGCGTGGCCTCCCAGAACTTAGCCATCCCCGCTGCCGGCCATGGCCGCCGCCGCGCTGCATCCCTTCCCGACCTTCGCCTTCTCCGCTGCGGCGAACGAGAAATTTCGATATTTGACACCGAATACGTGCGCCTCTCAACTTTTAACCTCCAATTCGCACGCCTTTGGAAATTTAACCCTGTCACTGCGAATTCTTTTGATTCAAGGGATTCTCCTCATTTTCTCTCCTTTTATATTTTGACACTTGTCACTGCGAAAATGAAGAGAATCCTTTGAATCAAAAGAATTCGCAGTGACAGAGTTAAATTTCTAAAGGCGTGCGAATTGGGGGTTAAAAGTTGAGAGGCGCATATATTGAATGTCAAATATCGAAATTTCTCACGGCGAACACAAGGTGTGCGTTGCCTGTGGGCCACGGCCCATTAGATCGTAGAAGAAGCCCTGATTCTGGGCCTAAGGCCCATTAGTCGGCGGGGAAGTGGGGCCCACTGTCAGGGTCACGCGGCGCGAGAGCTGAGCTGCCGTGCAAGCCTGGACTGTGCTTTGCGGAGGCATCAGGGCATGTGGTGGTGGAGTGCGGAATAAAAAAAACTTCCAAGGGTCGAGGCGAAGGGGCGCTGCACCGGCTTCGATTCGCGTCGCAAGATCGATCGAGCCCACTTCATCCGGTTGGCGTGGCGATATCTGGGATCCTTCCCTCGTTGTCCGCCGGTTCTTGATCAGGTAATTTTGGTCTCGCTCTTGCATACACGAAGAGATCTGCTTCCTGCAGTTTCTTGAACTGCTGGTGGTGATTTCGGCGGTTGAGGGTGTTGCTTGCGTTGTTCTCTGGTTAGTTTGTGACCCCATGGGCTTGTAGCTCTATGTCTCCGTGAGGTAGGATTGAGAATGCTTGCTGATGTGGTGTTCAGTAATCAGTGCATAAAGCCTGTTGTTTTAGCCCTACTCTGTGGTGTTGTTGCTCTGATACCGGAATTTGATGGCTCAATTCTTGAAGTTTTTGTTAAATTCCTTATCGTAGCAACCGGAATTCCGGTATGAGAGCTGCTTAATTTCGTAGCTGTTTAGGGGTTGTGCTGCTTAATTTCGTAACTGTTGTCATTTTATATCACGCCTTAGCTGGTAGGATTGGGGTTTCTTCCCAATAAAGCTAGGTGGGCATTCAAAAGCACAATGAAATAGGGAAGCCAATTCCTGAAAGAATTACCCTGAATTCCTAATATTCTCCTAATATTGTGCTACTGAATCTGCTTCTACATTTATAGTGGCCCTTGGTCTCTATTTGAGCTACATGTTGATCCACAATTGCATTACATGTTTGCCCTAATTAGGTTTGTTCTTTTTCCGTACAGTTTTCGACTGGTGACCAAGGGAAGAGATTTATCTTGGAAAAAAAAGGATTATGTGATTGTGCACCAGGAAGCCTCTTGTTGTAAGTTACCCTGCTGAGCCCTCATAGGAGTGGTGGCTGCATACTGGTACAATTTTTTTGTGTTCTGGACTCTGGAGCACAGAACAAGGGATTATCTTTGTAGGCCACGGCCTTGGTGATAATTAGTGCTCATTTATCCTCCTCTATAAATAGATCATCGTAAAAGTAGGGCGTAGTGGATTTTGTAAAGTCGTCCTTCTTTACATAGCTTGATATAATGGATGAGAGGACTATTTTAATGGGACGTTACGAAATTGGGAGGCAGTTAGGGCAAGGGAACTTTGCGAAGGTATACTACGCTCGCAATCTTACAAGTGGACAGGCTGTTGCAATAAAGATTATTGATAAGGACAAGGTCTTGAGGGTTGGGCTAATGGTGCAGATAAAGAGGGAAATTTCAATAATGAGATTGGTAAAGCATCCAAACGTTCTGCAACTTTTCGAGGTAATGGCTAGCAAGAGCAAGATTTACTTTGTTTTGGAGTATGCTAAAGGCGGTGAGCTTTTCAACAAAATATCCAAGGGAAAGTTCAGTGAGGATGTTGCGAGGAAGTATTTCCATCAATTGATCAGTGCTGTGGACTACTGCCACAGCCGAGGTGTCTATCATCGTGACTTGAAGCCGGAAAACCTGCTTCTAGATGAGAATGAGAACCTAAAAGCCTCGGATTTTGGTTTAAGTGCCCTAGCTGAGTCCAAGAGACAAGATGGCCTCCTCCATACCACCTGTGGGACTCCAGCTTATGTTGCTCCTGAAGTGCTTAGTAGGAGAGGCTACGATGGTGCGAAGGCTGACATATGGTCTTGTGGAGTAATTCTGTTTGTGCTTGTGGCTGGTTACCTTCCTTTCCATGACAAAAATCTTATAGAGATGTATAGGAAGATTTCCATAGCTGAGTATAGATGCCCTCGTTCTTTTTCTGCTGAGTTGAAAGATCTGCTATATAATATGCTTGATCCAGATCCAAGTACTAGAATTTCTATCTCAAGGATAAAGAGAAGCGCTTGGTACAGAAAGCCCATCAAGGTAAATGCATTGAAGAGCAAACATGAAACAGTAGACAAGGTGTATAAAGGTGAAGCTGCCACAACCTCTGACTCAACAGAATGCAGTAATTCTGAGGGAAATCAGGCGTCATCAAGCCTCCCAAACTTGAATGCATTTGACATCATTTCTCTTTCAATGGGATTTGACCTATCCAATTTGTTTGAAGAAAAATATGGCCGGAGGGAAGAGAGATTTACCACTAGGCAGCCAGCAGGAACTATATTTGCTAAGCTAAATGAACTGGCCAGGCGTTTGAAGCTCAAAATTAAGAAGAAAGAAAATGGTCTTTTGAAGTTGGCAGCTCCAAAGGAAGGAATGAAGGGATTTCTTGAGCTTGATGCAGAGATTTTTGAGCTTGCTCCGTCATTCCTCTTAGTTGAGTTAAAAAAGACCAATGGAGACACTATAGAGTATCAAAAACTGATGAAAGATGAAATAAGGCCTGCACTTAAGGATATGGTTTGGGCATGGGAAGGTGATCGGCAGCAGCAGCCTGAGAATTTTATGCAAGGAGAGCAGCTGCAGCAGTCACCTTTGCCATTACAGCAGCCACAGGACTAATTACCCTTATTGCTACCACAAAAGACACAGTGCAAACTGCAACCACCGTTCCCATGGCATCATCAGTACTTATTCAAACCACTGTTGCCGCCTGTAAACCATGCGGCCAGTTGCAACTGCCATTACCAGTTTACCACCGCATCAGCGGCAGGACTTGTTCCAACAGCCAGACTCATGACTTGTTGGCAAACTTTGATTGGATGTTCAGGTTTACCCTATTCTAGTAGCTCCATTGCCCACCATTTTGCATTTTTTTTCCTTTTAAGCTCCTTCTTTACATTTTTATTTTTTTTCTGATATTGTATATTCCATGTTTTGTACAAATCTGAAGTATAATATCCTTGTTTCAATTTTGGAAACCTGTGTGTACTACAGAAATTTGTATTCAGTGTAACTAAAGATGCTGATTAGTCGTAAAGGAAATCTTTTCATGCAGACATTACCGTATATAACCTGTGGATCATTGATGTAGAAGGCTTACTGGCCCAGGAACTGCTTAGCAAATGTAATGTGTAACCTTTTGGCATCTTACCTCTTCACATGGGATCAAACATCTGCACGGACTCTGAATGTCGACCATAACTAACTGGATATCAAAATCTAGAAATATGATCTCTAAGTCATAGTATGGTTTTATATTTCCAATTATTTATTTTGAATATGTAACAGCTAATGCCTAACATAGCAGATCGGTATTTTGTTTATATTTATGTTGAATAGTGAAGCAGTATCATCTTTTAGTGCATCAAAAGGGAATGTCTTGCTATGTGAAATGTTGGAATCATGTATCACCAGCCATCTATAACTGCCTTTCACCTAGCAGTCTTATTTGCCACCTGTTGTTGTTTGTCCTGGTAGCATTTGCATGTTATGGAAGTCAAGAAACAATGAGTAATGTTCCTTTATTCGGTTATGAACTCTTTAGTGATGTTGGGAATGTTTGTAAAAGCTTGGAAGTTGAAACATGCTGATTACAATGTGGGCTGATTTGTATTTTGATCATAGTATACAGATGATCTGAAGTTTTTCAGAAGTTTGCATCTTTAGAAGATACGGCCATTCTTATTATCCCAACATAACAGATTAACAGGCGTAATCCGCAGCAAGTATGAGCTCATCAATTCTGCAGTGTTTTTTCCATAGCCAGATGTTTGCATATTCTGACTGGGAATCATATTCGTTACCTTTGCTGTGTACCGAATGTCTGAATCATACTGCAAATTCGCAGTACTGAAACCTGTAGAGGTAGTTAATAGCATCACAGGCCCGTTATTCTGTGCTATCATATGTATATGTCAATTTGCCGTCCTGCATGAATTCTACTGAACATGATTGGCGATAATAACTGTTCTTCGTTTTTCTTTCCTGGTTGCTTTCAGGGCATGTGCTAGGAAGTACCCTGTAGAATCTAACACCTTGATCTTCAAAATATTGTCAAACTTGCTCTCTTACATGCCCAACCCCAAACATATGGTGAAAAGCGAATGGTGCCTTTGCCTTCTTACATGGTGAGGCTTGGTCCGTCCATAATTAAGTTCAGTTTAGCTGAGACAGAAGGAGACCATGCGACACATTACAAAGTGGTACTAGTACTATTTGGGATCCTCCTCGCGAATTTTTTGCCACGTGTCAACCGTCGGTGGTTGCGTGATTAGGAGAAGGCCAATTATACAAAAACGTGCCCTTTGATATTATGTCTGTAAAAAAAATCTCAGGGACCAGATGGAAAAAAATACCTCCTGGCATGCATGATGCAGTACAGTTTGTACTACTCACTCTGTACTCGCTATGTCAATGCAGGAATTGAGGTCCTGAAACCGTCGCGCCGTACTGTTTTTTCCTTTGCCGAAAACTTAATAATCGTTGGCCAAAAATCATCACCGGCACATGCTCTGAATTTTGAGAAAAAAGCAACTTCTAGAGCTGCTACCACAAGCATATGAATAGGACTTCTTCTGAAAACCTGAAAATGGCGGCTACCACAAAGTCTTGTTTACACGTGGGAATTCAAAGACCTCATCTAAACCACTCGATCGAAGCACTGTCTCTGTCCCACAATACAAGACTTCATTTCTAATAAGTGTTGTCCCGTAATATAAATCTATTACGGAGATTTAAGTGTAATTATTACAATATTTTTATCATATACTACTTTTCTAATGTTAAAAATTAGATGAATGGTTGTAGTATACTATTTAATAAAGATATATATATGGTGTAATAACATTAATTTTTTAAAAATTTAATTTTTCTTTGATTGATGTCTACTGTGGACTACGCTGCGGCACGGGGGGAGTAACCTGCTAGTACCTGACCATGACGTGCTCAGATCCAACGTCACACGTCCTATTCCTGCAGTACGTACTACATTTGCCGAACTTGTGCAGTCTGACGAGAGACGCTGCATAGTAGAAGCAATAGTACAACAACGTTAGGCAGTACAAAAGGGGGTGTGGGTGACCTGAGAGAAGCAGCGCACACAACACAAGCATCAAGCTCCCTCCCTCCCCACCTTCAGTACAAGAGGGGTCACTTCAAATCTCAAAAGCTAATCGATGATTCCTTCCTGCGTCTGTCCACGTTACGCGATCGGAAGCACAGAGGAAGAGGAAGAGGAGCAAAGGCATCATTGAGTGCAGCGTTGATGAACCGGCCGGCCATGATCCATCCATCCGTCCTGTTCCCGAGCGATCTGAAGCTGGAACGGTTCGCCAGCGCTGCACTCAATCACGCCTTTGCTTCCTCTGGCGAAGCTACCAGGAAATCTACAGCTTGCCTCATCCATCGCTGCGCTAGCTCCTCCCAAGCATCCATCATTGTTGTGTGCCAGCGAAAGACGTCATTCTGGCTTTGTTCAAGAGAGGTACTACTACTGCTGTCTGATTGTTGTGTGCCAGCGAACGACGTCATTCTGCCTTTGTTCAAGAGAGAGAGAGAGACGAAACAGCTTCCAGTTTGACAGTTTGTTGTTGATCCGAGAGACTGACGCGAAGGTGCGTGACGGGTTTCTTCTAGTAGGCTAGCTACTTCATTCTTAAGGTACTTGCAGTGGACCCGCTCGTTTTGGTTTCAGCTTCTAGCTATTTTTTACTATTCATAAAATTCGTCTTTTTTTTTTACTTTTGGCTTTTTTGAGCTTTTTTCCGGTTCTTTTTTCTGTATTCGTTTGCGTTGTCAGTGATGAGCTAGCATATTTTTCCCATTTTTTGATTTTCAAATTTAATTACGTCAAATAAGCCATCTTCAGCTACAGTGAAATTTCAGCCGCTACAGTGCAATTTCAGCTATAAGTCACAGCTTTTCAGCCCAACCGAGCGGGTTCTAAGTTGACATGGTGTGGTTTAGATTGCAAGCCAGTACATGTTTTTTATGGTTTATGACGAGTATGCACTTGCATATATATATGGCCTACGCTGGTACGAATCTCGTCTTGGTTTTGCCCGGGTTCATGTTCACATGAACTCAATAGACCCCCTTTGTTTTTGGTTTTTAGCTTTTTTGTTTGAAATAGCACTGTAGTTGCCGTTAGTTTTTTCTAATATATTCAATTAAAGAAAAATAAAAATACTATTATATCTCTACGGATAATGTAAAGAAAAAGAAAAAAAAAGGAAAAAATAAGAAAAAAAAGTTGTGTTAAGAAGCCAACATGTTCAACGGCTTTTAGCTTCTAGAAACCAGAAACCATCGCTATTTAGAACAGAGCCTTAGCAGGGACGGACCCTCCCTTTGGGAGAGCTCCGACCGGACCCCCCGGCACCGATGGGGCCTCCTCCAGAGCGAGCCGAGAACAGCGACGGACAGCGAGCACTAGCAAAGAGCGGTGCAACAGTTGAAGAAATAGAGGAGAGCATGGGCTCCGGTGAGTTTGATCTAGCCCAGCAGGCTAGCTGCCCAAAAGCCCAGAGCTAACCCTAGAGCGGCCAAGGCGGACGCACGGCAGGTGGCAATGGCCAAGGGACGTCAGGGAGTGGCCAAGGCGGCCAGGGGGTCCCTCTTGCCTTGTCGTAGCCGATTGATGCCAACGTCAGGCTCTTCCGGTCAGGACTGAGCCACTCCACCTCGGGCTCCTCCGCCCTGCCGCTTGCCGGAGATCCACTAGGGCTATTAGTTCCCTTGCTGATAAACCCTAGCCTTCACCTTCCAATCCATAGTTTGTGGCTCTGTGTTGCGAGCAAGCAAAGGTATATGCGATATTAGGGTTCCGTCTTAGTCTTATGCACGCCGGCTATCTTTGTATTTTTCAGATTAGTGCAGCTAGTAAGATGTCAATTGATCACTAACTTCTCTGTATGCAAGTTTCTCAGTAATAGTTAATCAGTCGATGCTTTATTAAGATGTGCAGACAAAGTCTTCCGATTGTGTCTTTGGGTGTGTTCTTTTTGGCTGCGGCTTGTGACTTTTAGGCTGTTTACACGAGAGATTATAAAGTAACAGAAACTCACGCGCGGTTTTTGCCGATATAAATGAAGTCAGTAAAGTATGTACTACAATTAACTAGTATACCCTATCTTGAAAAAACACTCCATTTAAAAGTTAGTTACTGTAGAAAAGCCGAAAAACAGCTTTTAGAAGCTGAAAAGAACAAGGCCTTTGTATGTTCGCAGCATTTGTTTTATATATACCTTGCAGCTTTAGTTTAACACCAACTTCCCTTGAAGAAATTGTGCAACAAGGGCAGTTTGATTTTCTTTTTCGGTAAGGATGCTGCCTCCACCGTCTATATTCTACAATGTCTTTAGCTGAGGACTTTCCATCTATCTTTTTTCCTGTGTTCCATAAGGTTATGTTGGCTCATAGGTGTAATGATTTGCCTAATCTGACATTCAGCACTTATTTATTTTTCACTTGGCTGCTGTGACCTTTTATATTTGGTAATGCTACTAAACCTAACTTGTGGAGCCTGTTAAATTCCATATTTATGTTAGCTTCTGCTGTTCATTGTTTAGCCGATGTTGTATTGTGTCAAAACAATATTCAGGTCATTTTTACTTTCATCTAGTTGCAAACGGGCAATTGTATGTAGGTTAGTTGTTTGTATCTTTCTTGGTGTTCAGGTCACTGAAGAGCAACTGGCAGCACTACTTATCAACTGCGGGCAGGTACATTTATTTATTTCCCCATTTGTTTTCTGAGGCCACTGTGCATAATCTTTATATTTTTGTTCTGAAGGTTGTGGACTGTCGTATGTGTGAGGACCCAGACTCAGTTCTTCGTTTTGCTTTCATAGAGTTTACTGTTGAGGGTAAGTGGCTGAATGATAATTAAACATGCTTATCACTACTACAAAAAAAGATCATCACAGATGGTTCAAAAACGTCATCGCAGATGGTTTGGTGAGCCGTCTTAGTTTATGGGTCAGTAATGATATGAGGTTATCACCGATGGTTTTTGAACCATCTGTAATACTTACTATAACAGACGATTATTAATTTATAACCGACTGTGATAGTTGACTATCATAAACAGTATATAGTAGAAACTGTCCGTGATATGTCGGTCATCACAGACGATTCAGGCTAAAAACGTCTGTGATGTCTGTAATTATCACAGATGGTTTTTAATAAGAATCGTCTGTGATATTTGTATTGATGATTTTTTATCTTTTTATTTTCTTGTCTTTTTCTCTACTCCACAGAATACCTTTAATGGATCGTCACATTTGCACCCTTGCTTCGTGAACCAGAACTCCACCGCGACCGATCAACCACGGTAGAACAATCATCGCAAAATGACCACAGTGGAATGATCACCGTAGAATGACCACGGCAGAACGATCACCGCAGAATGACCACGGCAGAACGATAACCACAGAATGACCACAGCAAATCAACCACGGCAGAACGACCACCGAAAATCAAGCACAACAGAACGACCACCGCAGATCGACGACAGCAGAAACACCACAAGTCGAAACTTCATGTACTCGTTGAGGCTGCAGGGACCGTACAATAAAGGGTCATCAAAAGTGCGAAGCACGCCGCCTCCCTTGGGTACAGACCTAAATAGAATCGAGTAACGCTTGCGCTTGCTCGACGTCCTGACACGGTGCATGCAAGATGGCACCCTTCCATTCGTCACGGCCTGCAATCACATTCACAAGCTATAGTCATCGCCTCGTCTTCTTGATAACCTTCAAAGGGAAGGGAAGAAAGGATGGATGGAGCTTGTACGTACCGTGAGTAGATCACTGGTCTTGACGGTGACGATGTTCAGCTCAGGGGGCACAGCGAACCAGCTCTCCTGTGCATTGGCCTGCATTTCGAGGCCCTCGACATCGTGCTAGGTGGAAAAGGGAGAAGAGGAGAATGGTGAGGCCTACATCTCGAGGGATTAATAAGGTGCGAGAGGTGGGAAAGACAGGTGCTTGCAGTTCGATGCGGAGAGAATGGACGGGTGAGATCGGGATCCTTAGGGAGATGTCGGTAGGGATGGGAAATGGTAATAAGTAATCCGTTTTATCCGATATTCATATCCTAGAAAACGCGAACATGGTAAGCAAAATCTGTATTCGAAAATGTTTGTATTCGTATTTATTTGAGAATATTAATATTCACATTCGTATTCGAGAATATTCGTATTTGTATTCGAGATTATTCGATTCATATTCGATCTGTTTCTGGAACCAGAGAAACCTAGATGAATTTTGGGATTTGAAATTTGAATTTGGGCAGTTTGAAACAGGTAACCATTTCGGTAACCAATCAAAAACCGGCAAAACCGCTAGGAATTTGTTCTACCAAGATTTGTTACAGAAGTTGTAGGAGGATATTCATATTCGGCTGAATTAAGTACATATTCGATTCAAATTCGTATCTGTTACAACATTCGATTCGTATTCCTATTCGAGAATATTCGAATTCGTATTCATTTTAAAAATATGAATTCATATTCGTATTTGAGACTATTCGATTGTATCGATCCGTTTCCATCCCTAGATGCCACGGATTGGTGGCGTGGCGAGGCGAGACTGAAATTTCATACACAATTATCACAGACAGTTCTTAACAAGAACCGTCTGTGATATTAACTCTTCACAGACGGTTTTTAGTGCCGACAACAATACAGATGGTCTCTAAACCTAAACCGTTTGTAATTGTATTTAATACTGATGGTTTCAGTAAACTGTCTGTGATGAGGCATCTAAAATTAGCCTTTTTGTAGTAATGTTAGGTCAATTGTCCATTGGTTAAAAAAATCAAGAAATGGTTTCAAGATATGAAATCTCGGAGAATGAAAATGCCTCGTTCTCCTAGACATACTTAGTTATTTACTACCATGTCTATTATCAAATCGTGACACTACTGATCCATCTATCCTTCACAATTAATAGGTTGCTTCTTCTATGGCTTATCTTTTTTTACGCTATTATGTTCGATAACTTGGTAGCAAACTGTGAACTAAGTTTCATTAGTGAGGTATTTTTCAATGTCCTACCGTTATCTTCACATGTTTGCATACAAAATGTAGTTGTTTTTGTTTGGTGTCATATACTCTTATTAGTACAATTGTACGTAATAGTATTTGCTTTGCGTTTGCGTTCCGTCATATGTATATTTTATTTCTGGATATGTTACTGGACATTAATTCAGTTACACTTTACACGTAGAATGGAATCGTGCAAGCAGCGGTTTAGGAGGACCGAGCGAGAGAGGCCTGCGCCCACTACCGATTTACCGCGCGCAGGCTAGCTAGATTATATATATGAGAGGCGCTTCCATGCTTTTCTCAAAGTGATTTGTACAACTTTCAAAGCAGAACTGAATGGTGGATAGTGATTACTTACCTTTTCAGGTGATTTGAGATTAGTACCATTCTTGTTAGAGTGAAAAGCACAAAAGCACTACTCTATATATATTTCCTTCAAGAATGCACATGTAAACGGCAGAATCACAATGCAACAATGCACGCACACGCTCCTAATCAACAAGAAACAAAAGGCAAAAAGGCTGCAAAGAGAGAGGACTCTTCGCATGTGTTTTCGGGCGGAAAAAAAATTAAGAAATACGAGAATACATGATGAGCGGAAAATCCTAGCTATTTAGCTGATTGCCGTGGCACAAGCAAAATCTTTCGAGTGGCAAATCATCAAAACCGGAGTCTATTGGCAAATCATTAATCTTCTCAAATCTCAGCTAATGGTATGCTTGCCAGGATTTCCAAAGATTAGTTATGCTTGTTAACCATGGCAAATCACCAATTTCTCTCTGCTAGTAAGTTTTGACGCTTGCTAAGATTTGCCGCGGCATGAAGGCACAGCCAACAACCAGCTCCATAAGGAAAGGACCGGCTCTGTCAGTCCGAAAGGGAAGCCGGCGACGGCCCGGCGAGCCGCACCCACACGTACCCTCGGTCCGGCCCCCCACCGACGCCATTTCGTGGAAAATCGCCGCGCCGGCAAGGTGACACCTCACTGATCATCGTTTCTCAGCGATTTCGACGGCCTGACCTCCGATCTAACGACAGCGCATGGAGATTTCGAGACGGAGTCGGTACCGTGGCCGAAGCCCAAAGGAAAAAGAAAGAGTCTGGCTCTGATCAACTCGGCTTTGACTTTTGGCTTATTTTTCACTATTCATAAGTTTCGTCTTTTTCTGAACTTTTGGCTTTTTTGTTGAGCTTTTTTGCCGGCTCTTTTTTTTCCGTATTTGTTTGTATTATACGTAATGGGCTAACATATTTTTTATATGTTTAAATTTTTTAAAATTTAATTATGCTAAATAAGCTTCTGTCAGCTACAGTGCTTTTTTCAGCCAGCTACAGTGTTTTCAGCTATGAGCCATGAGCTTTTCAGCCGATCCGATCACCACCAATCGACCGTGCCGGCTCTCGTTCGCTTCGATCATACACTCATAGTACACGGTATTTATTGCAAAACTGAATGGTCCGTGAGAAGGTCTTAAATATTATTAAGATGAATTATTATAATTTGAAAGAGTTAAAACTTTGTATTTGTATTTGTCAGAAATCTAGCTATACATGCAGTGGCCACTGTTGAATTAGTAAAAAGAAAGAATTGTCCGCTGTTTGTCGGCATCAACGAGGGTGTAAAGTTCTGCATGCAGTGTCATGTCGAAGTGACCAGGATGAATTGACTTGCCAGGATGAAGTTCTGCAACGAGGGTATAAAGTTCTGCTTACCATGTCGAAGTGACCAGGATGAATTGGCTTGCTGCCCAGATCTTCTATCTTTGCATGCACGTGTTCTGTTCTGGTTGGTCTTGTATGCATGCAGTATGGAGGCCATGCAAATAATGAGGTAGTGTTGAGGTTTGCTTTGCATCGCAATTATTGAGGCGACTGTCGAGTGAATAGTTGGTGACTGACAAAAGTAATCGTTTAGCTGAATTAGTCTCTAGAGGTTTAACCGTGTCGGCAGGCCGGTCGACCGGCGGGGCGGTTTGGTCAGACCGTCTGCATTGCAATGTTTTGGTCAGATTTTTAATTCTTAAGTTTTGAGTTGCCGAATGAATTTTAGTGACTAAGATCAGTAATTTTATATTGTATAATATATGTTAATATTAACATGGGTCAAGTTATAAAAAACTTGTGCTTGGAAACTATTTCTTTGTCTTTAGATGTGTAGGATCACTTAGAGTCAAACTGTGGTCAACGGCGGGAATCGGAGCTACCCTCATAGAGAACCCGAGGCCTATAATGATTGATGATGTTGGGTGAGACGGTGAGCTCCTGTATGGCACGAGAAAAGTGGAAAATATTGAAGGAAAGTTCGAACGACGAAATTGAACCATGTGGCTTGGTCGGTCTAAGTGAGGCGTGGTCCAGTAGAATCAGAATGAAAGAGACTTGTCGATGCGTGGTAAAACAGTGATGACACATGGCAAGCATGACGATTGCTTGCAATGGAAGGAGATGATTGGGGTCAAGAAAGAGTATTTTGGTAGTTTGACCAAAATACTGAAAACGGCTTTGGATGAAAACTGCAGCGCGCGAGCAGCACATGTGAAGGTGGTTTAGGTCATGGAGAAACTAATATGATCAAGATGGATCAAGGTTTAGAACTTAGTAGATTCAGATTTATGTGTTTTGAAAAGTATGCATAAGTGATCATATGTGAGTAAAACTCGTGTATGTAGGGTTATCAAATTTTCTATTGTGCTAAGTTGATAGTATCCACTAAATGTTAGATATGACTGATTAGCCTATCTATTTAAGGTGTTGGGATGGAAACTTGTGGTTAACCATCCAATCTACTTCTCTTGTGCTTTCTTGATTAGAGTTAGGGTTTGAAAGTTGAGTGCTTAGTATGCTCTCTGTTCTGCAAGGTGGAGTGGCTGTAAAACCTTTCTCCTTAAACATCAATAGAATCAATCTTTGATCATCTTCATTACTATCACTTGTCTTGATTAATTTGCTCTTAATTAGATTAGTTTTTTCTCTCCTCTCATCCTTTCTTGATCTTGTTGTGCCAATGACGTATAAGAGATGGAAATAAACTCTGAGAATCATTCTCCACCCATCTAGTCACTTTGGTAGCAAGTTCATCAAGAAACTCGGTTTTTACACATTTTTAATTTCCAAATGGCTTTTTGATCTGAGAGTTTTTACTTTTTAGAATGATTTCGTCGGTGATCTTGCTTGTTGTGACATGTAAGAATATACCAAAACCATCTTGACTATCCTCTGTCCATGAGCAAGTCTCGATTGTTGATTTTGATTTTTACTCGTTTTTGGTGCAACCTTACTTAAATATCAAAAAGGTCTGAATTTTGACATGGGTTTTACAATCTATAGATGGAATAGGTTTATGAGATTTTGAGCAAGGTGTGTACAAATTTTTAGGGCTTTTGGATCATCGGATCATAAATTACATGTGTTTGAAGTTTTGTAACTCTGCTGAAATTACTGTTCACTTGTCTGATTTATTTATTTAGAGAAAGTTATCAACCCAAAAGAATATATCCAAGTGTATTGTGTAGTCAAGATTGTCCATAAATTACTAGGGCCCACTAGTTCCTTTCAGATGCTTATCGGAGGCCCAGTAGTTACAGGCTTGAACTAGAAACGGGGAACCATCTCTCTTGAAAGCTGTTCGAAGAATCTCCTACGAACAAATGGAACAGGCAAGCAGCAGGTGATGCTAAAATGAGACTACAGAATAAGATGCAAGTGAGATTATGAAAAGAAATTTTGTTTGGTACACTTCAATTACAAAAACGTACTGACAACTTGGCATGAAACAAATTAAGAAAAAAAGAGAGAGGAACAGTTACAAGATATGCTATGATCAATTCTACTACAACATCAGAATCAGTAACTAAGCAGCATACGTACGTTCATGGGCGGATCCAGCGGTGGGGCGGGGGGGGGGGGGGGGCTCGAGCCCCCCTACCGCTACCGAACCCTTGGAGCCCCCCCTAAATTTTTAGCCATGGAAGTATAATGTAGAAGGGGCTAAGGTCAAGCTGAAGGTACTTCATCCCCTCTAAAAAATTTTCCTGGATCCGCCACTGCGTACGTTACGTATATTGTTCTGCACTCTGCACACTAGCTGTGTCCTGTGTCTAACCGTGGCTTATGCTATCTTCGCTACTGCAGCCAATGCATGCATCATCTGCATCGATCTGCCCACCATGGATCGACTGAGAGAGCTCGTCGTGGTCGGTGGATCAGCTCATCTCTAGCGCTATCTTCTTCCTCATCTCGGCGTCGCGCGCGTCGGCGGAGTCGATGACGATCTTCCTCCAGAACCAGTGCCTCCTCCAGACGTGCGAGACCTCCTCGAGGGGCACGCTCTTGGTCTCCGGCAGTAGCACGGCGATGAAGAGCGTCATGAGGAGCACCCAGCCGCCGAAGAAGTAGAAGAGGCCGAAGCGGAGGTGGCAGAGGAGCGTGAGGAAGATCTGCCCGATGAAGGCGGTGAAGAACATGTTCACTGCCACCGTCACGCTCTGCGCCGCCGACCGCACCGCCAGCGGGTACACCTCACTGGAAGTCAGGGTCAGCCACCCCATCGCCCCCCCCGACCACGCGAAACCGGCCACGTACACGCACACGAACAGCACGATGCACATCGCGTACTGTTCCGACATCGCCCCCGTCCCGCTCAGCCCGAACTGCAGCCCGATGAACGTCCCCACGAGGATCTGCCATGGCATTGCAATGTTGTGTTGTGATTCCCTTGCAATGTTTTGTTGTGTTGTGATTTGTGACATGATGCTGTTGATGTGTACTTGCCTGTGAGATGATCATCTGGGTGCCGCCTTGGAGGAAGAGGGCGCAGCGGCCGACCTTGTCGGCGGTCATGATGGCGACGAAGGTGGAAAACATGTTGATGTTGACGAGACCGGTGATGACGGAGGACGTGAGGGAGGCGTCCTGGCGGAAACCGACGGTCTTGAAGAGCACTGGTGCGTAGAACATGATGACGTTGATGTCGGTGAGCTGCTGGAAGAAGGGGATGGAGAGCGCGAAGGTGAGCTGCGGCTTGTACTTGCCGCCGAAGAAGAGCTCCCGCCACGAATGCGCCACGGCCTTGCTCTCCTCGGCCGCGGCGGAGAGGTCCTCGAACTCCTCGCGCACGTCGCCGACGCCCCTGATCTTGGCCAGCGTCACCGCGCACGATGAGCGAGTTGGGGTGTCCGAGATGGCGAGCAACCTCGGCGCGATGACGGCGGCCGGGACGGCGCCTAGCGCCAGGCCGATGCGCCACCCCCACGAGCCCATTATCTTGGACGTCCAGTAGTTGGTCAGGTTGACCGACAGGATACCCACCGTGATCATGAGCTGGAACAGGATGTTGAGCATCCCGCGGTGCTGCGCTGGCGCCATCTCCGAGATGTAGAGAGGAGCAGCCTGCACCAATCAAGCAAAGATCGATCACGAACAGCTCATGCACATGCACGACTTCTTGGTGTTAATCTTTGCGTGGTGTTGCATGTATGCATGCTCGCGTACGTGAATGCAGAGGTCGACGTCGACGCCGAGGAGGATTCGGCCGGTCATCAGGAAGGGGAAGTTGGCGGCCACGCCGCCCAGGCAGGCGCCGACCAGGTACGCGGCTGCGACGACGAACAGGGTCCACTTCCTGCCGAAGGCCCGGGCCATGGCGCCGGCGAAGAGGGACACGACCATCACGGAGAGGAAGAGGGTGGAGCCATTGGCGGATCTACAGGGTATGCCGGGTGGGCCCCGACATACCCTGTAGCGGTGGGCCCCAGCGAAGACTAATAATCTCTACCAGCGAAGACTAATAATCGCTGCGAAGTACAGGCAAGCAATAATGAATGCCATGAGTCCATGACCCATACGTAATAATCTCTGCCATACGTGACGTGCGGGCGTGCGGCAGAATCGATCTCTTCGCAGTTTCCTCGCCTGCCGAACGCCGGAAGCCCGAAACGCGTATGGGAATCGGCGTTGAATGAGAATCGATCTATTCGCAGTTTCCTCGCCTGCCGAACGCCGGAAGCCCGGAACGCGTGACGGCGTGAGTCGTGACGCGCCGAGAGCCCGAGACCGGCGAGACGGTTCCTTCGCTCGCCAGATCGCCTGCCCGCGCGTGACGCGCCGTCTGCACCGAGACAGTTCGCCTTCGCAGCTTCGCTCGTCTGCCCGTGCGTAACGCGCCGCTCCGCTCGTCAGGCAAAATCAATCAAGCAAACAAGTATGATTTCTTGTGATTTTTTTTGTTTCAGATGAATCAATCAGGAAATCGTTAGGTCTCTCGATGGATGAGAGCGATCAGCGATGCCATTTTTTGTGATTTTTTTTGTTTCGGATGAGACCACCGCCCGCCCTAATGTACTTTTGAGATGAATGCTTCCTGTTAGCACTGATTGATGCGGGTTAATTTGGCGGAACATTCATTCTTTAAGGAAAAATTGGGAACATTCCCAACCATAAGAACATAGTCACAGATCTTGAAGATCTTGCATTACTTCTATAACAGAAACATATGGCCAAGAAAAGTTCTAGCATTCAAATTTCAAAATGATATATAATATTCTTTATTCTCTTGCAGGCCGGAGCAATTGTTTTTTTGAATTGTTCAGTTATGAAGAGAAGCGGAGACATTGCATCTCTTTTTCAGAAACATGCAGCCAAGAAGGCGGCGGCTGCTACTTTAAATCCTGCCCCATCTCCAGTTGAAACTGTGGCGGAAAAGCAAACTCAAGAGCAAGAGAGAGTAATTGATAAAATTGTGAATTCTATGCCCCCGCCCCCGCCACTGCCACCGCCACCGCCGCCGGTTTATGACATCAATCGCCTTCCGCATGATCCAGATGATAGACATCCCATTGAAAGTTATTTTGTTAATGATCAAGATGCAATTCGAAGAGCATATATTATTAAAGGTCCATTCCAACCTTATGCACATGATTTTCCAAAAAGAAAGATTGGAGATAGAGATCGTCAATTCAATTTTGTATGGTTTCATAAACATGAGGAGTGGCTTGAATATAGTATCAAGAAGGATTCTGTGTTTTGTTTTATATGCTACTTGTTTAAGAAGGGTACCGGGTCAGATAAATTTACTGTTGATGGCTGGAGAAATTGGAATATAGGAGAGAAATCACTTCTCAAACATCTGGGTTCTAAGGCACATAATGCAGCTCAAGAGAGATACATTGGCTTTAAGAATCCCAAGGTAGCAATTGATTATCACATTGAGAAGTTGACTGATGAGGATCTTCGTCTTTACAAGAAAAGGTTGACTTGTTCACTTAGATGTATCAAGTTTCTTTTGCATCAAGGATTGGCATTTCGTGGACATGACGAAGGCGAAGAATCTAGCATTAGAGGGAACTTCATCGAACTTTTGAAGTTTCTTGCAGGAAATAGTGAAGAAGTGAACAAGTATGTTTTGGACAATGCTCCAGGTAATTGTACCTTAACTAGCCCAGATATACAAAAGCAAATTATTCACTGTTGTGCCATGGAAACTAGAAAGAAAATAATTGAAGAACTTGGTGATGAGCCCTATGCAATTTTAGCTGATGAGTCTAGTGATATATCACATAAAGAACAACTAGCTCTTTGCTTGCGCTATGTTGATAAATTGGGAAGGCCATGTGAGCATTTTATTGGAGTTGTTCATGTAGATGATACTACCTCTTTATCACTTAAGGGTGCCATTGAAGCTTTACTTGTTAGTCATGGCTTGACTATGACTCAAATTCGTGGTCAAGGATATGATGGGGCTAGCAACATGAAAGGGGATATTAAAGGGCTGAAAATATTGATCATGCAAGAATCACCTTCTGCTTATTATATACATTATTTTGCACATCAACTTCAACTAGTTCTTGTTGCTGTTGCCAAGGGCAATACTGATTGTAAGGGTTTTTTTGATCAAGTATCCCTCTTGTTGAATATTGTTGGAGTTTCTTGTAAGCGTCATGGCATGCTTCGAAATGCTAGGCTTGAGAATATCAAGAAAGCACTTGATTGTGGTGAACTTGAATCTGGAAGTGGATTAAATCAAGAGATGAGTTTGCCTAGGCCTGGTGAGACTCGATGGGGCTCTCATTACAAAACTGTATGCAGCATCATCACTATGTATCAAGCAATCCATGATGTATTTATCGATCTTGGTGATGATAATTCACATAAGGATGATTGGACCAAAATACATTTTGTGCTTGGAGCATTTGAGACCTTTGAGTTTGTTTTCTTTGCACACTTAATGTATGTTATTCTTGGATACACAAACGAGTTATCCGAGTGTTTGCAAAGAAGGGAGCAAGATATTCTTAATGCAATCTCACTTGTTAATGTGGCAAAAAATAGAATGCAACAATTGAGGTCTAATGGTTGGGATCAATTTCTTGAGAGGGTCACTTCATTTTGTGATAAATATGGTGTTGAAATTCCTGCTATGAATGGTGATTATGTGCCTTATGGAAAATCAGCAAGGTATGCTCGTGCCCGAAAGCAAACAAATGATGATCACTTAAGAAGAGAAGTATATATTGGTGTCATTGATCAAATTAGTCAAGAACTTAATAATCGGTTTGACGAGATTAATATGGAGCTGCTCTCTTGTATGTCAGCCTTCAATCCTTCCAACTCATTTGCTTCTTTTGATGCATAGAAGCTACGCAGACTGGCTGAGTTCTACCCAAAGGAGTTCTCGAATAATTATTTGCTAAAACTTGAATTGCAACTTGATAATTATATCGATGACATGAGACAAAATGATAGCTTCAAAGGTCTAGACAATATTGTTGATCTCTCAGTTAAGCTTGTTGAAACACAGAGGCATAAAGTGTATGATATGGTTTACTTGCTTCTCAAATTGGTATTACTTCTACCGGTAGCAACAGCAAGTGTTGAAAGGGTATTTTCTGCAATGGTTTTAGTGAAAACAAAGTTAAGAAACAAGATGAGTGATAGTCTTTTGGATGATTGTCTAGTCACTTTCATTGAGCGAGATATTTTCTTTAAAGTGGATGAAGATGATATAATCGAGACATTCATGTCCCTTAGAAAGCGTCGGCTAAAAAAGTCAGATAAGTAGTATTGTAAGTCTCTTACTCTCTTTTATGCCTATATTTTGAACTATCAGTATGGCGTTTGAACTATGCATATTGTAATTTGTGGATGTTTTCAACTTAATCTTCAAATTTAAGACTTATCGTGTTATTTAGTGCATATATGCCGAATTACGTTGCAAATTTTACAACTGTTACCGAATTGTCAAATGGTTTTATTGAATTGTATATGAAAATTTTTGGACGGCATACCCTTAGGTAAAATCCTGGATCCGCCACTGGGTGGAGCCGAACAGCGTCAGGAGCTGGCTGTTGAACTAGCAGTACTGGTTGGTGATCACCCGCTCCTTCTGCTGCTGGTAGATGGACGGGAAGAACTTGATCAGGAAGGACTCCGTCGATGTCAACCCGGCTTCGCGGTTGCCGCCGCCGCAACACAAGAAGAGAAGGAACCTCTCGTCAGAGCTAAGCCATGAAGAGGCAATGCTAATCCATATATACAGTGGTGGCAGTGAGTGATCGAGAGTAGTAAGTGTAAGTTACCGGTGAGGCCGATGTCGTAGCCGAAGATGCAGCCCCCGACGGAGGCGATGAGGCTGGAGAAGAAGACGAAGCCGGTGACCTCGCCGGGGTACGTCTTGTACCTGGCATGGTGGTACACAATCACGGCCCCCGGCATTTTGCCCAGCCCCGGCGAACCGGCGGCAGCAACGACGATCTCGACGTGCGAGAAGAGGTGGGGGAGAAAGCAGAGGTATAGTGCAGCAAGCTACTACGTACGAGCGGACGGACGCCTGGCCCCTCCTTGTCGGACGTCTCTATGTAGCGGAGGAGGAATGCGTCAAGGGGAGAGCGGCGACTACTTAAACGAGAGGAGGGCTCGGCGAGCGGTGCGACGGCAACGGTGGTGCGTGTGTTCGCGAGCTGTCCTCTCACCCTAAATCGTCGGGAGTGTGCGAATCAATGAAACCATCATGTCCTCTCCTCTCCGTCAGACGTGCGTGTGACCCAGAAAATGTCTCCTTGGTTTCAAGGTCAACCACGACCTCAGACTTCTAATCTGGAGGCTACTTTTTCCATTATTAGCATGCATGTTTCCAGATATATATAACAACGGTGTTTTATTTATTTTTTTAATTAGATGACTCGAAAAAATTGACAGTCATTATAGTGCAATTTTAGCTAAAATCCAATAGTCAGAAGCCACAACCCGCTAAAAAAACCGGATTGAACGGAGCCGGTCCATTTCATGTTAGATATGTGCCTGCATTACCTAGTTTGTTTTCTAGTCGTTGAATGAAGGGCATATGTGGATCTCGAGGAGGAATGGAGAGGCAGATAGAGCAGATAAAAGTGCCCTTAAAAGTAAATAAGCTTTTCCTGCTAAATCAACTAGTTATGCATATGCCTTTGTCCTACTCTGTGCAGCAGCACCAAGAACAGGAACCAAGTGCCTAATGTTAGTGTGATCGTGAAAGCACATTCAGAACGCTTCAAAAGTTTGATGATGTCACAAACAAACAACTGACTGGTTATAAATCTTGCAGTTTCACAAAATTGATTGTAAACATTGCAATTTGACAATTTTTTTCATGGATGATACGAAGGAATCGCAGTGATGACTAGTGAACGTTGGAATATCGCAAAAAAGAAGAACCATGAGCAACACACAGACTAAAGCTAAAATCAAGGAATTATATATGCTTCAAACGGCGTCGAATGGTTATGGGAGAAGGGCAGAAGGAACTCATGTAATCCAGATTTTGGTAAGAATGCTTTGCAACCTGTTGCAGAGAGTTTCTTAATGATCTTCTTGGCATAAAGGTCACCAGAGTCTGCGAGTTCTTTTAGCATGCCAAAATGCTCGGAAGATATGATCCTGTTCCTTCCAATGCTGGTGTCTGCAGAGGACATGATAGCAGAAAGGGCCAAATCTTTACCGTCACCGGGCTCGAGCGACTGCAACAACCGGTTCAGATTGTCTTCGTCTTGAATGAAAACGACAATTGTTAGCACACGTCCGTACGTCCAGTGCTGGCGCATATACCATACCGTGTGTCCGCTACGGGCCCACACGCGCCATGCGTCATATGCCCACGCCCCTGACTCGTATGCGCTCGTGCCCTGGTCCCCAGGTCTTAAATGGGCTGCGCACCCCACGCATCTGAGCCCACGGGCTGCCCGCAAGCAAGCCCTTTAAGCAACAACCTTATAAGTGGTATTGGGCCTTCTCCCCCCCAAAAGACTAGTCCAATGGGTAGAGGCTCCCTCACACTTATAAGTTGTGCTTTTTCCTTTTCCATAATCCATGTGGGACTATTTTCCCAACAATCTCCCCCCCACACATGGATTGTGCACACCACACTTCTGGGAGATGTTGGGTGCTTGGCTCTGATACCACTTGTTGGATCGTAAGGGCATTCTCACCCCAAAAACTAGCCAATGAGGTAAGGGACTCCCCTACTTTTAAGTTAGGTCTCTTGCCCTTTCACAACCAATGTAGGACTATTCCAACAGCGATTAGAGTGAAGCAATAGTAAGTTGCAAATCACTTGGGTTGCCATCTCTCTGACTTGGAAAGTTTTAGCTCCAAGCAAAACTTCCCAGGGTAGTCATAAAACCTGCTCTGCCCACCATCTTGTTGTATTCCTCGGAAATCCTAGTTAGTTGTATCAGGGATTTGAGTGTGCATTCCATGACAGCATAATCACCATTGTTGAGATAGGAAAGAAGCCAGCTCAGAAAATTGGAGCTGATGAGGTCATCTGTAGAAGTTTTGGTTGGGAAGCAGAAGAACTGAATGGCTGAGAGAGCAACCTCCCAGGCTTTGGATGAGTAAGGAAGATCAGGGTTTATCAACTGAATGAGTGATTGGATCATCCCCATGCGGGTTGCTGCTTGTCTAACATTGGCATCACCCGAAAACATGCAATGGAGTAACACAACAGATCCAACCTTGCGCTCCTTCCTTTTGCCGGGAGAACTTCACCAGCTCTGATACTGCACCTTCCTCTACCATGAACATTTTTACTTCCTCCACCATGCTCAGGTTGTTCGACACCGCAAAAGCTGAGGTAACCAACCTGCCGCTGCTGTCGACATTGGCGCAAGCGTTGAGCAGCATTGTGGGGCCACCTTGTCCACATACAGCCCAACTTCGTCGGAGTTGCTCGTCATCTCCTTCAACGCCTGAGCTGCTCTCTATTTTGCTGATACGGTGCTAGTGCTTGCACTATCCAGTAGCTGGACAAGTGGAGAAACCACCCCTGCTTTCACAAGTACTCCTCTGAAGGAATCGTAGCTGGCAACGATGGAGACAATTCTTGCAGACTGTTCTTGGATGCATGCATCTCCTGATTCAAGAAAACTGATCAGGAGATGGATGCTGCTGTCAACCTCAAGCGCAACACTCTGTACATAATATCTTCGCAAAGGAGCTCTCCAATGGTGGCCAAGGTTTGGCTTCTTTGAACCGAGTCCCCAATCCTCATCCTCAAGAAAAGATCATTGATATAGAACCTCTTGTTGCCTAGGCTGGCATCAATGGCAGGCCTCGTCGCAACGAGCTTGCGAGTGCATTGGAATTCTGGAGGAACCCATCTCCTTGAGGTCCTTCAGATGGACATCAAGCTTGGAGCTGATGTTATCCAGATCACTCCTCAAGCGAAGCCTTCCACCATTGTATGATTGATCACTGCATAGAGAAGCAATGGCTTGAATATGACTTACAGTTGCCATAGCCGTCTGAAGGAACTGAAGAATTATCAGATACTCGTCGGAATTGCCGCCGCCTGATAGCATAAGCCATTGATGCTGATGCTGATGCCTTCAAAATTTGCAGCTTCTCACCAGGGCTGCATTCTGCCACCTCCATTCCTGCACCCGTACCGGCGTACCGTATTGGCACCAACACTGTCTATCTACATTACCTATGCCTCTTTCTTGGGGATTCTTGGGGTTGTAGACATGAAGTTGGAGCTAGACAGCTAGTAGTTTTTTTTTTTGTGTAGCATATGATAATGGTAAGGTTCTTGTAGCTCTAGCAGTGTGCAATCTATATGCAATGCTAGGCCAAGTGAATGGATCGGTTGGTGAATCCATTTGATCTCTCTTTTTGCTGCCTCCTTTTGGTTCCTTCGATTGGAATTTTGCACTGCTGTCCCCACCGCTGGCTCGAGGCATCTTTTGCTGGAACGAAGTGGGTTAAAAATTTAGTGGGGTGGGTGGTTGGAGTGGGAAACACAGCCTTACTATAATCTTGGATGGATTGATCACCATAAACCGTTCCATAAGTGCCTTTCTTGAGTAAAATAATTTAAAAAATATTCACAATTACCATCCCTTTCTCTTCTCTGTTTCGTCCTGTGGAGTAAAGCTGGCTGGCACCAAACATTTTTTTTAGATTTGTAGTACCATACTGCATACTTGAATTGAAAGAAACACTGTATAATGAAGGTCATCTATGTTTCAGCAACTAAAGAGTAATGCACGGTGGACCTACGGACCTGTATATGTATATGTAACAGCACCTTGGAGTGGAAACATTAAAATTGATGAATTAACGTGGGATTGCTAACCCTGATTATGTATCATAAAAAGGAAGGTGAATGTTGCATCAGGTGAAGACTAAAAAAATCCAAATGAACAGTTATTTCATAGCCCCAAGGGAACAATGCATGAACTGCAAAATGCAGGGTGTGAATAATAAAGAGCCGATATCCATCAAGCTTTTCTTACTTAATTAGCAAGTTAGTTCAAAGAGATAATATTAGGGGGTGCACGTGATGGAAAAGACCTAATCGTTTGGTGTGAGCGCTGAGCAGGAATGGACCAGTAGCTAGGCTAGTAGAAACTGTACTACGACTAGTGGTACCAAACCAGCCAGTGTCACACCAATCTCCCCATGTGATGCACCGATGTACCATCCTTAGTTCAGAATAGATAAATTACACATGCTGCCATTGCAACTCTTGCAGAAGAAACAGAAATTCAGAGCTTGAGACAAAATAAGTATTTTACCATTCTTGGACAGTCGGACCTCAAGAAAACTCTGCACCAAGCACACAAAAATCATAACTAAATATGTGCACATAGCTCCCAATGTGAAAAGAAAAATTAATAGAAGAGAATGGTAGCTATAGTGCTATACAATTGCAAAGCCAAGGCAAGAAATGAAGCATATGCCCCTATATCTGTACAAAATGAACTGAAAATAACACAGCACTGAAAAAATACCGCAGCCACAAAAAAGATACAGAAACAAAACTTTGTACAGTGAGATTTGAATACAATTCTCAAATGAGGTATCTCTTTGAATGTGCAAACAAATTTGAAACGTCCGGCGTACCTGGCTACATGATAAACGCTACGTACTTACTCTCAGCTACCTCGAGTGTCCAGATATACAAGGTAATGCGGCTTGCTAATGGAGGGCCCTTCCATCTGTCAAGGATCGCTTATGCTCCCCAAAAGAATCCAATATGGAAAAACAAAGGATGAACAGAACCTACTTCTTCGAAGATCATGTCAATCTGCCCAGATTTCTTCTTAAAATCCTTCTACAGCTGCCACTACGTAACATTTTAACATGGATGAGCTTGGAATGTAACATCCACCCACTTTGTGTTGGGACCTAGTACCTTTAGAGAGCAAGGAAAATAAAATGGATGGGTTCTTTTAAATTGTGGCTTATGATTTTTGAATTCTAGCTATTTAGAAAAACTGGTAACCAAGTGAAAAAGAGCACCAATAGGATTCCAGACTACCAGAAATTGAAGTCTCTTTTTAATTTACAGGTTTGCCCATAATTCGTAGCCTACCTTTTCGAAGGGAATTTTGCACGCTGCCTAGACGTGTACTCCTAATTGCTACTCTAAATCACAGGACTAATTGCTACTCTAAATCACCACTTATAAAGGTGTCGCTCGGTTAGACTACAAAAACCTAGATTATGGCTGAAATCACACTATAGCTGGCTAAAATTAATTGGCATAACTAAAATTTAAAATTAGAAAAAAAAACAAGTTAGTCCATCACGAACAATGCAAACGAATATAAAAACAACAACGGGCAAAAAAGCTTAAAAAATCAAAAGACTAGAAAAAAAACAAAATTTAAAAATAATAAAAAATAAGTTAGAAACAAAAGCTTAAAACCGAAATGAGCGAAACCCAACACCATGAGCGCATGGATAAAAGCAGTCTACTCTCCATAGGCCACCACTAGCACGTAGCCCACATACGCATGAATATTGAATAAGCTGTACACATACTGTTACTTACACAGTAAACAATACAGCGAAACGGAATGGCAAAGGAAAAGCAGGTACTGGAAGGGACAGAAATATTTAAGAAAAGTTGACAAGCATTCATGCAAACGAACCATAGGGCCTGTTTTTTTACTGTTCTTTTTGGCTGCTGATGGTTTTATTACAGATAAATAGTATTGAACAATGCACTGTGGATGGAACATTGGAAGAAGAGAAGCCACCTGAGCTGTTGCGGGCAAGACTTTTCCAATTCATGACCCATATCAGATCTCCAACAACCTGTCCAATTTGTCGCATAAAATCCAAAATAAGAAGGAATCCCAATACCAGCAGCCCAAAGGCCCCAAACAGCCACCTCTATGCCACAGACGCTTCACGTTTCACCAGCTGATGCCTGATGAGTTCTTCGCGGTTATTACATAATCAGACATCTTTATCACTAGGAATATTGCTTCCTCTCAAGGCTTGCTTGACTCCCTGGAATTACCTTCAGCAAAGATGATTTATCCACTGGTCAAACCTTTATTACAGGAGTACAAGACTATAAGCGCATTCAGTTCCTCATAGAAATGGCAAAAGGACAAAATGTAATTTGCAGGAGGATGCTACACCAGATAGTGCAGATGTTAAACGGTTCAAAAGCGGTGCCTGAATATGCTCTCATGTCACAAACAGTCATCCACAAAACTAATATATAATGCCTAACCCTAACAAAATCACCATGTCTATGTCAAAGGTCCAAAGGTTTGGTCTAGCAAGTTGATCGTGAAACTGAGCCTATTGTTTTTTTATTACGAAAGATGCTTTATGAAAATTTGTTTAGCCATCTTCTGAAATTTAGAACTATCCATCTGTTACAAAGAACGCAATAAAGCTCAAAGCCCAAAATTAACAAACAGGAATAGCTTATACTATGATTATGCGAATAATTTTACTGAACAAAATGGTAAAGTTGGTACAAGAAATGAAGGTTACCAGAGGTAAGAATAATACACACAAAAAAGTTACCCACTAGAAGTCTTTTAAGTTTTTCTATGGTGTTGTTCTAATTGAGCAAGGTAGATTTTAGTAGTTTATGTACCAAGACATCATTACACAGGTGGGGTAATTCACATTCCTTTGCAGCAGGAAAGTCATTACCAAGCGATAAGCAAGTTAGTAGGAATCATGCAAAATAACTATGGCTGGTATTGTAAAGAAGAGTTGCCACCGTGTAATTTTTTACCTAAAAAATCAACATAACCTCCAGACAAATAACTTGTCAAAGTTTTGGAGTGTGGGATATAACTGTACCAGACCTTAAATAATAAATCACCCACCCCTGCTGCAAGGTCAATCCCAGTAGGCCCACCAGGCCACTACTGATTACAAAAAGCGGGATATCCCTTCTTTTCTTCACTACAATAAGTGAAGCTTTTTCCAAGCAGCCTATCGCACTCCTTGAGATCTTCTAAGCATCATCTACTTCTTATATTTTTGCAAGATGTAAGTGTAAGTAGAGGATATATGTAGATCAAGTATTTTCGAGAAAGTTGTTTTAGAAACTAGAAGGATTGCAGCATACAAAATAACAAATACAAATTACTGCTCTAGTATTAAGGAAGAAAGGACAATAGCAGTTAGCTGTGTCAGTGGGGGAGCGAGTTTCACAATATTCAATAGGTTTTATGCGGAAATATTTACTGATCAAATGAACACAGAAATCGCCCTGACGGTTTTGAGACTTCAAAACTTGTACCTGTGTGCAATATAGGCTACCAAACAAGTCTAACAGAATATGATGACTTCCCTTCCACATCTAGAGCAGTACAGATGCCTTTAGTGTAGCTAGAATCTATACTTGAGTCAAAACATTGTATGCAGTGAACATTAAATAGTTTAGTGCTCAACAAGTTGTTTGTGACAAGAACCCAAAGAACTTTTATTAATATAAAGTGCAACATGGACACGAATGAACCAGCAGATACTTGAGGCCATAGAATATCAAGCTCATTCTAGGTGCAAAGATATTTTACTATATTTTGGAGAACAATTAAATTAAACTCAGTTTGACGGTTTAGTATGGCCACAACACGATATGCAGTTAATGTAATGCAACATAACAGCTAGACAGCAAATCAACGTGTATGCTGCATTCAGACGTTTATTTTGGAGCAATGTAGTAGTGCTTAACATGAGGATTGAAGAAGGTATATATACCATAGATCCCATAGGTAGCTATGTAAGCATGACAAAGTCACCATATAACATCATCTTTGAATGCGTCCGAAAATGAAAAGGGTTTGACTAAAAATGAAAATGTATTGAGTGTTCATGGAAGAAGTTATCACAAGTAAATAACCATAACCTACTAATTCCCATCCCAACATGTTACAACATGCATTCATTTATTGCGTCAATATTGAAATGCTCAGCTTCTTAGAATGTGAATTCCTTCTTTTCTGTATACACTACTAAGTCCCCCCCCCCCCCCCAAGTATCACTCCACAACTTCAAATCAGAGCAAGTGTGAACCAATTGATTCCAAATAGCTCGACATCACTACAAAACCCAAGAAAAGCTTTTATATTAAGTTTGCAAAATTCAGGAGACATTTATGCACCATGCACATCCTAAAGGGTTCAAAATATAGCAGAACCAAATAAATGCATAAGTATCACTGCTTTTAAACATACGAGTGCATAGGATAGGTTGTAAGATAATGGATACCTTTCCCATCATTATCCATATCATTTCACAAATCACAATGCTGTGTGGCTCTACAGTTCTGCATGACCTGCTTGAAGGATAAGGCGCAATTGCAAAGCACTAAAAGGTGGTATAACTTCAGTTCATATAAGAAGCACCTTAGAATATTCAATATTCACAAAGATGTTCCACCTAGGTCCCCCCAAGCTAGCCCCAGACTACATGTTCTTCTTGGGGGCACTATGAGACTACTTCAGGAAATCATCAGCATGATATTGGTGTTATATGTATATAGTCCAGGGTTTTATGTGCAAATGTATATGTTATATGTTGGGCTCTTGGCCCATGGGAATATTATAACTTCACATTGCAACATGGTAGTATCACACGGCAAAGCCGGTTAGGGTTAGGGTTCCACCACACTGCCGCCTACCATCTGCTCTTCCCACCCGCCTCCTCTTCCCACTTGACGCCGCCGCCGCCACGTCCACGCCACCGCCTCCCCATCATCGGATCCCTCCGTCCGCCTCCCGCCCGCTACGCCACGCTCGTGCTGCCGCCTCAGGCCTCCCAGTCGCCGTGCCCATGCCGCCTCCTCCTGACCATCTCCCGACCACCTCCTCCCGGCCACTTCCTCCCGGCTACCTCCCGGACGCCTCCTCTCTACCACCACACCCGAGACGTCGCCCCAGCCCCAACCCCGCCGCCTTGGCCAACTCCTGATGTTGGCCGCCCCGGCTATTTCAGTGGGATCTGCTCCGGATGGCTACCGATGGTGGCTCCTTCACCATCCCGCTCCCCTCGGTTAGTTTCGATGGCACAAACTTCTAGGAGTAGGCTGTTCACCTAAGAATTCACCTCAACAGGCAGCGTCTATGGGGTCATCTCACTAGCGAGCATCCCTATCCGCCTCGGTCGAAGCCACCTGTTTCGCCCGCTCTTCCTGTTGGTGCGGATTAGGCGGCTCAGGAGGAGGCCACTGCTGCACTGGATGAGGCCCTGGAGCTCTACCAGTCTAAGTTGCACGCCTACGAGCGATGGCAGAAGGCCGAGGCTTGTGCTACCACCATCCTGGTGGGTAGCATGCCCGTGGCCATCTCCATGGATGTAGCGGAGCTGTCGACGACATAACTTATGTGAGAGCATCTCCGAGCTCACTACCAGCTGGCGAGTGATGTTATGTACCTCTCCGTTGTGCACCAGGCGTACTCTCTTCAGCAGCTTGATGCCAATGTCGATGACTTCTATCAGCAAATGTATGTGGTGTGATGTCAGCTTGACTCTTTGGTGTCGGATGTCTACCGGACCTATCCCTGTTGTGTGCAGCTTCGCGCTCACCAGGAGATCATCTCTACGACTTCCTGACGCGTCTCCGACTTGACTCATCGTCTCTATGACTTTCTGACGCGTCTCTGACCTAAGTTGGAAGCTGTCTATGCAGGCTGGGCTCTTGACTCGCCACCCGCGCCCGAGCTTAGTGAAGGCTCTCATGGTTGTGCGTGTTGAGAAGGCTCATCACCGTGGCGTGGTTCAGATGCAGGCAGTTTGTCTGCTTCAGCACCTGCCACTTCGTCTGTTTCTTCAGCACCAGCCATGATCTCTCCTCTAGCTCCCAGCGCACCAGTGGTTGTTGCTTCTATTGCGGGTCTCCACTGCACCTACTGTCAGCATGACGACCATAGGTATCAGGACTACTACAAGCGGAGAAGGGACTAGGGTTGTCGGGGTGGATGTCCCTCGAAGGGCTCTGGCGGTTCCTCTCACTCAGGAGCTAGCGCCTCTCGCCAGGGCTCCTCTCACTCGTCCAGTGCCTCGTTGTTGGCTCGTCCTCAGACTCCTCAGGATTGGCTCGTCTGACTCTTGCTTCTTAGCAGTCTTCCATGCCTCCACCTCCTCCCTCGTCAGGTATCCTGTCTCCGTGGATCTTGGACTCTGGTGCTTCATTTCACATGACACCAGATTCTACCCACATCACCTTGCTGCATCCCACAGTTATCTATTTCACTGTTCAGATTGCAGATGGTACATCTTTACCTGTAGCGAGTCGAGGCACCCTTTCCACTCCCTCTTTTCATGCTCCTGCAGTCTCTCATGTTTCTCAGCTTACTATGTAGCTTATGTCGATTGGTCAAATCACTGATCATGATTGTCGTGTTGTTCTTAAGCCTGACTCTTGTTCCGTTTAGGACTGTCGCACGGGAACTTTGCTTGGTACTGGCCCTCGACGCCGTGATTCGCAGCGTCTTTGGGAGTTTGACTGGCTCCATCTACCTTCCGTTGTCTCCACCAGCCAGTTAGCCCCTGTTACTACCTCTGCCCTGGCTGTGTCCTCCACTACCTTATTTGCTCAGTGGCACCATCATCTCGATCATCTTTGCGGATCGTGTCTATCGTCACTAGTTGGTCACAGTGTTCTTAGGTCTGTTTCTGGAGACACGTCTTTATATTGTATGGGTTGCAACCTTAGTAAGCAGCTGCAACTCCCCTATCCCTCTAGTGATTTTGTTTTTACTCGTCCTTTTGATCTTGTTCACTCTGATGTTAGAGGCATGGCTCCCTTCATTTCGAAAGGGTGTCATCGATATTATGTGATCTGTAGTGATGATTATTCTCACCATACTTGGATCTACTTCATGCCATCTTAAAGTCAGGTTATCTATTTACTAGATGTTTGCCACCATGGTTCGCACTCAGTTCAATTTGCCTATTCGTGTGTTTCGTGTTGACTCTACTGGTGAGTATCTATCTGCTGCTTTACGTCACTTTCTCGCTAAGCAGGGTACTCTTCCCAGTATTCGTGTCCTGATGCTCATGCTTAGAACGGTGTTTCTGAGCCTAAGCATCGTCACTTACTTGAGACCGCTTGTGCTCTCATGTTTGCCTCTTCTATTTCCCCTCATCTCTGGGCTGAGACTGTTTCCAATGTTGTTTTTCTCATTGACATGTAGCCTTCCATTGCCCTTTAGGGTTCTACTCCTGTCGAGTGTCTCTATGGTCGAGCCCATAGTACAGTCACCTCTTAGTTTCGGCTATCTGTTTCATCCTTCTTCCACCTCATGAGCGCACCAAGCTAACTGCTCAGTCAGTTGAGTGTGTTTTCCTTGGCTACAGTCTTAAGCATAAGGGTTATCACTGCTATGACCCTGTTGCTCGCCAGATGAGGATATCTCAGGATGTCACTTTCGACGAGTCCTAACCTTACTACCCTCGTTCCCTCACAGTCAGGTCCAATTCTCTTGTTGAGACGCTCTCCTTTCTAACTTTTCCTGACTCTCTGCCTTCCGCGACTGTTTCACTTCATCTACCCCCCATTTTTGTCTCCCTCTCCTCTGGCTATACCTCTTCCACCTCCGTCGGAGTTTCCTTCTCACTTTTTTGATGAGATTCCACCCTTTGCTTTCGCTACTCTCGTCGTCCTCGGTCTCCTCCTCCCCCATTTGAGCGTCCGTCCTTGCTAGGAACTCACGATATCTTTTTCTCCGTCCTTACTGGGTCCCGCTCTGCTTTCTTCTCCTAAATATGATCTTCGTGATCGTTGCACTGTCAGGCCGCCTAAACACTACGGTTTTGCAGCAGCTGCTTCTACTAAGCCTACGACCTACCGTGAGGCTACTGCTTACCCTGAGTGGCAACTCACGATATCTGAGGAGATTGCTTCTTTGGAGTGTACTGGCACTTGGGATCTTGTGCCCCTACCTGCGCGTCACTCCCATCACATGCAAGTAGGTGTACAAGATCAAGACCCGCTCGGATGGTCCCCTTGAGCGCTACAAGGCTCGTTTTGTGGTGCATGGTTTTTAGCAGAGCATGGTCGTGACTACGATGAGACATTTGCTCCTGTCGCTCACATGACCACGTTTGCACTCTCCTTGCTGTGGCCTCTGTTCAACAGTGGCACATCTCTCATTTACACGTCAAGAATGCCATTCTCAATGGCAAGTTGCATGAGGTCTACATGCAGCCGCCCTTGGGTATTCTGTCCCTGACGGTGTGGTATGTCGCCTTCATCACTCTCTCTATGGGCAAAAACAAGCCCCTCGTACTTGGTTCACCCGTTTCTCCTCTGTTCTCTAAGTACATTGTCTTTGTGAAGAAGCGTCTCAGTGAGCAGTTCCTGATGTTTGATTTGGGTCCTCTTCGTTATTTTCTGGGGATTGAGATCACTTCTACGTCCAAGAGCTACTATCTCTCCCAAGAGCGTTACATTCAGGATATCTTACGCGCGCTTATCTCACTGATCAACGTGTAGTTGATACTCCTATAGAGCTTGGTGTTCACCTTCAGCCTACCAATGGTGAGCCTCTCAAGGATCCCACTCGCTACCACCATCTGATCGGGAGCTTTGTCTACCTTGGGATCACTCACCCTAACATCTCTCACCTAGTTCACATCCTTAGTCAGTTTGTCTCTTCTCCCACTCAACTCCACTACAATCATCTTCGTGTTCAGTGATATTTTCGTGGGACCATCATTCGTCGCCTTTTGCTTTCATCGCTCTAGTTCTTTGGAGCTTCAGGCGTACTCTGATGCGACCTGAGCTAGCATCATTCTAATCGCCGGCCTCTTTCTGCCTACTGTGTTTTCCTCAGTTCATCCTTGATTGCCTAGAAGACTAAGAAACAGATTGTCGTTTTCCGCTCGAGCGTTGAGGCTAAGTTGAGAGCCATGGCGTTGTTGACAGCTGAGATCACCTGGCTTCGGTGGCTACTTGAGGATTTCGGTGTTTCCGCTTCTGCACCGACTCCTCTCTTATCATATAGTGCTGGTGCGATCAACATTGCATGAGATCCCGTGAAGCATGAGCTCACCAAGCACGTTGGAGCCGATGCTTCATACATGCGATCGTAGGTGCAAGACAAGGTTGTTGATCTTCCATATGTACCTTCAAAGCTTCAGTTGGCTGATTTCTTTACCAAGGCACAGACTAGCTTTCAGCATAGCTTCTACCTTTCCAAACTCAGTATTGTTGATTCACCATGAGTTCAAAGGGAGTGTTATATGTATACAATCCACGATTTTATGTGCAAAAGTACATGTTATATGTTGGGCTGTTGGCCCATGGGAATATTATAACTTCACATTGCAACAATTGGCATACCCACCATGCCTCCACTGCAAAGCCAAGAAACAAAGCTAGCTAAGGGCATTGCATCGAATTGATCCATCTCATCCCTTAGCATCACTTAAAACTTTGAATGATCCAAACATCCAGCAAAACAACCAGAACTTTGATACCACCAAACAGAACAAGCAATTATAAATTCAGTCACAAACTTACCTGGTATACTATCTTTAAGGATAATATACCAACACCAGAGTGCCATTAACATCTTCTCAGCATTTCAGCTTTCATAGAAATCGACTTATTGTGCAGATTTTGGCAATGCAGCATCTCAAAGCAGCATTCGCCTAAAAAGTCATTGTTGCTAGTATTGAGTATAACTCACTCCCACCATCTGCAATTCTGCTTCCAATAAAAATAAAAGTAAATTTGATATGTTATATTAATTGTCTAACACAAAGATAATACAAGTATATCACACAAGACACTACTAAATACCTTGGTTGGAAACTCTAGTCAAAAGAATGTCAAACGAGTAAGCACTTCATCCATCCCAAAAGAAAAAAAGAAATGAGAGAGGAAGAAGAAACAGCCATTACTGTAGAGTTCAGACGCATTTGAAAACAGCAGGAAGCAATAACAACAACAAAAAGCTCTGTCTCAAACAAGTTGGGGTAGGCAAAACAGCAGGAAGCAATCTCCACATAAAATAGAAATGCGTAAACTTCAGAATAAAATTGCCGCATTCTTCAACCCCAAAAAGAGCATACATACTTGAAATCAGCAAGCAAGCTTGTATCTATTGGCACGAAGGAAAAATCTACAACATTGCAGCTGTTTGCACCAGTTCAACTGAGTAAAGAACCGCTATACTCAATAAAGTACGAGTGAAGAGCAAGAGTGTTTACAAAGTTACATTTTTATTGATTTCTTCCAATATTTTCATAAGACTACTCCTGTTAAGTCATATACCAAAATCTGTTCACTCATTATGAACATCAATCAAGGCACACAGAATATGATCCCGGTGATAGTATTATTTTCTTAGGAAACTCTTTGGGAACTACCGTGTGATGCTGAGATAAAAAAAAAAGATAGACTGACACACAAGCATGCATACTTGAAGGATGTAAGACACATTACACAAGACGATGATTCTTCAAGGGCCACAGATGCCAGCCTCTCTTTAAGGGTTGCACAGACATCACGTCATACAGTCTGAAAGGGTGGCTTTATTGTAAAGAAGTTCCTTGATCATATGATCCATATCTATTTATTGACAAAATACATGTTCCATGCCACCTGTCCTATCTAAGCTCAAAGTCTCAAACCATATTTTCACCTATATAACCAACGGAAGAAGACAGATATAACCTCAATAAGCAGTTAACCACTGTAATTTGTACAACTTATCTGCCATAAGATAAGTTCTCAAAGTCCATTGCTTCTCTGATGCATATATTTGACAGTCATCATGAAGATCAGGCAATAGATTATATAAAAACTTTGTTTCATCAGATTACTTGTGTAGAAACTATACTCATCTAGAAGAAACCTGGACAGAATAAGGTATCTGACATCACACAGTAACTTGCCAATTCAAAGGTGGAAGGGAAGCAATCCACCTTCCAGAATTAGAAATCAGTTTTACGCATAGTATCTTATAGATAGTTGTTGCCATAAAATGGAGTCAGTTCTGTTCCTATGAATATTTATATGGTGTTCCAACAACAACTTATAAATAAGCTAAGTCCAAATAGATGTCTGATCAGGCAAATCTTCAGACATTTTTTTGGGGGGTGGGGAGGGAGAGTCGTGTGAGTGGTAGTAGAAGAGGAAAAGAAGCAGATTGGAATACCTCAAATTTGAACCATATCGTAAGAATGTTTAAACACAATGCAAATATGTTATATCAAACTCTGTATGTCTTGCAGATTGTTTTTCATGTCTGTCTCCTAACAGCTATAAATGTAATAGTTTACGAGCAGCAATTGAACTACAACACTATTGTTGATTTCAAGCTAAAATCTGACAAAGACCTCCAAATGCAATGGTTGGACCTGAGGACCATCAGGCTCATCAAAAATTATCTGGGAGTTTGCTGAAGCTCTTTCAAGAAGTAATACTTCTGTCTTTAGTAAATGGGGCAGCACGTCTGACTGAACCTTTCGGAGCCCTTGTGGGTGATCCTCCTTAGGAGCGATCAGGAACATTTTGTTAAGACAACTCGTCTTCCTCAGCAGAAAATCCACCAGTCGCATCTCATTGCGATGCCCCTTGAAGTTTTTCATCTTGACCAAGCAAAGGTTTTCTAATCCACCTTCAGGTGGGTCTTCCTCTGCCACCTCCAAGTAATTCTTTGTGAACGAATCACGGGTGTTTGTCGGGAGCTGTCATATTGAGCGCCCCGTGTTGAGACATACATGCACACATACAATAAATGAACAACAATCAAATGCATGTTGCATAAAAATAACAACCTGCACGAAGAGCCTCTCCAACTGAGGACAACAGCAGGTCTTGAGGAAGCTATAGATGTCTGCAAGGTTGGAGTTGGCCATTCCGAACATGAGCAGCTGGAGCTCTCTCAAGCAATGCAGGTTGCTCTCCTTGATGGCGTTGGTTGTTGAGGCAGACAAATACTACAATGCGAGCAAGTACAAGCGCATAAGCAATGGAATGGAACACGCCGAAATGACATAGATGCCCAGACGGACCTGGAGGGCGATGCTGCATAGGGTGAGGGCGGTGAGGTTTGAGAGGCAGGGGACCGCTGAGGGCAAGTTGGTGGGCGGCAAGCCGGTTTCTGGCCCGCCAGAGCAGAGGTACAGATGCTCAAGACACCCTGCGGCGCCGGAGAAAAGGTTGCTGCAGAGAAAGGCGCCACTGAACCGGAACGACCGGAGGCGGGGTGCTGACGGAACCCGCAGCTCGGTGGCGCGGGAGCAGTCCACGACGGTGAGGCTCCTGAGGTTGGCCGCCCCCACGGTGGTGAAGTCGATACGGCGGAGGTGGCGGCAGTAGCGGAGTTCGAGTTCGCGGAGGCAGGGGCAGGCGGCGACCACCCGCCGCAGCGCGGCCTCGGTGAGGGACACCGAGTGGAGGTGGATCACCTCGAGCGTGGCGACCATCGCGTTGGCCGACGCCGTGAGGTGGAGGCCCCGCAGCGACAGCCGCGCAAGGAGAGGGCTCCCCACGGGGAAGTGCACGGCGAGCATGCCCGCGCGGCGCGTCCCCCCGCGCGCGCCCCGGCCGCCGCCGCCGTCAAGCCGGAGGTTTAGGTCCTCGACGCTGCACGCCGCGGCGTAGTCGAGGCAGCGCTTGAGGTCGGGCTGCGCGAGCTGCCCCGCGTGGAACGCGAGCGAGAAGCAGTCCATCCTCCGCCTCCCGCGGCGGTCGACGGCGGCGAGCTGGTCCCCCCGCGCCGCCGCGGACGCGCCGGGCGGGAGGCGAATGTCGAGCGAGGAGGGCCCGGGCCACCGCTGCGCCCAGAGGTCCCGCCACCGCGAGGAGAGCGCGCCGGTGCGGATGGCCGACTTGAGCGGCAGCAGGCTCAGAATCTGCAGCGGCAGCGCGTCGGGGAGCTCCGAGATGCGGTCCTCGTCGCCCCGCACGCGCCGCCGATCGCCCTCCATTCGGCTCCGGCGCCTCCACCTCCTCCTCCTCCCCCCTCCTACCCGCGCCGCATCGAGGAGAATTCGCAGGGGATGGATGGCCCGGTGCTACTGCGGTGAGTAGTAGTACTACAGGGAGGGAGAGACGTGTAGAGGTGCCTCGCCGGTGCGGTGCGTGTTGCGTTTCCAATCGCCTCCGTCTCTTGTATTCTACCGCCTACTTCTCCTTGGTGCGCTCGTCTCTGGCTCACGCGCCTCCTCGCATCGCAATTCGCATCGGCATCGCATCGCGTCTCACCATTTCGGTCCGCTTTTGCCCGGGCTTTTCACACACGCCCTCCTCTCGCCTTGTTTCCGTTTTCACACACACTCCATTTTTTCCCCTCTCCCCCCTTTTGTCTTGCCTTCCTTTTCACAACCTTTTCTCCATCAACCATAGTTGCAAACTCTATGTGAACTATGCAACTATGGTTGATAGAGAAGAAAGCACAAATCATCATCCTATGGAGACAATGTTACAGTGGATCGTTTAAATTGTTACAAATAGGTGTTTAAAGATGTTTCGTATGTTTGCATGGAGACAATGTTGTAGGAGATTGTTCAAATTATTGTAATTGGTGTTTCAAAATGTTTCATCTATTTGTTTTAATTATTGCAACAAATTTATTGAAATGATGCATTCTAGTTTTTGAGATGTTGTGTTCTCTATTTTCAAATGTTACTCGTGTTAATTTGGATTGTGGCAAAAAAAAATTCTAGAAATTTTTGTGTTGCTCATCCCATCTGTTGTGATTTGGTGCTTATTTGTTGTGCTCCGTTGGTCGTGTTGGTACGATTTATTGGTTTTTTTGTTACGAACATTACGATTTATTGGTTTTTTTTGTTACAAACATTTGGTGGTCATTTGTTTGATTTCATTGTTGGTTGTTGTACTTTAACAATTGATTTGCTGCACTTTTTTTGTTGGCTGCTGTTGCACTGTGAGGGAGAGGAGTACAGCAGTCTAAGGTCCCCGTTATCTTGGATTCTCCAAAAAAAATTTAACCAAATGAGCCATCAAAGTTAGGTATATCACGTGCAAATTACCAAGTGCGAGAAGATGATGCTCGTGGGAGGAAGGCAATGTTATGAGGAGCCCAAGAGGGAAATCCGGAGTAAATATGTGATGAATATATATGGTTGGACAAACAAGTAATTGGATGGTTGAATGACCTAGAAAAAAGGACAAATAGCTTTGTTGGCAAAAAGAAAAAAATGCAAACAGCTAGCAAATGAGAAACGGAGGAGAAATGAAAAATAACTAGGAAACACTCGAGTATATTTTGGGTTAAGAACACTCAGATTTTTTTGAGCGTTAGATCCCATTCAACGTTCTAGATTCGGAGCACTTATATTTTTTTTGGAGGTGTGGGGTATGAGGAATCGTTAAATGGAGATTCAACATCCTAGATTCGTTTTTAAAAAAAAAGATATATGGGGGATCCGTTGAATGGAAATCTAACTTCTCAAAATCTTAGTGCTCCTAATCGCAAAAAACCACTCAAGTAATTTTTAGCACTTCTCAACAAAAAAACATTACGGCATGTAAAGATGGTGTGGCATTTCACGGAATGCAGCTATACGTTGGGTGGCAATGAGCTAATTTCTCCATTCCAACCTCCCTTCCTCGTCTCTCTCACTCTCTGTGTTTTTTGTGGATTCTTCCTGAGGTGACACCTAATAGCTACCGGGAAAACCGCAGCGAAAATGGGCACCTCTCATTTTCCATCGTTTTCGTTAGCCACATGGAGGAGGTTTCCGCTTCTCCCCGGCCGTCAAATCACGCAGTTCCTTTCGAGTAAGGCATTACACACCTGAAACCTACCCTAGCCCCGATCTTATCATGCCCCATTCGCTTGTGTAGCTGCTACTGCAGTGGTTGAACAACTACACCGTCAAAGCAATTGCATGATTTGTATTTCTGTGACTGCAGGTAGTAATCCAAAATCCTATCGCTGAACTCCGAACAAAAACTGCACATGTTGTAAGCATGAAAGCATCCATGACTCATTTTTTTTTTTTGCTACGACAAGCTTTGAAAGGTAGCTTTCATGGTTAAATCCAGCAGCTGCTTCTGCGCCTCCTGTCCCTGTCGAGCTCGGCCTTGGTCTTGCGCAGCCGGGCCTTGTAATCCTTCTTCCAGGCGCGGAACTGCGACTTGAGCTTCTTGAGGTCGTCGATGGAGTTGGCGCTCGGAGCACCGGGCTGCCACGGCCTCGGCTCGACGAGCGCCGCCGCATCGTTCTCGAGCGCCTGGCTCTGTCTCCGGAACTCCGCGCCGAGGCGGCCCACCGCGCTTCGCCTGACGCCCACACCGTGGCAGCCGTGCCGCGCCGTCTCTTCGGACATCTTCATGTGAGATTCAGAGGATTCATGGCCATCGTATGGCAACATTTCATCAGCCCTTCCTGCAGTATCTTGAACCGTCTGCAAGAAGCAGATCGTGATTAGATTCTTGGTTAGACCTGGCACTGACATTTGCAGAATGTGTTGCAGTGTGCCAGATCCTGACCGACCTGCAAAGAGGCCATTTGTTCATGGAAAGTTTCCTCCAGTGACTTGATCTTGATCTCGTACTCCAACCATCTGACATGGTAGCTTTCGATCTGCCGTCTCAACGCGATGTTCTCCTCCTCTTTCTGCCTCAGCTGCGCCTCCGCCTTCATCGCCTTCCTTTCGAGCTCCACCAAGACTGAATCTTCCTGCCATTGACAAGCCATTGCATTGCACCTCTTACGATCAGCTCAAATGAATCAAGCACTAATGCTAATGTTAATGGGCATGCATGAATTGAAGAATGGTGGTACCTTGTGAGGCGATGGTGACGACGGTGGAGTCCACGGCCCTGCGGCTCCGACGACCCTCGGCAGCGACGGACGCCGGCCTCGCGGGGCCGGCCGCGCGGGCAACGGCGGCGGCGGCGGTGAGTCGAGGGTACCGTCTCTTGGCGTCTCGTCTCCTTCTGACCTTTCCATCAGCGAGTTCAGCATCGCCTCCAGGGAGCTCAGAGCCGACGTCGACAGCGGCGACACCGCCATGACCGGCGTGTATGATCGTTCGATCGATCCTTATCTTTGCATCAAGAATTCATGGCATATGAGTGAAAGATCCGCAACGAGATGTTGCGGCCAGCATCGGAAACGGGAAGCCTTCCTTAATCGATCAATGCGCAGATGCATGCATGCATGTGGGGGTGTTGCTGCAACGAGAGCGCCCAGGAATATAGGATCTTCACTGAGATGGGTTTAACCACACACCTCAACACCTCACCTGATGATATATATATAGTTTCTTTGGGTTTCCTTTCCTACTACAGTTCTCTTTCCTTTTCTTTTTTGAATCGAGCGCTTGAATTTTGAGAATCCGTTCAATTCGTTCTGATCGGAGTAAGATTCCGTTTATGAGTTGTATAATGATTCCGTTCAAGTTGTCCTATGTGTTGTTTTTTAGGAAAAAATATATCTGACATGAAATTTTAGTATCAATTTGTTAGATGATTTTCTTCAGTCGTATACGATGTTCAAATTTATTTAGCGGTCAATTTGAAACTTAAGTTGTTTTAGGATCCATATTGGTTAAACATTTGTAAGTTTGACCATCAATATATAAAGAATTACATAGATTGATAACATAGGATTGATGTCACTGGATCCATCATAAAATGTACTTTTATAATATATATAATTATTTTTATTTTGAAATAACATGTTTTCATATAAATTATTGGTCAAAGTGTCATCCTGCAGACTATGTCAATGTTCTAAATGACTAATACTTTGACACGGAGGTAGTATTGTTTTGTTGCACCTTACTTGGAGAAAGAAATTCATGGACATGTAAGGTTCAAACAAATAATTTATGCATAGTTCATTTCTTCCAAAAAATCAACAAAAACTCCTATCTTCGAAATGAGGAGCACCAAATTCAAACTTACAACTTGAAATTCCAACTTCCAACCTGAGATTTGAACTTCCACCTAACAAAATCAACTTTCAATCGTGAGGCCATGGAAGAAAGTTTAACGCTGATTCGGACGGATTCAGAATGCATGACGAAATGAGTTATGGCGTATATGAAATCCATTCGAGATATTTGACACTCAATTTCATTTCGTGCCTTGATTTCATACGTATGGAGTATATAATACATGTTAGAACCGTCGTGGAGGAAATTCATGTCGAAATGAGTTAGGACGTATATAAGTCCATTCGAGATGTTTGACACTTAGTTTTATATTGTGCCTCGATTTCGTACGTATAATGCCATTAGAACCCATCGTGAAGAAATGTTTCACATAGTGATTGCTTCGAAAAAGCCACATGCTCCTCCAAAAGGGGTTTTTCCCAAAGCAGCTTTTGCCAAAAGCCAAAAACTAAGGTAGAGGTATTTTTTTCTGACTTTTGGTGGGTTGAAGTTACCACATTGTCATGAAAAGTTGAAGTAACTTACCTATGAAATGCCACTGCATAAAAGGCCGTGGAGAGGTGCCTCTCTCACGAGCACTCCACCCCTCTTCTCTGTCTCCCTGCCAAGCCGGACGTCATTGCCTCCCTCTGAACCAGAGCACCGGTGCCCATCGCCGCCTCCCACCAGATCCGCCTTTTGCCTTCTTCTTAGGGGTTGATGCTTGTAAGTAGAGAAAAATCATGTTCTGGATATCTAATTTCATGATGGCACCTAACCTAACCATAAAAAACACTGAACAACTCTATCATTAACGGAGAAATCATGTTTTAAAGAAAGTAGCATATGACGCCGTTGATCATACAAAAGTGAATAGTATCAATGTATCACGTATCCAGTCCTAGCTAGCATATGAGGTTTACTCAAAAAACATATCAGGTCCACACATTCAAAAGAAGATAGAAAACCTTGCTATCACATGCTCGCAACCCCATGAGGCTAGCACTGAGGAAGCTTACACAAAGCCATACAAGCCTACAAATCGCTGAAGTAGTTACAAACCATTTACAGATCGACAGTAAAACTCTGGATGTATCGATCATTTAGCCCTCTTCGCCAAACTCTCTGGTGAACCTCGTATGAACTTCCAGCTCCTTCTTGCTCACCGTCGGCCTCTGCCCTGCAAGGACATTCTCAAAGTCCGTCATCGAGATCGAAGGCGGAGTAATCTGCAGCAAGAGAAGAAAGATCACCTGAGCAAGTTGTTGGATTGATCTCTCTCCCGATTAGCCCAACGGCTAATCGGGGCCTTGACCCGCGCCCTGATGATCGGGGGCGCTCAGCCCATCTGTTGGCTGGTGGGCCCCCGTCGCGCTGCGCTATATATAAAGGGGTGGGGGCCGGCGGCTCGAGTTACGAGGTTGGCCTGAGCCGTACATCCCCACCGACACACAAACCCTAGACCGATCTAGAGGGGGTGCAGTCAGCGACGGGAAGCTTCACCGGATTTGCGCCGCCGTCACCTCCGCCGCCAGGGAGACGCCGCTGCTTCTTCCCCGACCGTCGCTGCCCATGCGCAGACCTCACCAACGTACCAGCGATGGCCGGCTCTTCATCCAACGCGACGGACGGTCAGTACCCTCTCTCTCTCTCTCTCTTCCCTCTCAGATCTAGAACCCCAAGCCCAAAAGAGACACACCAACAATGGTATCAGAGCGCGGGCAAAGGGGATCGGGACTTACCGGTGGGGCCGCCGCGCCGCCGCTTTGAGAGCGTCGCGCCGCCGGCTTTCGGGTCGCCGCAGCGGGCCGCCCGTCGCGCGCCCAGCCACCGCCGCAGCCCCGGCCGAGCCTCCTCGCGGGCGCCGCCGCTCTCTGGGTGACGCCGCCTGCCGTCGCCTTCGCGCAGCTTCGGGCCGCCGCCGCGCCGTCTCGAGCCGTCGCCGGTCGCCGCCCCGCTGCTCCGAGCCCGCCGTCGAGCGGGCGCCGCGTGCCGCCGCCGCCGCTCCCGCGACGAGCCGCCGTCGCTCCGCTGCGCTCCGGTGGGACCGCCGCCGTCTAGCGGGCGCCGAGCGCACGCCGCCGCCGCCCATGCCCGTGTTTTTCGGGAGCCCCGTTTGAATTGGTCTTAGGGTTAGGGTTTTGGTGCGGTTTTGTTGCGGCTGCGCGTGTGCTCATCCGTCCGATCAGATCGGACGGCCATTTTTTTATGGGCCGAGAGTCCGTTTTGGGTTGTGCGTAGGGCTGTGCGTTCGGTTTTTTCGGTTTATACGGTTCGGTAAATACGGTTTAATCGGTAAATACGGTTTTAGTATTTCGGGAAATACGGTATTTTTCAGAATACGGTGTGGTATCGGTAAATACCATTTTATTTCGGTACGGTATCGGTTAATACCAATTTTACCAAACTTTGCGCGAATTGCTAAACGTTAATTCTCCATTCTAATTTCTACAATCAAAAATTCTGGACTCTGGCTGGCAGACCGGAGAGTAGACCGCAACCGCAGACACAGGCACACAGCTCACCTCACCTCACGGCGCTCACGCTCAGTCACAGGCGGACAGCTCTGCTCTGCCGACTGCTGCTCACTTGCTCAGTAAGTATCAGTAGGCACTAGCTCACAGCCGAGAGCTGATCCATCAGCAAACAGCAATTCAGCATTCAGCCAAGCGCCCAAGCCAATCACAGATTGATTCACAGCATCAGACCATCAGTGCATGTGCTGATGTGCATCACTTCACTTCACACTTCACAGTATTCACAAATAACAATTTCACAGCAGTACAGCACACAGCAGAGCTCACAAAACCTGGAAACCAGCAGCAACTAGCAGTCTAGCACCTAATAGGCAGCACATAAAGAGTAAAGACTAAGCATAATTCACAAACCAGTGTTACCAGTCCAAGTCTAGCAGAGTAGCAGAACATTACATAAAGTCATAAACCACTAAACCAGCAGCAGTGCAGCACATATAACTCTAGCATGCAGCAGCACATAAACCAGCAGTTAATGTTGGAGTTAGACACGATCAGAGGAGTAGACACTTGCTGTTGGAGTTGGATCTAGGCCTGACATATCAATACCTTCATAACATGAAAATTAAGCTAATTAGTTGAAGCAGCTGTTAATATCCAATTTGCTATCACTTTTAAGTAGAAATATATTGCATATATTATAGTAGTATAGTACCTTCTTCAAATTTAGACAAATATGCTAAATCGGCTTCCACATTGATGCGCTTTGAAGAACGCAACCAATCTTGTGCACATATCAAGCATTGGAGTGTGAATGGAGTCAAGGAGCTTCTAAAATCATCAAGAACACGACCACTAGTACTAAAAGCTGATTCAGAAGCAACAGTTGATATAGGGATTGCTAATATATCACGGGCCATCCGTGAGAGGATTGGAAAACGAGGTGAGTTGTACTTCCACCAAGAGAGAATATTAAAGCCATGATCATCATCTTCTATATCTTCAGCAAGGTACTTATCTAATTCAGTTTTGCCACCACCTCCACTAGAAACTTTCATTCTCTTATTATATAAAGACCTCATAAAATTTGTAGATGCACTTGAATGCTCAATGCCACTAGTATTTTGTGTATCTAATGTTAGTTGTCTATCACCTTGGTTTTCATCCGGAGAGTACATTTTCTTGAATTCTTCAAAAAGATCTAACAATGCCCGGTTTACTTTATCCCATATCTTTGCACCTTTAAAATGCCCATAAGTCGAGGTAATCGCGTACTTGAAGAAATCAGATTGCTTAGTCCTTGCACAAACATTTAAAAAAACAAAGTGAGTTAATCTATTTACATCCATACATTGGCTCAAATTAACTGATTAAGAATTACTTGTACCTAGGATCAAGGATTGCAGCAATAAAAATTAAGTTGTTCATCTTCTCAGGATCCCCCCAATATTTATCAAATTTTTCCTTCATCTTAATAGCCATTTGTTTGAAGGTGGTATCATCAGCATCATCACGTTGACTCCAATCAGACAACAAATAATTTATACCACCAATATCTTCGAAGAAAGTGTTGGAAGTAATATACTGAGTGCCAGAAACTTTTTTTGTGAGGTCAAAGAAATGCTTTAAGAAGGTTTTGAAATCTTTCGCATACACCCAATCATCATATGTTGGAACCCCATTCACACCCAAATCAGCCTTATAGGAAGGGTCCTGAAGTTCAAGCCGCTCAAATGCCTTCTCAAAACCCACGGCAGTCTCTAACATAAGATAAGTCGAGTTCCATCTAGTGCACACATCGAGAGATACCAAACCTTTTTCTTCAACCTTGCTTATTTGCACACACTTTTTAAAGGTATTCATTCTTGAAGGGGAGCTTCTCACATACTTGATAGCATTACGAATACGGGAAATAGAAGGAGTCATTGTCTTTAACCCATCTTGAACCACAAGATTAATAATGTGAGCTACGCATCTCATGTGAAGATAGTTACCTTTCGCAAATGTACCACCGCGATTTTTCAAAGCACTCCTCATGTAGTTTATAGCTCCATCATTTGAACTAGCATTATCTACCGTAATAGTGCACACATTCTCAATGCCCCACTCAAGCAAACATTTATCTAGTGCTTTTCCAATATCTTCCCCTTTATGACCGTCTACCAAACAAAAGTTAAGGATTTTTTTGTTAAGTCGCCAATTGCTATCAATGTAATGTGCAGTGAAAACCATGTAGTTTTGAAGGGTTGAAGAAGTCTATGTGTCGGTTGTGAGGCTAACTGTTTGATGAGAATCCTTCAAAAGAATTTTTAGCTTTCTTTTCTCATCCTCATAAAGGTGAAGAATGTCTCTATACATTGTTGTCCTAGATGGTGGATGGAACCGAGGACAAGCTTTCGACATAAAGTCTCTAAAACCTTCATGTTCTGAGAAGATAAAAGGTAACTCATCAACTATTATCATGCGAGTAAATGATGCCCTAACCTCTTCTGCATTGTATTGCCAAGGTACTATGCAACTACTTTGGCCATCTATACTATGTTGAAAGCTTAGTTCAGTTTGACTGTCGATCTTGGCAGGATGCTTCTTACAACATTTTGCATGAGAGACCAGTGAGGAGGTACCATTTTTTTGTGGATCACAGGCAAGGATCCGAGAACAATACTTGCATTTAGCCTTATTCCGGTCATTTGGTAGTCGTGTGTAATGGTTCCATATCTCTGATCTGGGATTCATTTGTTTCTTTCCATCAGTTGGATCATTGGGACCAACAGCTTCATCGCTGCCCACATTCACATTCATACCCATACCCACTGACCCAGCAGCATCAATATTTGCAATATCATCTGACTCAGACATCTAATAATCCAAAAATGTAAAAATAGATAACCAATTAACCATTAACCAAAAATGCAAGATCTCTAAATTAACCATTAAGTTATCTTCAACAATGCCACAGCAGTGAACAGCAGGCAAACCTGAATCATGTTATCCCTTGCTAAAAACGATAAAGCATATAGCAATGTGGGGTTCAAGTCTATAATTTACATCAAACAAAACATGCTCATTATTAATTCAGAACAACAAAGCCCAGATATGCTTACAAACGAATTAATAACACCAATTTAAAGAAATAAGATTTGATTGATCCTCTTGACAAGAGCTTAGGGCCGTAAGTATATAGTTTCACAGTAACAACCTATAGTGGATCTTTCACCCAGAACACAAACATGCCAGGAAATTGGTAATAGGCGATTTCATGGGGAAAAAATGCAAGCTGTTGGTCATCTATAGTAATGGCAAACTACCATATCCAATTAATCTACCAATTAATCCAGATCTGCTGGCAATGGCTTCCGGAGCATACTCATGAAGTCATCCCACTCTACCAATTAATCTACCAATTAACGAAACATAGAGAAAGCCAGAGCCCAGAAAGGACTTACTTCGCAAGATCCAGTTGACTCCGTTAGCACCGAAGGGCGAAGGAGGCGGAGCACTGCCACTTGAGGGGGGACCGGGGGAGGGGGAGCAGAGCACCGCCACTTGGGGGGGACTGGGGGAGCACCGAGCACCGGCAGGCGGCAGCTGATCTGGCGAGCGGCGAGCCGACCGACGAGGAGCACCGAGCACCGGCAGGCGACGAGCGGCTGGCGAGCGGCGAGCCGACCGACGACGAGCACCGAGCACCAGCAGGCGGCAGCTGATCTGGCGAGCGGCGAGCCGACCGACGAGGCGACGAGGAGCTCCGATCGGGTCGAGAGGACGCGCCGAAGCAGATCTGGCGAGGGGCGTCGGCGTCGCCGCATCGGTCACTAACTCAGTCTGGCGTGTGGGCGTGGCGTCTGCGCAAATTAGGGGCGTCCGCTCGCTAGGGCCTAGGGTTATTGCCGTGAGCAGCCGTCTGCCCATCTGCCGCGCGCGTGCGTCGGGCTGGACTGCTGGTGGGCCGCCGAGACCGGAGGTGCTGCTCTGGGCTTTTCGGTTTTTCGGTAATTTTGGTTTTTTCTCGGTTTTTACCGAAAAAACCGAACCATATAAATACCCATTTTCTTGCTACCGAACCGAATACCGAAAACCGGTCAAACCGAGTTGACCGGTTCGGTTCGGTTTTTTCGGTACGGTTTTTTCGGTTCGGTTTTTTTTTTGCACAGCCCTAGTTGTGCGGGTGGCATCCTTTTGGGCCAGGCAGCGCGGGGATTTTTTTGGCCGCGAGGAATGGGCCAATTTGGCCAATTGCACAGTAATTATTTTTTATTGATTTTTAGAAGCATTTTTTTAGTGAATTTGATTGAAAATTGAACCAAAATCTCTGTAAATTTTTGCACCAACGTGTTAATTTTTTCAGAGATTAAATGTGTACAGTATAATGCTTCTGTATAATGAATTATTCTTAGAATAATTACAGTTTCCGCTGCAAAAGTTAATATTGATTAAATTTTCATTATTAAATTCGAACCAACGGGAGAATTTAATTTTGGAAAAATAGATGTAATTTCCAGAGATTTATGATATTGTTATTTTCTGACCAACATTGATAATAACAGTATTATAAATTTTTTAATTGATGATTTTATGCATTATTTCTATTTCTGCCCAACGGTGATGTAGATTTAATGTATAGATAAAATTGATTTAATTGTATGTCGTATTTTTGACCAACGTTGGAAATAAGGCATATAATTTTACTGTTATGTTCTCACTTTATTTGAAATATTTTTCAGGAGGATACAACTTGATGAGTTGTATCAGAGAGATCCCCACTCTTAAAGTAGATAATTATGGAGAGTGGAAGAAAAAGATAGACTTAGCGTTTATCTTGGCTGAGGTGGACTGGGTCCTCACTACAGCACGTCCCACTGAGCCTATGGCACCAGTGAGGGATCAAAATGAGGATGATACTGCTTGGCAGAAAAGACAGAGGGATCATGCTCCCTTACAGATGTCTTATGACCTTGATCATAAGAAATGGACCACAGCCAACAAGAAATTTATGGCTGTGAAAAAGAACACAATTGAGCCTGCAATTGTGGGCTCAATTGCAGAGTGTGACATTGTCACAGAGTACCTTGATAAAATAAAGAGTCAGTTCACTGGCTCTTCAAAGACTTATGCAACACAGCTGATTAATCAGCTCGTGACAGAAAGGTACTCTGGCAGTGGCAGTGGCATAAGAGAGCACATACTAAGGATGAGCAACTTGGCATCCAAGCTTAAAGCAATGGATTTGGCTCTCAAGGATGAGTTCCTTATTCATTTGGTTTTTGCTTCCTTGCCTAAAGAGTTTGACACTTTTGTTGTCAACTATAACATGCAGCCCGAGAAATTGGACTTGGAAAAGTGCATAGATATGTGTGTGCAAGAGGAGGAAAGAATTAAATCCTCACATGGTGGATCCATCAACTATGTGAAGGATAACAAGAAAAAGAACTTCAACAGTACCTCCTTCTCAAAGAACAAGGAAAAATCCTCTGTCCATCAGCCTCAACAGAATAAATTTGCTGTAGACAAAGATCAGTGTCTTCACTGCAAGAAGACGGGACACTACAAGAAGAACTGTCCTGATTACTTAAAGATGATAATGGCAAAGAAAGGTGAGAACATTATTACCTTTATAAATGAATGCTTGTATGTGCAATATTCGAAATCCACTTGGTGGATTGACTCAGGAGCAACTGTTCATGTTGCTAATTCCTTACAGGGATTTTGTTCGACGAGGACTACGCAAAGAAACGAAAGATGCATTAAAGTTGCAAATGGAGTCCAAGCTGAAGTTGAAGCCGTTGGCGATCTTTCATTAGAGTTAGCTAATGGCTCCAATCTTTTACTTAGAGATGTCCTTTTTGTTCCCTCTTTACAGAGGAATTTGATTAGTGTTTCAAATTTGGACAAAGATGGTTATGATTGTAATTTTGGAAATGGCAAGTGTGAAATAATGTTTAATAAAGAATATGTTGGTCTTGCTATCTTACAGAATGAGCTTTATTTGTTATCATTATGTGATGATGTGAATGTCGTATGCGATAATGGGAACGTCGCGTGCGAGAAAGTGATTGAATCCTCGTCTATGAATGTAAATAGAAAACGAAAGATAACACTAGATGAGTCGTCGAAATTATGGCACTGTCGTTTAGGCCATATTTCGAGGGGAGAATAGAAAGACTAGTTAAGAATGATATTCTTCCTCCATTAGAGTTCTCAGACTTAGAACAATACAGAGAATGCATTAAAGGAAAATATGTAAAGAAAATTAAAAAAGACGCTAAAAGAAGCACAGGAGTTCTACAAATTATTCACACAGATATTTGTGGTCCTTTTCCTGTGAAAAGTGTGGATGGATATGACTCGTTCATAACATTCACGGATGATTACTCCCGTAATGGATATATTTATCCAATCAAAGAAAAAAATGAAGCCTTGGATAAATTCAAGATATTTAATGCTGAAGTTGAAAATCAACACGATTTAAAGATTAAGATAGTCCGATCTGATCGTGGGGGGGGGAGTACTACGGTCGACATACCCCATATGGACAAGTTCCTAGACCTTTTGCAAGGTTTTTACAGGAAAATGGCATAGTGGCCCAGTATTCTACACCGGGCGAACCTCAGCAAAATGGAGTAGCTGAAAGACGCAACCGTACCCTGATGGATATGGTGCGAAGCATGATGAGCTATTCCACACTGCCATTGAGTTTATGGATGGAGGCATTGAAAACCGCCATTCATATTCTCAACAGAGTGCCTAGTAAGTCGGTGCCCTAAACACCGTACGAGATGTGGACAGGAAGAGTTCCCTCACTAAACCACTTACGTGTGTGGGGGAGTCCTGCTGAGGCTAAAGTATTTAACCCAAACCTTGGGAAGCTTGATCCCAAAACAGTAAGTTGCCATTTCATTGGCTACCCTGAAAAGTCAAAAGGTTTTCGTTTCTACTGTCTAGACAGACATACAAAGTTTGTAGAAACGAGACACGCTGTCTTCTTAGAGGATGAAATGATGAGAGGAAGTATGGTAGCTCGTGAGATTGATCTTGAAGAGAAGCGGGTGTATGCGCCCACTCCGATGATTCAAGAGCCATTCTTCACACTACCTGCTGTCGCTGCACCGACGGTGCAAGACACCGTGGTGCCAGCACCTGTTATTGTTCCTCCTGTGGCAACAATGAATGATAATGAGGAACCTGTTCTTCAGGATCCTATAGAACCTATTGCCACAGATGAGGGGGAGCAACAGCAGCCTCAAACAGAAGATGTACCAAATGAGGAGGCCCCGAGGAGGTCTCAAAGAGTAAGAAGATCAGCTATTTCTGATGATTATCAGATTTATCATACAGAGGAATTTCAAATGGAGGATGATCCCACCTCATTTGAAGAAGCCATGAGAAGCGAAAATTTCTCAAAATGGCTTGAGGCTATGGAAGAGGAAATGAGGTCCATGAAGACTAATAAAGTCTAGGACTTGGAAATTATTCCTAAAGGAGCCAAAACAGTAGGCTGTAAATGGGTCTACAAGACAAAGCATGACTCCCAAGGGAATGTAGAAAGATACAAAGCGCGACTTGTGGCAAAAGGATTTACGCAAAGAGAAGGGATTGATTACAATGAGACCTTTTCTCCAGTCTCATGTAAAGATTCCTTCAGAATCATAATGGCATTAGTAGCACATTATGATTTAGAGTTACATCAGATGGATGTAAAGACGGCATTTCTTAATGGGGATTTGGAGGAAAATGTTTGCATGGCACAACCGAAAGGTTTTGTCGTGGAAGGAAATGAAAGAATGGGATGCCGCCTAAAGAAATCGATTTATGGGTTAAAGCAAGCTTCAAGACAGTGGTACTTGAAGTTTGACAGTACAATAAGAAAATTTGGGTTTAAAGAGAATGTAGAGGACAACTGTGTTTATGCAAAGTTTAAAGATGGGAAGTTTATCTTTCTAATCCTGTATGTGGATGATATCCTACTGGCTAGTAGTGATGTCAGTCTGCTACTGGAGACAAAGAAGTTTTTGTCCTCAAACTTTGATATGAAAGACCTTGGTGAAGCTTCGTTCGTTCTAGGGATCGAAATTCACCGGGATAGAAACAAAGCGATATTGGGACTATCACAAAAGGCATACATAGAGAAAGTCTTAAAGAAATTTGGTATGCATAAAAGTAGTCCTTCACCTGCACCTATAGTCAAGGGCGACAGATATGGGGATTTTCAATGCCCCAGAAACCAGTACGAGCTCGAACAAATGAAATCGGTTCCATATGCTTCAGCTGTTGGAAGCTTGCAGTATGCTCAAGTGTGTACGCGCCCTGACTTAGCGTTTGTTACCGGGTTACTTGGCAGATTCCAGAGCAATCCTAGAATAGAACATTGGAAATTGGTAAGAAAGTCTTGCGTTACTTGCAAGGAACAAAAGGCCTCATGATGACATACAGAAGATCAGATTCACTCCATATAGTGGGGTATACAGACTCTGATTATACGGGAGATGATAGAAAGTCGACATCCGGATATGTGTTCACTCTCGCTGGAGGAGCTATATCGTGGAAAAGCTCAAAGCAAACCGTCACTACATCGTCCACAATGTATGCCGAGTTTGTAGCATGTTATGAGGCTACGGGGCAGGTGAACTGGCTAAAGAAGTTCATACCCGGTTTAAAAGTGGTTGACGACATCAATAGACCACTTAAGTTGTACTGCGATAATGAACCCGCAGTAATGTATGCCCACAACAATAAGTCAAGTGGTGCTGCCAAACACATTGACATAAAGTACTATGTTGTGAAAGATAAAGTTCGGGATCAAATTATAAGTCTTGAGCATATAAGTACCGCAAAGATGTTAGCGGATCCGCTTACTAAAGGCTTACCACCCAACGTGTTCAGAGAACATGTAGCCGGCATGGGTTTAAGGGAAAGCCTATGATTCCTGGACTAAAAGATGGCCCAAAAGATTAAAGTAACTATTTCAGAACAGAGAGGTGTATTGTAGCTGTTAAATCTATCGGCGATTGACCGTGACGATGAGACATGTTCTTTGCACTAATCTGTGATGGAGTGAGTGAAAGTCAAAAGTAATTAAAGATAAAGCATAAATGAGATCAAGGGGGAGAATGTTGGATTGATTTCTCTCCCGATTAGCCCAACGGCTAATCGGGGCCTTGACTCGCGCCCTGATCGGGGGCGCTCAGCCCATCTGTTGGCTGGTGGGCCCCCGTCGCGCTGCGCTATATATAAAGGGGTGGGGGCCGGCGGCTCGAGTTACGAGGTTGGCCTGAGCCGTACATCCCCACCGACACACAAACCCTAGACCGATCTAGAGGGGGCGCAGTCAGCGACGGGAAGCTTCACCGGAACTGCGCCGCCGTCACCTCCGCCGCCAGGGAGACGCCGCTACTTCTTCCCCGACCGTCGCTGCCCGTGCGCAGACCTCACCAACGTACCAGCGATGGCCGGCTATTCATCCAACGCGACGGACGGTCAGTACCCTCTCTCTCTTCCCTCTCAGATCTAGAACCCCAAGCCCAAAAGAGACACACCAACACAAGTAACCATGATGAAGCTTAATGTGTCGCTTAACAAATAACAAATGGCATCAGTGTTATGAGTAAGTAACCTGAGCATCCAGGCCTTTTGCCGCGAGTTCTTGCATGGTGGTCTAAACGGTGCCTAATCTAAAATTTCATTTTTTCCTTAAATTTCGCTTGATTTTGATTTCTTGCTAAATTGGGAAACTTTTCCGAGTTTTCCGCTTTCCTCTTGTGTATTTCCGCCTTCTTCCTGGCCTTGGCGCTTTCTCCTGTGCCCTGTTGCCACTTGGCTACATGCTGTTCGCCGTCGCCACTAGCACGCCGCGCCAGCCAAACCAATGTGGTTGAGAACCATTATGGTCAAATCAATGTGGTCGAAGATCAATGTGGTTGAGAAACAGTATAGTCGAAGCTGAGCCTAACTCCGATTCTTGTTGTTGATCATGGTTGACTACAAGCGATCCTGCACATCGAAAGACAAAGAAATCGTTTCCAGACATAAGTTCTTCATAATTTGACCTACATTAGTCAAAATATACATCATGCACCCTTAATCAATGACACAGGTCAATCCAACTTAATCCATGACTCGATTCTCTAAAACTCTATTTTTGTGGGAAGATCGAAAGTACCACACTTACCATGCCGGTACTTCCGTACATTGAAAACCTCACCTGGCCCTCTCTGAAAAAAAAACGTACCGCAACTCAACCCGGTACTTCTGCCGAGCGATACTACCGTACTTATACCTGCCACACTAATATCTGCGGTACTTCCGATTTTCCTGACACTTCCAGAAAACAGTCTAAATCAAAAGCAATCTTTGCAAAAATTAATTGACCACTACACAAACATTGCAGTGGTTCATCACAATAATGTTATAGATCTTCTCACATGGTCTTTCAGCTTGGAAATAAAAGCAACCTGGAAGGCATGGAAATCACAACGGTTTAAATCGAAGGAACGGCCAGGACTGCAAAACTTCATGCCGTCAGAATGGTAGAGGATTTGCTTCCGTCGGAGGCATGGAAAGGAGAGATAAGTGCCCGGTAGAGATCGGTTGCACGGCAGCCACGGCCACAATTGCTTGATGCTGCTGCGCACTGAGTCGCCGGCGCTCGTCGAGGGTAGCACGGGCGCACGGTGCTGGGAGGCTTGCGCACGCGCCGGCGGCCGGTGAGAGCCCGGGTTCGGGCCGTGCGTGGCTTGCTGCCGCGCGCCCGTCGAGGAAATATCTGGATCGGCCGGCGCGCGTGGCCGTGACAGAGGCAGGCAGTGCACGCGTCTATGTGTTCTTGAGCGTGCATTAGTTCATGCATGGATGGAAGCGAATCATCAGAAATAAATAGGCGGGCATGTATTGAGTACATTACAAATGTGTCACGTTGTATCTCTGCTTTAGCAAAGAATGTTTAACAACAATGTTTGCAGAGATCGACATGCTTCTGTCTCTGTGCAAAAATGTTGAAATGCAGAACCGAGCATAATAATAAATAAACAATGCTATTCCTCGAAAAAAAAACCCAATGCTATCATCGCCGACACAGCACAAGACTGCCTAGTTAATTAGTGATATACCGTAACCAAATGTTGTCGATCGATTAGCTCCAACTTGAGTAAAACCACCGAAAAATAAAACAACCAAACTTAACAAAATTTCACCGTATGCATCATATTGGAGAAGATCCAGCTTGCAAAATAGACCAACACAAATGCTAAAGCATCCTCCTGTATTTCCTTGGAGAAAAAAACCTAAAACATCCTGGGACAAACCCATCAACTAACTGCTGCTACTCAACTAAACACCGAAGAAAAACACTGTTCTAAAGGAGTTCCCTATATACAGCTATTTTTTCAGGCTGCTACATGTAAATGGCGCCTGAAGAACTAGGCTCATTTCTTGCCGCTCTTCTTCAGGCCGGCGCCTCCAAGCGGACCCTTCTGCACCGCCTTGGCCTTCAGCTCCTTGAGCGCCTTCTCCTCCTCTTTCTTCTTCTTCATGTTCTCCAGATCAGTCTGCAGACGAGAGAGAGCCAGAATTGTCAGTACCACTTCGCTGCAAGTCACGCGTTTCCAAAAGACAGCTCTGTATTCAGACATAAGGCTGAATCGGAATTTCTCGAAAACAAAATACCTTATTATTTATAAAATGTGCTTCCACCTACATTACTTTGTTTAAGATACGCAAAATATTTGATGTTTCAGATTTCCTGTGAAACGAACTTCACGCTTGCTGCAGCGTGTCAGCAGCTTGGTGCATGAACATCTCAAAAATAGACAATTGTAAGCATCAGGAAGAGCTTTGTTTGATACCTAGCATCAACTGTGATCTTCCAGATACTCCTATATATATACATCGAGGAATAGGATTGTCCTTGATAACAGACATAGCGTCTGTTCTTTGCGGTTTCTAAAAACGATTTTCTACAGGTCAATTATAGTACACGTTAAAAGCTCAACATCTATACCAGCCAAAATCGCAAGCTAATATTTTTTTCTTCATAATCTCTATAACAAATAGCCTAAAATTCATAAATTTTAGCTAAAAGTCATACGACACAGCCATAAACCAAAAAACAAACAAACCCATACACAATGCAATAACATATCGACTATTTATCATATGGGGATTTGTTTGACCTATAACGTCAACCAGAGTGAGTAATGCCAGTCCAGACGTGTAACGAGAATTATCATGTCATGAGGCATGCGCATTGATCATTGAGTGATCTGTGCTCACGTGTCGTATGGTAAAAAGTAAACTAAGGTCTGACCCATGAAAGTAACTAAGACTGCACATCGATTGATCCTTCTTTTTTCGATCCATATAATCTCTCTTTCTGCAAAAAAAGAAAAGAAAGGAGAAGACCGGGCTCTCTCTTTGCAACAGCATCATGCATGTATATCAATGGCGAAATTAAGGAGCAACTAAGAAGCATGCGTATTAACAGCCTTTCGTCGACGAAGAAGAGTACGAAAGCAATTCTACTGAGATTGGTTCCTCGCCCAAAAATAAAAAAAGAAAAGGCGATTCGATCTAATGATATCGATGAATCGCCATACGTATCTAGAGTAACAATAATACCTCGTCGTACTCCTTCTTGGGCGCCTTGGGCGCCTTAAGAGGCTTCTGCTTGCCGCCTTGCCTGAACCCTGACATGGCTGGCGATCGAGATCTGAGCAAGCTCTGATGAACTAGGATTGATTTCATGATTTGATTTGATCCGGACGAAGACGAAGCCGTAGCAGAGGATAGATATAGAGGGCTATATATAGAGAAGCGATTACTAACCCTAACAGCCACATTACGATTCGCATCGGGTTAGGTCGCTGCAACCTGAATAGTATCGGTTTAGGTTTCCTGACAAGGATACCGCACCGTACGGTTACATCTAGCATGCGATGCATGTTTCCTTTCGTTATTAGTTCTTAATAATTTCTGTCCGGGGTGGGCTGGGCCGTCGGAAATACGTGCGTGTGGGCTATATTGCCAGTGTGTTTTTTTTTTGCAGTGGGCCATTAAGCTGTACTGGGCCAACCGTTCGATCTGCCATATTAGGCCATGATCAATATGGCTTCAGTTTCTGGCTTCAGCTTATTTTTGCACTATTCATAAATTTCGTCTTTTTCTGAACTTTTGGCTTTTTTTAGTTTTTTTACCGGTTCTTTTTTTCCTCGTATTTGTTTACATTATACGTGATGGGCTAATATGTTTTTTCTATTTTTAATTTTTTTTAAATTTAATTATGGTAAATAAGCCTCTGTCAGCTACAGTGTTTTTTTCAGCCAGTTACAGTGTTTTCAGCCATAAGCCATGAGGCTTTCAGCCGAACCGATCACCACCTTAGCTTACATCTTCCTTAACAAACAAATAGAATGGTTTGTTTTATTACTATTTAAAAGCAGTTTATCTTTTCACTATTTAAAAGCAGTTTATCATCATTCGATTTATTCGCATAAGCTACTCGTGTTATGACTAAAAGCCATCAACGACAGCCATAAGCCATAGAAAAATGCACTCTAAGGCTCCATTTGTAACACAAGAATTTTTCATGAATCTTAAGAGAATTAAAGGGTGGGTTTTTTGGGCTGTGGCTTTGGTTTTTGGTTTTTTAATTTTGGCTGTTCGCGAGAGGCAATACACAACGAAAAAAGTCGCATATGATTTTAGCCGGTATAAATAAACTCGGTATAGTGTCTTCTATAATCTACCTATAAAATCTACCTTAAAAAGATAGACCGTTTAAAAATTAGCTATCGTAGCAGCAAATAAAAAAGGCAATGCTTGAGTGGAAACGAACCCACAAATTGCTTCCTGAAAAAAAAATCCTTCGTAATTCATGTGCGAGCATTCTAAATGGGCCCTTAGGCCTTAATCCAGAAGAATTGACCGGAGTTTTTCTTTTCGTTGCTATAGCAATGACGCAGTGATGGTGGTGCTAAAGGGTCTATTTTTTTTTTGCTGAAATTTATAGCTTTTAGTTATGACTTATGATTTTTAGGCTGTTTATGTGAGAGATTACAAAGTAACATAAACTCATATACGGCTTTTGTCGATATAAATGAAGTCGGTAAAATATGTACTATAATTAATTAGTAGATTCTATCTTAAAAAGATACTCTGTTTAAAAGTTAGTTACTGTAGAAAAGTCAAAAAATAACTTTTAGAAGCTGAAAAGATCGGAGCCAAAATCCCGTCACTTTCATCATTACCGTCTATGACTCCAACGAAGAGAAAAAAAAAGGTCAAGAAAGAGAGCACGCAGGGAAATAAAGTGGGAAGCGGGTGGAGAAACCGAGGAAGCGGAAGCGGAGTCCAAAACCGAGGGCTCCGGTACAGTGGCCGGCGGGCGAGGTAAACAAGCAGCTCGGTGGTCGGTGACCATCGAGCGCGAGCGCGACAATGGGCGCCCGTCGTTGCCACCGCCAACCGGAATCAATCCGCACCTAACCTAGCTAAACCCTCCCATTAGATGGTTCCGATGCATGTATATATATATAAACACGCAGGAATCATTCAAGGCTCACATGCACATACATTCGCATGGTGAGTTAATTCACGAGTTCATTGCATTTTGTTTGTGTTGGGTCGACGTTGGTTTGCTTAATTGCTAGTATTTAGTAGTAAGCTGCTGTTATTTTGGAGGCAGATTTGAGTTTTTGTTGTGTACGCACGTACGTGCAGGGTCTCCTGCCGCTGTTCCTTCGTGAGGTTGCGAGGCTGGCGGCTTGGCTGGCGAGCCGACCGGCGGCGGCGGCGGCGACCATCCTGTACCACGGCGGGGCGCTGCCGCGAGACCCCGGGCTGGAGCGGCTCGTCTGCGACGACCTGCTCGACGGCGGCGACAACTACATCCTACGTTTCGTCGTCAGCGTGATGAGGTCATTGGGCTAGCTAGCTACACAGACAATACTGACCTACCGTTCTGCAAACATGTGGCATGTATTGTGTTAGTGGAGTTTACTTATGAACGTAAGAGGCTTAGTTTCAACAGCTGCCTAACTCAAAATTAGAAAAAGAAGAAAGAACATGCTAAATTAATTGGGCCTCGTTTTTTCAGGGGAAAATTGTCCTTGATTTTGTTGGAACCAGTGTTTAACTTGGCTAGTGAAGAGCAGTTTCAGTTTGTTCCCTTTTGTATTTACGAAGAAACAAGACTGGCAATTAGTTCGGTTGATAATTTAGTACTCCAATTCATTGGATTTTGAAGCTAGCTGTAACGCCCCGTTTCCAGGGGCGCGTACGGACACGGCATTCCGTAACTATTCAAGCATGAACAGTTATGGAGTGTCGCGCAAGAGTATACCTTTACATGCTTACAACAAAAGTCCAGCATATATTTGACATAAGGATTAACATCCAGGCTTTGACAGCGGGGCGTGCAAGCCCAAAGTATAATTACATTACAAAAGACTTCCAGAATCCGCTTCGAGCGCGGCGAAGACCTACAGCCAAGGGTCCTCGTCGAAGAAGAGATCCTCCGGGACCTCCTCAACGGGGAGACTTCCACCTTCGTCTTGATCCTCTAAAGATTAGATTAAGCAAGCCGTGAGCCAATCAACCGGCTCAGCAAGTCCCAAAGGGACCCTAACTTATTACATGCACGGAACATCAAAGGAAGGGAGTATACTTGGTTTATTAATTCTGAGTGGATGCAGTTTTATTTGCAATCATTTTATAAAAGGGACCCAAAACTACTCCTCAAGATCTCAGGGGTTTTCAACAAGAGTTCATTAACCAACCTAAACAAGTTAAACATTTACAAAACTACTTAAGCTTTGCGACTGGAATCACCCAAGTGACACAGCTCCAATAACCGGGAGCACGGCGTATTCGAATACCATTTGTTTGACTCTGCAGAGTTTGCTCAGCTTTACCCACACGATCCCTTAACTCCCGCTAAAGAGTTAAGAAAGCCAGGTCGTTTCACTGCTCAACTCTTTATATAGGCTCTACCCGGTAGAATTCACTCGGGTCTGGATCTCACACACACACACATACACACACACACACAAAACGAATAAACCATTGTCCGCTTCGAGTGAACTCTACCGTTGTTAGGCACCCGTAACCTGCCATGCCTAACCTCACTGCTACCTCCTGTAGAGTTTCAATCGAGTTGAGCAGCTACTAGACAAGTGTTGACAAGTCAACTCCTGTGGTTGAGCGATCACTGTGACATTTGCTCAGCGTAAGGGTTTGGTCCTTATTTATCCAGGGTCTGAAACCTCGCCAGGCCCGCGACCCCAACCTAGGGTAAGCGGTGGGCGAAGGCCGTCTCGCGACTCCCCACAACTCCCTTACCCTACTCCAAACCTAAGGTAAGAGATTGGGCAAAGACCGCCTTGCGGTTTCCCCACGCACCCTTACCTTACCTTGTGCACGCCGGCACTCTCCGCTCTAAGATACGGTGTCCCATACCACCCTACCTTAGAGTCGGGTTTGCAAATTCTATTGGCCCATTGCCACAACCTTATTAGTGTAACATTTTGCATGATGATAATAACCTACAGTTATCTAGATTAACAGATAATTATTTCTAGGGTTACATAGGCATGACTACAAAATTAACAGGGCATTTGACAGTGGTAGGATTAACTACATAACAAGTCATTCTAAACATTTTATTTTATTTCAAACTAACATTTCACAATTAGCATAATGTAAATAGCATATTAACATAAATAAACATCATGGGTTGCAATATGATCAAAGGATTTGGGACTTGCCGTCAATCCGAATGATTTCCGCTAGCTCGAACGAAGAACCTCCTGGCTCCTGTGACTGCACTTGAACTTCCGGAGACTCCGACACTAGCGCAAACATATAAAACAAATTAAATCCAGCTTGAGACTAATCAAGCAAGGAAAAATAAACTATTTAAAAAGAGTAAAATGCATAAATCCTTCAAATGGAATTTTAGGAATTTGTTTGGGATGGATCTGTGGAAATGGAGGTCACCAATGGGTCTGGAATATTATCTGGAGCAAAGTGGTGAGATTTGGGAATTTTTGGGATTTTCTATGATTTTCTAGGATTTATTTGGGTTTTCTGGATTTTTGGAAATTGGAAAATCCGGGAAAATCGGGTGAACAGTGCTCGGGCGCCCCACGCTACAGTGCGGCCCGCGCGGCCGAAGGCCAGCGCGGCCCACGGCGCGCGCGCGCTCTCGCGCGCGGGAGGGAGGGGGCTGGGGCGGCCCACGCCAGCGCGCGTCCGCGCGGTCCGGATGGCCGACGCGTGGACGGCGGGGCGGCTGGGATGCGGGGAGAGACGACGGCTCGGATGGAGATAGCGGGGATCGGACGGCTGCGAAATGACGAGAGCGGCGAAGCGGTACGAGGGAGATCCGACGGCCCCGGTTAGATATTACGGAGGGGATGGACGGGCGAGGGAGAGCCACGTCGCGGGGCAGGGTCATCATCTACCTCCAGCCGCTACAGTGTGGCCGAGGCAGAGCAGCGGCGGCGACGGCGGCCAGGGCGCAGAAGGGGTCACCGGCGGCGGAAAAGGGCACCGGCGGGCGCGGCTTGGCGAGGGGAATCCATTTTTGGTTTCGGAAGGGGAGGGGATCAAGGGAGAAGGCGGGGGAAGAACGGGGTGCTTCGGGTGTTTGGTGGCGGAGGGGGTCACTGGCGGCGAGGGAGTTCAATCGGGGGCGGCTACACCGACAGGGGACCCAGAGGCTCACAATAGCGGCGGCGAGGAGTGCTGGGAAGCGGCGGAGCGAGCTGGCCACGGGAGGGGTGCGACGGCCGGAGAGGAGCTTCGACGGCGGCGCTCCTCGGGCGATCACCTGGCCAGGGAGAAACACCAAAAGGATCAGCGAGGGGAGGAGATGCTCTCGGCGGGAGCAATCGAAGAATGAGGGAGAGGGGAGGGAGTTTGGCTCCGGGGTGCCGCCAGCTCACACGACGGCAATGGGGAAGCTCCGGGCGGCGGGGAATTCAATCGGCCGCTCGGGGAGTTTCTCTGGAGGCTGGGGAGGCGAGTGGAGGTGGGGGGGTGGCTCGGGAAGCAAAGGAGGAGCGGGGAGCCGGAAGGGGGTTTTTATACCCGCTCGGAGAGGGGCGGAGCTTCGGGGAGAAGGCAACGGGAGGGGCTCCGGGGTCAACAGGGGCAGGTCGGCCGTCTCCTCCGCGGGGTGGAGTGGTGACCGGGGTGACGCCGGCCTGCACAGTCGTAATGGCGACGGGACGGCACAGGGAGCAGGTGAGGTGCGGCAACGGGCGAAGCGCGTCCGCGCGCGGGAGAGGGAGGAGCCGGGGCTGACAGGCGGGTCGCAGGGCGGACGCGGGGCGACGCGTGGCGCGGAGGCGCCCACGGATTTGGACCGTGGCGGTCGGGACGGCGCGGGCGCGAGGAGGGGATCCGAGGGCGGCGCTGTCCGCGCGAGGAAAGGCGGTGCGGAGGCGGGCGCAAAGCGGGGAGGGGACGGGGCGCTAACGGGCGAGGGGAGCGGGAAGGCGCTGAGCGCGGGAGAAGGCGGGATCGGGGCGGCGCCAACGCGGGAGGGGAGCGGGAGGCGCCGGGGAGGAGAGGAGGCGGAGAGGAAGAAGGCGCCAGCGCGAGGGAGGAGGCGCCAGGCCGAAAAGGGAAAGCGGCGGCGGGGAAAACTTTCCCAAAAAGGAAAGTTTTCAAAAATCACTCAAAAATGCAGCAAAAATTAAGGAAATTTTTGTTTGAAATTTTGGGGCTTTTCACTAGCTACGTCTACAAAGAAAGAGAAAACACTCCTAGTGACTGGGAATCCGGCAGAACGTGTCTAGAATATTATGCAGTTCTGCTCATAAGCAGCTGTCGGCGTCGGCGCCGTTTGTCGCGGCAACGGCTGCATGGTCCTCCAGGGAGAAGAGATACAAGTTCAACAGATAATATGCACATCTTCATATCATATCATGTCACATGATACTGCTTATTTTGTTTGCTGGAATGGGGAAAAAAAGCATCTGCTCAATTCTAGATGATGGGTACATGATCAGACATAGTTGATATCCTTTGCAGCTGGCACTTTACAGTACTCCATGCTTATGAAAAAGTCATTACGATATCTTGCAAGAGATAGCCACTTCAGACATGCAGTTTCCAATCCAACATCAGATACACAGTTGAGCCAGACAAACTCGTTTTGGTCCCCGAAATGCTCTTAACTCACGCCACATCTGGCAGCGCGAATCGTAAAGCATCCTCCATTCCTCCGGCTCAACCTCCAGCTAGGAGCATGTGAAAAAGGCCACTTCTCTCCAAATAGAAATGCATACAAACTCACATGCTAGTGCTAACAAAAAATAACAATCATTATCATTATACACCTCATCAACTTCATCTATACACTGATCACAAACATTGTTTTATGAATACAACAAACGACCACACCCAATTCAATATAGTATGGTATTCCTATAAGCTGCCACTTAACTGCTCCTACCAATGTTCTATCTAGACACACTGGGAGCAATGCAAGCAAGTATACCACCAAGGAAGGTTGCAAGGCCACAAGGGAGATTGCAATGCAAGCAAGTATACCACCAAGGAAGGTTGCAAGGCCACAAGGGAGATTGCAATGCAAGTACCTCAAGATCCTCCCATTCCTGTGACCGGCATCATGAAATGCTATGATAGAAGTTCCTGAAAGAACACAGAACATCCTGAAGCCTGAAGACAGTCTTGTAGCAGCTCATGCCTTCCTCAGGGCGCTGATCCGTGCAGCCAGTTCATCGAAATCCGGCATTCTTGGGTGCACGTTCCCTCTAGACATATCCGGCTGCATTGAGATGGACCGAGCAGTAACTTTCGGCTTCGCATCTGGGGTAGAAGATTCTGTAGGTAGAGATACAGCTCTTTCTGGAGGGTGCATGGGGCCCCCTTCTCTGTTAGATCGTTCTCCAATGCCATCAGCAGGTTGATCAGCTCGAGGTCGAGGGGTCCGGGATTTTGTTCTTGTCTTACGCTCCTCCCTATCTATACCTTTCTTGCTGTAATGCATCAGAAGCTTATCCATCATTCTTTCCTCATCATCATGGCCTCCACTGCGGGCATGAGCACTCCTACTCCTGTGTTTCCGATGTGAACTAGGTGCTCGGGGCAAAAGATTACCAAAATCAATTGCATTGCTTGTCTCATCCTCCTCTGACTCGTAATCATTGCCACTTACTAATCCATTCGGCCTGCTTGTGTGTTTTCTTCGTTCGCTAGGAATTCGCTGAACATGCCTCGCATTACTGATGGAGTCATTAACCCCACCTTCTAGGGCCTGGATATAACCACCTTTCTGGTCATAATCATCATAGGAGCCATTCCTCTTGCTTGAATCTCTTCTTCGGCCATGGGGTGTTTGATTTGTCATCTTTTCCAAATTAGTCATTTCATCATGAAGATCACCATATGCAGGTGGCTTTCCATTTTTCCTTCCGACAGAAACAGGCCGAAGTGCATCATCATCAACCAGCCCATCTCTCTGGTGACCTGCTTCTTCGGAACCAGTATGCTTGTAACCATTAGCGGCTTGATTTGTAGGATTTTCATGCGCAGGTCGCATGTTAAAGTTTGGCTTAGTATAAGGCGGCCGCATATTGACTGCCTTCTCCTTCTCTGGCACTTGCTGCCTATCTTGTACCGACTGTCCAAACTCCCCTACATGTTGTAGTCTATTATACAAACTGGTTTTATCTTCTTCAGCAGACTTCTCACTCGTTGCTCTGTAGGGCTTAGAATAAGGAGCAGACTTGTTCACTGTTTCACCATTCAAGGTGCTAGCTGACTCAATTCCTTGCTTTTCTAGGCCCAGCGTTTTAAGCCCCAACTCAGCACGTCCCCAGTTATGACCAGGGCCACCAGCCATGCGTGATTGATGGACGTGGTAGCCTTTCCCATCAGCCTTTTCAGTAGAGTCTTTCTTCTCAGCCTCCTTTGGTTCTGTGTATGGAGGAACTACTCTGTTGATTTCTCCTTGAAGAGATTTCACTACACCAACCTCCTGTTTCTTTAAGCCATTGAGATCTAACTCCTCTGCATTCATCAGTTCCCTCCAAGGCTGACCATTCTTTTTGTCATCTTTCTTAATCTCCTTTTGACCATTCCTTCGCTTCATGTCCAAAGGAGGCAGGTCATTATCCACATGCTTCTTCTCATTAGGTTTATCTGGATAGTTCTTCCTGCTTTTCTCACCAAGTTGACCAATGCCATCAGGAATGACATGAATATCTTTTGGCTTTATCTGCATTTCCTGCTTCTGTTCCTGCCCTTCAGGTGTAGCTTTAGATTTTCTTTCATGCACAGCATGCCTATGCACCTTTTGTCCATTGCATGCTGATGCTTCGACCTCAACCCCTTTAAATGAACCCGTCTTCAGAAAAGCCTGATGAAAAAAGAATCCAAGACCATACGTGAATGGACCCACATATCTTTAGTAAATGATTGTTTGAGTAGTTAATAAAAAGAAATACATATGATGATATAATTCAGTAAGTTCACTAAAATATTACATGTTTATTTTGAGGTGCACCAGATATCTTCCGTTCCAATGCCTTGGTATTAAATGGGATTGTGAATTCTTCAGCAATGTTTTGCATCACTTGTAACTTCTCTTCATTAGTAAATGACTTATTCTGAAGCTTCTGAACAAACTGTCCATAAAAAGGTTAATCAACATAGGTGCAACACAAGAGAGCAACTCAAACGCAACGAAAAGGGCAGCATCTTAAGCACCTCAGAACTAACAAAAGGTTCAATGGAACTCCCATATCTCTCCATGAATACATGTCTGAGGTCACACAGTTCAGGCAAATCAGGAAATCTAGCAGCAGCAAAAATTAAAGTCGACACAGCTTCCAAGGCTTCCTGAGGACAGTCACTGTTAATGCACCATCGCAGATTTAGTGATAAATTGCAGCAGAAAGAAAGTTATGTAATCTTAATTCAATGCAACGAGAACTTTTTCTAAGTTTTGCAAGTGGTACATACTTCATTGATCTAGCAAACCATAAAAGAAACTCATCTAGTATGACAGTTTGGTGCGTGTGCACGCGCGTCGTGTGCGTGTGTATCCCTGCTCAGGTAAATTTCAACCAAAGTTTCTCATTATCCCTATCTATGGGTGTTGGGAAATGTACATAACATAACAGCATAACACCAGTGAAAAGCTAGTATATGCACCTTTACAGTTTCCAGATCCTTCCTTTACAACTTTGGAAGCACCATGCAAACAGCTATAGAAAATAGCAAACACTAAGTTGCTTATTTCGCTATGATGACTGAATTTGCGTCATTTAGGTGTTCAATCTGGAGGAGACATGCGGCATGCGCATGACAAAATGGACTATGGCATCCATTGTGCAGAGCTGATTGAGAGAATCAAGTTAAGGCTATACACTAAAGCAAGAATTTCGAACCATTCCCCGTAAGCTAGGAAATCACAATGAACTATTATTTAAAGGGAAGGTAGAGCAGAGTATATGGATATTTCAAGGGAAAAAATCAGAGTCATTATAATTAAGGTGGATGGATTATGAATCTATGATCTTTCTGCCTTTTTCTTCCTACCGCGATTTTATGCATGGCGGTGACAGAGTGGGATATACAACAGCAAATGATCCAAAACAGAAATTGGCAGGCTGAAAATGGTGTATCACAACATTGTTCCATGTGTCCTGTGATAACAATAAACATCAGAGATACCTCTGTTTCTGCAGGTTGTTGAGCTGCTTCACTATGTACTCGCAGTACTGCTCAATCATATCATAACAGGATGCTTGGTTCATCTCGACAATCAGTCCTTCCATCTGCAATCAAGGAGAGAAAACAACACCAATCAGGAATATATCACTTGAAGAACTCTCAAATGGTTCTGCATTTCACCAGAGATTTTTCTGGACAAAGCAACAATGTTTTCACTGCACCGACACATCTCATGCCAAAAAGATACTTGAATATCAACTTTGCCCAGTTTGCACCAAGTAAAATCCTTCTAAGAGTACTAAACAATGCAAGTTGATGACTTGAGTATGCAGACAGTACCCGTCCGAAGGCGTGCGGTTCAAGGCCATTGGTCAGGAGGTCGGCGACGTCCTTCTTCAGGAACTTCACCATCGCTTGCTTCTTCCGCCGCACCAGATCCAGCCGAGTCAGGGTGCACTTGATCGCGTGCTTGCTGCGTCAAACAATAACGAATTCAGCAATTAGACAAATGAAAACAACGAATCAAACAAATGCAATCCAAATCGAGAATGCTGCAATTCTCACAAGCGACACAATCTCCAAAAAGGAAGATGCGCAATCCATCAAAAAGCCAGGAAAAGCAGAACGAACACAAGCAACAGCAACATAAACCAAGAATAAGATCTGATAATCTCCTGCAAAAGAAGCCGAAAAAAAGAGTTTGCCAGTCCAAGAAAGAATCCTTTGATATGCGGACAAAGGTCAGAAGTGGAGTTAAGCAATTCAAAGTCTGGGCAGTTGAAGAAGCACGGACGCAACAATCAAGTAAGCGAACAAATGCGGGCTGCTGGCCTCGAGAAATTCGACATTTTGTAAGTTTCCCAAATCGACATGCTAAACAAATCAACAGCAAATGAACTCAGGAATTCGATTTCTGGCTCGGCAGTCCACAAGAACAGCCAAGCCAACTTCAAGAACAGACTAGACCTGGAGTCTACCAGTCACGGACCAGACTGAATCAACAAAGAAGAAACTTGTACCATTTGTTGTAGAACTTGGAGTTGAGCAGGCTATCAAACATCTTTCTCCTCCCCTTCCTCCTCCTGACCACCTCCTCCTCTCCCGTGCTCCTTTTTGTTCTCTTCTTCTCCCTCTCCCTCTGCTTTAATTAGTGGCAGAGGAGAAGATGGGGGAGAGAGAGAAAGCCAAAGCTCCGGATGGTGGCGTCAAAGCATGAGAAAGCGAGGAGAAAAGGAAAAGATTTGGGAGGAGAGCGAGAGGGATGGTGGGGTGGGGGAGTGGAGGTGGTGGAGAAGAAAGAAATCAATGTGAGCTGTTGCTGAAGAGAAGCCAGGTGGCTCATTATGTTGCAGGAAAATGTGGCTCATTCTGTTGCGGGAAAATGTGGCTCATTATGTTGCAGGAAAAGGAAATTTTGAGTGATTTTTTCGAGGATAAAAAAATTAAGAAAAGAATTCCTTTTTTTCCTACAGAGAGAACAAGTAACTGCTCTTCGAAATTTTATACCCCTTTTATTGTCCATTTGTGGTGCAGTTACCAACTTACCATGCCGAATTCTTGCATGACTCTTCAATTCCAGCTGGTTGTGAAAAGTGAAAAAACAGAGTGGAGAAACAGAAAAATTCTAAGAAATCCTTGAGCAAGTTTGATATAGTGCTAAAATATTTTTTACCACCTGTTTGACGCGAGAAATCGTTCCCAGATTTCTTGCTTCGGGGTATAGGATGCGGACGTGCCGGTGTATTAAAGTACACAATAAATAAATAAACACAAGATAGACAGGGAAACATGCATTTTATTCATTCATTCGAGAATAACAAAATTACAAGTTTTCTTTTTATATATGCGCTCCATAGCCTGCTTTACGTAGCAGATCTGACATAGGCGATGTGATCTTCTGGTTCTCGGGCCTTGGAAGGCTCCCGGTCAATTACATCCGCAGGGTAAACCCACATAATACCTTCGATTAAGCTGTGCATTGGTCGTCGTTTTCAGTCTTCGCTTCACGTTCTCCATGCATATGATGAATGATTGATGTAGATGTAGCGTTGGCATTATCCATAGCCTCGTCGGTCTATAGGGTGTTGATAGCGTAGCCTTGCATTAGCCATACCCACCTCTACAGTTCGACCTCGTCAGTATCAAGCGACACGTAAAATTAAGATGGTCAAAAGTGTGCATGCTTCATGTCAAGCATGACTAATCCGATGATAATAGCAGTAGAATCAGTGTAGTAGACGTACTTAATTCAGGTGGTGAGGCTGGCAGAGCAGAACGCCTAGGTCAGATGTCAAAGTGGCTAAAAGTGACAAACGGGAAGGACCCCACTGCAGTGCAAACGCACTTAGTCGAACTCAGGTGTCGTAAGGGCAAACCATTCTTACTTTTAACAGAGCAGAACACCAGGGTTTAGTATCGACGTGGTCGAAAGTGATCACTGGGAAAGACTCCTTGAAAGCCGAAAACCATAGTCATTCAGGAGTGATCGCGGCAGTCGAAAGTCAGAAGCCATCGGTATTTGGACATAGTCAGCAGTCGAAGGCGAAAGCTATCAGCAATCGGAAGTAGTCGGTAATCGAAAGCCAGAAGCCATCGGCAATCGAAAATAGCCGAAGGTTGAAAACCAGAAGCCATCGGCAATCGTACGTAATCGGTGGTCGAAAGCCATCAAAAGTTATCCGTGGTCGAAATCCATTGAAGTAGACAATGGCCGAGATCCATCGGAAATCGTCCGTGGTCGAAATCCATCGTGGTCGAAACCAATTGGAAGTTGTCCGTGGTCGAAATCCACCGGAAGTTGTCTGTGGTCGAAATCCATCATAGTCGAAATTCATTGGAAGTTATCCATGGTCAAAAACTATCATGGTCGAAATCCATTGGAAGTCGTCTATGGTCGAAATCCATCAGAAGTTGTCCATGGTCGAAAGCCATCATGATCAAAACCTATCATAAGTTTGTCCATGGTCAAAAGCTATCATGGTCGAAAACCATCAAAAGTCGTATGCGGGCAAAACCATACTGGTCTTAATCCATCAAAAGTTGTCCGTGGTCAAAAACCATTGTGGTCGAAATCCATTGGAAGTTATTCGTGCTTGAAATCCATCATGGTCGAAATCCATCAGAAGTTGTCCGTGATCGAAAACCATCCTGGTCGAAATCTATCGGAGGTCATCCGTGGTCAAAAGCCATCGAACATCGTCTGTGGTCGAAAACTATCGAACATTGTTCTGTGGTTGAAATCTATCGTGGTCAAAAGCCCTCGCTCGTGGTCGCTAGTCGAAAGTTGAAAGCCATCAACCATTGAATGTGGTCGCTAGTCAAGAACCATTGACCATCGGTCGTAATTGTAAGTTGGAAGTCATCGACCATCAGTCGTAACTGGTAGTCGGAAGCCGTTGACCATTAGTCATAGCCAGTAGTCAGAAGCCATTTGACCATCGATCGAAGCTGGTAGTTGGAAGCCATCGAACTTGGTCGGTAGTCGAAAGCCATCGACCATCAGTCATAGTTGTAAGTCAGAAGCCATCGACCATCGGTCATAGTTGTAAGTCGGAAGCCATCGGATCACTCGACCGACCGATTACTGTAGCACGTCTCATCCAAGTACCACATGTGGTCGATAGGCGCACGAGTACTTTGGGGGGGTCAAAGGCATAAGAGTACAATGGGTGCTCGAAGTCGACCATGTACCAAAGGCGGTTGATGACACTCGAGTACAAGGAGCCCTCGGGGACGTTCGAGTACTAAAGGAAGTCGATGACGTCCAAGCACAACAGGCAGTCAGAGGCTTACAAATGCCAAAGGCAGTCGTGAACATCGAGTATGGAAGACAGTCAATGACGCTCGAGTACGGTGAGCAGTCGTAAGTGATCAAGTATTGAAGGTGGTCGGAGGTGTCTGTTTTCGACAAGCAATCAGAGGGGGCCCTTCTTCGACAAGTGGATGGAGGCGCTCATGTACGACAAACGATTGAGACGCCCATCTTTGACAAGCGGTCGGAGGCACTCGTGTACGACAAGTAGTTAAAGGTGCTCCACTTCGATAAGCAGTCGGAGGCATCCGCCTTCGATAAGCAGTCGGAGGCGTCCAACTTCGAGAAGCAGTTAGAAGCACTCGTGTACGACATGCAGTCGTAGAAGTCCAAGTTTGATAGGCAGTTATAGATGTCCGTGTTCGACAAGTGGTAGGAAGTGTCCATCTTCAACAAGCAATCGAAGGCTATTGGAAGCATCCCGGTCTAGCGGGTGGTCGATGACATCCAAGTACTGTGGGCAGTTGATGGCACCCGAGTGTTAAAAGTGGTCAGAAGCATTCAAGCACTGAAGCGATTAAGTACATCTAGCGGTCGTAAGCGTTTGAGCATAGAAGGCGGTTGACGGCATTGGAGTACATCAGGCAGCCGTACATGACCAAGTATCGACAATAATTGGTGACGTTCGAGCACAGCGCGTAGTCGTAAGCGACCAAATATCAGCAAACGGTTGTAAGTGACCGAGCATAGAAGTCGATCGATGATGTCCGAGTATCACCAGCAGTCGGTGACATTCGAGCACAGTGGATAGTCGTAAGCGATCGAGTACAGCGAGTGGTTGGCGATGTCTGAGTATGGCAAGCGGTCGGTGGCATCCGAGTGTATAGCGGATGAAAGCGACCGAGTACGACAGGTGGTTGATGGCGTCCGTGTACAATGGGGCAATTGATGTCACCCGGGTACAGGGGACAGTCGTAATTGACTAAGCACTGAAGGCGGTCATAAGTGAACAAGCGCAGAAGGCAGTCGTAAGCGACCGAGCATAACTGGCAATGAAAAGTGATTGAGTATAGAAGCCGACGTCTACGTACAACAAGTGGTCGATGGCGCCCTGATACAATGGGTAGTCAATGGCGCCCAAGTACAATGGGAGGTTGGTGGTGCCAGAGTACTGTGAGCGGTTGATGACATCCAAGTGCAGTGAGAGGTCGGAGGCATCCGAGTACTAAAAATGATCAGAAACACCCCGATACCAAAAGCAATCATAGATATCCAAATCCAGTAGGAGGTTGTCTGGGACAACTCCAATGGTCCATCCTCGCTGGATTGAAACGGCGGTCGGCGATGTTGCGTCTCATACGTCAAGAAGGTCTTGCAAGAGTGTGATCGACCTCGCCTTGCGGAGCTTGGTGTTAAGTCAAGTAGAGTGTTGACGATAGATGCGGCGTCCTCAGCAATAGACAGGACTACTCTGGTCTATGACGGGTCATTGTGACTGCACAGCTTGGCCAAGGCGCGCGCCACATGTAAGAGTGGAGGGAGCCGACAGCTCATGGGTGTTGCAACGAACATGACAAGTTCAGAGGCAGGCGCGATGGCTTCATGAGACCTTCATCTTCACCCGAGATAATAGAGAGACTTCTTGCCTCAAGCCCAGCGAGTAGGAAGATGGACGACGATCTTGACAGTTCCGACGTTGTGGCCACGGGCCACACAATGGTGAGATCCATAGCATCTAATTGATAATATTATTGGCAGCGACCGCAGGCGCTTGGTGACATCTCCGCCACTGCCGCCGTTCATTGGCCTGCAAGCCAGCTAGACAAAAGAGAAACCAAAAAGGGATAGGTTTTTTTACCCTCTTGAGCCAAGTACATCATGTCTGGTTTGTGCAGATAGCTTCTTTTTGCTCCTCTACCTTCTCCTTCTTATGTGTGGGTATCTTCTCTACGTATGTCTTTGTGTATGTATGCTAATGGGGTCTCCTCCCTTTTCTGTGTATCTGCTTCATATATTCCCCGCTGATGGGGTGTGTCGGATGCATCCTGCTCTCGGGTGCCCTCCCCGTCTGATCCATCTCTTTTTATAAGCACGAGCAAGGTCCACCAGCAACGTACGCAGCTCCCACATGGTGACAATCATTCCCTGATTTTTGGGATCGAAATCCTTATCCGATCGCTAAAACTTTCCTTCCAAACCTTTGCTTTCCCTGTCAAAAAAATCTGTCGAGAAGTACTTTCATAAAATGGAGACATAGTGTAATTATCTTTCCGTTGTAATTACGGTTCACCCACAACAAATTTATTACTTCCATCTTTTTGCATAAACTGCCATAAATTGGCCATGCGCCTTGCGACTGGCTGAGGACTTGTGGTTGTACGAGGCACGGCGCAACAACTGATTGCACTGAACCATAGATTGTGTTGGAATTAATCTTATTGTTGATGGTAGTCGAATACATGTGTGCCCGAGTTCATTTAGGAGTCGGAGAACAACCTGAACCCTTAGAGTCGGAGACCCTCCGAACTATAGCAAGCCAGTCATAAGATATAGTGAACCGTTTGGTATACCAAACTTAAGTATCCGATCGGTGCTTCGAAGACCTGTGTGATCGAGGAGCCATAGTTGAAGCATCCAAGCAACATTTGAAGAGAACAATGCGGTTAGACCAACATGGTCGAAACAGTGAGTGACGAAGACCGAAAGTATCAGCTCTATCTAAGCGGTACGACCGGAGTTGCAGTAAAATCAACGTGGTTGACGAGCCGTGGTCGAGCAACTATGGTCGAGTAGCCATGGTCGACACAACGTGGTTGTAATAACATAGTCGAAACGACTATGGCCGAGCAGCCGTGGTCGACACCATATGGTCGAAGACCCACGAACTCAGAGGACGATCTTGACGCATATATTTCATGGTTGGCTGGGAACTTGTGGCAGTACGAGGCGCAACGCAGCGACCGATTGAACTGGGTGTAGCACGTATAAATGGCAGTGCCTTTTTTCTTCGCAAACATATATCTCTATATTTACTTTGACTTAACATATTTGTACAAAAACTCATCAAACGCCACCATGCAACATGGCAAAAATGATACTAACATGTATCCAAATCTAGACCTCTTTTCTGTAGTATAGTCAAAGATCACATTCTGTCTTCTGTTTTGCATGATGTCTTTTCTTTTCTTTTCATTATAAAGCAAAACCGATTGGACCGCTCCCCCCCCCCCCCCCCCCCAATAAATAAATGCCAACAAAACTATTTGTGCATCTCCCTCCCCATGTCCACTTTTCAGACTTTCACATGTAATGCATGTAGGTGGAGAATCTTAATCACACCGATCACTTATTAATAAGGCTGTCTGGTACTAGCATATGGCATAGATTATGCTCTTATCTCCACTCCACCAGATACAATGCTGACTAATCCTGCTCCACTTAGCCCGGTTTAATATTTTCTATTTTATACGGCGTATTTTCGCTAAGCACAAGAATAAAGGAAGTTATAAGACCAATAAAATGTATAAAACATGGCCATAATATGCCTAGTGTTAATGTTTACAAGTAAATGCTGGGATATAGGAAAGATAAATGAGATAAAAGACCATCAAATCCGCATGCACACCTTTTATTTCGATTCAAATAAGATTGAAATTGTTTTTGCACGGGTTACGGAGACGATCCGTCTATTGGATGCCATCTGCGAGTACGTGTTAATGGAAGCTTAACGAAAGCAAGGAATCAACAACAAACAGCAGAGACGAGCTTTGTTAATTAAGATGCGTGAAACGGAGTGGCTTCACTAAAGACTGTGTACAACGAGGGCATTCCAACGGCTCGATGCTGGTACGATTTTAGATAAACTTATACTACAACTTGGTACTTAAAGTTTGTATTTATATAAGAGATGACTAGTTTAAAGATAGATTTCACTACTAATTTTTGGTTTTCTAAAAATACTAGATATTTGCATGAGTATAAAGCTTCTCTCTTAACTCTCCCTCACACCACACGAAAAAATGACGGCTGTGATCGTTTTGGCTTCAGCTTTTAGTTTCCGGCTTATTTAGCACTATTCATAAATTTTGTCTTTTCTGAATTTTTGGCTTTTTGTTGAGCTTTTTTGCCGGTTCTTTTTTCCCGTATTTGTTTGTATTATACGTAAGGGGCTAACATATTTTTTATATTTTTAAATTTTTTTAAATTTAATTATGCTAAATAAATCTCTGCCAGTTACAGTGTTTTTTCAGTCAACTACAGTATTTTTCAGCCATAAGCCACAAAAAAAAATCCAAATGATCACCACCGACATAGCTGCATAGGCCAAGTGTCAAGCAAATTTACTTACTTGGAGTGTCCTGACAATGTAAGGCAATGTTAGTTGGCGAAGGGTACCGTACACAATTAAGTAGCCTTTTCTTTCTTTTTTTGAGCGGAATTAATTTAGCCTTTCTGGTGAGAGGCTGCAAAGTAGGATTGATTAATTGATATGCTGCTCAATCGATTGGGTAACTAACCTTTTAATGAACCCTGTCAGGACAGGCCTCGTGACAGGCAGGCAGGGTCTCAGTGAGTCTCGCCGCTGCCACATGCTTTACTACACCCTCTACAGGCAGCAAATGCAACGCGGCTCAATAATTCCGATGCTTCTTTTTTTTCTGAAAAGAAAAAAATCGGAGGATCTCTTGATCCAAAATCGTAGAAATCGATGCTGCAGAGTTGCTGCTCCGTGCGCACTTGTCACTTTGTGGAGAGGGGGGGTGGAATCGTGTAGAGCAAGGTTAATAATACAGCTTTTAGCTGACTGTATGGACACTTACAGCCCACTTATCAGCTCATTCATATAGTAGTTTACAGCCAGCTGAAGTCTGTATGACCCACCCCTTTCTCTCACAAAGTTTCTTGGTTCTTGTGCTTCAGCTGGCTGTAAACTTACAGCCCACCTCTCTTCTCTCTCCTCCACCTTAGCATACAACCTACTAACAGCCTCTTATTATACTTGCTCGTAGGAGATTCCTATTCCTTCCTGCGCCTTCCATCTCAGCATACAGCCTACTAACAATCTCTTATTATACTTGCTCGTAGGAGATTCCTTTTCCTTCCAGCGCCTCTGGGTGCGGTTCAAGCGCCTGTTCCGGCCGGTCAATTTTCGAAATGGCACTGGTGTGACAGCTTACCAGAACGTTCCCAAATGCTGCAGGTCACCGGCACAACGAAAATCAAGAGAATCCTTGTAACGAGAGAGGAGAGGAGAGAAGAGAAGAGAAGGATCGTGAAAAGAAAAGGAGTTGAAATGTACGTGGAGCAAGAGCCACCGAGTGGAATTGCTTTGGGTTTGGAGGAGGATGTGGAGGCGGAGACGGAGACGGAGACGACGACGACGCGCGGCTGCGTGCAACGGTCAGAGTTGTGCAACGGGCCGGAAATGATGATGACGAGTGGGCCAGCCGGGCAGGACGAGCGGGAAGGGAAGGACGTGGACGCTGGGACCAACAGCATGAAAGAATAGGATGCTTTTAAATCTCTGATGGGCGAGCAGCAGCATATCTTGCTGGCAACGCAGTGGTGAAGATGGTTCTCAAAATCCATGATGTTGGCCTTTTTGGCTTAGGTTCATTGGCTTTTATAAGATGTTATACTAACTTATTTTTAAACAGTGCTTCTTTTTAAGATAGATTCTACAGGTAAATTATAGTAGAAACTGTATCGAGTTTAGCTATACCGGTCAAAATTGCATACAATTATTTTCCTCTGTGTTCCATCTCTCGCGAACAGACAAAATTCAAAATTTTAAGCAGAAAACCAAAACCACATTCTAAAAGAACCCACCCGTTATCATGCCTTCTGACTATTATAGATGATGCATGAGAATGGAAATTGACAGGGCTTAGGTGACAAGCACTCCAGTCGGCAGCATTTTCTATTAGTTGATTGGGATTTGCTCTTACAATTCTGCCATGTAATGAGCACTTGTGTTCATGTTATGAGCTATCTGTTTTTTTTTTCTGAAGCTTGCTGATACTTTATTTTCGGCGTTCACACTTAGTATAGCTTAAGACAATAGCACAAATCCCTTTGATATCAATTTAGACGCTTGGATGAACTAATTAAGCTTCCTTCAGATGCTTAATGCTGTCAGTTGCACCTTTGCTTACATCTGCTTTGTTGTAACTACGCTATTTTTTTTATCTGCCTTGTCGAAAGTATGTTAGTTAGATGGATGAATGTGTTGCTTGTTTCTGAATCATGGCAGAATTTTTCTTTGTCTTGTGAACAGTATTAAGTTTGAAATGTGTTTGTGTGATTGCATTCAGGTAGAATAATAGTTTTTTGTCTTATGAACAGTATCAAGCTTGAAATGTGTTATTGCGATTGCATTAAGATAGATACTCAGTCTGGAAAAAAATTATGAAGAAATTTCAGAAATTTATATGCAAATTGAAAGGAATAAAATACAAATAGAATTGAAGTTTTACCGGGGTATCATGGTCTATTTGTCTCTAATCTTCTCTTTCAGGTCTTTAGAGTCAAATTACTAGCAAAACTTTTTTGAGGTAGCTTCAGATTCTTAGATAAATAAATTCTCAGATAAGTAAATTATTAAAAAAATTAGAAATATAAGCTATAAAAAGTTAAGAATATGTAACTCTACCGTACAGCCCCTAGACCGGTTTGTGGTTTGGGATGGCGGAGCTGGAGCTGGATGGGTTCGTGCGGTGCGGCCGTGGTCCGTCCGAGTCACCGGCCGGCTCCAATCTCCTTTCCTTCTGCGTGCACTCACCCATGACCGGACCGGACCGGATGATGAACCCACCCCAAGTGCAGTAGTATCCATCTGAGTGGAGCGACCAGATGAGGATGAATTCACAGTCCATGTATATCGTCCCGACCTGACAGCGGTGGCATCATGCACTGGCGTAGCGACGACGTTACAGCTTGGCCGAGCACAACTGACGAAGGCGCTGATGCTTGCTTCCGAACGGAGTACTGATGATGATGATGAGTTCGACGTCTTCGGACAGTCCTCTTTTTAGGGGACGGCCATTTAAACTGAAAAATAGTAATTTGTAGTTAAAATTGTACTACAACCGAAAATAACTTATTTAATATAACTAAATTTTTTTAAAAAAATACAAATAGATAAAGTAGATTAGTTTATCATGAATAATACAAATAAATACAAAAAATGAACACAAAAAACTCACAACAACCTAAAATTAGAATAAGACAAAATTTATAAATAGTAAAAAAATAAATCAAATATAAATATTTAAGTTGAAATGAATGACACCTTAATTGTATCGAAATAGATGCTCCTGCATGCCACCGCAGACGCGCACAGTTTCAGCTTTTAATTGGCATATGTATATAAATACACACACTGTATATGACAGCATGAGTTGCCAACTAACTTGAGTAACATCGCCGCAGCTGCCGCTAACTGACGTAGTGATGACGTTACAGCTTGGCCGAGCGCAACTGCATGCTGACGAAGGCGCTGATGCTTGCTACTGAATGGAGTACTGACGGTGATGAGTTCGGCATCTTCGGACAGCCCTCTTTAATCGAATCGAAATGGATGCTCCTGCGTACAGCTTCAGCTTTTGGTTGGCATATATATATATACCCTGTATATGACAGCATGAGTAGCTAACTAACTTGAGTAACATCACCGCAGCCGCCGCTAATCTAGCATCAGACCTGCTACCCACACGGCCACAAAGCACAATCCCCGACGCCGACCACCGCGCGCGTCGCCTGCCTGCTACCTCTCCTCTTTGTGCTGCTCTCCGCTTGCCATCATCACTGTCTCCACGGCTTTCGACACGCCTCAACGCTAAAGTTGTGTTTGGTTGCAAGGACAAGGTGGGATAGGATGGGATGGATCTGTTTTTGTAGGTGTTTAGATAGGAGACAAACAGAGTTAACATCCCACTAGGAATATTCCTTGTAGATCTGAGACCAGGCAATCCTCTTTTTTTCAAGAGGCGGAGTCATCCCACCACGAGCGAGCCACCTTCATCCTTCCATCCAAACAGGGGCGGAGCCAGGAATTGGATATAGGGGAGGCAATAGGGACAACAAGTAGAGTAGAACTAATGAAGCATGCCGGATTTACCGATCCAATAGTCACATATCAGAGTAATATGTTTCGCAAATTACAATGCAAAGAAAATTACATCTCTATTAACTTAAACTTAGCTCTACGACTAAAACAGGGTCTAAGCCGATTAAAACAGAGTCTCTAGATGTGATGTGAGAGCAACTACTGAAGTGTGTACTTATGGTTTTTGTTTACATTTTTTTGATACCACAGTGAACGGTAAAGATATTGACATGGACGGCTCATATATTTTTAGACTCGAGAAGTCATTTAAAAAAACTGCTTTAAAAACACTCTATTTATTTTGATTTTCGAAGAAAGCAAAAAACAAATCCACGAGAACATATCCATTGTATTGCCGTAGAAATTCGGCCAAAACATTTTCTTGGCTTTTAATTAAAGGTTCCTAGCGTTATGTACTCCACCAGCTAGTAGTGCTTGAGTGATCTTCAATCACACCTATGACTAGCTACAACAACTTCTAGTCAACTCACCAGCCTGCATTAATCATCCTAAGATTAAGAACACAAATATGCATATCCTACAGATCACGGTACGCACCACCTTGTAACTCGCATTTACAAAGATCAGTAGATACAAAGCTAAAACAAGAAACAAAACAAAGAGGATTTGGACTGCATATGACTGGACTTTAAACATACTTTACATTTGGGCTAAATTGGGAGGGACCAAACCACTAATTAAACACATGTAATTAATTACATAATGGAGGATTAGTAAAAAGTTGGGGGTGCCAGGCCCCCTCCAGCCCCCCTTGTCTCCGCCACTGCATCCAAACAAAGGATGGGACCATTCCATCCCACTTTATCCTTCCAACCAAACAAAAAACAGGGATGACTCTATCCCCAACCAAACAAAAAATGGGATCATCCCATCCCAAAACCAGAGACAGGACCATCCCATCCCACCTTGTCCCTAAACCAAACACAACTTAAGGCGAGCAAGTTACACTTTTTTTACCAGTTAGCCAATGACATACCGTTTGAATCACTTTCAACAATATAAGATAGTTTTATGCTAGTTTTATAGAGAAAGAGAAAGAATACCTCGTTGTCAGCCGCCATCACCGCATCGCCCCGAACAACTCTGCACGCCTCCTCCACCGCCCTCGCCCCCTCCACCACAGAGGAATTTGAAGGAAGTTTCATCGACGACTTCGCGGATTAGGACTTCGCTCCTCAGTCAATTACCTGTGTGCATGTCGTATGGCTACTACGCTTTTCTTTTGTTTTTTGCTATTAGTTTTTTAAACCCTTTAGAGTATTAATTGTAAACTTGGCCTTAAGGTTGCAACTTTGATAATTAATAATATTTTGCTTTTTTATTAATCGAGTGTGTGGCCAATATTTCATCTATATTTACACTGTGTGTACTACTGTGCTCCTGGACTAGTATGGTATACACAGAGAGATCCGGATTTGCATATTCGGGTCTCGACAATGATCGACTACTATCACTACACCGACGCGCTCTTCGTTGAATCGACTGCTTTATGATCCATGATCTCCTACTTGCATATCTTTTTGATTTATGTGGTAGAAAATTTTAATCTGCGTTAGTGTAGTCTACCCATATCCCAACACCTCCACCACACACATGCATGAAACTGTCAAAATAACCTTTTGCTTCTAGTCAATTTCTGGTGAAATTTGTCGGCTGATTCAACCAGCAATGTTTAAAATCGTTCACAAGCATGTCATCCATTCATAAACCTGATACTTCCTTTTCTTGGGACTGCAAATCCGAATCAATCCACGCATATAATTTCATTTGATCAATGCACGCATACAAGGTACCTCCTTTTGGTAGTGCCTACATACAATTTTATTTATAGCAGAATGTAACAAACAATTTCATTATAGCTGATCAATCTTTTTGTTCAGACAATGTCACTACAACGCATGTATGACATTACAGCACATATACCCAAATAGATACATATAAATCTCCATCTAGTAAAGAGCACATTTATTATAACACGTTCGAGAGCTAAATCCTTGCATTGTACCTGCACTTAACAATGCTATAATGATCAATTCTCTGGCAATGACAACGATTTATAATGAACTAAAAGAAATGGCTCAAATGAAGGGACCATTCTTTCAATCGAATATTCTCATCACACCTCTGTTTTAGATGTTGGCTAGCATCAGGGCATCAGCACTCCCATGATTCAGGTATTGGCATCAGAACAGTCCTCACAAGATCATATATACTTCAGCAGGAACAATATGTACTTGCAGAAATTAATCAAAACTAAATTTTAGCGTCGATAGTTAGAGACATAAGCTTGAATAATTCTACCATCGCCCTGCATTTCCGCAGACAAATTCATCTACAACTAGGCCAAAATACCACCGTATTAGCGAAGTTGCCCCAAATCAAGAAATCCGTTCAAACCCCAGGCACTTAGCCATTCGGTTCCAATCCAAAAAGATCCTAAAATCGAGCATCCAGAGAAGTCTTAATGCGTGCGAGATATCAAAACTCACCGGCACGACCGCTAGCTCATCTTCCTTGCCACAATAACCTCTCTGACGGGTGCGGGCATCCGACGAGGGTGACGCTAAGGGGGGCGGCGAGGGGGTGCCGAGGAGGAGGCGAGGGGGTGGAGCGGGGCGGCGAGACCAGCGCCAGTCCTAGGGTTTTGAGGGCCCTAAGGTGAACTTGTCGTGACGGGCCCATTAGACCATGTATAGAATTTTATAATATATAGGTGCTGATTTACTTGCAAAGCGAAAACGAATCCAATAATATATCTAAAGGGAACTGAAGATTCAATTCTCTCACCGGCCCTTTTTCAATCAATATATCTCTACCCTTGTTATCAAGATTTCCCCAAGTTCTAGGATCAAAGACATCATGAATAGAAGCTTCTTGCACATCATCAATTGAATTTTTCAGGTTGAGAGGAAGGCTGTAAATTTTCATTCTCTGTAGCATGGTCATTGGCATCAACTTCTTCTTCTTCTTCACTTAAATTATCAATAACTTGCAGCTGCCCTTGTTCTTCAATATCAGGTGCATCTACTTCTACAGGATTATCATCAGGCACAACACTGCTCGAAGCTGAAAAAAACTTATGTATAGCACCTTTTTGTGATTGAATAAATTGATCTTCTAGTTTTCTTCGTTTTCTTTTCTCAGCCCCCGACAAATGTTTCTTAGGTAACATTCTAAAATTCTAACACCTAAATTAGAATAAAAACACGACTATATGAGTACAGAGTACTAGAAGTCTGAAATACTGTACAAAAAATTAATTTGGATTAAAAAAGAATAAGTAAAAAAAATACCTAGGGCCTGAACTGTGAATCTCTGATTTAACCACCGAGCAACTGATGAATTGATCGGCTGATTGCAAATCGCAAGAACCAAGATGCCTGATTGATCGGAGTGCCGAGCGCGAGCCGAGATGTCGTCGTCGTCGGTCGTCGAGCCCTGGTCGCCGCCGCCGTGTCCGCGGACCGCGACTCCGCGCGACTCTCCCTCTCCGTCTCGCGATCGCGGACTCGCGGTGTAGGTCGCGGTCTCTGCTCGTGTGGGAAAAGAAACGAGCTCGGGACTCGATCAGGAATTCAGGAGTCGGAGTCCGACGTTTGGCCTTCTTGGGCCGGCCGGCCAGTTTTCTTCTTCTTTGGTTCTCATTATTTTGCTAATGGACTATAGGGCCTGGGTTTGTATACATGGGTTTGGGCCCCTCCCTCGCCTGGGCCTTAGGCGGTCGCACCCGGTGCACCTCCCTAGGGCCGGCACTGGGCGAGACCGACAGCCGGAGGGTTGGCAGGGGGCGGCACGGGCAAAGCGCCCGGAGACGTGTGTCGGAGACGTCCGCTACGATCGATGCTGAAAACGAGCGATTCCGACGTGGCTGTTGAGTGCACGTTGGCTGCCAAGTTGGAACGCCATTAAGTGCCACATGGACCTGTAGATGGGCCATACATGTAAGAGTACCTTGGATTAGCTATGGGTGATGTTTTGTGAAACTCTCAGACCAAAACCTCCAGGGTCTGTAGTATATACCAAAAATCCTATGGTTTTGTGCAACATGGATCACAAAATCTGAGGTTTCATGAAATTAACTCTTATATATATGATCTATATTTTGAACAAACACGTCGCTCTAAGGAGGCACTACCCGCGCGGGCGCTTCGGCGCCAGCCATGGCTGCAGTCCGCCGGCCTCTGACACGCTCTCCTTTAAATGGCGCCTCTCCTCTCTGTGTTGGCCGAAAGCAGTAGTAAGTCCTCCCCTCTCCGATTTCAAATCTGTCTTAGTGGTTCTTCGATCTTGAGTCTTGAGAGCCGTCGACCGGGTTTTCTCCTATCGCTGTCGGTCGAAGAGTGCAAATCGTCGTTCTAGGGTTTCCCCGTACAATTTCTTTGAGCCTCTTCTTTGATTTGGCCGAGAGGAAAGGTTTGATTTAACCTCTAGCGGTTGATTTGGCTTGGACTTGTGCTGTGATTTGTGGAGATTTGTGACCTTCTCTTGGTGTTCACGAGTGTTCTCGGCCGGAGCTCTCGTTGGTGTTGTGCGGCGTCAACCCTAACCTTCATCTCCGGCGTCGGCTACCTGAGGTTGGAGTGGGCATTGTATCTCCATCAGCCACGCTCCTCTTCTGCGGTAGCACAGAGGGGTGCGAGGTTTTCTTGGACAGCGCTGCGTGCGTGCCTTGCCTCATTCGATTTCTTCATGGTGATTTTGAGTATCACCTCTGCTGTGAGTATTCCGGCTATTGTTTCTTTGCAATTTCGTGATATACTCCATATATCAGTGAGTCTCATTAGCGGGAAATTTGCAAAGAATAGTGATGTGGGCTGATTGCTCTGTGATGAAATGTCATAATACTGAAATTATATATGGATGCGATGGTAGATTAATCTTGAGCTTACAGTTAAATCTGATATTTTCCTTTCAATACTTGCTGTCCATTTGTAGTTGTTCTCTGCTTTATATTTGGATAGTGGTGAGTATTATTCTTTTCTGGTCTGTGTTGAAGGCTGTTATTCTATTAAATCAATAATGTTCTCTGTGAAGGAATGAAAGATTGATTTTAGAGCATTTTTTCTGCACTGTCCAGTAAGCTGTTTTCTTGATCTGTTTATCTTCGGCAGTAGCAAGATGTAATTTCAGCTCAAGATCTAATCTATAACTGTCATATATAATCAAGATTAGATTTTGTCATGGCGGAGATGACCAAGATTAAGTCTTGTAGCAAATTCAAGATAATTTTGGAAAAGCAAATCAATATAAAATTCAAAAGCAAATTTAGGTGAAGTTTGAAAAGCAAATTTAGCATAAGTTTAAGAGCAAAATCAACATAATTCTTGTAGCAAATTCAAGATAATTTTGGAAAAGCAAATTTGACATTTAAGTATTATAGGTAATTAATTAACTTGGCAGATAAAAGGACGAGGGAGAGGAGACAAAACCTTAGAGCAAGTTTAATAGTACAGATAGCTGCTACCTCCAATACATTTCCATGTCATCAAAAGATAATGATGCAGTCAACTCATACAATAAGCTGGCTATAAGTTGTCTCCACAAGAGATCTCAATCATTTAATACATACATGGGTATTGATAATTTAATACATGCATGGGTATAACAATTAGTTCTATGGGTACATGCATGGGTAATGCCTCTTTTCCTGTGCTATAGCCTGACTCTTGCATGGGAGTCGGCTTGGCTCTCTCTCTCCCCTTTTCTCTCCCCTCCACATAGGACTATGCTGACATGGATTCCCTTATAGCTAGCACAGTCAGCCTTATTAACTTGCTCTTAGAGCAAGTCCAATAATAGAGCCAAGTGTTTGGCTATAAGCCAAGTTATAAGAGTCAAGTTATACAATAATCTGTCTTCTATTTGTCTACAAAAGATTTTTTTATTATTATGTGGTACCATGTCTCACATTCTCTTTCCTACTCCTCCTCACATACATTTATTATCTGGACCCACCACTGCATAGGCTCCCGTGTGCAGCTTGTTGCTTGCATGAGAGCCAAGCTCTCCTCTCTCTCCTCTCTTCTCTCCTCCACATCAGCAAAAAATGCTGACTAGCTTGGCTATAAGACCATTGTTGTACTTGCTCTTAGGTGCTATGAGATTCCATGCAATAGTTTTATTACAGCCTGCGCCAGCGTGGGGGAGAAATAAATAGGTCTACATCCTCTAATATTTACTATTTACATAGGCTTGTTAGTGTTCAAGCTACTGCAAATAACCAAACAAATAGTTTATGCTACAAATTTGGTAGTACGTATCTCAATGATGACGTGTGGTGAGGGGAGTATGAATAGCTGCACCTAGGTTCAAAGCAACAGTAGTAGACTACATGATGTATGTGCCATCATCTTTAATTTTTGTTTCCATTGGTTTTTGTCTCTTAACTTATGCACGGATAAAGGTGAAAGGTAGATGGCAACTTTAATTAAGTAGGATCCATCTAAAATATTATGTATTGTATAGATGGTAATACACCACGCACACGTGAGGAGATACATCACATTAATCGTGCGTAGAAATGCATTATCGGAGGCACGTGCGAAAACAGTATTATTCGTTTCCAGAAACCCAAAACGAAGCCGACCGAGGACGCACGCACTTGGAAGTAGGGGTGAAAATGGATCGGATAGTTTCCGATCGATCCAGATGAAAACAAATATGGATTGTGTCGGATCGGATTTTCTTCGGATAATTCTCGGATCGGAAACAAATACGGTTTTTTTTGTCGGAAACGAATACGAATACAGTAGGCCTGATATCCGGCGAATACAGATACAAATACGGATTATGCGGATAATACGAAATCGGATATCTGGAATTTCAACCCAACATTACCCAGCCCAAGCCAACCTCTCTCATCTCCCCTGCCACCAACCTACTAGCCCAACCAAGCCATAAGCCTCCATTACCATTAGACATTAAGTTCCCTAGTCATATTAAATTACAAATACCACCAGTAAATATTTATGTTTATTAAAAATAAATTTAGTATTGTCGGTAGATTAAAATTTGTACCGACTAAATTCATGTACTACCATTTAAATCATTCTAATGCAAATTTAAATTCCTAATTAATTTATTAGTCATATGTAAATGGTAGAAACCCATTAAGAATTATTTAGGACTTTAGAAAAAATTAACTACGATTTGAAGATTTAAAATCTGTACAATATTATGACTATTGTGAATAAAAATACTTATGCTTGTTTAGATTTCATTAATGTTTTGATAAGATAAACTATTTATGTGTTTTTATTGATTTTGGATGTATAATTTAAGGGGATTTTATGTTCCGATAAATATTCGTGATCGTATTCGTTTCGATTCGTATTCGCTCCATATTCGTATTCGATATTATTCATATTTGTATTATATTCATATAAAAAATATAAAAATAAATATGATAGAGATATTATTTATCTGTATTGATCCGTTTGTATCCCTGCCCGGAAGCATCATGAGGCGTGGCACTGCAGCCGTCGCCCGCAGCTACCAACCACCCGCATAGCCGTGCACCTCGCGGCGTCGAAGCAGAGAGGCGAGGTGAGATCGAGGCGCCGCCGATGGACCCGTCCGACGTTGAGATGGACGCCGCGGAGGCTCCGCCCCAGGCCCAGGCCCAGGCCCAGCCGCAGGCGGGAGAGGGGTGGAGCATGCTGTCCCGCGCCCGCGCGCTGCTCGAGGAGGGCAAGCCGTCTCTGGCGCTTCAGGCGGTTGAGAGCTAACCCCTTTCCCTTCCCCTTTTCCATTCCGCTTCCATTTCGTACGCTATGTCGCGTCTCGACGCTCGCTGGGTGCTGCGATGGGGAATTCGCGAGGTTCACGTCGCGTATCTTACCCGTCGGAGGTTGATCACTCGATTAGAGGATCGCGATGAGCTTTCTCTGATTCGATTTCGCTCTGGATCGTCCTTTCCATGGCGTAATCCAGCCTGGAATTTCACACACGCAGAGAAAAATGGGTTTTTAGGTGTGATTCGTTCTAGGTTTAGGGTTCTAGGCCTCGGGGTTTGGGATTTGTTAGGTATGACTAGTTCTAGAAGATGTTAGGTGCTTGGGGTGGTGCCTTCCTACTTTTGCACCTATCCCTTGCTATGTACCTGTTTCTTAGACTAGCAAAGCGTATTCTTATGTTTCTCCTTATGAAGGAGAGGGAAGAACATTGTGAAGTGATGCATACACAGGGAAATGCAAGGTTTCAGTATGTCCGGTTCAACTTGCTATTCACAACTGAATTTCCAGTTCCACGCTGAGTAGGCACTAACCATGTCGTGGACAAATGCATGGAGATTGACCATGCAAAGGTGTGGAGGTCGATTCGTTGTAGCCGTGCAAATCTGTTATGTTGGTCTTTGTCAACGGATCATCTATCGGTTTGTCATTGCCATGCCATAATTTATATTTGAGTATACTAGCCAAGTTGCCTGTGCAATTGTGTATCCAGTTCCACTAATTTTTGAGAGATAAATTATTAGAGTTTGAGTTTCCCGCGCAATTGTGCAGCTAGAATTTAATTATTACAGTAGGTTTCCTGCACACTGTCTTGTACTATTTTTTAGAAATAAATTAATAAAGTTTGAGTTTCCTGTGCAATTGTGCAGCTAGTTCTGCTAATTTTCGAGAAATTAATTATTAGAGTTGGTTTCCTGCGTACTGTCCTTTTCCAATGTTTCCTTTCTAATTATTAGAGTTTGTCTCCTACACTGTTTCTTTTTCTCTTGATTCATGTGGAATTTCTTTTTTTATTTCCTTTTATATTGATGTGGAACTTTTTTTCCCCTTTGGTTAAGGTGGGAAATGGGAATGTCTGCAGAGTCCCCCAAAAAAAACTATTACTATGTAGTATGTATAAAGATTGTTTCTGAAGGAGGGTTCTAGAAATTGATATTGTCTGAGCAAGAACACCTGTACACCACCCAAAGCCGCGGGGGGGGGGGGGGGGGGGGGGCACTACTCACCTCATTCAACCAGGCCTGTTTTGAACTTAAAAATGGGGATTATTCCCCTCGTCCGATGGGCATTGTTAGTTCTGTGAAGTGTGTATCTCTGTTGTTCGAACTATTGAGCCCTCATTTGGCCTTGTTGATTTTGGCAGAATGCTCAACATGTACTGGAGCATGATCTAAACTCAGAATAGGTTCGATGCATCATAGCCTTTTGCAGGATGTCTTAGGTTCTTCACAAAGCAGGTTGTGTCCCAGCTCATGTATGCAGAGTACATGTATAATGATTATTCTGCTAGTCACAAAAGATCATTTAGGCCCCGTTTGGCAGAGCTCTAGCTCTAGGAAATCTGAGCTGGTCATCTGTAGCTCTAGGAAATCCTGGATCTAGAGTTGCAGGCATGTTAAGTGCATTTACATGACTCATTTCATTTATATTATATATTAAATAAAAATATTTAAATCACTTTAATTTAGTCAACAAACTACAGATCCAGCATAGATCTCGGAGCTAGAGCTGTGCCAAACGGGGCCTTAAATCCTGTGTACATGGGCAAGAGTAAAGCTAAAAAAATGAACACAAAAGACGTGAATGAGAAGAAAGTCAACAAGTTATGGTTGGCTACCTTGAGGAAACCACTCGAGTCAATGGTGCTAATTCTGCACACGATAATATGTAACTGACCAAGTCTTACTAAATATGCACTAATATGCAACATAGCATTACAATATTCATGCCCTGTTTGCATTGGATGTATATATATGATTTCCTACCTTATGTGCGGGATGGACCTCGATGATCCAGATAAAAATGTGTGGTCTTGATGAGGAATAAGGCTCTACAATATACGGTTATGCCCTTTTGCCGGATCCCATGATTGTGGTATTGAACTATTGATGTATCAACGGCGTACATTACATGGGATTCGCTGTTGATGATGAATTAAATTTGTGATAATGGAGCCTAGTTAATCAATAGTTCTGTTTGAATTTGTAATGCGCAATCCCAAATCTGATTATTTTTTTTCAAGACTTTCATTTCATTGCCATTGCTTTGTCTGTGGGCATGTGTGTTGATGCTTGGTAATCAGTGCATTCGTCATCTCACTTTTACTGAACCAAGTACGTTGATGTTTCAATGAAGATGTCTAAAATGGCCAGACTTCTCTGTGAAGGATATATTTGAGATGTAGTTTGCTTAGAACTTTGTTTTGTGCTTTAGTGCAGAGATTTTGTTCACCTTTTGTGCTTGCAGTCTAGAAGAAATTATGGTGCAGCTGTTGCATGAGAATTGAGAACTTTTCAAACCTTAAGTACACAACGAAATAAGGTTCAGCATGAATGATGCTTCATGCGAGGTGAAAATATAGGAGGTCGCCATACTGGTATTGTTGCTTAGTTGCGATGTATTATGATGAGTCCTGTGCTAATTAATTCAGCCTGCCCATTTCAACCTTTCTAGTTCTGTTAAGAAATTAAGCTCATTTCCTATATTGATCCTCAACTGCTCAAACTACGCAGGTTCTCTTGGCCATAAGATCTCAAGGTGGCGAACAGGCTCTCATGCAGACACTGAACTGTGCACGTGAACTCTACAGGCAGAGACCACAGGCCAGTCCTAGTGTTGATGAGCTCACTTCTTTGCTTGCGCAATGTGCTATAGCAGAGGCTCAGTCATCAAAGACTAATCCTTCACAAGCACCTGGTTCTGACCCTGTCATGATGTTGGATTCTGATGAGGCCTGCATACTTGCTGAGAGTGGAAGGAAGCAGATCATCTTGGATGCCTTCGCCGATGGCAGCAGCTTCATTTGCCTGAAATGTGGTGGGCTCTTCAGCACATCACGCAAAGATGAGCACTTGGCCTACTGGTGCGGGACTGCATGATCTTGGCGGCGCCTCCTTACTACTGTATATATGTGGGGCGATGATCATGACACATTTGAGATTTTGTAAAACATTCTCGTTTTTCATTACCGCTTCTTTACTACAAGGATGCCAGATATACAGCTTCTGTTCATCGAAGCAAATACATTGCCGATGGCCAATGCAGAACCTTATGGACTAAACTTGCCACCTTTATACTTTGTACTGTGTTCATATTGCGCCTTCTGCTGGTGGAAAATTTTGATATGTTTGGCATTCACTTTCTTTTTTCCTCGAGGTCGTCAAATTCTCAATAGTTGAATGAGGCAAATTTTAGTCACAAAAAAGGAATTGAGACAAATTTTCTTTTGTTCAACTTAAACAGGGCAAAACTGAGCTGTAAAGTAAGCAACTGACATTATGGTTGTGATCAAAATGGCTGAAAAGCCCGTGGCTTATGGCTGAAAACACTGTAGCTGGCTGAAAAAAGCACTGTAGCTGACAGAGGCTTATTTACCATAATTAAATTTAAAAAAATTTAAAAATAGAAAAAACATGTTAGCCCATTACGTATAATACAAACAAATACGAGGAAAAAAAGAACCGGTAAAAAAACTCAAAAAAAAGCCAAAAGTTCAGAAAAAGACGAAATTTATGAATAGTGCAAAAATAAGCTGAAGCCAAAAGCTCAAGCCATTTTGATCACAACCTATGTCTCTTTTTGGGTAATGATTTATAGGTTCGAACTGCAGGAAGAGCAGTGGTATCCGTGAGCAAATAACACTTCTCGTGCCCCAGACACGGCAGGTTCAAGTTCTCTTGACTTGAATTTAGGTGTCTATTTTCTTCTTAATTAAAAAAAACCTAATTCTTTCTATGTATTCTCCTTCTCTCTGTGTTTTTACCATGTTCCAAACGGGGCCAGCAAAACAAGCTGTCTGGTTTCCAGCGAACCAAAGAGGAACGCTTTTTGGTTTGGTGCCAGTTTTCCCAACCATGGATCTACTAAGATCTTTGCAAAATACCACCTCACACTTGTGAAAACAGAATGATCCATACAAGCCAGATGAAACATGAAAAGTGAACATCCACATACCTGTTGCACATCTCTCCAACTGTGAGATTGAAACCATAGCTATTGTCAAAACAAAAATCTGTTTGCCTCCTAAAAAATGTGTATTCTTCTGATGCACGGATGATTTGCACAACGCATTTTCATGCCTAGAGGAAGGTTATGCTTGAAGAAATTGGGTTGGGCCTTTATGGAGCATACTGGATGATTAAAACCCAAGGGCAGGATGTTGTCTGTCTGAGATAATATAGTAACAAAGGACTGACAAAAGCATGCAACGATAGCAAAATCCCTTCGAAAAAATCTCCAAATTCTCTGTAGTTAACAAAATGTTTAAACATCTTTAGCTGTCATCGTGGCACAGATGACAAATTCTGGTCAGCATCTAGGGGTGCTAATGGGCATGGGCAGGTCCAAGCTTTTTGGACCAGGTCTCACTGCATTGCAAACAAGCTGGACCGATTTAGGCTCATATCTCTTTGGGCTTGATCCATAAGGCCCCGTTCGATTAGGCTGAAAAGCTGTGGTTTATGGTTGAAATTGCACTGTAGCAGCTGAAATTTCACTGTATCTGAAGATGACTTATTTGGCGTAATTAAATTTAGTAAAATTTAAAAATAAAAAATATGCTAGCTCATCACGGACAACGCAAACGAATACGAGAAAAAAAGAACCGGAAAAAAAACTCAAAAAAGTCAAAAGTTCAGAAAAAAAACAAATTTTATGAATAATAAAAAATAAATCAGAAGTTAAAAGTTGAAGCCGAAACGAGGAGGCCTTAGACCAGTCCATAGGCCGTGTTTTTGTACTAGAGGCATCGATTCACCATTTTTCTCTCTCCCGATCAAGAGTTCACTCTCCGTCCAAAAATACTTCGTCGCCGCCACCAGCAGCACGACAAAGGCCACGCCCTGCGACGCCTCCTCCGCTCTCCATCCCAGGCAATGCGGCTGCCCTCTTGACCTTTCCCATGCCGCTAGCGACGCCTCCTCCCTTGATGCCTAATTGTCAAAACTGAAGCATGGCCTTTGGAGCGGTGGTGGGCCGGCGACGAGGAAGCAGGGCATGATGGGGCTGGGCGCTGGTGAGCAAGTGTAGGCACTCGGTCTCGGTGTGGAGAGCGATCTCGGAGCCGGCGAAGCGAGCCGGGTTGTCGGGGTGCTTCATGCACACCTTCAAGGCTGTCACGCAGAAGTCACTCAAACATGTGCTTGTAAAAGCTTAGTTGCGAATTGGGCGGGAGCTTCCTCGCAAACAGGAAGCAGATGGTTGTCGTTCTTCCATTGTACGTGCGCGTCCTCCCCCTCCTCAGCCAGCACAGGAACTGGAACTCCACCGTGACCTCCATCCTCGTGAACCAGGCCGGCCGGGTACGGCCCACCGTGGGACCAGTTGACCCACGTCACGCTCCAATTGGCGTCGGCCGATGGATGCTGAATGTTCAGAAACGCCGGCAGGTAGTGCTCGTCTGTCAGCCGCCCTTGCAATCTCTCTTGATTTTCTAGCTCTTGCTGCAAATGGATGGATTGGGACAAGGTGAAACAATGTATTTTTGGTGCTGCGTGAACTGCACAGCGTTTTCTATTTCTCTTCTCCTTTTAAAGCAAAAGCAATGAACCAATACAAGAAACGGAAAGAAACTGAAGCCATGCACTTAAGACATCAGTTCATGACGTCCACTACGTGCATGCAGAAACTGCGGCAATGACTCAATCACTCAATACAAAAAAACTGAATGCATGTAGAAATTAAAAACTAGCTAACGTAGTAACGTGCGCAGGATTAATGGTCATTGCTAACAGTCGGCGTAGCAGTTGCGCTTGCAGAAACTTTTGAAGACCGGGAAGTAGACGCCGTTGGCGACAATGTCGGCGGCAAGGGCCCGGTCCAGCTCGAACCACTGCGAGCCCTTGCGCCATTGCTCGGCGGTCACGACGGGGCTCATGCTACGCTTGTAACGGCCGCGCCCCGTTGCACCCGGATCATCATTGGACTCGAGGTACACCTTGGTGGACTTGAGTCTTGGATGAGGTATGAGTAGACCGTAGGGAAGTCAAATAGCGGGACGTGCGACTCGGACATGAGGAGGAAGCGGGTGTTGGAGTGGTCCGCTCAGGGCCGCCATCCTGCTCGCCGTCTACCCTCTCATCACCCTCTTCAGCATTGCCTTCTCCGACGAGGACCTTCCTCTCCTCGTCATGACCGTCGTGTCCACAGCTAGGCTTGGCGTTTGCGACGTGGCGGCGGTGGCGAAGGCCACACTGCCCAGGTTCTTCCTGGAGGATCTCTGGGACGGCGCGTTTTGGGCCTTCGTGCGCCACGCCGGCGAGAAGTATGTCGTGATGCGCCTGCTGAGGGTCATGTTGGAGCCATTCGTCATGAAGTATGTCACCAACAGGGTCCATGTCATTAGGACGGAGCTACAGGTGGTCAAGAGGCGGTTCTCTGGCACGATGGCCTCACCGGGCGACCGAAGCTTGGGAGCTCTCGTGGCCGTTCTTGGATGCGATCGTATTATAGACGTCAGACTATGCTCTGGCACCACCAGTCACCACCAGTAAAAAGGCAAATTCGAGATTTTATTATTAGTAGTTTGGATGGTAGTATAACTAAATTATAACTAATCTGAACCATTAGATCACGAAGATTGGATAGCACATATTCATTTTAAGGTATCATAAAAAAAGCTCTCAACTCGTCAAACACCCATAGGTTAAACAGGATTAGGTTAATCCAGTTAAAGGCTTTTAATCCCTCTAACTTAGGATTAAGCTAACCCACAAAAAAGTGGAATAAGTTATCCCTCCTAACTCTGTTTTGTCTCTTCCTCCTATGCCCATGTCCGTAGCAGAAAAACAGATGGGTCATCATACTAACAAAAAGATTTTGTTTGCTCCTTCCATCACGTTGTATGTGTCATCCTCTCCAAAAAAAATTCGCTACATCGATGGCACCAAAATTATCAGTAATTGTAGTTTTTGTTAAGACTCTATTTAGGACCTTCTAGGTTAGATCTAGCGGGGTATCAATCTGTGCATACGGGTTCTTGAGGGAGACAGTGAGGGAGAGGGGTACCAACCTTCAGACGTCGAGGAGGAGGGATTGGCCATCACGGTTCGTCGGTGAAGCTCTGCGCACGGGCAGCGACGGTCGGGGAAGAAGGATGACGTCGACGGCGGCAGCGCAGATCCGGTGAAGGAGACGGCAGTGGAGCTTCCCGTCGCTGGAGCGCCACCCTCTCAGATCGGGTTAGGGTTTGTCGGTGGGTCTGGCGGCGGCACGGTGAACCTCGTGTTGCGTGCCGCCCCGGCCCCCACCTCTTTATATGGCGCTGGCGACAGGGGCCCACCAGCCATAATGGGCTGGGCGCCCCCGATCAGGGCGCGAGCAAGGGGGGGGGGGGATTTGGCCGTTGGGCCAAATCCCCTGAGATCATTCTAACATTCTCCCCCTTGATCTCAATCTATACTTTATCTTTGATTACTTTTGACTTTGCACATTCCATCACAGATTAGTGCATAGAACATGTCTCATCGTCACGGTCAATCGCCGATAGATTCAACAGTTACAATACACCTCTCTGTTCTGAAATAGTTACTTTAATCTTTTGGGCCATCTTTTAGTCCAAGAATCATAGGCTTTCCATTAAACTCATGCCAGCTACATGTTCTCTAAACACGTTGGGTGGTAAGCCTTTAGTAAGCGGATCCGCTAACATCTTTGCGGTACTTATATGCTCTAGACTTATAATTTGATCCCGAACTTTATCTTTCACAACATAGTACTTTATGTCAATGTGCTTGGCAGCACCACTTGACTTATTGTTGTGGGCATACGTTACTGCGGGTTCATTATCGCAGTACAACTTAAGTGGTCTATTGATGTCGTCAACCACTTTTAAACCGGGTATGAACTTCTTTAGCCAGTTCACCTGCCCCGTAGCCTCATAACATGCTACAAACTCGGCATACATTGTGGACGATGTAGTGACGGTTTGTTTTGAGCTTTTCCACGATATAGCTCCTTTAGCGAGAGTGAACACATATCCGGATGTAGACTTTCTATCATCTCCCGCAAAATCAGAATCTGTATACCCCACTATATGAAGTGAATCTGATCTTCTGTATGTCATCATGAGGCCTTTTGTTCCTTGCAAATAACGCAAGACTTTCTTTATCAATTTCCAATGTTCTATTCTAGGATTGCTCTGGAATCTGCCAAGTAACCCGGTAACAAATGCTAAGTCAGGGCGTGTGCATACTTGAGCATACTGTAAGCTTCCGACAGCTGAAGCATATGGAACCGCTTTCATTTGATCGATCTCATACTGGTTCCTGGGGCATTGAAAATCCCCATATCTGTCGCCCTTGACTATAGGTGCAGGTGAAGGACTACATTTATGCATACCCAATTTCTTTAAGACTTTCTCTATGTATGCCTTTTGTGACAGTCCCAATATCCCCTTGTTTCTATCCCGGTGAATTTCGATCCCTAGAACGAACGAAGCTTCACCAAGATCTTTCATATCAAAGTTTGAGGACAAAAACTTCTTTGTCTCCAGTAGCAGACTAACATCACTACTAGCTAGTAGGATATCATCCACATATAGAATTAGGAAGATAAACTTCTCATCTTTAAACTTTGCATAAACACAGTTGTCCTCAACATTCTCTTTAAACCCAAATTTTCTTATTGTACTGTCAAACTTCAAGTACCATTGTCTTGAAGCTTGCTTTAACCCATAAATCGATTTCTTTAGGCGGCATCCCATTCTTTCATTTCCTTCCACGACAAAACCTTTCGGTTGTGCCATGTAAACATTTTCCTCCAAATCTCCATTAAGAAATGCCGTCTTTACATCCATTTGATGTAACTCTAAATCATAATGTGCTACTAATGTCATTATGATTCTGAAGGAATCTTTACATGAGACTGGAGAAAAGGTCTCATTGTAATCAATCCCTTCTCTTTGCGTAAAGCCTTTTGCCACAAGTCACGCTTTGTATCTTTCTATATTCCCTTGGGAGTCAAGCTTTGTCTTGTAGACCCATTTACAGCCTACTGTTTTGGCTCCTTTAGGAATAATTTCCAAGTCCCAGACTTTATTAGCCTTCATGGACCTCATTTCCTCTTCCATGGCCTCAAGCCATTTTGAGGAATTTTTGCTTCTCATGGCTTCTTCAAATGAGGTGGGATCATCCTCCATTTGAAATTCCTCTGTATGATAAATCTGATAATCATCAGAAATAGCTGATCTTCTTACTCTTTGAGACCTCCTCGTGGCCTCCTCATTTGGTACATCTACTGTTTGAGGCTGCTGTTGCTCCCCCTCATCTGTGGCAATAGGTTCTATATGATCCTGAAGAACAGGTTTTTCATTCTCATTCATTGTTGCCACAGGAGGAACAATAACAGGTGCTGGCACCACAGTGTCTTGCACCGTCGGTGCAGCGACAGCAGGTAGTGTAAAGAATGGCTCTTGAATCATCGGAGTGGGTGCATACACCCGCTTCTCTTCAAGGTCAATCTCTCGAGCTACCATGCTCCCCCTCATCATTTCATCCTCTAAGAAGACAGCGTGTCTCGTTTCTACAAACTTTGTATATCTGTCTGGACAGTAGAAACGATAACCTTTTGACTTTTCAGGGTAGCCAATGAAATGGCAACTTACTGTTTTGGGATCAAGTTTCCCAAGGTTTGGGTTAAATACTTTAGCCTCAACAGGACTCCCCCACACACGTAAGTGGTTTAGTGAGGGAACTTTTCCTGTCCACAACTCGTACGGTGTTTTGGGCACCGACTTACTAGGCACTCTGTTGATAATATGAATGGCGGTTTTCAACGCCTCCATCCATAAACTCAATGGGAGTGTGGAGTAGCTCATCATACTTCGCACCATATCCATCAGGGTACGGTTGCGTCTTTCAGCTACTCCATTTTGCTGAGGTTCGCCCGGCATAGAATACTGGGCCACTATGCCATTTTCCTGTAAAAACCTTGCAAAAGGTTCAGGAACTTGTCCATACGGGGTATGTCGACCGTAGTACTCCCCCCCACGATCAGATCGGACTATCTTAATCTTTAAATCGTGTTGGTTTTCAATTTCAGCCTTAAATATCTTGAATTTATCCAAGGCTTCATTTCTTTCTTTGATTGGATAAATATATCCAAAACGGGAGTAATCATCTGTGAATGTTATGAACGAGTCATATCCATCCACACTTTTAACAGGAAAAGGACCACAAATATCTGTGTGAATAATTTGTAGAACTCCTGTGCTTCTTTTAACGTCTTTTTTAATTTTCTTTACATATTTTCCTTTAATGCATTCTCTGCATTGTTCTAAGTCTGAGAACTCTAATGGAGGAAGAATATCATTCTTAACTAGTCTTTCTATTCTCCCCCTCGAAATATGGCCTAAACGACAGTGCCATAATTTCGACGACTCATCTAGAGTTCTCTTTCGTTTTCTGTTTACCTTCGTAGACGAGGATTCAATCACTTTCTCGCACGCAACATTCTCATTATCGCATACGACATTCACATCATCACATAATGATAACAAATAAAGCTCATTCTGTAAGATGGCAAGACCAACACATTCTTTATTAAACATTATTTCACACTTGCCATTTCCAAAATTACAATCATAACCATCTTTGTCCAATTTTGAAACACTAATCAAATTTCTCTGTAAAGAGGGAACAAAAAGGACATCTCTAAGTAAAAGATTGGAGCCATTAGCTAACTCTAATGAAAGATCGCCAACGGCTTCAACTTCAGTTTGGACTCCATTTGCAACTTTAATGCATCTTTCGTTTCTTTGCGTAGTTCTCGTCGAACGGAATCCCTGTAAAGAATTAGCAACATGAATAGTTGCTCCTGAGTCAATCCACCAAGTGGATTTCGAATATTGCACATACAGGGATTCATTTATAAAGGTAATAATGTTCTCACCTTTCTTTGCCATTATCATCTTTAAATAATCAGGACAGTTCTTCTTGTAGTGTCTCGTCTTCTTGCAGTGAAGACACTGGTCTTTGTCTACAGCAAATTTGTTCTGTTGAGGCTGATGGACATAGGCTTTTCCCTTGTTCTTTGAGAAGGAGGTACTATTGAAGTTCTTTTTCTTGTTATCCTTCACATAGTTGATAGAACCATCATGTGAGGATTTGATTCTTTCCTCCTCTTGCACACACATGGCTATGCACTTTTCCAAGTCCCATTTCTCGGGCTGCATATTGTAGTTGACAACAAAAGTGTCAAACTCTTTGGGCAAGGAAGCAAAAACCAAGTGAATAAGGAACTCATCCTTGAGAGCCAAATCCATTGGTTTAAGTTTAAATGCCAAGTTGCTCATCCTAAGAATGTGCTCTCTTATGCCATTGCCACTGCTAGAATACCTTTCTGTTACCAGCTGCTTAATCAGCTGTGTAGCATAAGTCTTTGAAGAGCTAGTGAACTGACTTTTTATTTTATCAAGATATTCTGTGACAGTGTCACACTCTGCAATTGAGCCCACAATCGCAGGCTCAATTGTGTTCTTTATCACAGTCATACATTTCTTGTTGGCTGTGGTCCATTTCTTATGATCAAGGTCATAAAACATCTGTAAGGGAGCATGATCCCTCTGTCTTTTCTGCCATGCAGTATCATCCTCATTTTGTTCCCTCACTGGTGCCAAAGGCTCAGTGGGACGTGCTGTAGTGAGGACCCAGTCCACCTCAGCTAAGATAAACGCTAAGTCTATCTTTTTCTTCCACTCTCCATAATTATCTCCTTTGAGAGTGGGGATCTCTCTTATACAACTCATCAAGTTGTATCCTCCTTCAAAAAGTATTTCAAATAAAGTGAGAACATAACAGGAAAATTATATGCCTTATTTCCAACGTTGGTCAAAAATACGACATACAATTTAAATCAATTTTATCTATACATTAAATCTACATCACCGTTGGGCAGAAATAGAAATAATGCATAAAATCATCAATTAAAAAATTATAATATTGTTATTATCAACGTTGGTCAGAAAATAACAATATCATAATTATCTGGGATTTATCTCTATTTTCCAAAATTAAATTCTCCCGTTGGTTCGAATTTAATAATGAAAAACAATCAACATTAACTTTTGCAGCAGAAACTGTAATTATTCGAAATAATTCAATATTCAGAAGCATTATACAGTACACATTTAATCTCTGAAAAAATATACACGTTGGTGCAAAAATTTCCAGAGATTTGGATCAAATTTCAATCAAATTCATCAAAAAAATGCTTCTGAAAATCAATAAAAACAATTAACAGAATTTACTGTTCATTTAGCCATTTCTGGCCCAACCCGCGCGGCCACGGCCCATGGCGTGCCGGCCCAAAAGGGACACCGCACGCGCGCGCGCTCAGCCAGCGGCGCGGCCCATGGCGGCCCACTGGCCCCTTTTTCCTCTTGGCCGTTGATCTCCATCGGACGGCCAGGAGCATTTGCCGCCCAAACAAAACTGCCGCTCCCCCCCAAAACCCTAACCCTAGACCAAATCAGCCGGTCAGATCCGAAAAAACCGGATCTGAGGGGAGGAGGGAGCGGCGGCGCACGGGCGCCCGCGTGGGCCGGCTGCGACCCCAACGGCGGCCCCGAGCGGGGAAACGGCGGCGCACAGGGGGCGGCCCCGAGCGGGGAAACGGCGGCGCACATACGCGCGACGCAGCGGCGCGCGGGGCGGCCCGAAGGCGGCGGCGCGGCTGCCCACGGAGCGGCGGCGCCATCGGGACGGGTCGGCTGCGGAGCGGCGGCGCGGCTACCCGGCGCACGCGACGGCGGCCCGAAGCGGTGAGACCCGATCCGCTTTGCCCGCTTCCTTTTCACTTTCTTTTGCCGTTTTTCTAGGGTTAGGGGTTTTCTTTGAGCTTTTCTTTTCCGCACGCCGGTCAACCTACAGCGGCAGCGTTCATCTTTTCCCTTTCTTTTCCCCATCTAAGATCTACGCCTAGACACTTGCTCTGATACCATTGTTAAGACTCTATTTAGGACCTTCTAGGTTAGATCTAGCGGGGTATCAATCTGTGCATACGGGTTCTTGAGGGAGACAGTGAGGGAGAGGGGTACCAACCTTCAGACGTCGAGGAGGAGGGATTGGCCATCACGGTTCGTCGGTGAAGCTCTGCGCACGGGCAGCGACGGTCGGGGAAGAAGGATGATGTCGACGGCGGCAGCGCAGATCCGGTGAAGGAGACAGCAGTGGAGCTTCCCGTCGCTGGAGCGCCACCCTCTCAGATCGGGTTAGGGTTTGTCGGTGGGTCTGGCGGCGGCACGGTGAACCTCGTGTTGCGTGCCGCCCCGGCCCCCACCTCTTTATATGGCGCTGGCGACAGGGGCCCACCAGCCATAATGGGCTGGGCGCCCCCGATCAGGGCGCGAGCAAGGGGGGGATTTGGCCGTTGGGCCAAATCCCCTGAGATCATTCTAACAGTTTTCCCATACAAAATTCTAGGCTTATACATTTATACATAGGGCCAAACACAAAACAACGACAGGTGGTGAAGAAAAGAAGTTTCACATGTGGGTGAACAATCCACTTCGATCTCCTTCTCTTGATCGTAAGTGTCATAAGTTCCATCAATTTGATAGTGTTTTGAGTATGTCCCGACATTCCCCTTCTTAGCCTACAATCAGCGAGCTACTAGATATTGTGGTTATGCCAATCTTCTTGTGTATATTAGAAATTTATTAGATTATTAATGAGAATACACACACAACTCTTTCTATCCATCCATACATTGAACCATACCTCTCGTTGCTAGTAGCATAGATGGGAAAAATGCTGCAAAGCCACCTCTTGAATCTGGAAATACAAAGTCATAAGGAAAATTACTTGTTAGGATGACTAATTGGGATGACAGGTTAGATATAATTTTTCTTGGAGTCTTGCGTGATAAATGCATGCAAGGAAATTGAATCAGTGAACATATACACCTGAAGGTTGAAGCATGGACACGAATTGTCAACTATTCAACCATCAAGTGAGAACAACACTAGTGAAGAACAACTTGGCTAACAGATTTAAGAATCTGAAGTGAAGGTTTGCTTTATATCATAGTTTGGCATAAAGAAGTGATTGGGTTTGGGACCCACAAATGAAGATGGCAGTACCTGGTGATGAATCTAGTTAGGATGAGCTTGACTGTAACAAACATGAACCATTAAGTCACTAGCTGAACCCACAATAATAAAGCATTATCACACACTACAGAGCCAGCAAGAAAAAGTCCAGAACAATATATATAGATATGCAAATGAGTAATTAATGTATATACAATCCACTGTAATTACTGCATGTTTAAAGGTAATAGAAATCACTTAATAAATTATAGTCCATAATATACAGATATTCAAATAAAAATATAGTATTGTATTATTTACGGTATTAATTATAATTTAATCAGACTAGAGCCGCTTTAGTCAAAAATCGATATATGTAGGAAAAGAGAGCGACATAATTAAAAAAAAGGAATGACACGCAAATAAGTAAAACAAAATTATCATCAAAACCCTTTTTTAGAATTATAGTAAGTCAACACCTCTCCTCTCGTAGCCATATAGTTTCATCATCCGACATAAAACAGACCTGAGTCAATTCTGAGCAAAACATATAACATTTTTCCACCCTAGCCAATCCCAATAAAAATAATTTACTAGACTATATAGCTCACCATCGACGGTTGTAGGTTTTCACCGCTAAACTTCATGGCACACATGTAGAAAGGATAAGGACCAGCGAGAGACCGAGAGTGAGGAAGAGAGAATACATCCCAATCCGTAGCCAACATAGAGGAAAGGAGGCGAAGCCATCTTGCTATCACCTCCATCACCACCCACATCTCCCCAAAGCCACAAATCGGAGCCAAGGGTTGAGAGGAGAATGTGAACCTCACTATGACTAGATCAAGGAGGAAGCTAGAACCCGCAAGAGTGTCAGGACTAGGAGCAACCAAGAAGAGGAAGGCGAACTAAATCCAGGGATAGCACGTGAGGGAGCCACCAGCACTGAAGACCCAATCCCTGACTAGCTCAAGCAAGGTGCCCCCACATGCTTTCCATTTCCATCACTTTCACCCAAATCCACATTACCATGGTAGGATCACAAGCATACATTCCCAAACCATCATTCAACGCAGTAGGCAAGTAGGGTTTACCATTAGAATAGTTGAATGAAGGGCTAAAGAAGTAGAACATACCCGAGTTAGCTCACGACATCACTCACAGTCGACCACCCACACGCACCCATCAACCTCTAGTATGCTCCCCGGCACATAGGAGGTCCCAAGCACCGTCACAGCACACCAACTTCAATCACAAACTTATCCCCTCAAATCACTAGCTAATCAAGGAACAATGTCCACAAATCACAAGCAAAAATCAAAGAAAAAATGAATACAGAGGGGATATATTGGGAAAATAGGGAAAGAATAGCCGAGGGGATTTGAATCCCTATGGCTGGGGACAAGATCCACCATTGCCATGGACGAATTTGGCCGGTGGTAGGTTGGACCAGTGACCCCAGGGGCCGCAACGACCAGCAAGACCGGCCGAGCTAGGCCGATAACACAACGGGCGGTAAAGGTTAGGTGAGTTGGGGAAACGGCGTAGCAGGGACACAAGAGTGATGGGGGAGAGCATGAGAGACCGGCAGCGTTCAGCCTGGAACCGACAACTCTTCAGCTGGGAGGTGGCAGGGTAGAATCGATGAAGTGAGCAAGAGAGCACAGCCGTGCAAGATAGAGAGAGGGGGGGGGATAAAGGGAAGGAAATAGGATGAAGTTAATGGGCCGGTCAGGATATAAGTACACACACATAATGGGACACTATGGTGTCAGGGCACCATGATTTCAAATACGCGAATTCAACCCAAATTTATGTATATTTCTTGAAAATATAAGTTTTATGGTATATACTACACATATGTTTGAAAAAATATACTCGAATTTAAAGATTTTGAATGAATTTATATCACATGCTTTGCTGATTTTATATATAATCAACACATGCCTACAATCAAATTATCATAAAAAAATTATAAATTGAATTTTAGTTCAAACTTGTTTGAACTAGTTAGTAAACTAGTTAAACTCAATGCCTAAAAAATCTAAAATTTTTAGGCCTATAAGGCCTCTGCCGACTAATTCTCCTCTACATAGGTAATCAAGCCTAGTTGGACCTATAAGGCACCACCCAAAGCCTCCCATCGTACATGCACTAGAGCACAAAAGGGAGGTGAGGAAAGGAGCAAACACGTCTGCCACCTGAATACCTGATCCCTGTCTGCTGCAGGGAACGGCCGGAATCAACAATGGACAAGTTTTGCCATCCCTCCCATCTTTTTTCCATTTTCTTTTGCTTAAGGTTTGTGGCCTGTTTGGAATGCGGGAATTTTTCCCGATTCCTGCGGGAATTGAACTGTTTCCTGTAAAATTCCTGCAAAATTCCTGTGAAATTTCTCTGTTCCAAACAGGCCCTAAAGGAGAGAGAAAGGGCCAGTGAGATCCTTTCGTTTTACGAGAGTAAAACATCATGTGTCAGTTTTTTTTTGGATCTACTGTTTACAGGTATTCGACATCTACATAATAACTTATCCGGCCATGTTTGAATTATGGGGAATTGCACCGATTCCTACCTCCGTATGTCGAAGCGGTGGAGATTGCGGCGATGCTTTGTTTACCAACCAATGCTTTGTTTGGATAACCAACCCATGATTATGTGAGATTGTTACTGACGTAAACATCTGCAAGTTCTATCTTGGAATCAGCTCGGGTAAAAAAGCAGGAAATAGTTCAGGAATGTACATGGCAGTGTGTGTGTGTGTGTTTGCCGAGGCTTCACTTGAAGGCGACAGAGAGATAGACCGACAGCCACCTCCCATCTGCAAACTTTAGTTTCTGCTACACCTGTGACTTAAATTCGAAGTGTTAACTGATAGCATCTTCCTATCGGGCCCTGTCAAAGGAGGTTCAGCCTTCTTTTCTTCAGCATTTTTCTCGCCAAACATGATATGTTCTACTCGCAACCTTTTTGTTTGATGTCTGATAGACGAGAAATTCGATATTATGCCACTTCTTTGGAGTGGCTTCGATAAAATGCCACTCTCTAGATGACAATTGTTAAAATGTCATCCAATACATGATTAGCTCTATGATTTGCCATTTTTGGGGGGTTTTAGCCATTTCTTTTTTCTTTTTTATTTTTTCCCCCAAAATTGCATAGCAAATGTCCATAATACCCTCTTGTAGCCATTTCTTTGAACAACCTCCGTTCGATTCATTCCAGGCCGAACGAGGAGACGCCGAACAAGAGCTTCGCCGCCGCAGGCACGGGCCGCCACCGCCGCGCCCGCGCACACGGAAGCAGTAGTGCCTTAGTATTGTTTTGCCTTTTTCAGCACTGACAACTTCGGTTTATTTTTGCGGCCTCACGGGGTGTTTGGATGAGAGGGATTTGTTTGGAGAATGATGAACTTGCGGCTCCCGCTCCCAATGTCCATTCTCATAATTCGATTCATTACCTCTGCGTTGTCTTGGATTCTCCGTTTGCAGATTTAATCGAGGCGTTTCTATTATCAGGCAACAATGGTGATCACAATTATGTCCACTCATTGCCGATGCTACTCATTGTAAGTGCAAACCGACCAAAATCGAGCTCCCCTCCGTCCCGCAGTCACGCGGGCCGCGGCGGCTGCAAGACAACAAACCTACGTGCCGTCGGGGTGCAGGCACAGGCGCGCGGCCGGAAAAAGCGCACGCTGCCACGCGACTCGGCCACCACCTCCCTCCCAACTCCCCTCGTGGTCTTCTCAGTGAGTCGGATCGGATCGGCGGAGGCGAGCGCGAGATGTGGGGGTCGGTGGCGCTCGCGCTGGCCGGCGCCGCCAGCAACAGCATCGGCAAGGTCCTCCAGAAATACAATCATCGGCACAAATCCAAATTTCTCTTTTCTTTTTATTTTTGTAAGCACTAATTAACTGTGCTCTTTTTGGTAAATGTTAGCACAAAAAATACAATCATAGAAAGTTTCCAAATGTTGTATGCAGTGCCAATCACCAAGCCCTCGTTCGGCGTCTCCAAAGAAATGGCTACAAGAGGGTATTATGGACATTTGCTATGCAATTTTGGAGGGAAAAATAAAAAATGAAAAAGAAATGGCTAAAACCCCCCAAAATGGCAAATCATAGAGCTAATCATGTATTGGATGACATTTTAACAATTACCATCTAGAGAGTGGTATTTTATCGAAACCACTCCAAAGGAGTGGCATAATATCAATTTTCTCCTGATAGACCGAAAGCTGCTAGTCTTCCAAAATATGGGCCATCTTCTGTAGCTTTTGAAGCAATTAATGATGCTCCTCTATCGTCAGGTAATGGTATATTGGCATTAATTGTTTGTTCCATACCAAAATCCATGGGTCCTCACAAGAAAGTGTCTTGACTTGATAATTTAGAGACATGAGAGATGAGACCAACCAGTTCTTTTCTTCACTCGTCTGGCCAATTCCTGGCTGAGTTGAATGTGTGTGTCGCTCCAAAAGTGAAAGAAAAAAAAACAAGAATTTGGTGTGGTATGGAGTATGATCGATCTTATGATTAGAAAGAAAGTTCCAGTGTCCAAATCGAAGGAGTGCCATCCAAACCTACCAGAATTTGAGCCGCTTTGAAGTTCGAAGCAAACCTGCATGAATTTTTAACCTAGCTAGCTTGCTTTGCTGCCAAACATGCCAACTACTAATCCTACACACAGGCTTATTTTACTTTACTGAATTAAGCAAGATTGGCCTCTGTTGTCTGTCCCAACTCCCATCCCATCCCAACCTCCATTAATTCCCTACCAACTTCTCACTTCAACTGAAATGTCTGTGAGGTCTGGTGAGCCATTCCTCATCTACTAAAACTATTGCTATCCTTCACTCCAAGCACTCACTCGAGAGCAGAAGAAGCAAGGACTCAAGCACCAACCACTTCATCTGCTTGCCCCGTTTGATTCCCAGGAATAAACTAGGAGATGAAGGCAATGTCCGGGCCGAAGCTGCTCGTCGTGCACCCGGCGTCGAACAAGCCGGGGAACGGGGTGGTGTCGCTGTCGACAACGTCGCCGGTGACGTCGTCGTCCATGTCCGGTCGCTGCCTCTGGCTCGTCGTGTTTCTCGCGCTGTTCACCTGCGTGTCCCTCCTCACCGTCTTCTCCACGGCGCGCGCGTCGTCGGGGGTGGCGACACAGCAGGCCATGTTCACGGTCGGCGCGGCCGCCTCCGCAGTCGGAGGGCTATCAGGTGGCGCCGGGGCCGCCGCGGGCGGCGGGCTGCCGGCGTACGTGTTCGACGCGCTTGTGCAGTACGCGGCGGCGGCCGGGAACTCGACGGCGAGCATGCCGGAGGAGGACGTGCTCGCGATCGCGTCCGTGCTGCGGCGGCGCGCGCCGTGCAGCCTGCTGGTGTTCGGGCTCGGCGCAGAGACGCCGCTGTGGCGCGCGCTGAACCACGGCGGGCGGACGGTGTTCCTGGACGAGAACCCGTACTACGTGGCGCACCTGGAGGGCGCGCACCCGGGGCTTGAGGCCTACGACGTGGCCTACGCCACCGCCGTGCGCGAGCTCCCAGACCTCCTCGACGCCGCGCGCGCCTCCCAGAAAGCTGAGTGCCGCCCCGTTCAGAACCTCCTCTTCTCCGACTGCCGCCTCGCCATCAACGACCTCCCCAACCAGCTCTACGACGTCGCATGGGACGTCATCCTCGTCGACGGCCCGCGCGGGTACGTTACGTACGTCCATACGCCATGCACGCATGCAGCCGTGCACGCACCGACTTATATAGCTAGTGACATTGTGCTCGACGTGAAGGTACACGGAGGGGTCGCCGGGGAGAATGGCGGCGATCTACTCGGCGGCGGTGATGGCGCGGACCAAGGGTACGGAGACGGAGGTGCTGGTGCACGACTACGAGAGGAATGTGGAGAGCGCGTGCGCGAGGGAGTTCCTGTGCGAGGAGAACCGCGTGGAGGGGACCAGCACGCCGTCGCTCGGCCACTTCGTCGTGCGCGGCGGCGCCACTGCCAACCGGGAGGCCTTCTGCGGGGCGCCCGCAACCAAGAAGGCGAACTAGTAACTAACTAGCCATTACTAGTGTAATTTTTTGTGGTGATCGATCGATGGTTGTGGATGCATTGCATGCATGTATGTGATCATCTGTAAAATTAAGAAGGAACAATTGAACAAGGGATCTCGAACGGTTAAACGTAATTTGTAAAGAACAAGGGACCAGCACGCCGTCGCTCGGCCACTTCGTCGTGCGCGGCGGCGGCGCCGCTAATCGGGAGGCCTACTGCGGGAGAAAATCTATTGTGCAACGGTGGCACAAATCAGTTTGTGTCACAGGCCAACCGGGCGTTGACACGTGGCAACAAGTATTAAAAAATATTATTTTACTGTTTTGTACTGTAACAAATCAATAAATTTTTTTACTGTTTTATACTGTAGCAAAACAATAAAAAATATTTTTTTATTGATTTGCTACAGTATAGAACAGTAAAAAAATATTTTTTACTTTTTGTCTGCCACGTGTCAACACCCGGTTGGGCTATGACACAAACTGGTTTGTGCCACCGTTGCACAATAAATTTTCTCCTACTGCGGGGAGCCCGACACCAAGAACACGAACTAGCCATTTTTTCTTTTGCCCAGCTTGCCTAGTACAAAATAGCGCATTTAGGTGATAGCCCACGCAAGTAAGGCATGCCATTAGGTTTGAGGGGGGTTTCTATTGCGTGCACGCGCTAGTTCGCGTTCGCACGCAGGTGGGCTCCCATGCTATCAGACCCATCAGTTCGAGTTGGACGTAGCGAAGTAGTAAAGTGTGTCCATGTTGCTTTTCAAGGCCAAAGTTATAGCTTTAAGTTCGGATGTTGGAATGTCACAGTCGATGATTCCCATATTTTTATAAGAGAATTACGATATGTGGAACATTAAGATATGGATGCTGCTGCTATCGCAAGGGTTGTGGGATATTGTGGAGAGCGGTTACAAAGAGTATGCCGCTGAAGATGTTCTTACACCAGAGTAGAAAAATCTCTGGTAGAGAACCAGATGACGGATGCCAAGACCTTATTTCTGGTTCAACAAGGTATTGCTAAAAGTTTGTTTCTGCAGATTATTGGCGCCAAGAAGTCAAAAGAACAAGTTAAAGGAGGAGTTGGCCATGTAGCCATAAACTTTGCGAAGGTAGTTTCATAATCTATAGATGAAGAAGTCCGACAAGATAAAAGATTACTTCTCAAGGGTCATCAAGGTGGTGAATCAGATGAGCACCTACAGAGAAGAGATTACTGATCAAAAAATTGTTGAGAAAATTTTGACTAGTTTACCAGAAAAGTTTGACTGTATTGTTGCTACAATTGAGGGGTCGAAAGATTTGACGACTCGTACTGTGCAATAACTAATGAGTTCATTAGAGTCTCATGAAGGGAAAAGGTTACAAAGGGAAGGGAGCTCGGTTGAAAGTGCCTTCCAGTCAAAGTTCAGTTTCAAATCCCACAATTTGAGAAATAGTGAAAATTATAAAGAAAGAGGTGATTGAAGACAATATATGCACAAGCAGTTGACTCAAGATAAATGAGAAAAAAATGTGCAGTTAGTTCTATTTTTTGTGTAATATTTGCAAAAAGTCTAGCCATACTACAAATAGGTGCTGGAAGAAGATGACTTGCAATAAATACGAGAGGCAAGGTTATATTACCAGATTTTGTAGATCCTGATATGACAACCGGGCAAATTTCTTAGAAAAAAAGAAAATGCAGAAGAGTGTGTTTATTCTTGCCAGACTATGTAAGAAGAAAAAAAAAAGAAGATACTTGCATTGTGGATAGTAGTTGCACAAATCAAAGTTGTGGACTCATCACATAAGGCAAAGATACACATGAGCAATGATTATATAGCCCAAGCTAAAGCAAAGGGTAGTATTCCTGTTCAAATAGAAGGTCGTCAGATGTTTGTTCGTGATGTGCTGTTGGTATCTGATTTAAAGCAAGATTTGCTATGTGTTGCGCAACTGCTAGAACACAAGTACATAATTCATTTTGAAGATTTTTCTTGCAAGATAATTGACCGAAAAAATAGAGATCGCCTTATTACAAAGGCAGATATGGATAAGAATAGAAATTTTCTATTGAAGATGAGTTATCCAACTCAATTGGCTTTACGAGGTAAGGTTACTGATAACTATAGAATACCAATGACGTTATATCATTAACGCAATCAAACGTTGTAGTGGTTGAGTAACAAGAGCAAGGTGACTCTCCCAGACAGTATAAATTGAGTTCAAGTTCAAATGCAAATTCCAATTTAGGCTCGAGTTCTAGCCTAGGTACTAGCGAGCAATTGGCTACGCCAAAGTTAGCTCCAAGATGTGCTAAGAGCATGGTAGAGATTTACAAGTCATGTAATTTATTGATAGTTGAAGAAATTATGAAGCAGAAGGATTTGATAAAAATACGTCAAGAACAAGAACCATAAGGTTGAGAAGAAAAAGATTTGGAGGCTCATAAACAAATCAGAGTCAAGGATTGCAGACAAGAGAAATCACAAAGTAATACCTTATGCGTATTCTCTCAATGCGAAGAACGGAAGAAGCTTTGCAAGTGAAATGGTTAGCGATAAAATTTTAGCCAGAAGAAATTATCATAAAGGATATGTCTAGTGAAGATTATTGTAGAGAAAGGATTTCTTAAGAAAATAAATCAAAGGAGGAGTTTGTTGGAGTTTAATTTATTTTCTTGAGTGAAGAAGGTCAAATTAGATTTGACCTATGATGTAGTATTTGTGTTAAGATGCATGCATGAGGACATGCCGACCAGTCTTCCTAGCTACTAGATGTTTAATATCTTTGGTGGCAAAGCAATGCAAGAAGTAAAATTAGATTTGATCACTTGATCACCTACGTAACTAGTTGTAAAATGAACTATCCATTGATATGTCATGTACAAGCTACATGCATAAGTCGATGAAGAGAGCAATCAAAAGAGAAATTGACTAGTTAGTTTTAGTTAGCACATAGCTAATGCTTAGTTGTTTATTTACTGGTTTGAGCTGTAAAGTCTTTGAGTCAGTATAATTTGAGTTGGTTAGTATTGTAGTTTTGAAGCCTATAAATAGGCATGTAACATCCCATGAAAATAAGCTTGTTAGCTTCAGTTGTAACCTTGAGAGATGTATAAGTATGTGTGAAGTACCATATAGTTGAATGAACTACAAAGTTCAGTGAGTAGCTCTAAATATGTGCTACTACTCCTTTTTTTTGTTGTTTCCTTGCTTTCTTGAGAGAACCAAACCCAACATTCACCGTCGCCCCATCCTCCTTCCCCACATGCACCGCCTCTCTACTGGCCCCACCCCTCCTCTTTCTTCACTACCACCGTCACTGTTGTTGCTACTTCATCCTCCTCTTCAATGACCCTACTCATCCCTGTGCCGCCTCCTTATTCCTTCCTCCATGAGCTCTGCATGCCTCCGCACCCTGTCTCGTCCACGCTTCCACCACCAGCAGCCGATCGAGCGCAGGTGACCACCCTCCATTTGGACAGCTCCTCTGTGCCAACAACTTCGTCCTGACAGCTTTACGTACGCTTATATGTAGATTAGTGTTTTCATAGGTTTGATTACCTAAGTGACAGAACTTTGCCTACATGCAGCGAAAGAGGCACACGCTCGCATGCTTACTAATGAGGGAGGGCCATTTTGGCTCTCCGCAATGGGCAAGTTTTTTCTGGCAGTCGTCGGCTAGATTGCCAGGCAAAGCTAGCTATTTTGTTGCTACCAAATAACTCTCCTTGCTAATGCTAAGTAAGGCTAGAATCCTCCTTGCTTAGGATCCAAATGCACCTTAAGTTAAATACCACTTTATACCATGTGTCATGCTCCTCTGAGTTAGGTCTAACCTCACATGCATTGAGACTTGGTCTCATAGGATTATTCTCCTTCACATACTCACACTTGTCTTGCTCCCTCCCCATCCCGTGCTCTTCCCACCACCGGCCTTACCTCGCCCCACCACCGTCAACCGCCACCTTCTCTTCCCCACTGCCACTGCCTCCCTCCCATCCCATCTCCTCGCCTCACCGCTCCTCCCCACTACCACCATTACCTCCATCTCCGATGACCAGGTTATTGTGGGCCAAATTTGAGTGGCCAGCATCCATGTCCGATCTGATCTAGACTCTAGCCGCTCGGATTTGAGCATCAGCCTCTAGATCCAGATCTCACCATCGCGCTCGAAGGTAGACCTTGCCATCATGGTTGTTGGATATGGAAGGTTGGGCTAGTCATTGTGGTTGATGGATGGCGAAGGCCGAGGCACCATCATCTTCCCTGTGTCGCTACCGAGACAGATTTGGTTGGTCTACATCCAGAGATCTAGTTGGCTAATGGTGGGACATGGCCAGATTCGGCTCAACACCGCTTTTTTGGCCGGCCACAGTGGTTGTCATCACTGTCCAAGTCATCGTCCTCGTTACCATCACCTTTGAGGCATAGTGGTGGTTGCCCCAACACCTTGACCCCCAAACCGCGTGGGGGAGTAGATGAGCTCCATACAATAGCATCGAACCATCTATTGTACCCTAGTTCACGTGATGAAGCTATCTGTTGCATAGTCAATGACCTATTGTGTCTCTCCTCCCCTCACTGCTCTAGGTAAGCACACATCCGAGGTGGCATGGGTTACAGATGACCTACATGGAACCGTTGTATAGACCATACTGTTTGTAATGAAATGTACAGTTAAAGATGGAAGTATCAAATCAATCTCAGCTGGTTACAATGTAATAGTAACTGGTTTAGGGGCTGGCACATTTGCACAACTAGCCCCAATACACTTGAACTGACACTCTAAATAAAACAAATCAAGATAAGTGATGTTTGTATTGATGGCCTCTTAAGGATGCTTGTGGTGTTTGTTGTACCGATATCATTAAGGTGACATTATCTACTTCCTCCAATGCAAAGAAAATATCTATGACACATTCATTTATATTTCATGCACTCTAGTTAATTTTTTTCTACCATTCACTAATTATGCTGTAAATGGAGTGGAGAAAGTGGAAAAGACGCAAGAATAAAAAAATTAATAAACTTTCCCTTTTATTGTTGTGTTTTGCAACACTACAAACTTTTTACATATAGTAATTTTTAATGATGTATTATATTACTAAAAATCATAAAGTTGCAATACTATGATAGTATTTTATAGATGTGCCTATGTCATCTTCATACTTTCAAATATGTGAAGGGTTAAATATAAAGAAAATTACAAATGAAGGTAACATTAAATGGTCCAAAATATATGTTTATAAGATAATATTGTTTAGTATGTATAAATGAGATTTCTAATTCTCATTAGGACTCCCTTTTATTTGAGTTCAATCCTTTATTGATGTTGGTTTGAATTTGGTCTTATGTTGCTACTTACAATTTAATACCCAAATTGATGTGAGTAATTAAATGCAAATCTTAATGACAAATCTAGAATTCTCTCAGAGCTGAGATCTTGGTTATTGATTACAAATATTTGCCTAAAATAACATCATGAGTAGGAAAATTGAACATGGATATGATATGAGATTATGTTGTTCTGTGATTTGTTTTATTATCATTATCAATGATATATCGTTTGTTGTACACTTATGCAACCACTTTTCGTTTGGGCTTCAAAATTGGTTGGATGATTATAAAGCAAGTTAAGCTTAAAAACCTCAACTAATTATCCTTCTAAGCTACTTTGAGTGAAGTTGATTGACCATATGATCTATTACAAAGAATGATGTCTGCAGGGTTCCCCAATGCTTATGCACCCTAGTCTCATGCACTTACACTACAAAACCACGTATTCTTGTATGTAAGGAATGAACAGTGATGACTCCCAGGACATCCTTGATGGCCTGATCTACACTCAATCAACAGAAGACAAATGGACTAATATTGTGCAAAGCAATTGGCTACTGAAGTAATGGTTTGACTTATTTGATCCCAAAGCTAAAATTGAAGAGCCAAGGCATAATGATGAACCACGATTGTTCATCTATTTTGTTCGCCACATTGAATATCATCCACTGGCAATAGAAGAATGAGAAGAAGTATTCAAAAGATGGTCTCGGAGGTTGATACATGAAAAGTTTCCTTTACGCTATCTGTATATGAGCGCCAAGGCCGTTCCTAACATTTGGAGGGCTCTAGGGTGAAATAGTAACAAAAGGTCCTTTAATGAACATATGCAATGAATTTCAAGAAGTATATTTCTTATATAGTTAACTAGCCATGAACATATACATTCAAAAATGCTACATTTTAAGAGCCTGTTTAAACCACACAAATTTATAGGAGTTCAATGTTCACAGAAGTAGAAAAAATAACGTGTTCCAAATGGAGCCTAAAGACTATCAGAAGTACAATAGAAACATCATGAACTAGCCCTTCGAAAAACATAATGAACTAGCATTTCCACGAACTAAAGAATTTGTAACATGAATATTGATGAGGAACAAACTAAAAATGTTGGAAAATGATATTGTAGCCACATTGGTTTAGATTTGATTGTTAGGTGGCCGGCGCTATACAAGCACGTTATTGTCATTCCTTTTCAGTAAGCAAAGAAAGAACAAAGTTATTCTAATCTATAGTCGCCTCTCCTCCCCAAAGTCATTCATCATCCAGCCATCCTCTCGGTTGTGTTTACCCACCATAAAAGCAAGCCCATAACATTGCTTTCCCTATGAAAGTGTCATGACCAGAAATTCTAGAGGCTAGCCAACTCTAATCCATTTTCTTGCTGAGTTCAGTTGAATCTATGTGTTACTGTCAAACATTAAATCAATAGTTTGTATGGTATGGACTATGGAGGAGTCCATCTCGTGAGAAAGACCCATTGTCCAAATCAAAGGAGTGACATCGAAACCTAACAAAATTTGAGTCATTATGGATCAAACCTTGTAGCAACTCGGATTTGGCAATCCGAATCTTGTGTATTCTGAGCTAGTCCCTAGATCAGTAGCTAACTCACACAATATAACACTGGTGAATATCATATACATACATGCGTATAAAATAAAAAGGTATAGTAGTAAATAAACGTAAATAGGCCAGATGGCCAAGGTTTTACATCATAGGCCAAGAAGGCAAAATACGAAGGAAGTCTTGCAACAGAAAAGATACATGGCAGTGGAGTCTTCCTAGTCGTAGACATTCCTACGAATAGCCTATCTAGTGCCTCGTAGAGTCGCCTGACAGGACAATTAGAATTTTAGGCCTAGCTTGCTTGCTTACCAAACATATATACCAAGCTTAATTTAATTTACTTAATTTAGCTAGCTTGGCCTGTTGCCTATCCAGCAGAATTTTCGATCAGGAGAGATTTTGCTATGTCACGGTTGCACAACCGGCTTTGTGTTACGAGCCAATCCGGTGCGGGCATGTGGGCACGAATGCACTGTAGCAGTACTATAGTTGTACGGAAACATTGGGGTTGTTCTTTTTGGCTGCGGCTTGTGACTTTTGACTGCGGCTTGTGGTTTTTGGGCTGTTTGTAAGAGAGATTACAGAGTAACAGAAACTCACGTATGGTTTTTGCCGATATAAATGAAGTCCGTAAAGTATGTACTACAATTAACTAGTAGATCTTATCTTGAAAAAATATTCCGTTTAAAAGTTAATTACTGTAGAAAATCCGAAAAACAGCTTTTAGAAGCTGAAAAGAACATGATCATTATTTTTAAGTGCTACAATGAAGTGACGAAAAATTGTTTTTAATGGCTGCTATAGTAACACTATAGTGTTTATTGTCACGTGTCACCGTCTCATTGACTTGTTACACAGCCTCACATATACCACCATTTCATAATAAAATTTTCCGTCAGATCAGAGTGAGCCATTCACCCATCCACACCACCTGATCTTCTACTAAAACTGTTACTTGCCGCAAACACTCACAACACAAGCACAAAAAGGCAAAGAACAAGCACCAACTACGCTACTGTCTCCAATTGCGCGCGCCATTGGTTCGTAACGGAGGAGTCCGCAGGGAAGGAAGGAGATGGAGGCAATGCCCGGGCCGCAACTGCTCGCTGTGCATCCGTCATCCAAACAAACCGGCAAACGGCGTGATGTATGTCGCCGTCGACGATGTCGTCCATGCCGTTTCTTGGCTCCGCTAGCTTGCTGCCTCTTGCTCCCTGTATTTCTCGCGCTCTTCACCTGCAGTGCGTGTCCCTCCTCACGGTCTTCTCCGCATGCAGAGCGCACCTCCGGGTGGGTGGCCACGCGCGTTCACCGTCGGCCGCGCCAGATCCAGAGAGGTAAGGGGAGTTGGCGCCGGGGAGCTGCCGGTGTACGTGTTCTACGCTCTGGTGCAGTACGCGGCGGCGGCAGGCATGCCGGAGGAGCACTCGTGCGCACACAGTAGATGTAAAACAAACAAGAGGCAGATTTTGGGCTTTGGGCCAGGACCGGCGGCCCATTCCGGCCCACTCGAGACAGGCTTTTGCGCATTTGCCTCAAGTGAGCGGTCTCCTCCCTCGAACCCGGCCGCTCGCTTCGCTGCAAGCCTGCGTACCAACGACAGCAACGATGCTGCGGCTCTCCCGCTTCGCCCCCTCCACCTCCAGGTCAGTCGCAACCCTAAACCCTAGCCTAGCCCTACCTCTCCCCTCCCTGGTTCGCTCCCCCCCTCCCCACCTCGCGCACCAACTGGGAGAGCAAACATCCGCCGCCGCCGTACCATTCGTGGTTCGTCTGTCTTTGTGTGCGATTTTTTGGGGCGCCTTATTTGGTGTGGTTGATGGTGTCAATCGTCCCTTTGACGCGCGTCTGCTGATCCTAGCTTTATCGACGCCGATTCCGGTTCCCCGGCAAGAGAGCTAAGCGATTGGGGTTTCGTTTGGGTGTGGGGCGGCCGGCAGCGGCCAGTGCGTACTGCATTTTGCTCTGCAATCGCTGTAAAAAAAGGAAATTGCTGGGGATTTTTGAGGTTTCAGCGGTAGGATTAAGGGCTTTTTTGCCTTCGCCTTCCACAGATGCTGTGGAAGATAAATATTTCATTGCGCCGGGGGGGGGGGGGGGGGTAGGTTCTGCGTAGGCGAGTGTTGAAATGTAGTATGCTTCTGTGCAGCCGTCTCGTGGTGCCCGTCTTTGTGTGGTGATGGACTGGTCAGAGGATGGAGTTGGTTATCCATTTGTTCCTTCTTTCCCCCTTCCAAGCTTTGCAGGAGCATATGACTTTGTTGTTTCTAGGCGTAAATTTTAGATGCTATTGAGTGTATAAATGCCTAATTCATTCACTGAATAATAATCATCCTAGCTATATTGTTAGGATCAAATTTAATGCTACCAGGAACTTATCAATGATTCAACTTAATGCTACTTGCCACGCCCTTGGAAAAAGAAAGGCACTGCTGCAAATTAGCAATTTGTTTTTATCTGATCAAATTTACTCTTGATCAGCTTTCCTTTTTGTTTGACATATTTCGCGATTTCTCTCGTATTAATTTATGAGCATAGAGGACCACATGTTAAATAGTATCGAACAACTTTTAGATGAGAGACTCAAGTCAGTCAGTCAGTCCTTTATTGTGGTATGGCTCTACAGTTTTTCTGCCAGTCGCAACAAACGTTTAATAAGTTTTTCCCCTTCTCAGGAGAGTCTCTGACCTGAAGGATGCTCTCTGGAATGGTTCCTTGACCTTCCAACATGCTGTTTCGACTTCGACAGCAAATCTTGATGGTAAATCCTTAGTCTATATACTTATTGCTACTCAGCCTTCTGCTTTTTGCATCAAAACCTTTATGTGCTAAATTTATTGGTTACTCTCTTTAAGCAGAGAACACATCTGGTAAAAAGTTTGCAAGCTACACCGTGTTCAAGGGAAAGGCTGCACTTTCTATACATCCTATACTGCCTAATTTCAGCAAACTAGAAGTATGTTACATTGTTACTTTTATTTGTTTGTGTTCTAGCATACAATGCCTTACCTCCGCTATATAATTTGGCTGTCTCATCAGTCTGGAGGATCTCGTGTGAACAAAAATGGATCAGTAATGTTGACCTTTTTCCCGGCTGTTGGTCAAAGGAAGTATGACTATACGAAGAAACAGGTAACAATAATTTCTTGTGTAGTTAGTGGTGAAAATTGGTTGCGCACAGAATAATTATTAGTCATATCAAATTTGTATCCATGTTTTTGGGAATTGGGATGAACTCAGATCAAATCCATAATAGATGATTGATCTGTATGAATACCAAAGTAGATGTGGTTCCATTGCCTTTGGCTATCACCATTACTTTGTATGTTGCCTATTCACTCAAGTACTCCACTCAGAAGTTACAAAGTCTGCATTTTTAATAAGCACATAACACAATGCAAATGAATTTGCACAATGTTTGCTACAATGCTACCATTAATGTGAGAGTTAATGGCTACATTTGACATGATTTAACTATCTATGCTGAGTATGCTCACTTTGATTCAGCTAAAGGGGGGGGGGGGGTCTTGTAGTCCAATAAACCAGAAAAAAATCCCATTTTACCCCCATTTTTGGTGTGTTGGTTATAGGCTCAAGCTGGCAATGAAGACAAATATCTGATTTTTTTTCCTTTTGTTTATTTTTTCTCTAAGCTCCTTCTTTTGTGCCTCTGGTTTTTTTATACGCAATATAGAAAAATGTGATCTATATTTCTATGATTTGTAATGATTATATAATTTATATTGTTCTTTTTGCTTCCTTTACTCTAAACTGCATGTGGCTTTATTGATCTGGAACATCTATAATGCAGCTCTTTGCTCTGTCACCTACTGAAGTCGGAAGTTTGATAAGTCTTGGACCTGCTGAATCTTGTGAATTTTTCCATGATCCTTCCATGAAATCAAGGTTTGTGATAGTATTATGTAAAGAAAAAATATTGCTATTCTGTGCTTCTAATCGTAGCCTTCTAAGTTCTAACTCAAAACAATTTCTTACTAGCCATGAAGGCCAAGTGAAAAAATCATTGTCGATCACTCCTCTTGGCAATGACACTGGATACTTTCTTAATATAAGTAAGTGATTTTCAGATTGCACTTTCTTATTAATAATTGTTTCTCATTTTCATGATGTTGAATCTCTGATCTCTCCATGGACCAAGCTGCATTGTTAGCAACTCATTGCCATTTGACTAAAAACCATTTTCTCAACTGATCAACATAATGTTAGGATATTCATGTCCATGCTGTTAGCATTTCCAGAGTGGTGGTGAAATTACTCTATTCAATACATGAGTTCATTTTTATATTCCAAAAGGGTGTATCCAGTGTCTCAAGCAACTACAAATTACTTCCATCAGGCACAACTATTTATTGTGGAATCATTGTATCAAGATTATGCTGTAAGAACTTTGTGCCTATGGCTAGTTGACATTTTTTTAAATGGCAGAATGCTCAAGCTATGCCATGTCTGTTGTAGCATAAAGCTATAATACCCAACAGGATGTAGAGTTGGTCAACTGGTGAAAACATACGTTGAGCCATTGTTTGTGTGCTCAAGTACTATCTCCTTAATTAATTGAGTGTTGAGGGCTTTGTCTCTCTTAAGTCTGAACTCTTAAAATGACTGCCCTGAAATAAGAAAAAGGAAATGCTTCCTGGTATATAGTTAGTCATCATCACCTCCACCATGGTTTTGGTAACAGATACATCACAATCTTCTTTGCAGCTGTTTTGAACAATGTGCAGAAGACAACTGAGCGCCTTTCAGTCCCTGTCACAAAAGCTGAGTTTGCAGTTATGCGCACAGCATTGAGTGTAAGTTTCCCTATTGCCATTTGTAATCTATTGCTGTTATCTGAATCACTGGGAGGCTATTTAGTCCAACTAACTGAAATCCTGTCTATAGATAACTAAGAATCAACAGATTTGGTGTCAGTGTCACACCGGTAAACTTTGATCATGGTTCTATGTTGAACACGGTCCATGCCATTTTATAGCACTAAGTTTACCTCATACAGCATGGCTTCATTTTCTCGCTTTCACAAGTTAATTATAGCCTATGGCTATTGTCTCCTTCATCTTCATATAGGTGTGGTATACTGTACTATCAACATTACGATGCAGTCCATTCCTTAGTGTATTCAGGCATGCGTCACTTCAAACTGCTCTAGGTTACTTGGTCATTGGAAATGGTTGGTGCTCATACTTGGGGGCTTTGTAAGTGCAATGCTGTAGTTGTGACACATGACAAGCAACTTGAGGCTGTGATATACAACATTGTTATTGCTTAATCATATTGGTCCCCTGCAATTATATGCTGCTTAGGGCTTCATTTATGTTTCTTTGACCGCTCCGTCTGTGTATTTGCACAGTTTGCATTGCCGCACATCATGGGCTGGGACCAGGTCTTGACTAATCACCATCCAAGCCCCTCCTCAGCTAGCAAGCCCCGGGTGGAGCGTCCACACCCAGATTCGGAGTGGGAAAGGTGAAGCTTCCTTGTAGCACCAGATGGAGGATTTTGGACATCACTACGGGTTGATGATGGAAAGGACGAAAAATTGGGATGCTTGAACTGTGTGTCCTTCCCAATCAATTTAGGAACCTGTCTGTATTAGATTGAAGTTTGGGCACCATGAACCGTTGTGTTTGTTCAGTGCATGTCTAACTTCACCGTACCACTAAGTGCAAGTTTCACCGTACCACCAAGTGTTTGCTTGGTATCTGTTTAGCATGGCCGCAATACATCCGCGATGTAATGTTCATTGCAATAGGAAGGAGTAACTTTATCTGTCGTAAACCAGGATGCGTTAGGGTGAAACACCAAAACCTGGACACAAAGGCTAAGGATGCAACACTTTACAATGTAAGATCTGTGTGGGGTGCATCTACAACTTATTAAACTGCACTGGAAGCCCTCAGCATTCATTTACAAGGGGTAGGGTACAAGCAACGGCAGGCAGCCAACGAGCAAGGTGCCGCATATTCCTCTTACAAAACACTATACATAGGGGAGCACTAGTAGTGTCTCCGCATACTCTTAAGAGAGTCTAGACTACTGCGATAAAATGCCATCATCAGATGTCGTCTGAGTTGACAAGAGTACCCAATGTGATGTCTTGGAACCAAGCAGATGCAAATAATCATAAAGAACCGGGTAGGCTGATATAAGGCTTATAATCCAGCGGAGACCAATCCATGCAATGTAATAATCCCACACACGACGTTGCTGTCATCGACAACAGGCAAGAACTGCACAGGTGAAGGAGGAGATTCCATCTTCTCCATGGCTTCCACCGCCATTGCATCTGCAGTGATCGTCCTTGGGTTCCTGAAAGATCAAGCAGGCCTGTTAAACAATGCTCTAGATCATGTTCAAAATTATACCACAGCATATTTACACCAGGACATATGAAAATACAAATATAAGGAGGGGACCATGATTTACAAGATATTCATTCGTCTTGTGAAGACTGGATGTTCAATGCCCAATATATCAAATTGAAAATTAGAAAATTTTGGATCACCCAAGATGTGCAGAATCCAAATTGATACAAGAAAATGCTTCCTTCTTTAATACTGTGTCTTCTACACTTACGCTATTTGTACTTAGGATTTTGCAAGAAAGCTTAAGGGATCAACATACACCAGGGAAACAGACCACATAACACCAAGTCACTGAGATCTGAATGCTGCTAGACTGTTCATGTTATCATGACTCATGAATCATAGCCCTTAAGTCATAACAGGCACTCGCACCGGACGTCACTGCATCAGGTATGTGATCACGCACTAGCAGCTCGGCATAGCAGCACTTATGAATTCTACAATGTGCCTAACTACCTCTACAGTGACAGCTCGAACACCTCACTTCAAGGCGGTCACTGCAGGCAACTATCATACCTTTGTCTCTTATCACCAACACAGAATCAGCACCACCCTCAACTCAGTGTACATTACATTCAATTGACCTTTGCTTCTATCACTGAAACGAAAATCACCAGTTCACCACTGGTTCCAACTAAATAACATTCAATTGACCTTTGCTTCTATCACCAAAATAATATCAGTACTGGTCTCAACTAAAACACAAGGATATGGCCAATGAACAGCACGGAGTAATCAAGACCAACTCTGAACAAAGAGAACTGAACTAGTAACAAATCAGTGAATTACTCAGTTCTATCAGAGTAAATGTTGAACAATAACATTAGTACTGCTCCTACTAGAACCACCAGTGAATATTGTCAAGAGAACATAATGTTGGCACATATATTAAGAAATGACACATTTATTTCGAAAATGGCACATTTGTAGCTTTAGAATACATAATAAAATTTAGCACAATTTCCTGTGTTTTTAAGGAAAACCGCATGTTAAAGGTGAGGGAAAGAAAGAAAAGGAGTCTTATGATGATTAGTTTTTATTTCTAACACTTGTTCTACTTCATCTTATTTTGAAAGTTACCTTATTCCAGCCATGTTACGGCCCGGTTTACCATTTTCCAGAGTATCACTCCGAAAAGTTCATGGAAGTGATTTGAAAGGTTAAGGAAAAACATGAATTTCAGAAAACAGGAAGAAAACAAAAGAAAAGGAGTCAAGTTAGCAGGACAACCAACTCAACGTCTTTTGGTCTGGTACCAGTTTTCCAAACCCTGGTTCTACTAAAAAGATATTAAAAAAAGGCCATCTCACACTTATGTAAAAAAAATTATCCATGCATGACTAATAATGCACACAGACAAACCTGTTGCACATCTCTCCAACTGTGAGATTGAAAATAGCTGGCCCGCTTGCCTTGAGTGTACGCCGGAGGTCACCGTCGGTGAAGGTCCCGATCAAATGATATTCATCATCAACCACAAGTAGACACCCACAACCTTTACTAGTGAGCTCAGTGAGTTGATCCATTATCATATCACCCTCCTTGCACAAAGGAAGCTCATTTTGTTTCTTCATAACATCCTTAACCTGCAGGGTAGTTTTGCAAGTTAAAATTTGACACGCTATTAGCTGAAAATGTTCCAACACTCCGTACAAGGAAAGAATCGATCAAGTTGATAATTCAAGGATAAAATAACTATTCATGATTATAAAATGCAGTGTTTCACAGGCCACATCTAAGCCACAAAGCAGAATACAGGTGTGACTATCTGTTTTGGTAAACTCAACATGCCGCTAATATTTGCTCAAGTTTCCATGAAGATGTATCAGCTAAAGACGTTTATATGAAAAACATTCAGTCGGTTGGACAAAATGATGTAAGCTTGCTTTACATTGTGTAACCATTTTATCAAGAAAGGCAAGCAAAAACCTCTTTCATTTATTAAGCTAAGGTTTTATTGTTGTGCAAAATATTTACGAACAAATTATCTGAAAGACAAACTTTAGCTATACAAAAAGGAAATGTAAAATGTTGATTGTAACATTGGCCACTACAGTAATTGATTCCTACATAACGAAAGTACCATGCTTCAACAAATAACTAATCAGTGGATGGGAGATTGGATCATACACCCTCCCTTTAGTTGGGAAATTGAGAATTTACCCTCCACGTCTCAATGACACGTGGGGTCATCATAAGTCACTGACACATGGGTCAGGAGGGTAAATCCTCAATTTCCATCTAAATGGAGGGTATATGATCAATTTTTTCTTCTCCCAAAGAATCACTACTTCTGCCACATCAACTGAACATTTCTATAGATGTGGCATGCTCATCACAGCCAGACTTTCTGCCTTTCTCATCACTGAGAGCTACAAACAATCAATCGAATAGAAGTGCTCTCATGCAGCATGCGCTAAAACAGTGGCATGTAAAAAGGACCTCGAAAGGAAATTTTAAGGCATATTGTTAACACGAGAGCAAACTAACAGGTACAACTAGCATGTGTGAACCATCAAGACTGAAGAAAGTGTAAAATCATGCAAAACATGAGGTGTTGTCCGGTATCTATCTTCCTTGTAAGATGAAAAGAAGGCGAAAACGACCTATCAAATAACGACCTATCAAATAACGACCCCCAATAGTTATAATTCCAGGATTCCCTAAGAAAAGGACTGACAAGTAACCACAAACAGAAATAAAATGTTGGTTAGTGGATAGTGACAAAATCGTCGAATCATAACGAGCATGTGCTGTATTATGTGTACAGAATTTCACCTTGGAAATTACAGAACGAAGTTCACCGACACGCAATGGGTAAAGTAAAATCTAGTAATAGTGGGATCTGAGATCTGATGTTCAAGTTTCCCATTGTGTGGAAAAACGGAAAGACACCTAGAGATACCAAGAATTTATATGTAATTTGATGGCGAAGTATTGGTTCCTCCTGGCAACTTTTCAAGGATGGTAAAAACTGTAATGCTTGCAATGCAGGTACCGTTTTGTTTATTAAGAGGTATGTAATACCTTGAAGATGAGGGTCTTGCCAATCTTGCCGGCGGGGTGGTTGGCCGCGTACTGATCCCTGGAGAGGCGGCGCGCCTCCATGATGGCGGCGACGACGGTGTCGCCGAACACCATCTGTATCGCGGTGGAGGTGACGGGGGCGAGGCCGAAGGGGCACACCTCCCCCTGCAGCGGCAGGTGCACGTTGAGGTCGCAGGCGGCGGCGAGCGGGCAGTCGACGCCGGCCGCGGCGGAGGTGAGGGAGATGAGGTAGGCGCCCTTGGCGCGGGCGCAGGGCGCGAGCGCGAGCAGCTCGTCGGATGCGCCGGACTTGGAGAGCAGGACGAGGACGTCGGCGGGGAAGAGCGAGCCGATGTCGCCGTGGAGCGCGTCGACGGGGGCGAGGAAGCCCGCGCGCGCGAAGCCCAGCGAGGCAAGCGTCTGCGCGAGCTTGCGCGCGACGATGCCGGACTTGCCGACGCCGGTGAAGAACACCGCGCCGGGCGCGTCGAGCAGCGCCTGCGCGAACGCCGCCGCCTGCGACAGGTCAAGCCGCTCGAAGAAGTGCTCCAGGTGGCGCCGCTGCGCGTCGAACAGCGGCGCCAGGTCCGACGCCACCACCGTCACCCGCCTCTGCGGCGCGCATTCCGGCGAGGTGGGCACGGGGAGCGAGCCCATGGCGCGCGCGCGGAGGGTGCTTACAGAAATGCCGCGGCGAGGGGAGGGGAGGATTCCTTCTTCATTTCTTGGGATCTGGGGAAGCGGATGCGGCCGAGCTGGCACGAAGAGGAGAGGGGATGAAGAGGCGGCGGTGTTTGCGCGAGCGATATGGGATAATCGGGAGGAGTGTCGCACGTGCGCTATTTATTTAGTGGTTCCACCATGCAGTGTAACTAAGGCCCTGTTTGGATCCACCCAGATTTTAAGAATCTGGCTTTTGGAAACTGGGTGGGATCCAAACAGACCAGTTTTTGGGGCAGTTTTTAAAATCTACCTACCCAGATTCTTAAAAACCAAGAAGCTGTTGATATCCAGCTTTGCTAGTTTTTTTTGCATAAATACCCATTTACCCTCATTAAAGACCACGCGCATGGCTGTTTAATGTGCTGTTCAAGAGCAATAAATGTAAGGGTATAATAGTCTATTAGCACCAATCATAAATGAAACCAGCTTTTAAAAACTAGCGGATCCAAACACCCCATCAGTTTTTGCTTAGAAACCAGCTTTTAAAAACTAGAAGTAATAGCTGGTTTTTAAGAATCTAAAACTGATCCAAACAGGACCTAACTAATTAGGGGATTTGACGTGGATACATTTAAGGGGAGGTACTTTTTTTCTACAAAGTTGTTTCAATAATTTATTTTAAAATAACGACGAAAACATCATTCTATTTTACTTATTTAAAATAAGCCATAAACATATACTATAAATCTAAAAAAGACTAATCCACGAAAGGACGACCATGGATCGGGATGGTCGTGTTTTGATAGAGGATGACAAGTGAGGCCCGCCTCAAACCCCTGGACACGCTAAAAGGCAGCAAAGTCGCACGCACACTGAATGGAATCCGAAATCGACCTGATCTTCGGAACCAACTGTCGCGCGATCACTGTCACCGGTAAAAGTTAATTCGCGACCTAAAACCTTATCCTGTTCGGTGGTGGCTGGGCTATCAACCATACTCAGTATTCACACCCCGCGTGGCGCGACATCAGAGAGCTGATTATAAAGAAAGCGAAACGATTTGGCAGACAATCTTCGTCACAAATTTAAGCACGCATCCATCAATCACTGCTTCACCGGCACCATTAAGTGTGTCGGCATGTAACATCGACAACAGCTGCCTCATGAAAACCAAAACAAATCACCAACATAGAGCAAATATAAATGGTGCTATATCACAGCTGACAACAGCTACATCGATAAACGCTTGGCATATCTTCCATGTTCTCAAACAAAAGGCTAGCACATTTTTAACCCTAGAAAATCTCACGTTTTCTCAAGCAAAGTCCGCAAAAACTGGATGTAGAAGGTTGAATGGCCCGCAAAGGAACCTTCAAAATCTGACCCACCAGGGCGGCATAAAGTTAACAGGGCTGACGTGACTCGAATTACCGCCTGCGCATACCCCTCCCGCCACGGCCTCGCATCGCCCCTCCACCACGACCAGCCATCGCACTAGCAGCAGCGTCACCTTGTGCGCTCTCCGACTAGAGCGAGATACAAAAGGAGAGCAAGTTAGGTAACATCAAATACTAAAATTCACATAGAAATTAGTTGTGAATAGTACCAAAAATTGCTGAAAACAATGAACTTCGATATGAAAAAAACTTAATTTTCAGAAGTGTCCTAGAGATAGCAAATATTTAACAAGAACTCATCACAAGCTTATATCAAAACAACAAGCACACAAGGCATAGGTTAGGAGAAGGCCACCATGATGTTTACTATGCATGTTTACGTCAACGCTATGATCTTTACTAAACTTCAAAGAATTTAATTGATTTGACAATGTACCATTAAGACAGTAAACGGAGGTCCTTAGATGTTACAGGGGATGAGTTGATTAACTTAGATGTGAATAATATTAATTAATAATTTATCCAGCTAGATCAAAGGTTCTCCAATCCCTGACTAAACATTGTTTCTCTGCCCTTTTTTCTCTTAAATTGGCACCAATGTTCCCAGCACAAGGGGAAATTAGTACACGAGATTGAACATATTGGGCAGCATAATAATATACCACTAATGAAAGTGCATTGGCATTTGGCACACAAAAAATGAGGGTCTCCACTCAAGAAAAAGGAAAAAGAATTGAGTATCTAGTTTTTACTATAGCCTATAGTAGACAATAGACATTCACTGCCCCCCTTTACCTTTGGGTTTTTCACTGTTTCGTCAACACTAAGAATAAGGCAGGCAGCTTCAGTTGCGGCATTGATAGCATTGATCTGAACAAAAGAAGTTCACAGATATCAACGATATAAGAATATGAAGATACTTAAATGCCAATGAATAAAACCAAAAGCACAATTACCTTCACAACTGAAGGTTCCCACACGAAGTTAGCAAAGGAATCGGCAATTCCACCAGTGTTGATGTCCACACCATAATTAGCACCTTCACCTGGTACAGCTGAACTATGTATTAGTATCCAGTGTATTAGAGGTCCTATCAACAACAGTATGAAGACATTTTGCTGCTTCACAACTTTATAAAAAAAAAAAAACTGTACCAGTAATTCAACATAAAGCTAAAAAGAACCAACCGGATGCATGTTTCTGTCTGAGCATATTGAGCACATCAGTTGCATCAAATCCAGCATTATCACAAAGTTGCCTTGGAATAACCTACAGGATGTGTTTATTTCAAATGAGTGGAGAATAATTAAAGTTGCAAAAATATGTTATGTAACATAGGTAAGTTGACACAACCAAACAATTAATCAACACTTCATCACTCTACCTGTAAAACTTACTATCTTGCTGATAGAATACAAAAGGCAATAATCAGAATTAGAATACGACAAAGACAAACCCTACTAATGCTTGATAAACATGAGGAATCAGATTGCACACTTTCTTAATTTCAGCAAAATCTAAACCAACAATAGTACAGTAAAAGTTCTTTAAAAACTCATCTGACATCACGTATCCATTTATGGCAGTATAATTCTTTTCCCTAAGCGGAGGGCTGGCTGAAACTACTGATTTACTACATTAAAGCATATCTGGCAATTTATGCCTTTGTCCTTCTCTTCATGGAGAATGGATTATTAGCCAAATCTAGGTGTGCATGCCCCTAGGCCCCCTACACAATCATGCTAGATCTAGCAGTGAAAATTCTAACAATGCTGTACAGTAAACTACATAATTAGATAACCTCCAGATAACAGAACAAAATAAAGGGTTGACTTGAAGAATGCTTATCCTTGAGCGCAATATACAAATAGCACACACCTAAATCAGGTAAGAAAAAAGAGTGAGCTAGGAAGATGTACCTCAAGGGCTTTAGCAAATGAATTTACAAAAAATTGAGACTTCCCAGCTATTGTCCGTGCATGCTGTCGGAGATATTTGCTTATTTCCATCTACACAAAAGATACAAGATCAGCATAAAGTTGTATGATAATTATCATTTATCATGACTTGACAAGTCGACGTACATCAATAGCACCACCACCAGGCACAACTGTTGAGTTCTTAACAGCTCTCCTCACAATCATGATGGCATCATGGAGACTTCTTTCAGCTTCCTCTATGAACTAGCACAGCATTAAAAACAACTTTAAGTAACTTTGGAAAAAAAAACTCAAGTATAGTTAGCTTCAGTTTTATGAACTAAATTAAAGAGAGAGAGAACAAGATATATAGCAATAGAACACCTGATCTGCACCGCCACGAAGAACAATGGTTGCAGTCTGACCAGATGGGCAACCACTAAATATGTTGAACCTTTCATTGCCTACTTGTTTTTCCTCAAAAACCTCACAGGAACCAAGGACCTTTCAACAAAAAGAACCGTGAGAAACTTAATCAGCTTGTGTTTAATAGCAAGCAACTGATATAAACCAACTATGCTCGATATCCAATCGAACATCAATCAACAAAAGGTGTTTCAGTAGATTAAAACAATTCGAACATAGGCATGTTTACCTCATCAATGACATTATTAACAGAAGTTTGAACAGTTCCACCTGTGGCTGCAGCTACACGTTGTAAATCCTCTTCTGTGACACGACCAGCACAGAAAATGTCCCGGTCTGCGAAATACTGTGCAAAAGCAAATTAACTGAGCTAGGCTACAGAAAAGAGTGGCAGAAAAGCAGTACGGTTACAATAAGAAAGGTCAGGATACCTGTGTTGCAAGATCACCAATAGCTAGCCGGGAAAGAACTATTTTTGCCCCGCTTTGCACACACTTATCCAGCTTGTCATAAATAATGTTCCATTCAGCATCAACAATTGATTGGTACTGCAGCGGGTCTGACAATCTATAGATAAGGGGAAAACATAAAGTAACATAAGCAAATATGGAAACACACATACTATTCACTGCACATCTGTAGAGAAGTGGTTGAATGACTCAGGGTACCTGATTTCCGCATTTTCTTTCTCAGATTTTAATTCTAGCTCAATGTTCAACAAAAGAATCTTTGGATTCAGGAACTTCTTTGGTTGTTGCTCAAATCCAGCATACGAAAATGTCTTCTTGAAAGCAACACCGTTAACAAGGAAGGAATCTCTCATGGTACCTCCAGGAACCTAATGGAAACAATGTATCACAATAGCAAGCTTTAAAATCCTGTAGTGAAAAATCAAATCAATACTAAATTATTGTTACTTCTAGCATGTCAAAAGACTGTAGTTTGTATGAGTAGAAGAAAAGCCGAATAACATCATGGAAGCGACCATTGCAAGAAATTACCTTCTTAATTCCAATAAGGTTAAGCCTGTCATCATTGCCGATGGCAAGGACGGCATCTACAACCATAGAAGCAAAGAATTCTTTCTCGCCACCTATCAGTTTTGATGAGAGTGTTGTGGCAGCACACTTGGCTAACAGTGATTTCTTCTCTTCAAGGCTTTTCCCTTCTATGCTGACTGCCAGTTCTTTAACCCTTTGAATTGCCTGATAAAAATTTTAGGTTAGCAGGAGTTGGTTTCCAAACTTTGCAGGGAATTAAAAGGTCAGTCATTCAAAAGAAAGAAAAGTAAAGCCGGTTACAAACCATACTGCAAGCAGTCCTATAGCTACGAATCAGACTATGGGGGTGCACTCCATCCTCAACGTAAGGTTTTGCTTCCTTCAAGAATTCTGCAGCAAGAAGCACCACAGTAGTTGTCCCATCACCAACCTGAAGTAAACAAGAGATAGGTCTGATTAGTCCCAATGTCCCAGTTTGATCGGCATCACAAACAACCAAAAGATTGGTGTTACTAAAATTAGTCAAACGAGAAAGAGAAAAGGCAAAACTGGAAGGTCACTCATAGGGGTGAAAAGTAGATACGAATTATCCGTATTATCCGGTTACCGTAGTCGATAGGATGCGAATATAGTATAGATTTTCCCATCCGATCGAATTCGAATTTGCATAAAAAATATGGGTGCAAATATGGTATGAATTTTTATCATCCGAAATGTTATTTTATCTGGACTATCCGTATTCGTATTTGACAAAGCAATATACATATTTTATTACAATACAATTAATTAGTTTAACAAGTTTTTTAAATTGAACGTGAATTCATGTTTCTTTAGGTGAAGTAAATGAATTAGAATGATTAAGCATGGTTTTACGAGGATAAAATGCCATTAATATCTTTATATTGTATAAGTTATGAGGATATCTGGATCAGACTGAATTGAGTAGATATTCGATTCGAATTCGTATCCAGCATTTGTCCGGTCCGTATTCGTATCGGACGTTTGTTCGATTCGTATTCGAATTCGAGAAAAAAAAATATGGATACGAATATGGTTTGAGCACTATCCGATCCATATTCGATCTGTTTTTATCCCTAGTCGCTCAGATAGAATTAGAGCAAAAATACAGGACCAGCTGTAAAAATACACTGTTGCAACGCATAACACTCTTGCTTCTTACTAATGAGCAATTAAATGCAGATTTAACAAAATAAAATCATTGCAAGCAAGATATAACCTGAAAACCATAAATAGTTTCTTATAAGTAAGACAGTAATCAAGTTTGGGTGGCAACAGCTCATATAGTTCTCAGAGAAGCAAGGAACTTCTTGAACATGAGAGAAAACAACAAATAAATCAAATAATTACACAGAGTGCAACATACAATACACAACAAGACGTTGACGGAATAAAAGCTCTAAAAGATACTCTTTCTTTGTGCCAAAGCCTGGACAAAATAGTGAACAAATTTGAGTTCAAACCTCAGATATCAGTATACGACCCAATGACACATTTAGGTGCCCCTAATCTACAAATAGCAAATTAGCATCTTCCAGGTCAATATCAGAGTCCATCCATGAGATAATTGTGAGCCCATGAATCAGTCCCAAGAACAAACAGGGTAGCCTATTGCATTCTAACGAAGTAACTCTAATTAACTCAGATTAAATAACAGGCAATCTTGTGAAGATACTTCAGAGTTGCATTTGCAAACAACAATGCATATTTTCATACAACAACTCCTGGAAAGCTCAAACTACAGACCAATTGCACGCATACACTGAACACAATTTATCCGGGTAGGAACAGCAGAAATTACCAGAGCCCCAGAAATGCCTCAACGTGAGGGCTCTGAGGCCGGTTTTTGCTCCTGCTAGTAACGACAATAAGTAGGTAGATGTACCTCGGAGTCCTGCGACTTGGCGATGTCGACGAGGATCTTGGCGGCGGGGTGCACGATGTCCAGGAGGCGCATGATTGTGGCGCCGTCGTTGGAGATGGTGGTGCCCTTGTCGTCGTGGATGAGCTTGTCCATCCCGCGGGGGCCCAGCGTGGTCCGCACCGTGTCCGCCACCGCCGTGCACGCGTTGATGTTGCTCACCACCTGCGCGCGCCCCTGCGACGTGTCCGTCCCCTCCTTGAGCAGGATGATCTGCGGTTGCTGCGGAACCAAAAAAAATCAAAACCCCACGAGACGAGCAGACCCATCAGAATCATCGATCCCAAGCTTGCTTAAGAGAGTGGCGGCGCTATCAGGATTAGGGTTTCGTGGCGGTGCTTACCATCATCGCCGCCATGGTTGGAGGCCGCGTGGAGCTAGGGTTTGGAGTGAGGAGATCTGAGCGGCGCGCGCGTGAGAGAGTGAGAGAGGAGGGAAAAGGGTTTTGCGGTTTCGGTCGAGGTTTTTCAGGGTCATGCTAGCGGCCAGCGCTCCCATCGTACTTCAGTCGCCGTTGGCTCCCACATAAAGATTTATCTCGACCGTTCGATCTGATCAAACAAAAAATCATAAAACTTAACAATAAATTACTCGGCTTGCTAAAAAAACTCATCTCATATTCAACAAATACAAAACATAATCTAAAAATTTGTAAAAAAAGAAATTATTTGTGCAACAATACAAGAAATCTACCCAAAACAATAAAATGTTCTTGCAACAAACACAGAACAAGACTCAAAAAATTACAAAAATAAGAATTATTTATGCGATAATACAAAAAACAACCAAAAAATTACAAAAATAAGAATTATTTATGCGATAATACAAAAAAACAACCATGACAATAAGAAGATGTTACAACAAATAAAACACTCATTGAAACAACTGCAATATTTTAGAAAATATATTGCAATATGAAAAAAGATTTGCTGCAACAACTCAATTTACTTGTTACAACAATTCAAACGAGTATAAATGAGGAGACAATGTGTGACCAAATCCAATACCTTGTTGCTGAAGCTCATCGAAGGAGGCTGCCCACTTTCTCGTCATGATCGGTGGTGACGAGGGCAATAGCGATCGGAGGAGGTGGCCAGATCCGGGCAGCGGCTTTGTGGTGGCCCAATGGCCAACGACCACGATGGCAGTGGGAAAAAAACTAGGTTAGCACCATAAATCTGATATTATGTTATGAATATTATGCGTGTATTCATGAGACTCAATATATAATATAAAGAGTACAAAGGGCTGTATATAAAAATAATTCTACACATATAAGTAAGTACAAAAGAAATGTGCCTACTCTAACATTAACATCATCGTCAATGTACTACTGAAAGTTCATCAGTGTTATCTGGGTTATTTTATTTTGACTGGCAAACATCAGCTCTTTCTGTTGTAAGATGCAATGATGACATACATTGTACTCTCTTTCTTCTAAAATGCAGGATTCACACATGAACAGATCATATTAAAGTATGTCCTGTCCAGCTTAATTTGTGCCATGAAATATGTTCAGCAGCTGACCTATCATGTGTGAATTTTGATAACCGCTTTTGTTTATATGGTTAGCCATTAGCATAATATTGAGGTCTTAACATAACAATCCAAGAGTTTTTAGAAAGAGAGGATTGTAGCACAAATGGATCTGGGTTCTTTGTTTACTGAAAATATCATGGGGACACAAAACACGACTGTTATTTTGTTTATCCTTTTTTTTTGACGTAATTGTTTTGTTTATCATCCTTCGCCGTGGCACTATAATTGTTCGTTAATTTTTTTCTTGAATGGTTAAAGCTACATGCACCACCTGTAGAATATTTCTTGATTCATTTTAAATTGTTCCAAAGAAGATTTGCTGCTGACCTTCTACATCAAATCTAATAAGTCTACATTGCCCTGTTGGCTGCCACTGTTAGCTTGTTCTAAAGTATTTCCTTCAATTAAGTTTTTACTAAACATTTTCAAATTAATGAATTAGTGTCCTATAAGCCTACTGAAGCATAATGCTTTCTCTGATGTATGACTTTTTGGGTTGACTGCAGCATTTTGCTAATTAACCAGTGTAGGCAGTGAATTGTTTTGCACCATCTCATGTATGTTTTGGCCTGATCTAAAGCATATTATGCTTGTGGTTTTCCCTGGAACGGTACCCTTTCTATTGAACTTTCAGATTATTCCTGCCAGTGTTTAATTTCTATCTCCTTGAAATGTTCAGTCTTCGTCAAATGTTTCAGTAAGGAAGACCGAAACCTGCGCTTTGAAGTATTCACGTTTGGAGGCAATGGTGTTCCACTGGCAGGTTGCAGTTATCTGAAATTTAAGTCAACGAGCATGGATATAGTGCATTAAGCAAAAGTCTGTTTCATGATATGCAATTTTGTCGACAAATACTGACAGATCAAGTTGTCTTCTTTTAACAGAAGGCTATGTAATTAACGAAGAAACCTCTTGATGAAGGCGAGCCCTGAGGCAATGTGTCTGCAGTATGTGCTAGTTATCACTGAAACCAGATGGAACTTGTAACGCTTATGTTAGGAACCACAACTCTTTGCTTACCTAAGAGGACCGATGAAATGTAAACAGAGCATGGAAGAATTTTGTTTTGCCTGCAGAGGGTCGACTGGTGTGCAAATGTGGGGAGTATTTATAGCAGAACTTCTTTCGAATTTACCAATGCATGAGTGCTTGACTGAATCTGTGTAATATTTGTGGAATTATTGATCACTTTAACAGGCAGGTGTTACGTGGGAATTTTAGATGAAAAAAGTTCGGGCAAAATTTATGTGTTTGTAAGAGCTCGGTTAGCTTAGCTCAACGACTAGTTACCCACCAATTAAACGGTCCCAGATTCACAGCTGCGGCCTGCGGCGAATAGCCGAATATGCCTCGATAGTGGTGACGGTGCTACCACCACCACCAGTCCACTCCACCGCAAGCGCGCGCCATAAAAATCCACACCCACCAACGCGAAGCGGAAGAGGAGACAGACACGCCGAGCCGACATGTGGTGAGGTTGAGGTCCCCACCCGGCCCCGAGACGTGGACGTGGACGCGGACACGGGAATCATTAGCGGAAATAGCTGTATTTAACATATTATTTATAACAAACATTTTTAAATATTAATTATAAATATAGCACTATCTATCGTCTTTTCACATATCGGGTTAACACGTAGTTGCTCACCCTATGTATGAGACCTGTCACGTGTCGGTCCGACGCACCTGCCGTCCGGTGATAGAGCGGCAGGTGCACCACATGTCGACCCGAGAAGCCCGCCGTCTGATGACCGGGTGGCAGGTGCCATGTGTTAGCCTGAGAAGCCTACTGTTCAGTGATCGAGCGTAGATAGTGATATTTTTATGGCCCCACTCGTTTCGGTTTCAGTTTCTGCCTTCTGGCTTATTTTCATTATTCATAAATTTTGTCTTTTTTTGAACTTTTGGCTTTTTTGAACTTTTTTGTCGATTCTTTTTTCCCCGGTATTTGTTTGTGTTGTCCGTTATGAGATAGCATATTTTTATTTTTTAAAATTTAATTACACTAAATAAATCATCTTTAACTACAGTGAAATATCAGACATAAACCAGAGCTTTCTAGATCAATCGAGAGGGCCTATAATTGATGCTAATAAAGTATTATTTTTCAAAATAACGCATTCAATTCGGCCTGGCTTTTCTCCGCACGCGGTCGGGGAAATAAAGAAACCGACCCGGTGGTGGGGCCGCCGGGTCAGGCAGGCAGACGGGACGGGACGTGCCGACCAAACAGGGCGCGCACGGGAGGGAGGGAGGGAGGGAGGAAAGGCTAACGCGTAGTCGCCGAGGAGAAACCAAGAGAGCAAGAGGAGAGGAGGAGAGGCGAGAGGAGTCGAGGAAGAGAGGGAGGGGAGGAGTAGAGTAGGCGATGCGCCGGGCGAGGCCGCCGCCGGCGCCGGCGCCGGCGGGGGCGGAGGTCAGGTACCGTGGGGTGAGGCGGCGGCCGTCGGGGCGGTACGCCGCCGAGATCCGGGACCCGGCCAAGAAGACCCCGATCTGGCTCGGGACCTTCGACTCCGCCGAGGCCGCCGCGCGCGCCTACGACGCCGCCGCGAGGTCCCTCCGAGGCGCCGCCGCGCGCACCAACTTCCCCTCCGCCGCTTCTTCGTCCGCGGCGCGGGTGCCCCCGGCGGCAGCGGCCACCTCTAGCCACAGCAGCACCGTCGAGTCCTGGAGCGGCGGCGCCCCCGTAGCCGGAGTCCTCCGGGCCGCCGCAACCGCGCGCGGCGGCGCCCCGGCCGCCGAGGAGGACTGCCGCAGCTACTGCGGCTCGTCCTCGTCCGTGCTCTGCGAAGACGGCGCCTCGGGCGCCGGCGGCGATGAGGCCGCCGCGCCCCGCTGCTCGCCGCTGCCTTTCGATCTGAACCTGCCGGCCCCGGCACCGGAGGGGACCGCGGCCGACGAGATGGATTGGCGCTGCGACACGCTACTCCGCCTCTAGCCTCCCAACTCCGAGAACCAACCAACGGCAAGAACTGGTACTTGGTTGTGGTGTTCCCTCCTTGTTCTTGGGCTGATGCGGCGGCGCTGCCGCTACCGCTAAGTGCTACTGTCTCGATAGAAATGGATAATTTTTGCTTGGGCTTTTTAGTGTCCTTTTACCACTCAAGATTTGACACTCCTAATGTGATAATGTGAATATCATGTAATCCTGGGGAAAACATCATCTTGTCGCTATCTTTCTCTGTATCTATTGTATGATCTATCCACGGCCTGTTGCTGCTATTCTGTTATCAGTCAGTAGAAGTACACTGGAAGAGTTCTAAAAGGAAATGTAATGGAAGAAAGCAAGAGGAATTTACATGTGACTGCCTGACTGGTACTAGCTGGTATATTTTCCTTTGCTGTAGAAGTTGTTAGCTGCTGCTTATACTGGAGTGTATTAATATTGCTGCTGAGCAGAAGAGAAATATGGCATGTAATTGTAAGCAAAATATGGAACAAAGTTGCCATTTTCAGTTCAAGGCCAAGCTGAAGACATATGATCTGATTTTGCTGTTCTCCATTGCAGCATTGTGTAGCATAACCAGAAGATACTGCCATTAGCAATTGCTATACCATTCTTGTGATCTTCCTGCCTGCATGATACATCATCAGCACTAGGCCATCTGCTAAAGATGAGTCAGGAACATCAGAAGTTTGGGCTAAACTAAGCTAATTGTTGTTGCGGAACATCACAAGTTTGGGCTGAAGTAGTTTGTTTGGAACATCAGGAACATTGGCATTTGCAATCTTTTGTTCCTTTCTGCTGCTTTCCGCATGTTTGGACGAGGGGGATTTGGTTGGTATTCAGTTCAGGTCTAAACGAAATCCCACTTAAATTTCCTTCATTCAAATAAGCCATCCAAATTTGACCTCCCAGGCTGCCCCTGAGTTTAGACGACCATGGATCATAACACTTCTCGTCGGATGCAATCGCGTTTAGCTGTAGTCTAGTTGCATCGCGTTCCGATTTGGCACTCAGCTGATTACTCGCTCCAGGCGCGTGTTCATGTTAGAAACATGCACAACGCACACTGCTACGCTAGCTGCTGGCGATGCCTTCCAAGGTTAGGGTTAAGGCCCCGTAGAGCTGGAATCTTTCCTGACCCCGCGAGAAGTTTCCGCAAAATTCCTGTGTACTTCATGTTTGTTCTAAAAGAGGTCTATGTGTGCTCCATGAGCTTGTCTTCAGCCATTTGTGGAGCGAGGGAGCAGGGGACGGACTAACGGAGTGGAGACTCGAGAGATTGGAGATGACGAGATGAGATGTATGCTGGGATCCGGGGCTGGGAAGATGGGGTAGATAGAGAGCACCGGACAGAACCTTTATAGGGATTGTCCCGTGCACGATCGAACGGCACCGGGGCAGTCCCCACGTGAGGACCGTCCCCAGCAAAAACCTTTTCCGAGAGCACCTGTGCAGCGTTGGGAGCCTTGAAGCAATCAAATCAAATCTTCAACGGTTCAGATTTCTGTTTTATAGGTTTTTTTTAATAAACAAATGATATGATTTCTCCATCGTTATTTTGAAACGATTTATTGGGATAATATTTTTAAAGCAGTTTATCAGCATTTGATTTATTTACATAAATGCTCGTGCTAGATTTATGGTTTATAACTTTCCTCGAACAAAACAAATATAACAGTTTCTCTGTCGTTGTTTTGAAACGGCTTATAGAGGCATTCTTTTCGAAACAATTTATCAGCTTATTAACATTTAGTTGTTAGAACTAAAAATTATAAGTCAGTAGATTATAACTGGAGCCAAAAAGAATCTATCGAAAAAATTTGCTACGTACTCTGTTGTATCTCAGCCTTCGCTTTTTATCCGATGCATGCAATGTCTGGAACGCATGCACTACTAGAAACAAGATACGACGGTACCGTAGCACCGTGCAACCACACGAAAAGCAGGGGTCCAAATAGGCATGAGTAATGATGCTCTAGTTGCAACTTCACCTGATGTGAATCCATGGTACGGTCCAACAGACCCAATGCATCGACGTTCGTGTTTAGTTGCTCACCCATCCAACCATCCAAAACGTGGGCGCTGTCAAGAACAAATTGGCGGTGGACTTCCCAGCCTTCTCTTTCTGGCACAGAAAACGCGAGTCATGCCACGACTAGTCGTCCGCGTCCACCACCACCGGCGTGAATTGCTGCATGCTCTACGGTCAAGAGTCACAACTCCAATCAGCACATCCATTCCATGGGACTCGACGCTCTCCTAGTCCGTCCTAGCTATACATGTTTCGCAGGCGGTGCAACGCAACGCAACGCAACACGAAAGCCTCTGACGCGGGCGAACCAACCGGTGATCATTGCGCGGTTGAACATTCGTCCCATTTACCTAGGTGCTCATTTGATCTTGAATAAGCCTGACTTATGACTTATTTTTTTTACTGTAACTGGTTTATTTTATACTGTAATTGATGATGACTTATTTAGCATAATTAAATTTAAAAATTTTAAAATAGAAAAAATATGTTAGCCCATCTCGTATAATGCAAACAAATATGAAAAAAGAAACGGCAAAAAGCTAAAAAAACGAAAAAGGCAGAAAAAGACGAAATTTATAAATAATCAAAAATAAGTCAGAAGCCAAAAGCTCAAGCCGAAATGAGTGGGGCGAAGTACGTAAGTGGCCCTATTCTTTGAGTTTTGCATAGTATTTGATTTCGGTTTTTTGAGAAGTCCAAAATGAATGGATAGTTTCTCTAGTAGTTTCTAGAAGCCGCTCTCTCAACTGTTTCATTAGCACAGTATGCGAGACATTATGTTTAGCTTCAACTGGCTTGGGCCTGTTCTTTAAGTCAAAAGCTGACGGTTTTTGGCTTTTTCTACAGTATTTAACTTTCAAACGGAGTATTTTCTCAAGACGGGGTCTACACGTTAAAAGCCCAACATCTATACCAGCCAAAATCGCAAGTGAGTATCTATCTCTTCGTAATCTGTACCGTAAACAGCCAAAATTCAAAAATTTCAACCAAAAGCCGCAGTCAAAAAGAACATGCCCTTATAAGTCGTGCCTTTTAGCATTTTTTATATCATATCGGTTAAAAATATACTTTAGCAGTTGTTACTTTTTTCAAAGTAATTAAATTTAAAAAATAAAAAAATAATGTTATATCATCATAATGTAAATAAAATAAGAAAAAAAAATAGAAAAAGTAAACAGCTGTAAAACAAAAAAAAAAGAAATTAAGAGGCCAGAAGTAAGCAACCGAATCCGTTTGGAACGGGGTCTCTATGGGCTGGCCCGTACGCGTAGCCTTTTGCCGCTCAGCCGTAGGGGGCAGGCAGGCAGGGAGGCAGGAGGCAGCGAGCGGGCAGGGCTCCATGTCATTTTCACCAACTCGGCCAAAGTACACCGCGCACCAACCGTCCTCCGGATCCGCCGTAATCGGAAACTCTGCAGCCTCGCTCAAAGCCCGCGTGCTGCCTAGCTGCACCTGCACCTGCCCTGCACCCGTCCTCTCCTGCCCTGGAAACTCTCTTTCACCAGGCTTGCCTGCCGGTTAGTTCAGTCCTTCCCCAGATCACCTTGCATACCAGTACTAGACCAGTGTTGATCTACTACTACCAGGCAGTAGCACTCCTATTGACTGGCTTGTCACATGCATAGTTGCACACAAGACGCAACTGTGTGACTGTCTGATCTGAAGAAGCTAGGCGAACGGCAACAAACGAACCAGATAGCATGCATACAGACAAACATGATATACTGCACAAGAGATGTTGCAGCGGCAGATCGATCGAGCTGCCATGCAACCTAGTGCTTTTTTTTTAAGAAACAGAGGGCACGCCCCAGTTCCATTTATTTACAGCACGTTACGGCATACAAGTCAGTGACCCGGCAATACCGCCATGACTAGCAAAAACATCTCAAGCTAGCCTGTATTCCTATTACATTTTCCTTCACGCCGTCTCTGCAACTATATCCTTTTTGTTTCAGGCTACCAAACTGTATCTTCATCAAAGGCTTTTCATCATCATAGCACCTCATCTGCATCCCAGACGTTGCGGTTCCTTCATCTTTTTCTCCAGGCACCAATATAATGATCCATCGTCAGCAACCATGTATCCTGGCAAAGCACCCACCAGTTCTTTAAATGTACTAGTTACGTATCCGTGCGTTGCAACGAAATTTATTGAATATATAGAGAATCATGTTATAGAAGAAAATTGTTCTGATCGGTTGAAAAATGAAAAATGGTAAGAAGTTGAGTGAATAGAGCAGTTAGAGGAGAATGAATATACAACCACCAACTCGTTCTTTTATAATAGTAATGATAATGTTGTCATTCTCCTCCAAAGTACCTGCATACCAAACCAATTCTTATTCCGAAAACACATCTCATTTCTTTATTTCCAGATGCACCACAAGACAACTGTTGTAAACATATTCAATGCAACATGATTTTTATAGCAAATCCACCATTTGGCTATCGACTCAAAATTTTCCCCAACATTCTTACCAACTATTTCAGAAACCTCCAACCCAACCTGTCTCGCCACCACACAATGAAAGAAAAGATGAGACACATTCTTTCTCACTGCAGAACAGGCAAGATCCATATCTCACCTGCTGCCTTTTGGCCAAATTATCCCTTGTCAGGACCTTATTATTATTAGTTACAGCCACAGAAAAATATGAAATCTTGGAGGAACATTGAGTTTCCACACCAAAGGAGTATAAACAGGCAGCACACCTCTAAAATTCATAAAATTAATAACAGCATAAAAGGAATGAACATTGTAATTCCCTGAAGCATGAAATTTCCAAACAATGCTATCATCTTCAATAGAAAACTGGATAGAATTTGCAATACTGACCACATCTACCCACATTTGCATGACTGATCTACACAACGCCTAAAAGTGAACTTTAAATCAGAACCATCCCAGACATCAGCAATAGACACTACCTTCTCATTAACTAGAACATACAACTCTCAAAATTGAGTTGCTAGACTTGAAGACCCAAACCAAGTGGTCTTCCTAGAAACGAATCTTAGTACCTCTACCAACTTTCCACATGAAACCCATTTTTGCAGCTTGACAAGCCCAGAGCACCCCTTTCCAAAGAGGAGAAGCATTCACAGAATTCCAAGCAAAGATGTTAGGGTTATCATTTTTATATTTAAAATCAACAATTTTCCTCCAGATTTTAGACTCATTCAAGTGATACCTTCTAATCCAAGAAGCTAACAAACACAAGTTAAGCTCTTTCAAATTAGGAACACCCATACCACCATAGCACTTTTTCTGACAAATACACTGCCAATTAGAGAGATGATAGTGATGCTTATCAATAGAATCATTCCAAAAGAAATTAGCCATTTGGGAATTAATGGCCTCAATGACCCAATTAGGAAATTTAATAACAGATAAAATGTAGACAGAGATGCTTGCAAGATAAGATTGGGTCAAAATAAGCCATCCCTAGGGGAAAGCACTCTCCCCCGCCAACCTGCAATTTTCTTAATAACCTTGTCAACTAAAGACTGCAAATCCTCTTTCCTCAACTTACCATAATGCAAAGTCACACCCATGTATTTAATAAGCAAAGTTCCAATGTTACAGAGCAAGGAATGAAGAAAAATTATGACTATCATGTTTATCCAAATTTAAAGGAATCATGTCACTTTTATGAAAATTAATTCTCATGACAACTTAGTGCTTTTCAGAGATCGAGCCGAGGGGTTTCCAGTTTACACACAAGTTGCAACTGTTTTGACCGCACACTTTCACTTGCCCTCTTAAAGACATGTACAATACAAGATGCTTATATATGAATACTTAAAAAGAGATAATATAGTCACATCATCAAGCACCTATGAAAATGTTATTTCTCCAATGCAATTATCTCTTTCGTGGGTGCTTAAATGCTATATTATCTATGAATTAGATATAAAAACATATAAGCATCTACTAAGCACTGATGCTTATTTAAACATCGATGCTTCAAAATAAGTACTTATCTGTCCTATGTGGCAAGACAAATCAGTTTTTCATTGCTAAGCATCTCTCTAAGCGCCTGCATTGTACATGCTCCTCTAATGGCACAACCAAATCAAACCGATTCAGAGATTCTTGTACACCAGAATTGCATGCCAATGGCAATGCAAAAGCATCACAAGCTTCTACTAGTTCCATGCATGCACACATCCCTAGCTTAGCTTCTTTAGTTCCATGCATGCACACAACCCTAGCTTTAGCTTCTTGCAGCAGGAGAGGCCAGCCCTGGAAGCACCAAAGTGGGGGAAGCACAGTGCCTAGGACTCAACAAGAAGACACATGAGCCGGCCATATGCATGCATGCTGCCAACACACATTACACAGTACAGACACTACAAGCTACAGGATACAGAGCGCATTGCAAAGTAGATCGAAGCAGTAGTACTACGCTATTGTCCAAAGTCTCCCAGCCTTCCCGTCCTCTCCTCTCTTCTCCTCGCCTCGCTGCAGGTGTTGTTGCACCAAATGAGAAAGGGAAGGCATGCCCAGACTTGGGATTGACCGTGCTACACTACCACAAACAAGCTAGTGAAGATATCAAGAAGAAACACAAGCTACTGACTGAGCTAGCTGCATCGTTTGGCTACACTATCTAACATGACCATGCATGAAGCTAAGCTAGCTAGCCTCGGTACATGCAGGCCTGGCGGTCAGTTGCCGCCGCAGAGTCAAACGGAACAGCGGAGGAACACGGTGGCCGACGCGCTTGGGATTGGGGTCGCCTGCGCCGTCGCGCGGCGGGGAGAACACGGCGGGGAGGAACTCGTCGGTGTGGCACGCGAACGTCGAGCGGCTGAAGTGCTTCACCAGCGCGTCCTTGCCCTGCATATACACAATGCGTTATTGCATTTGCACGCCCAAGTCAAGATGTATCAGGCTACCAGCAACACACGGGCACATCAACGACAAACATACAGCACTGCATGCAATGTATACATGGACATCTGATCTAAGTTTGCCGCTACTGCTAGTAGATATCTAGCGGTCGTGTGAGGCATGATTGCAACGATCCATCGATCTCTTGCGTAAGTTACCTGGATATGCGCGGCGCAGATAGCAATGATTTTCTGGCTGCCGAAAACCTTCCAGCAGCACCCGTTCAGCGATCTTTGCAGCCTGCGCGCCGCCTCCGCCGTCGTGAAGTTGACGAACGCGTAGCCCATGTTGCTGCTCCGGCGCCCTCTGCTCTTGCTAGTACATGGGTTGTTGATTTCGATCATCACCACGGATATTTTTGAATGAACAAACAGAAATTAATGTCGATCGAACAAAAAATTATTATACTAGTTTAGCAAATGGTTAGTTTACAGTGAATTTATCAGCTTTTCTTTCTCTGATTTTGTCTCTTTGTCCTTTTGCTTTTTCCAGTGAAAGAACGACCCCAAGAAAAGAGAAAGAAACAGCAGAAGATTTTTGGATCCTATTCCATCCCCCCCCCCCCCCCCCTTCTCTTTCTTTAAAAGTTAACCTTTTCTTTCCAACTTTTGTATGTGTTTATATATATGCCACCAACAGTTTAATTTGTTCCGCACAGAAAAATGCAGGCAATAATTTACACTCGTGTGGCAGCAGTTTATCACCTGAAATCCATCGGCACGTAGAGGAAGTCGTACGCGGAGAACACGGCGCCGCTCTTGTTGTTCACGCGGGCGCAGTGGTCGTCGAGCAACCGCATAATCTCGCAGTGCCTACACACAAGCACACATCAAACGCAAAGGCTCATCAACATGTAGCTACAAGAAGCGCAACAATGGATGCAAGAACGAGAACAAGAACAGCCGGTCAGGTGGTGATGGATGAATGTTCACTCACGTGAGCTTGTTGGGGATGTTACGGATCATGACGGTGGTGACCGACCGCCCGAGCCTCGCCGCCGCCCGCACCGGCACCGGCGTCCCCGTCGTGAACTCCGGCGACGTCGACCTCGCCGGACTGGCGCACGAGACCGGCGCCGCCTGCCGGGGCCTGCACTCCTTGGTCCTGGAACTCCCCGCCTGGGGATGCACCCGCAGCCCACACCGCGGCACCACCACCCTGCGAGGGCGAGGCGCGGCGGCAGCTGCTGGTGGCTCTTGCGCCGCCTTCACTGCCACGGCCACCGGCGCCTTGGACACCGCCTGCGCCTGCAGCTTCTCTGCGGCGAAGGCGCCACTGGACACCATCATGAGCTTGTGCGGAGGCCGGCCGTGCGGCGGCGCGGGGACGCGCTTGCAGGGGAACGCGGGAGGAGGACGAGGCGCCGGCGGCAGGTAGGGGTAGTGAGGGTGGCGGGGAGCGGGAACGGGGAACGGGGTGCAGCAGTAGGTGGTGAAGATGGGGAAAGGCGGCGGGCAGGCGGCGACGTGGTACAGCGGTATGCGAGGAGGCGGCGGCGGAGGGAGGTGGTGTTGGGGGTAGTGGCAGTGGAATGGCGGCGCGGCCGGGTTAAGCTTCGTCACGGCCATGGCCGGAGACGGGGTGGAAGGAAACGGCGAGGTTGAAAGAAACGTTCGCCGGCGATGCAGTGTTCGCTGGCTTTATAGAGCGTGGCAAGGCGAGAGGGTGGGTGCGGCCGTGCGGGTAGGTGTTTGGTTGCAGTGTCTAGCTGCAAGTGGGGCCCACATGCATGGGCTGGCTGCTGTGCGATCAGGACCATGTATTGGAGGTGTAGGAGTACCCGAGATTGGTCGTGCCGAGGATTAATTAATCCATTAAATATAATTGTAATACTCAATTAAGGCCTCGAAGATTCATGTTGTTGTAAACTTTTAAAGATAATTACCCGAGTACCTTTGGTCGGAGGCACACCGTATATATTATCCGAGCAGCAAACGCTCGGAGATATTATGAACTGGTATAAGAGCCTACCTCCAGGCGATTTCTCCTGTGCGATGGATAAAGCATGTGCTTTATCTCTCTTCTGACCACACGACGATTCAACCTTATATCGTTGACAACAACCGTCTTACAATTCTTTCCATGATTCTCTTCCACTAACAATAGCATTCTTTTTAGCACCCAAAATTGAAATGCCAATAAATTTTACAATAACCTTACCATCCTTACTTCTCTTAAGTATATAGCATAAATCATACAATCCTACAGATGGAGTTTTACCAATAGGAAAAGTTTGTTGCAAATATCCTTCTCGGCACTTGTGGCAATATTTGCCATTTTATTTTACAAACCATGCAGGCTTGAAACCAATTTATTACCTTTCTTGGGTACGCACCAAAGTCTTTTGTTGAATGAGCACCTTTGCTCACTCAAAAACTTGTCAAGAGTAGCCTTATTCTTGAAGTATCTTCTCAAGCTTTTGTCTAGCTTAGTCATTACTCTTTTAACTCATCGTTCTCAATAATGAGCTTTGCATTACAAATCTTAGCATCGCCATGGTTAGAATCAATAGTAGAGCAACATGGCATAACAAGTAAATTATCACAAGAAGTACATGTGCTAGTTCTAGCGATTTCTACACTAGGCATTTTATTAGTAATATCACATGTAATACCAATGTTAGTGTGAGACTTGCTTGAATTCTCTAGGATAAGCAAGTCGTGAGCTTATTTTAGCTCGTCATAAAAATCTTTAGGAGAGAGATATTCTATCTTCAAAACCTTGAATTTTAACTTTTCTTTGCCAACATATTCATTCAAGTCTTCTAATATATCTATAAGCTCATCATATGAGGGCCCATCGCCATCAAGAGATTTTACCTTATCTCCTTTTGACATTAAGCATGTAGAAAACGAGAAGAGTGAAGAAGTATCCTTGACGGCGATGTCGATAAGTCCCTTCTTCTTGGGGGACACATCCTCATCAGAGTCAAAGTTGGTGTATGTAACATCCTAAAATTTGAAATTTGAAAATATGAAGTTTTTGAATTTCTTTTGCAAATGTGATTTATTTGAATTGGGAGTTTATGGTGTTCTTCTGAAATTGGTTGAGGTTCCAAAAATTTAAAAGGTCAAGAGATAAACAAACATGAGTAAATAAAAAGAAAATATATAGTTAAGGAGGTAGATTCAAATTGTAAATTAGAATCTGAAAAGATGATCCAGAAATTAGGAGGGAGGAATTTAAATAAAATCTGGAATTTATACTGGAATTTGCACCAAAGTTAAACCAAAATTTAGCAAGCAATATGGAGCAAAAAAAACAAAAGAAAAAAAATAAGAAGAAGAAGAGCCGGGCCGGCCGTCACCCCGGCCCAGTCACTCCCCGCGCACGCGCACGGCCCAACCCCGCGCGCAGCGCGCGCGCCACTGGCGAGCGGGCCCGCCCTCACTGCCGCCTCCCGCTGCTGCCTCTGGCCGGTGGCCCCGCCCTCGCCCGCTCTCTTCTTCCTCCCCCGTCTCACTCCCATTTCCGCTCGGCTCAGAGCTCGCGCTCCCCGTGGCGCTCATGCGCCGGCGTCGCCCTGCCCGTGCCGTCCCGTCACCCTGGTGGAAAGCCTGCGGAACCGTCGCCGCCCCTGGTTCCACCGCCTCCGCCCCCGGTTCGGCGCCACCGCCCACAGCTTTCCTCCGCCCGGTCACGCCGCTCGGCCGTGTGGCGCAAGCCTTCTGCGCCCGGCGCGTGCGCGGCGCAAAGCTGCAGTGGAGGGTCATACTCCAAACCCCCTCCGCGTCTCTGCACGAGCAGTCACGCGCGGCCCGGATTCCCGCTGCCCCGTCTGCTCCGCCGCCTGCCATGGCCGCCCGAAGTGACAAAACGGTGCCCACCCGTTGCCAGCTCCACCCTAACCGCCGGCAAGTTCTTTTCTCCCCCAACTCCGACGACCTAACTCCCCACTGTTCTACTGCACCAGAGCCTAATTCCTCGCGCTAGGACCGTCTCCGGAGCGCCGCGAGGCTTCCCCGACCCTTGCCCAAGCTCCTCGTCGCCTGTGGTTCGCCGTCACCGAGCACCTCCCCGAGCCGCCGCCACCGCACGCTGTCGGCCTACCTCCGGCGCACCTCAGCCTCTGTCGCCACCACCAGCATCACCGCAACCCCGGCGTCGCGTTTTGCCACTCCCCCGGACCCCTCCGACCGTCCCTCGCCGCCGGCCACCGACGCCTCCGTCCGCTGCTGCCCGTCCCCTTCCGCAGGTATCCCTCAAAAGGGTTATCTACCCTTTATGGGTAGGCAACGCCTCCCCGCTCACTTGGCTAGCGCGCTCACTCTCCCCCCCCCGCTCCCCGGCCGCGCGCGTTCGAGCCTTCGGCTCCGCAGCGCTGGGTTGAGCTTTCTCTATTTTCCCCGTACTGACAGGTGGGCCCCACCTGTCAGCCGCTGTAGCCGGAGCAGCCCACTGACCACTGGGTCCCACTGGTCAGTGGAACATTACACAGAACCCGTACTGACATGTGGACCCCACTGAACAGTAGCTGGACCCACATGTCAGAGGCACAATATTTAAAGAAATAAAATAAAAAGTAAATGAATTAAAAATAACCAGTGGACCCCACATGTCAGGATTTTTCCATTTTCTGGAATTTCACTGGACTGAGAACTGTAAATGTGCATAACTTATTCATTTTAACTCCAAATCAAGTGAGACAAATTTCTAAATTCATTTAAATTCAAGATCTATCCAATGGAACTGAAACCATAATTTTTGGTGTTCATTTGAATTTCTGGTGATATTTTGAGTGATTGGTTGCTTTTCTTTTATTGGGTATTTCGCACGATTAAATAGCATACGAGGCTCAAGAAGAGGAGGTTGAGGCAGCCAGCTTAGAAGCTACAGAAGACCAAGATCAAGATCCCCGCGAACCAGGCGAGTTAACACTTTGATCATTTTGAACCTATGATTTTGCAAAGTTAATTTCCTTTAAATTATCAACATGCATGCTGTTTTTTATGTGGTAAAATATGTTCATTTCCAGAAATGGTAGTTATATACCCAATATAATGCTTGCTATTAATGATCTGTTGAAATGCTTGGACATGTGAACCTTGTCGCCTTAGCAAAGTTTATATTATCATAGCTTTTATCAGTAAGTCCAAATAAATATTGTGGTACTTAGTATTGCTAGATAAAATGGGGGCACATAGCTGCCCCAAAAAACAACACTTGCAAAGTATGATATGTTTTGGGGACAGTCATGGATGGAATGACTGTAGTAAGTGGACACACTATTTTCTACCTCTGGAAAAATCCTAAAATTTGCTTGAATACCTGGATGGATGATTTGGGGGCTGGTATGTGGTGCAGTGGATGCACAAAATGTGAAATGTGGTAGAACCATCCGGGTAACCTTAAGGACCGAATCTTGTCATGTCAACCCGTGTAAAACAGTACAACCACAAGTCTGTAAAATACAACTTGGCTAAGTAAACTTATCGAAACCCCGGACTCATCTCACTGGTAGTGGATAGAAGTGGATACGCACGGGCAAGGGAGGCCCTAAGGGACACCAGTGGAGGGTGAAGTTTCCCAGCTGTCCTAACGTTGCGGGAAGTAGGAGCCCGGCTGCGTTAGTGGCTGTGGGAAACATCCCACGAATAGATGGGACCCACCGCAAGTGGGCGGCTACCCATAAGGTGAGATAAGAGAAGGGATTAGATATTTTGAAAAGTCACTGTGATGGTTTGCTCAACCACACTTCTAAGGAATCGTGTGGGGCAACGAGTTGATTGTCTCTTGTGGTGAAAATGTACAAACTCTGCAGAGTGTAAAACTATTCGAATAGCCGTGCCCACGGTCATGGGCGGACATGGGAACTTAATTAGATATAGCTCTATTTCAAAAATCTTGGTGGGTGATAATGGAAATGTGTAGGACTGCTGATGGTCCTAGTTTGGAATTGTCCTAGGTGTCGTCCCAGTGGTAAGTTAAGCGGCTATAACGCTGAAATATGTATGGGATACATATGCCATGTAATGGTGGATGGAATCTGTGTCAACTATAAGATCAACTTACTTTACAAATAAGTCTTGAGTTTAAAATTGCTAGGTCTTAAGAATTTTTAAGTAATTGTATTCAAAAGCACTCTTTGCAAAAATAAAATAAACCTGAGCCATCCTTGACAAGCCAAACATGTTACATATTGCATTCTGTGTGTTGGCTCGCGGAGCACGGGGCTGGAGTGCTCACACTCGCTTTTGCGACAAAATACAAAAGCAGGAACTCAAGGACATTACGCCTATGAGGAGACCCTTACCAACGTTGGCGGAAGCAAAGGCGATGACTAAAGCGTAGGCCACGATGGTTAGACATAGACAAGTGGACCCTTGGCTTTGTGTACATATATGTTACTAGTTCTCCGGTGACATATACTGTACACATTATCCTACAGGTCGCTTGCCTGTGAATTTTGGGTTTACTTTTGTTACTATTTCCGCTGCATTTATGTAATGAAGACATTTGGCCAAAGCGGCCCTTTTGTAAACATTCACCCGATGTGGTGTATTTCAGACTCTGTAATATTATTATGCAATGTATGTCATGATTCAGTAATGTATCTGTGTGCACTAACTACTGATTCAGGGATTAGTGCAGTGAAACATAGTAGATTCCGGATTGAAAAATCTGGGTCTGACAGCGCTTGTATTAGAGCATACGACCGTAGGGTAAAAGCCTTAGATGGGTCAGAACCACAATGTTTCTAAAACTTATAAAAATGATTTCGAAAAATATAGCATATTATCTCTTTCAGTACCCTCCTTAGATCTGTTCTATTCCCCGTTCTTTGAAATATATTTGCAAGTTACTAACACTAGTAATTTAATTACACATGGCAGGAGAGGAAGGAAACTGGGATTACCTCGCTCACGGTGCCTACGAGGGAGAGTTCGCGAGTATCCTGCGCAAGCTTCTTCACTACTTGGAGTACCCGGAGCAGCCCATTTACCGTGGGCGCCAGACGACAGCAGGAGGAGAAGAGTGCTGGATGATTGAGGTGTTTATCTACCCAAAGAGCGAGCATGACCCACCTCACATCTTCTGGACAGAGCACCAAAGGAGTACCAGGTCCGCGGCAATCCAGGATGCTGCGCGTCTCGCCGCCGCACACCTCTGCGACATCTACAAGATCTCCTTGCACCGCACACCCTACTGCTTCTACCCCTCGCGCCGGGAGGGAGCTCGCTACAATGAGACTTACATGCCAGCTAATGAGAACAACCCGATGCTGACACATCAGGTTGATCTCACCAGGGCCATGGGAGCGGCCCATACCGCTGCGCTGGAGGAGATTACCGCCCTCCGGGTGCACTTAGTCTTCATGAGGTAACATGTTAAATATCTCATACTTGATCTGGAATGTATGTAATTTGGTCTCCTTAAACGTGGATATTCTCTCTTGGATTTTCGAGAGGGTTGTCCACATCTCGTGAGCAGTTCCCAAATTACTCACTTGATTGAACTCATCCACGTTCAAGGCTCCAAAAAAAGTGTTCATCGCTTGAGCATCTAAATGAGCATTGCGCTCCTCAAGTTCCGTGGAGTGTAGTAGATTTAGAGGCATAACACAATCCTTATTTACAATTTTCTATATACTCACGCTCATGGTCTTTAAACAAATAGACATTCTAATTTTTCAATATGCATAATTAGAACCATCAAATAGAGGTGCCTTTCCTATAGCAATTCCCTCACCAGCCATCCTTTCTCTCTTAGACGGTTAAGTCTAAATCAATGAGAGACCAAACACTAATACCACTTGTAGGATTAAGGATAACCGACTAGAGGGGGGATGAATAGGAGATTCTAAAAATTCTTGCTTTCTAAAAGCTAATTTCTAGAATTTTAGAACTAAGTAAGATTTCTACCATAAATTAAGACATAAACAATTCTAGTAATGTTAAAGCACCATAAGCTAAGTCTCCACAAATATGTTTCTAACTCAACAAGATATGGCAAACTCAATTGCTATAAGTATAAATGCGGAATGGTAGAGACAAAGAGATAACCAATCTAAAGACATGCGATGGTTTTGATGTGGTATCGAAGACTAGCAAAAATCCCAAACAAATTAGACCGGATCCACGAATTAAGCCTCACTCCTTAAATCCACCAGTTGTTGTTCTTCCTCTGCTTCAGAGATGGCGAACACTGAGCCACTCACAAATGGTGTCAAACCTCTTCACAACCTTCTTGAGGACATCATCACGCAAACTTCCGCTAAGCCTTCTAGGTGCTAGCAAACATCAAGAATAATAGACTACGATGATTGCTTGAAAGAATCTAAGTGTCAGGGATCAACTAATGAAATGAATGCATTTCAATTGGGCTCAACTAACTTAAATGAATGCAATTGATGTAAATGAGGTATGGAGAGGGTGTAACAAGAGCAAGAAAATGGTTCAAAAGGTGTCTCTCTAGAAATAACATACTTCTAACTATTTTTTGGTTAGACCAGGATGTGGTAGTTCCATTTATGATTTGCGGTCATACCACGCTGCGGTAGTACCGCCAATTGCACTCCGATACTACCGATTTCCTGAGAGCAAAAGTGCTAAAAACACACCTTTCTAAAAATTACATATCGCTAACTATTTTTTGGACATACCAGGGTGCGGTAGTACCACATTACCTCCCAGTCATACCACAGTGCGCTAGTACCACCAAGTAAACTCTGGTAGTACCAATTTTTCTTTGAATGCATAGTTGGATTTGAAATTTTAATTCTAAGTACATGCATGGTCTTTATTTGATTCAAATGGCACGAGAAATTGCTTCCAAGCTACTATCTACGATCCCTCTTAATAGTAAGATGTTTAGGCTAAAATCTCATCTTCCACCCAATCTCCAAAGATCGGTAAAATTAAAAGAGATTCTAGGCTATTTATACCTTTGTTTCACGCTATTGTGATCTTCTCCTGAATCCTTGTCATGCGTCTTTAAGTCATCAAGTAAATTTCGAGACTAAACCTTTCAAATACTTGATAAACATATTAGTCTCATATGCACATGTCGTCCTTAATTACTAGAATATTTTTGGGGACATATATGCTTCCATGGGGCCGACTTGACTTTGGGCCTGGTCAATCGCCCCAACCTCTTTCTCCTTTTTTCTAGTATCACAGTACCATTGCCCAGCCTCTGTAGGTACTGAACATCACTACCAACTTATTTACAGGGAAGTTCCCATTGACCACATGGGAGACGACGAAAAATCTAATGTCAACAAGAATAGCTTTACCGGGCAGATTCCAAGTTCCTTCTGTGACAATGCACCATCCCTCGCGGTGCTCGACCTTTCTTTGAACCAATTTGACGGAAGTGTGCCCCCGGAGCTAGGCAAATGCTCCATGCTCCGAGTTCTCAAGGCTGGTCACAACTGCATCAGTGGGACTCTCCGGCTTATGGCTTTTGCTATGCTTTATAGCTTTCGGACTGTTCGTGAGAGAGTACGGAGTAACATAAACTCGTATATGGTTTTGACTGATATAAATAAAGTCGCTATAGTGTGTATTACAATTAACTTATATGTTTCACCTTGAAAAGACACTTTGTTTGAAATCTGATACTGTAGAAAAACTAAAAAATAGCTTTAAGAAGCTGAAAAAGAAGAGGCGCCATGCTACCTCATCGGAGTACCTCTGGGTTGAAAGGAGTACTTGATGTTGCATACATCGTCAAGCTCAGCAATCTGACAGTCCTTGATTTTGGAGGGAATGGCTTCAGTGGAACCATCCCGGATTCCATAGGACACCTCAAGGGACTAGAAGAGCTACCCTTGGACCGCAACAACGTGCCTGGTGAGTTGCCATCGGCTTGGGCAACTGCACATATCTCCAAATCATCGGCCTCCAACTCAGCAGCTTCATGGGGAGCTTGCCAATGTCGACTTCTCCACATTGCCTGGTCTCAAAGCTCTAGATCTCCTATACAACAACTTCACGGGCACAATTCCAGAAAGCATCTACTCCTGCAGCAATCTGACTGCTCTACGGCTATCTGAACAACTTCCATGGCCAGCTCGCTTCAAGTATGAAACAAACCAAAAATTTGCAAAAATCAATTTGGATTTGAGTTTGCTTTTGATTTGAGTTCCTTTAGCCTCCCTAATCTATTCCACACAAATCTCAAAGCATCCCATCCCCTTTATCCTTGTCATCACGGCGTGATCACGGTGGGAAACGGGATTTTTCGCGCGGCACTGTTCACCGCCCGATTTTTGTCGTTGCCGCCTCTGATTTTTGCCGCTGCCACTCCTTCTCGCGCCTTCGCGCGCCCGCTCGCCCCTGCCAGCCTCTGTCCGCCTGTCAGCTGCCGTACCCCCTTCTTAATTGCGCCAGCACCGGTGTCAGGCGCCGCCGAGCTCTCCTGCCGCTCCCGTGCCCTGTTTCGCCTCTGCCGCTGCCCGCCTCTACCGTTTTCTCGCCCCTTCCTCTCACAGCCGCAGCCGCCCCGTACACTGCCGACCTCTGAGCCCTGGAATGCCGTGGAGTGACGCCCAAGCCGTCCGAGGCTTCCCGAGCTCCAACTCACCGCCACCGGGATATTTCCCCGCCGCCTCTCAGTGCCAATCGCCTTTCCCGCCTATTTAAGCCCGGCCGAGCTCTCCATTGAGACCCACCAGCGCCCCTGAAGCTCACCAGCCACCCCTGAGCGCCCCCTTCCCTCCCAACTCCGGTAATCCCAGAAATCCCCAAATCCATGCCCTAATGCAATGTCCCACCTCCGACCACCCATTCTCCAATTCCCTTCTCCAGTAACATCCCCAAGCCCCCTAGAACCTCCCCAGAGTCTTGCCCTAGCCTCCCGAACCCCCACCTTCCCCGGCACCGTGAGCCGCCCCACTGCCAAAACCCGCCGCCGTGGCCAGGCCAACTCGGACTTCCCAAGCTTCAGCCGACCCCTCCCCAGGCTCACCGGAACCCTAGTGGTGCTCAAAGACCATCCCAATCACTCGGAGAAGCTTCCAATCGCCCCCAATTTTAGATTTCGCCGTGGCAAGGATGACCTCGCCGGCGGAGATTGCCGAGCCCATTGACCCCGCCACCCCCCAAAATGGACTCCCCACATCCCAACGAACCCGCCTGTGCCCTCGGTTTGCGTCGCAAAACTCTGTAGCGCCGCCGCTCGCCGCCCGTTCCTCTGTTCCCTGCGCGCGCGCGTCTGGCGGTTGGAGAAGAAGAACAGTACCGGCTGGTACTGTTCACCCGACCCGAGCCACCCGCGACGCGGTTGAGCCCAGCCAGCCCACTCGCACCAGCCGCGCCCGTTCCGCCCGACCGAGTCCGGCGCGACGCGTCTCGACCCGACCCGCTCACCCGCGCCATGCGCGCCCGACCGCGCCGCTCGCCCGCGCCCGTTCCAGCCGGCCGCACCCGAAGCGACGTGGCTCGATCGAGCTCGCTCGCCGCGTCTGACCCGAGCCCAATGAACAGTACCCGACTGGACCGGATGAACAGTGCTTGACCCAAAGTCCAAAAATGCATATTTATACTCCCCAGATTCGTTTCGAGTCCGCCAATCCAAATCCAAGGCCCATTTCTCCATATGACCCTCCTATAAGCCCAAATCTCAATTTATTTGAATTTTATTGGGTTTTTTTTTCTTTATTCCTAGCTCAATCCTTCGAGCATGGAATTGATATTATTTTATTTGTTTTGCGTTAGCCTCCGGAATCGAGTTTGCACAGGAGCAAGGAGGAGAAGCGCAGGCCCAGGCTCAGTCCGCAGAAAAATACGAATTAATTGAAATCACATATCCGCAAGGCAAGTCACACATATTTTTGAACATGTTGATCCTACATTTCCCTAAGTTATTTATTTACTGTATTTTCATTATGTTATTTGTGCACTGTTATTTCATGTAAACTAAATGCTTAGAATGACATGATACTAGTTATGTCCTACCACCCGAAAAGCCCAATTTAACTTGATGGCCACATTCACCTTGACAAGACCTAGTAACATAAAATATAAGATTATTAATAACATGGTAGTTTAGGATCACATTGAATCTTTATACTGTTAAGATTTTGGTAGTGGCTTAGAGTTTTGGAAAGTGGGAACTAGAATAAGTGAGGATCGCAGAGATGGATCCAAAGACCTTATCCTAGGGTGGAGGCTGGTTGTGGATTGGTGGCAGTACAGGGTGTACTGAATTTGGGTTTGTGTGTGGATGATGCCTCAGTTAAAAATGTAAGGACTAGACCCTTATGCTGAGTAACGGACATAGTATCCGCCCAACCACAAGCGTTGACTTTGTCAAACTTGACTTAGTCAAACCTGGCTTAGTAACTGCTCAACTTCAATTGAATCTCTGCAACTGGAAAGGGGGAGACAGAGGGTGAGTTCGTATGGGAGGTGGTTAACCATACAACTGTAGGGCTGCGATAAGTCGGACGAGATCCGTGGGGTCATCCGGGCTTGTCGAGATTAAACACCTACTGGGCGGAGTCTATATAGAGAATTGAGCAGTGAACATCCTTGTTGTCTTAACTCTATCGCGGGAGTTAAGGGATCTTGTGGGTAAAGCAGGGCAGCTTTGCAAAGTCATGACAAATGGTATTCGAATACGCCGTGCTTCCGGTAAACGAAGCTGTGTTTAGTGGGTGAATCCAGTATCAAGGCATAAGTAGTTTTGGAATGGTTTGGTAATATTGAGTAATGATAATCAAGCTTGAAACCCCCCCTTTTACTTTAATGAAGTACATTTTAGAGGTTTTCAAATGGTTCCAACCAAAACTGCATCCACATAAAATAATCGACTTGTTTCCCCTTTACTTGATATACCATGCATGAAATTATTACTAAGCTCCGTGTGACTTGTTGAGTACAAGTGGTAGTACTCATGCTTGCTAAAAACATAAACAGAAACACTAATTTCGAGAAGGCGAGAAAAGACGAAGAGATGATCCTGTACGAGGTTGGTGAAGCGTGGAATTAGGGTCGTTCTCCGCTCAGGCGTGCCTGTGGCAGTCTTTGTTGTAATGTAACTAAGAGCAGTTGACCCTACTATGATACTTGGCTTTCGCCTTTATATTGTAATAAAGTTCGCTTTTGCTCTTAAGCTTGTGTTGGCAATGTTATACACTCGATGGATGTACTCGCAGTTGAACAGTCCTGGGCAGCTGCGAGGGTTTTATAATACTCCCAGAAATGGGGGTGTTACAGAGTGGTATCAGAGCCCGCTTGCTTGACCGTAGGATGACCTTAAGTGTAGGTTTGGTTACGATAAGAATACGATTTCACAAAACCATATTTTTAAATACAAAAAGAATTTCGAAAACTATAAGTATTATTGCTGTCTCACCTTTCCCACTTCCATCTTACCCTTCTTAGACAAAAAGCAAAGGCTTTCCTTTTGGGCTTTGTCAAAAGCTTAAAATTCGAGTAGATGTTTAGACTAACTTCATGTTGACCAAATGAAACAAATGTTAACCCTAGCTTAAGAAACATTAAAAACGATGTTAAAAAGGAGTAGTGTAAATACCTCGATCAAAAGCTTTTCCTCCTGAAAAGTTATAAGGTCACTGCTCGAGTAGTTAGCAATTGATACCCGTTTGATATCTTTGATGCAAAGGGTAACACCATTTAAATAGACGAAGATTCCTGCCGAATTGCACTCTTAGCCTGTAGGCTGCTATATAAGCAATTTGTGCAAAACTAAATTTTTGATTTTAAGTAAAGAGTATGTTAAAAATTCCACTCCTATCCCATTTCGTCTTTAATCCTTACCTACTCTGCTCTGATCTCTCCTTACCTATCAGGCAAATCTTAGAAGAAATTAAATGCAAACTTCTGATTGCAACAAATAGGTTGAATGGTAACCATGGAGTTTAAAGAAAGGAGTAGATAACCCATAAGGGATTAAAATATGAGACGATGATAATCGAAGACATTGGCGGAATTATGTTAATATTGGAAGAATCTGAATGGATAAAGTGATAGAATTTATTGGATCAGAAAAAAGGGAAAATGTGACAATGATAATTATTGGATTTTAGGCCTAATTAATGATAATATTCTCGGTGGATATTTGATGATAATGATTATTGGATTGTAAATCTTATTGGATATTATCCTTGGTGGATTTTTCAAATGATGAATTAAATAAGAAGGAGATAGCAAGGAGCTTAGTTGATTATTGAATGAGTTGACTAAGATTATGAGTTGATAATGAAAATAATTGGATTTTTAGGAAAAATGGATACAAATGATATCGGTGGGTTTAAAATAAGGATATTGGATTATAACAGGTTTGATATTGGATTTATAGTCATGGTTGAAATTTGAATTTTTGTAGAATTTGGATAACCATGATATGATTAATAAAGTTAGGAGAATGCAATAGGAATTACATTTTCGGTGGATCAAATGAATTTGTTTGGGATTATCGACAAAAATGAGGTCATAACTTGGATATAGTGTAATCCTAGCGTGAAGTAGAAAATAAATTAAAAAGGGACATTAAATTTTAAGCCCATGTACAAGAGTAGTATGAGAATAAATTTAGCTTACGAATGTTGGAGGCTAAGAGATGTGGGATTATCCTTGCAAGTAAGCAAGAAGATTTTCAAGAGGTGTCCTACAACAGCAATCAGAAACATCATTTAATCTCACTTCATTTTCTTTCCTACCTCTTTCTTGCTCTTCCCTCATTTCGTCTTACTTCCTCTGCTAAGCCCAGAAATGTTACAGGACTGATTCCTAAGTTTCGATTACTGTCAAATGAATTATTACTGAGAAAACTAAAGATTTGATGGTACAACAGATGGACAACGAAAATCAAAGCAGACTATCCATCTTGTCGAAAGCCCTATCCACCATGACAGAAACCCTATCTGACATAAAAGAAGCTGTGTCTATCATGGAGAAGACCCGGATTGAAAGCAGACAAGGACAAGTCAGAATACTAGAACAACAAGCAAGAATATTGGAGCGGCTCATTACAAAAGCTTCACCAGAAGAACTAGTATCAATGTCAGGTGCGACTGCATTCAAACTTACAACTTTCCTGAAGACTCGACCACCGGAATTTTCATCAGCAACGAAGTCTCTAAGTGCCGACAATTGGTTACAAGATGTCGAGAGGAGATTGGAAACTATCCAATGTACGGATAAGGAAAAAGTTCTTTTCGCCACTTATCAACTATTGGAGCCGGCCCTCAACTGGTGGAATGCTATCCAATGGACATATCAGAACAAAAATGATATTACATGGAAGGAATTTGTGACTAGATTCCGCAAGACTTATATTTCTTCTAAAGTTGCCACGGAAAAATATCGAGATTTTCTTGATCTTCAACAAGAAGACAAATCTGTTATGGAGTATTTGCAGCAATTATATCATTTATCACAGTATGCTCCAGAAGGAATCGATACCGAAGAAAAAAAGGATGGACTGCTTTTTAGAAGGCTTGCAACCTAAGATAAGGCGTTATCTCGTAACCATGAGATTTTCAAACTTACAGGCTCTAGTTGATCAGGCTCTCTGGATAGAAAAGGAAATGTCAGAATATGTGAAGATTATCAAACAAAGCGATCTTGCGACTATGACACTCAAGACTTGTTTTCACTGCAACCAAAAAGGACAGATTCGCTCCCAATGCCCATGGAAATCCCTACCCAAGGAAGCGGCCTCGGTACAAGCTAAAGGACGGGCATCAACATCATATCAACTGCCAACAGAGGATGAAGGACACCACTCCAAAAAGGCTCGAGTGGAAAAGGAGACAAATGCACTCTAAAGAAGTGACTAAGAGAAAGTGACAAAAGAGGTAATCAGAAAGTGAGGCAACACCGTCGGTTAAAACGAAACATAAAATGAGTGTTATCTCATACTTTTGTATAAGCGAGTACGTTTGTGTAAGCAAGTAGTCTCTTGAGATATCGAATGTACCCATGAGTTATCCGTGAGTTATCTGTACAGTGGTATAAGGAATAAAGAAGTTTGCATCGCAATTCACTGTGAATCTACTTTCCAACTTTGGGTAAGAGAAGTATGACAATATTTAAAGGACTACGTAAAGGATGAAAGAACCAACTCAGTTTGGATAGAAGATCAGAATAATACAATGGGAGTATGGACACTAGAACAAATAAATCAGAACCGTCTCAAGACAGACAAAAGGGGAAATTATAAGGAATATTGGTATATAGAATACCTATACAGGTTACGGAAATAAACCAGGAAAAGTTATGTGAAGATACAAGACATGAATGATTTGGGAAATACAAGGGTGATATACAGGTATAGTAAAAGGGAGAAAAAGAAAAGGGAGTATGTATAAGCTCGAACGTAACAAGAAAAGTTCCTAGAAGATAAAGATTATAGCCTCAGTCCTATTAAAAACTAGATTGATTATAACTCCAGTTCTAATATCCCCTAATAGAGATTTTCAACCCGATGGTCACACCTCAGAAACAAGGATTAAGATGTATGTTAATACAAGACGGAAGGATTATAACTTTTGCATTGAGATGCTGACACCTGGAGAGAAGTACACTACTTATGGCCTAGAATTAGTAGCCATAGCACATGCATTGGTCAGTTGGGATTAAATTCCCGACTATGAAGATGGTTATAAATAATCAGGGACTGTGAGTTGGATAGTCAATGAAAGCGAATGTCCTGGTATGGTTACTAAGTGTTATCTCTACTACGACAAGAAAATTCAACGGAATCCACTAAGGGAATAAGCAAGAAATCTTGAGATCTCACGGTCACTCCTAAGATTCAATGAAGAGGAAATTTAGAGATTCAATCATAAAAGAAACTCACACTTCATAGCTCTCTATACGGTTTGATAGAATAAAGATGAATCCGGGTTTGAAGAAAGAATTTTGATGAGGCAATATAAAGAGAGAAACCTCAGGGTATAGCACTTGTAACATTTGCTAGAAAATAAAAGACAGATTACCACAGTCATAACTAGTCTTTGAATGGAGAAGAGGAACCAGAGGATATTGGTATAGATCTGTGTTACAGACTCCCGAAGACATAAAGAGTATACGAGGCTACAAGTAATCATGGGTCGATTCATTAGTACAAACACTACAAGGCAAACAAACCTACTGAAGAAATGAAGTCAACAGAACTCTGCTTGACCATGGTCGTGCTATTGCATAAGTTTCCCGATGAGATTATCTTAAAACCAAGAAGCACAAGTCATATCTGTACTTTGAAAATATCTTCATAAAATCTTGAGAGCCCAGATGACCGGAAAGGGACAGCACCAGAAGCTCAATCAACAGCCATCACTGGATAAGTAAAACAAGATCTATGGAGAGGAATTAGAACTGTAACAAGTTTGTTTTCCACCCATACTTTAACCAGGGTGAATCTCGGGGTCGAGATTCTTTTTAAGGAGGGAAGGTTGAAACAAACCAAAAATTTGCAAAATCAATTTGGATTTGAGTTTGCATTTGATTTGAGTTCCTTTAGCCTCCCTAATCTATTCCACACAAATCTCAAAGCATCCCATCCCCTTTATCCTTGTCATCACGGCGTGATCACGGTGGGAAACGGGATTTTTCGCGCGGCACTGTTCACCGCCCGATTTTTGTCGCCGTCGCCTCTGATTTTTGCTGCTGCCACTCCTTCTCGCGCCTTCGCGCGCCCGCTCGCCCCTGCCAGCCTCTGTCCGCCTGTCAGCTGCCGTACCCCCTTCTTAATTGCGCCAGCACCGGTGTCAGGCGCCGCCGAGCTCTCCTGCCGCTCCCGTGCCCTGTTTCGCCTCTACCGCTGCCCGCCTCTACCGTTTTCTCGCCCCTTCCTCTCACAGCCGCAGCCGCCCCGTACACTGCCGACCTCTGAGCCCTGGAATGCCGTGGAGTGACGCCCAAGCCGTCCGAGGCTTCCCGAGCTCCAACTCACCGCCACCGGGATATTTCCCCGCCGCCTCTCAGTGCCAATCGCCTTTCCCGCCTATTTAAGCCCGGCCGAGCTCTCCATTGAGACCCACCAGCGCCCCTGAAGCTCACCAGCCACCCCTGAGCGCCCCCCTTCCCTCCCAACTCCGGTAATCCCAGAAATCCCCAAATCCATGCCCTAATGCAATGTCCCACCTCCGACCACCCATTCTCCAATTCCCTTCTCCAGTAACATCCCCAAGCCCCCTAGAACCTCCCCAGAGTCTTGCCCTAGCCTCCCGAACCCCCACCTTCCCCGGCACCGTGAGCCGCCCCACTGCCAAAACCCGCCGCCGTGGCCAGGCCAACTCGGACTTCCCAAGCTTCAGCCGACCCCTCCCCAGGCTCACCGGAACCCTAGTGGTGCTCAAAGACCATCCCAATCACTCGGAGAAGCTTCCAATCGCCCCCAATTTTAGATTTCGCCGTGGCAAGGATGACCTCGCCGGCGGAGATTGCCGAGCCCATTGACCCCGCCACCCCCCAAAATGGACTCCCCACATCCCAACGAACCCGCCTGTGCCCTCGGTTTGCGTCGCAAAACTCTGTAGCGCCGCCGCCGCTCGCCGCCCGTTCCTCTGTTCCCTGCGCGCGCGCGTCTGGCGGTTGGAGAAGAAGAACAGTACCGGCTGGTACTGTTCACCCGACCCGAGCCACCCGCGACGCGGTTGAGCCCAGCCAGCCCACTCGCACCAGCCGCGCCCGTTCCGCCCGACCGAGTCCGGCGCGACGCGTCTCGACCCGACCCGCTCACCCGCGCCATGCGCGCCCGACCGCGCCGCTCGCCCGCGCCCGTTCCAGCCGGCCGCACCCGAAGCGACGTGGCTCGATCGAGCTCGCTCGCCGCGTCTGACCCGAGCCCAATGAACAGTACCCGACTGGACCGGATGAACAGTGCTTGACCCAAAGTCCAAAAATGCATATTTATACTCCCCAGATTCGTTTCGAGTCCGCCAATCCAAATCCAAGGCCCATTTCTCCATATGACCCTCCTATAAGCCCAAATCTCAATTTATTTGAATTTTATTGGGTTTTTTTCTTTATTCCTAGCTCAATCCTTCGAGCATGGAATTGATATTATTTTATTTGTTTTGCGTTAGCCTCCGGAATCGAGTTTGCACAGGAGCAAGGAGGAGAAGCGCAGGCCCAGGCTCAGTCCGCAGAAAAATACGAATTAATTGAAATCACATATCCGCAAGGCAAGTCACACATATTTTTGAACATGTTGATCCTACATTTCCCTAAGTTATTTATTTACTGTATTTTCATTATGTTATTTGTGCACTGTTATTTCATGTAAACTAAATGCTTAGAATGACATGACACTAGTTATGTCCTACCACCCGAAAAGCCCAATTTAACTTGATGGCCACATTCACCTTGACAAGACCTAGTAACATAAAATATAAGATTATTAATAACATGGTAGTTTAGGATCACATTGAATCTTTATACTGTTAAGATTTTGGTAGTGGCTTAGAGTTTTGGAAAGTGGGAACTAGAATAAGTGAGGATCGCAGAGATGGATCCAAAGACCTTATCCTAGGGTGGAGGCTGGTTGTGGATTGGTGGCAGTACAGGGTGTACTGAATTTGGGTTTGTGTGTGGATGATGCCTCAGTTAAAAATGTAAGGACTAGACCCTTATGCTGAGTAACGGACATAGTATCCGCCCAACCACAAGCGTTGACTTTGTCAAACTTGACTTAGTCAAACCTGGCTTAGTAACTGCTCAACTTCAATTGAATCTCTGCAACTGGAAAGGGGGAGACAGAGGGTGAGTTCGTATGGGAGGTGGTTAACCATACAACTGTAGGGCTGCGATAAGTCGGACGAGATCCGTGGGGTCATCCGGGCTTGTCGAGATTAAACACCTACTGGGCGGAGTCTATATAGAGAATTGAGCAGTGAACATCCTTGTTGTCTTAACTCTATCGCGGGAGTTAAGGGATCTTGTGGGTAAAGCAGGGCAGCTTTGCAAAGTCATGACAAATGGTATTCGAATACGCCGTGCTTCCGGTAAACGAAGCTGTGTTTAGTGGGTGAATCCAGTATCAAGGCATAAGTAGTTTTGGAATGGTTTGGTAATATTGAGTAATGATAATCAAGCTTGAAACCCCCCCTTTTACTTTAATGAAGTACATTTTAGAGGTTTTCAAATGGTTCCAACCAAAACTGCATCCACATAAAATAATCGACTTGTTTCCCCTTTACTTGATATACCATGCATGAAATTATTACTAAGCTCCGTGTGACTTGTTGAGTACAAGTGGTAGTACTCATGCTTGCTAAAAACATAAACAGAAACACTAATTTCGAGAAGGCGAGAAAAGACGAAGAGATGATCCTGTACGAGGTTGGTGAAGCGTGGAATTAGGGTCGTTCTCCGCTCAGGCGTGCCTGTGGCAGTCTTTGTTGTAATGTAACTAAGAGCAGTTGACCCTACTGTGATACTTGGCTTTCGCCTTTATATTGTAATAAAGTTCGCTTTTGCTCTTAAGCTTGTGTTGGCAATGTTATACACTCGATGGATATACTCGCAGTTGAACAGTCCTGAGCAGCTGTGAGAGTTTCATAATACTCCCAGAAATGGGGGTGTTACAAAGTATAGGCAATCTGAAGTCCCTCGCCCTCCTATCACTTTCTGACAATGCTTTTGCGAACATCACGAACGCAGTACATATCATGAAGACCCTTGGGACAAATTTATCGAGGACAAATTTATGTACGAGGACATGCCAGATGATGAGACAATTGATGGTTTCGGTAATGTCAAGGTTCTAGCCACGAGTGATTGCCAATTGTCTGGAACTATACCTCTTCGGCTAAGCAGCTCACAAGCTTGGAAATATTACTTTTAAGACCACAACAGACTCACTGGACCATTACCTACCTAGATCAGCACACTAAACTTATTGTTTGCTCTAGATAATATACTTCTCCATCCAAATTTATAAAGCGAATTTCCTCTTAACACATAGACTAAGGATATAGTGAAAATAGCTTTATTACCTCTAATTATTATCTATAAGTAATATATTCAATGTATACATATAGAGAATGATAAATAAAACTGCATATTTATTAGGGGTATAAAAGAAACACCACACTGATTTTATGTTGGAACATACAATACGTCATGTATTTATAGATAAAATCATTAAAAAAATATGTCTCGTAAACTTAGACGGGGTTAGTATCAAATAAAATCCTTACGGGAGAAATCCAAACGCATAATATAGGCAGCTCGATCCGAGGGTCTTTGAGCTGCCTCTTTATTCGTTTCGATCAATCGAATACCGTGCATTGAGTGATGACCCGCAACTCCGCCTCCAAGGCAACAACTTCACAGGTGTGATCCCCTGGGAAATTGGTCAGTTGAAAGCGCCTGAAGTCCTTTATTTGATGTCCAACAACTTATCAGGAGAGATTCCACAAACTATCTGCAGCCTCACCAACCTGCAGGACAACCATCTGACAGGTGAAGTCCCTTCCGGACTGAAAAATCTGCACTTCCTTTCTATGTTCATCGTTTCAAACAATGATCACAACTGGAGGCCAGCCCGACACGCTTTCAAGTTCGAGCTTCGATGGGAACCCAAAGCTATGCAGCCCGAAGCGCCTCAGGAAATCTCCACACAAGAATTCAGTGACATGGTCATCTTCGCGATTGCCTTAATTTGGGGTGTTCTTCGGAGTTGGGGTGCTACCAGAGATTATACAGTCTTGGTAAAATTTTGTACGGGCTCTCGTAGTATGTGTCAGCGACTTCTTTCTCCTTAATCAGAGTAACTTCTCTTTCAATGTCTATTTTGTCGCTCAGATTAAAAGTGGACTTACTAATTTCTTCTTTGAATCTTTTCAAGTAGAGCTTATTTTTTTCAGGGGTAATAACCGGATGAATGGACTTTGACCATTGCAGCAATCTCAAAAATCTAAACCAATGTCGTCATGGCTCACCAATTCACTTCTTTTTGTAGTGGGAGTAGTTCATCAAATGTAAGGACATTCTACTTATTCTTCCAACTAACTATAGTAAGGGAAATCTAAGCCTTAATAATCTCAATCCACCAGTTGCAAGCGATTCAACAATCCGATTACTAGCTTGTTAATCTCTGTCCCTCTGTCCATCGGTCGCGGGGGTTGTGTTGGTAAGAAATCGAGGAAGGCAGGGGAGGGTGAAGGAATCTGCGAGCTGTACCTCGTTAAACCGACCGTCATGATCGATGGGCGCGGAACAAATCGCGAGCGGCAGGAGACGGCGTCGAGCCGGAATGAAGATGGGATGGGAATAGAACCTCGGCCGGCGGGGTATAACTGGGCGATGAATGTGTGACACCCAATTCAGCCCATCAAATTTCGATCGAAAGATGATATTAGAGATCCAGCCCAGTGAGCCAATTTGGATCAATACGACGCATCCAAACATGCGCGGGAGCCCAACTCTACAGTAGCCTATTTTACGGAAGGAAAGGGTCAACCGGCCAGGCCATCAATTGCCCCGTTCCTTTTCATATTATGCTTATCATTTTTCTTAAATAAATTAATAGAATGATATTTTTATCGCTGTTTTGAAATGGTTTATTGGGACATCTTAATGATAGAATGCACGGGGAAGAAGCAGAAAGAACTATTGATGCCTCTTAATGGTCACATTCTGAATATAGTGACGTCCACTTACCTATAGACGTCATCCAAGTAATGTACATATCTAAAATGCTACATAGATAAACCTAGTTGACGCTTTAGCTCATCATGTATCGTTGTATAGGATGCCACGCTGTGTATCCTCAGAATCAGGGTTGTTGGCTCCATTTCCATTGACGCTGGGCGGGAGTTGACGTATTCATACCTACTAGAGACGTTGGTGTACGGTGCCCAGCTAGAGACCGGTTTTGCGAAGATCAAAGTGGACATGATTAATGATGTTTTCATGACTATCCCATTGAAGAGGCCCCCAAAGAGAAAAATCATGACACTAAAGGATATCGTCCACACATTTGTCCAGTGGCCTAAGAGGAATATCACTTGGACATTTTCGTGCTGCGATCTCCACACAACCATACTTATCAAACAGAATGCTCTGTGACTCCATCTCAAGCTCCTCTTCAGAAGGCCAGCGTATCGGCTCCCGTGAAAGCGACGCCGAAAATATATCACAAGTGAGGCATTAAGACCCAATCGAAGACAATTAATGTGCCTTCCGGAGAACGAAAGTTCATGCTCGGAGTATCGTTGGTCTCTGAGTCACAATTACCTAGGCTTGAACTGATTTGCAATACTTTGCATACCTGGTGCATGCAGAGGTCTAGTATGAAGCCAAACCGGTACAGTGGATTCACTGTGAGATACACAAAAACGTATTTCCTCTACGACTTGAGTTACTCCATCCTGATCTTCGAAAATTTGTTTTTACTATTCAATTTCGACGAACTCGATATCTCACAACTGCACATGCTCGGCACTTGCCCGTGGCCACCGTGCTTGCTCACCGCTGTCGCAGTCGCGCGCCTCTCGCTGCCCGTCCTCACACACTAACCGCTTGTGCTCGCCCGACGCTGCGCCGACTTGCTGAGCTTGCAACCGCATGCTCTAGCCGCTCGTGCTCGACCGCAAGGGGCCAAGTAGATGCATGCATGCACCGACCAACCTTCACGCCGATCGATTGCGTGCATATATATATATTGAAGACAGTGCCAAGGACCCGTGCATGCACCACACGGCAGTGTGATCCTTGTTGGGGATTTGGAACGCTCAAAAGAAAGGAGATAAAAGGCCAAAACTAGCTCTCATACATCAGCAGCTATGGCTATCACACACACATTTCATGAGCTAACAAAGTTCATACGTTATAAGGAGGATTACAGCCCCTTTTATAGGGCAAAGGAACCGACTCTAGCTAGTATAGTAAGGTCTTGTTTGGCACAGCTTCACCAACAGCTTCATGAACTGTTGTGAGCTGTTTTTTTTTTACCAAACACCCTTTTTACAAACAGCTTCATGGGTGAAGTTCCTTTTTTTCTGCTCTCACAAAGGAATGGGGAGAGGTGAAGCTGAAAAAAGTAGTTTTTCACAACTCTCTCCCTCAGGCCCGCAGTCCTAGTAACCCACTGCCCCTCTGGTTCACCAAAATTACACGCATTTGCCACTAGTCAGGTAGAACAAGTCAGGTAGGCAGGGGTATCTTGGACAATTGCCCTCTCTCAGTCATGCATGAAGCTGTTGGTGAAGCTGTTTTGCCAAACAGTTTTCCAAAACAGATTTAGCTTCATCGGTGAAGCTGCTCGTGAAGCTGAAACAAAAAAAAAACAGCTTCACTAGTGAAGCTGAGCTGTGTCAAACAGGACCTAACACAGCCATAAACAACTTTGCCAACTAGAAGTTTCATACAAGCTCTTAAAACTGACTACTCATTAGCACATGTGTACAACTCATGCCAAGAGGTCTTGATACATCCAGAGTTTGCTTAATCTTTACCAGCTCAAGACTCCAGCTCATAATATTAGTCCGCCGACTTGACTCTTTGAGTTATCTGGTAACAACTCGTTTTTTTACTCACGTTTCTGTACAACCAAGCAAAATTAACAGCTCACATATTATGTTGTATACTCAGTACAAACACTGATTTTTGACTCAGAAGCAATCCAAACAACACTATGCTACATCCTGTCTGCAACTTTACTCAAGGAAATAAATTAACCTTTAACAATCCTGGTATTATAGTCCCATAATTCATTTGTCTCACAAGGATTAAGTACTAACTGACAACTTTAACAAGCCCCTGCTGTGAAGCTAGCAATGTTTAGCAACATAACGTAATTAGTCTGTTCACATTTAACTTTAAGCTGTTGTAAATATTACGGTATAAGCATATTTTCATATTTAATTCCAGCCAAAACAATCATATAATCAATATATTTTCAGCATAAGAAGAATGACATAAATTGCATATAAACATGAAATTCTATCTTGCCATTCATCTCCATATATATATATATATATATATATATATATATATATATATATATATATATATATATATATATATATATATATATATATATATATTCAAAGAATATAACTTCAAGGCTGCTGAAAATAACATGTAAAACAGTCCTAACAGCAGTAAAACAACTAATTCCAGCATGCAGCAAATTAATTGTTTTATTATGGCTCTCAGAACAGAGTTGCGCAAGATCCTAGATCTTGGCCTTCTCATGCAAATGTCCATACTCTCCATATATATGATCTTATCACTAAAATCAGGATTTGAGCTCTAAATCTACTGAGAGAACCAATCTCAGAGACAAAGCAACTTGACTATCAGTTTTAGATGTTCACATGCACATATAAACAAAACAGTATGCTATTAGAATTCTGACTGAATACAGCAAGTATCAACTGCTAGCAAAGATTAATGAATTCAATCTAAACCGAACAACAAATACCACTTTGCATCAATAATCTGTCATGAACAGAACATACTAGAGACTACAGCATACTCTATCAATTCATCAGCATGTTAACAAATCTACAAATCTCATTAACTGATAGACAACAAGCTACGGCTCATATAGCAAATCAACAAATAGAGCTCAAATCTGATTTTTCCTAATAAGATCACAGTCAGTATTGGACTAAATTAATCACAGAGCGATTGATCCCTTCCTTTGCACTTTCAGATACTTAATATCACAGAGATACCAAAGAAAGCACAAGGGAAGTGGTTTAGTACTCACAAAGCGATGGTATTCAAAACCACCGTGAAGAAACCGAGAATAGCAAGGAATGATGAAATCGCTGTCCCAGAAAACCTATCAACCCACTGTCGCTAGCAGGAAGATGGTTCACGGAGATACAATGCCGCACTTCCTCTCTCAGTCAAAACCAAGAAAGAAGCCGAGGTACTGAGATGCCATGCAAGATCACAAGAGTACTCCGGCCAAGAGTACCCCAAGTACAACAGGGAACCGTCGCCGCCTTTACCTTCTCTCGGGTAGACCTTCTCTCAGATTTCCCCTCACGCCAAAGGAGGCGCAAGAAGAACCGAAGACCAAAGGGCCTCAATCGGTGGTGATGCCGAAGCACTAAACCTCCACACACCCGAAAATTAGAGACCAGGCAGAAGATTCAAGAGAGGAAAACCAGATCGGAAGAGGTGTGTCGCCGCCACGGAGAGCTCGGGCATATGAAGAGAAGACGGGGGTCTGCGCGGAGGTGACGCGAGCGACCGGCTCCGAGGAACCCGGGCCAGCCCGCGCCTCCGTCGCTCGCCTCTCCACGCACCGCCGAAATTGGCCGCCGCTTCACCAGATCTGGCTGAAGCCCAACCGCCAGCCCGCCTCCATCGCACGCCCACGCACACGAGCGGCTCTCTCAAGGAGGAGATTGCATCTCCCCCCTTATCTCTTCGCGCGGCTCACCGACAGGTGGGCCCCGCCTGCAATTTCTTTTCCTTTTCCTCAATTGGGAAATTACAGAGATGCCCCTGCATACCAACATAAGCAAGCGTCCGTTTTCTTAGTCGATTTTATAACGTTCTAAGACGATTTTATAAGCGGTTTTGGCACCGTGAATGGTGACGTGGTGTTTATTCAGCAATGAACATACGTAAAATGTCCGGTTGTCAGCGAGTACATCATTTCCTCTCTTCCTCCTCTCTCTCTCTATGCTGTCTCGTCTCCCAGGCAACCTTGTCTCCCTAAATGGCTCCCTCGACTAGCTCGCGGTGGCCACGGGTCAGAGTCCAAACGCTCTTTGCCCCTACCAGCTAGATCAAACGAGGCCATCTCCCTACCCCTCTTGCTCGCGCCGTGCAAGCTGCCCTCTCTCCTGTGTTCTCTCTCCCCCGGCCCCATACTCTATTTGTCCCTCACAACAGCAGCAGCAGCAGCAAAAAAAAAAAAAAAAACAATAGTGAAGAATTGAAGCAGCAACAAATTTGATTCGATCTACATGTGGCTGGACAAGAGAAATAAATCTGTTTGTTTTAGATCTATTCGACTCCAACCTTGCCAGTACAAAGGTGCATCGGAAGGAGATGGAGCAGCAGATGACGCGGGGGGCATCTCTGTGGTTGAGGAAGAAGAGGAGGAAGTTTTATTTTTTTAATTTGCTGAATGATGTCATGTTATTTGCTCCGATTTTACAAGTTCAGAGTTGAATAAACAGTTTGTTGAATAGACGATTTTATAGTTTAGAAGATTGAATAGAGGATTTTATAATTTAAATATATAGTATTTTTTTAAAAAAATAGAAAGGACCGTTGCATACTTCAGCATCAAAGAAATATGGGAAAATTGCTCACATGCCACAAAGTTAAATACCATCCTCTCATTTGCCACAAAGTTAAGGGGCTTTGTTATTATGCAACAAAGTTGGATGTTTTATCCTTTGTTTTGCCATTTTCTCCATTTTAGTTTTATTTTGCATTTTCGGGGATTTCAAAAGACCCTTTTGCCCTCGTCCCCGCTTCCACTCCGGCGCCGGCGCCGCCGCTCCCGCCGCCTCGTCGGCCTCCCCGCGCTCGCCAGCGCTCTCCACGCCACCCGGTCGCCGGCCCGAAGCCGCGCCGTTTCGGCTTCGCCGCCGTATGAGCTCGCGCCGCCCGAAGTCGGCGCTTCCCGCCGCGTCGCCCGTAGCGCCGTGCTCCGCCTCCGACCCGGAGGTCTCCGGCGCCGCCGACGACGGCAAGCCCCGCGGGAAGCGCCGACTTCGGGCGGCGAAGCCGAAACGGCGCGGCTTCGGGCCGGCGACTGGGTGGCGTGGAGAGCGCTGGCGAGCGCGGGGAGGCCGACGAGGCGGCGGGAGCGGCGGCGCCGGCGCCGGAGTGGAAGCGGGGACGAGGGCAAAAGGGTCTTTTGAAATCCCCGAAAATGCAAAATAAAACTAAAATGGAGAAAATGGCAAAACAAAGGATAAAACATCCAACTTTGTGGCATAATAACAAAGCCCCTTAACTTTGTGGCAAATGAGAGGATGGTATTTAACTTTGTGGCATGTGAGCAATTTTCCCAAGAAATATATGCAACATGTAAAGAAGGGAAAACAAACAACCAAACTGCAACGAATAACAACGAAAGCTCCCTGATTGCAACTTTGAGAAAGCCAGGATAAGCTAGCAAGCACCGCTTCCTCAACACAAATATCTCTTTTTACAGTAAATCGGATTATTACTTTCTGAAGGTTTATTAATTAATTTATTAACATCACAAATATTTCTTCTTCTTCTTCTTCTAGTCATCCCTAATTTACTCCTCTTTTATGACCACGAAGAGCATACATGAATTAATTGACGACGGCTACTACTGATGAGCGGGTTGGCGCGTTGTACTTTGGAGAAAGGAACAGTAACCACCTTGCAGGTTCCTCACATTCTTGAATCCAATCCCTGCACATCCAAACGACAAAGCTAGTGAGTGACCCTTGTTGGTTATCCAATTACCCAACTAGATTGAGGATTGAGATGGCCAAGCCTTACCACGTTTAGAAGGTCTGTTAAACCATGTAGCTTGGTTAAGAATATTTTGGTGATGAATAATTGACAATAGTAAATTTATGATAAATAATTGATGATGTTGATTACTGTTACTTGAGGTGTGTGGCGTGTGTGTGGACTGATGTTGGTCAAGTTGGGACGAACTTGTGCCAAAAAAATATTTTTTGGTTCTTTGGTATTTGCATGTGCAGGTTAAGTATAGAGGCGATTATGATCGGTGACAAGGTGGATCGGGATTAGGATGGGAGATCTGAGGTTCAGACGGTCAAGGAGGTTATGAGATGGTCGGACTCATGCTTGGGGTGCATGGAGATCAGAGATGGATGATACGTGTTGGAGCTACGGAGGTGCGGTCTGGAGGCTATGACACGTGGTGGATGATGCGTGGAGAAGCTACGGGAGGTGTGGTTCTGGAGGTTTTGACACGTGACGAGTTAGAAAAGTTGAAATTTTGGAAAACTCGTGTTAAGAAGGGTTTCGGGTCCCTTTGCTGTTGGAATTGGATTAGAATTCGTGGGCTTAGGATAAATCTAAGTTTTTGGGCACTAGACTATAAATAGAGATGGGGTTAGAGGTTAACCCTGTGGCTTTTGAAGATAGTAATTTCGTGCTAGGATTTAGGGGTGCTAAGAGGGTACTTTGTAGCCACTATGATTCAGAAATAAAATTTAGATCTAATTCAGAAGAAAAGGAATCTGATCGCTGGCCCGTTTCACTTCGCGTCGTCCTCATCTCGTTGTCTTGTCTGGCGCACATTGTCCGTTCTCGTTCCAGGGAGAGCAGCACCAGTAAGGTGTCATTTTTGTCCTCGATCTTCATCGCGCGTGAAGTCCTTGGCCCGTTCGTTCCTTACGGCGAGAAAAATCAAAGCCATGTGCATTGGTTAATTTGGGCGAGCTTTTTCCTCGTCTAGCCGCGTGCACCCCATCTTAGATCTTCCAGCTTCCACGTGTGAGAGAAGGGAAAGTATTGTTTTTTTGGCCTCGGTTCTCTGTCCTCGATCGATATGTATTTGTGTTCCATCCATCACAAGAGTCTCTCAGCAAAGGGCATCATCAAGTAATTGTGACTAGCCATGACTTAAGTTGACTTTGATTAGTCAAAGTAATTAATCAACTTTACTTAGTCAAGGTAATTAATCAAAGTTGAAGCCACACATCAATCTGTCACAACTTGTCGCAACTAGCCATGACTTCAGTTCACTTTGATTAGTCAAGGTAATTAATCAAAGTTGAAGCACGCTTCAATCTGTCATAACTGAAAGCGATAAGGCTGGTTTTTAATTCGGTTGCTAAGTACTATTTGCTACAGTACTAGGGAGAGAGAAAATTTATGTTATTTTATTTTTTTCTGTCTTTTGTTATCGTTAATAGTCAAGGTACTATTTGCTACAGTAAAGGCTACAGTGCTAGGGAGAGAGAAAATAGTCAAGGTACTATTTGTCTTTGTGATGACCAGCCAGTGGCTGCAGCCCGAAGAGATGCGTCAAGAGCATCTCTTTTTCAGTTTCATGCCTTTACAATATCAGACTACTGCATGTTAATGTTTCCGGTCGGTAGCCAATCCGAGAAAATAACAGTTCCATCAGGAAACCATGAGGCCACTCCACTCTTCGTGCAACAGAAGCAGCAGCAAATTCCCCACAGATGTACTTGGGGTTGCTCTTGTGCTGCTACTTTGTTTAACCTCTTCCACCGGCTCCTGCACAGACAAGGAGAAGAGTTCCCTCCTCCAGTTCCTTGCCGGGCTCTCACAGGATGGTGGCCTCGCCGTGTCATGGCGCAATGACACAGACTGCTGCACGTGGGAAGGGATCACCTGCAACACAGATGCGACAATCACCCATGTTTCACTGGCTTCTAAGGGCCTTGAAGGGATCATCTCACCTTCCCTTGGCGACCTCACCGGCCTGCTGCATCTCAACCTGTCTCACAATTCGCTCTCCGGTGGATTTCCAATGGAGGCGCTGGTGTCATCAAGTAGCATCGTCGTCCTTGACGTCAGCTTCAATCAACTGAATGGAGGCCTGCAAGAGCTTCCATCTTTAACAACTATCCGGCCTTTGCAGGTACTAAATATATCGACCAATTTGTTTACAGGGCAATTTCCATCCACCACATGGCAGGTGATGAACAATCTGGTCGCTCTCAACGCCAGCAACAACAGCTTTACAGGACAGATACCGAATTCTTTCTGCATCAATGCTCCATCCTTTGCAGTGCTTGACCTCTCTTTCAATCAATTCAGCGGCAGCGTACCCCCCGAGCTAGGCAAATGCTCCATGCTCAGAGTGCTCAAAGCTGGCCATAACTACTTTAATGGCAGTCTCCCAGATGAACTATTCAATGCTACCTTGTTGGAGTACCTCTCTTTCCCAGACAATGATCTAAGTGGAGTACTTCATGGTGCCCATATAATAAAACTCCGGAAACTGTCTATCCTTGATCTCGGATATAATATGTTTAGTGGCAAAATCCCGAATTCCATAGGTCAGCTCAAGAGATTGGAGGAACTCCATTTGGACCAGAATGACTTGTCTGGGGAGCTGCCATCAGATCTAGGCAACTGCACAAATATCATAACCATAGACCTCAGCAGCAACGACTTCAGCGGTGATCTTTATAAGGTCAACTTTTCCAGCCTGTCTAAACTAAGAATTTTTGATGTTTGCATGAACAACTTATACGGCATAATTCCAGAAAGCATTTATGCATGCACCAGTTTAAATGCGCTGAGACTTGCATCGAACAATTTCCATGGTGAACTCTCCCAAAAATGGGCAACCTGAGGTCTCTTGCCTTCCTATCAGCTGCTGGTAATGCCTTTACGAATATCACAAATGCGCTTCACATCCTCAAGAGCTTTAGAAACCTAACAGTCCTACTTCTGGGGGGAGGGAGCTTCAAGCAGGAGGTTTTGCCAGAAGATGAAACAATTGATGGTTTTGAAAATCTTCAGTATCTAGAAATAGCTGGGTCCTCATTATTTGGCAAAATGCCTCTTTGGCTATCAAAGGTCACAAATTTGCAGATCTTGGAATTACCAAACAATCAACTAACCGGACCAGTACCTGCTTGGATCAACAAGCTCAACTTCCTCTTCCACCTAGACATATCAAATAACAACCTAACAGGGGAATTCCCAACAACATTAATGCAGATGCCAATGCTTAAATCAAACAAGACAGCAGCCCATCCGGATGCAAGGGTCCTTGAACTTCCTATATATAGTAGAACTCCATGGGTTCAATACCGCACACTCCGAGGTTTCCCCGCAACGGTAAAAATAGCCAAGAATGGCTTTACAGGTGTGATTCCTCCAGAGATTGGTGAGCTGAAAGGACTCGATATGCTTGATTTGAGCTTCAACAACTTATCCGGAGTGATTCCAAAATCAATCTGCAACCTCACAAACCTGCAGGCGCTAGACTTGTCCAGCAACCATCTCACAGGTGCAATCCCTGAAGCACTGAAGAATCTGCACTTCCTTTCTGCATTCAACGTTTCTAACAATGACCTTGAAGGGCCTATACCAACTGGAGGCCAGTTTGACACATTTCAGAGTTCTAGCTTCGATGGCAATCCAAATCTGTGTGGCCCTATGCTCATTCGCCACTGTGATTCAGCAGTCGAAGTTCCTGCCTCCAGGCTCTCCACAAAGCAATGTAGTACCAAGCTCATCTTTTTCGCGCTTGCATTTGGTGTTTTCTTTGGGGTTGGGGTGCTGTTAGATCAGATGGTATTATCCAGGCTAATAATATTTCAATTCTGAGATGGGCACCAACCATAGACATGTACTCTATGAACAGAGCTAAAGAGAATCATCTAGCTGTGATTTGTGAACCATATTCAAACCTTGGACTGAAGCTTTCTGAAATGGCGAAATCTGCTCATAAACGCAAACTCGTCGAAATTATGCGTGAATATTTTCAGCATTAGTGTGGATACTATGCACATTGTGTGTAACTAGTATTTTCAACTTTTACAAAAGATTAAGGTATTTCTGATTTTTTTGGTCTCTTCCACTGTTTATATTCACGCAAGAAAAGAATATTGTAGAACTGATGGGCAAGGTTGTGAGGATCGCGATACCAGGTAGGATCGTTTTTTGTCAAACGGGATTGAATCATAGAATTATGATTCTATCAAAGTTTTAAAAGTGTATATATTTTCCATAAAAAATTGAATTATATCTTGATACATGCAAGTCTATAGTAGATTTTTTGAATTTAATTTTGTAATTTGAGTACACTTATTCATGTTGTATTGAATTAAGGTTAATTTTTGAAGCTTATTTAATTATTTTTTAATGAACTAATAATCTAAAAATGCAATATGTTAAAGATAATACTTTTTTTTACCTTAGAACAATATGTAAACAATAAAACAAAGCAAATTAAACCAGTGCAACTTAAATTAGCAATAGATAATATCAAATTTTATATGCTATTATAGTTTGTTGTCAGAATCACGATCCCACTGTGATCCTACTGCAATCCTAACGATTTTATGAGTAGCATCGCGATCCCACTGTGATACTACTGATTTCGATACATATTGCGATCCGTATCATCTATCTCCGATAGAATCGTACGATACTATGATACATATCATGATATTAACAACCTTACACATTCGGCTAACAAAATCCAAGTAATGCTCATCATTGGCGGCGATGCAGAAGCCTCGAGTCCCCTCGTGTAGTCCGCGAGCGGAAGAGGCGGTGGAGGCGTTGCCGAGGAGACGTGGCGTTGCCTCCGGCGAGCGGCGAGGATCGGGCTTAGAAAGTTCTCGATCCAGGCCCTATCAGCTTTTGCGAAGGCTAGGCTCTTTCCTCGATGGGCTTGTTTTCTCTCTGGATTGAGAAGCATCCGGCCCACTCCACATGGTGCCAAACAGGCTGTTCCCGTGCCTTCTCACAAGAATCTACAAAGCCTTTCCCCCTGGTTGAGTGCTGTCTGACTCCCTTGTGAATGAGATTAGTGTTGTGATTGCGAACAAGTGAAGTGGTACTGCATTTCTGCAATAATTTTATGCAGTTGTCCATGACAATAGCAGCACATATAACATGAGTATTTAAATCCTACACAGATTACTGTTTGTACAAGGCAATCCTGTATATGCACAATATACAAGATAGCAAGAGTGACAAGAGAAAGTAAACGCACAAGGTCAAGAATGGAGAGCTGCCATTCCCACCATTGAAGTAAACGCACAAGGCCACTCACAAATGGTGTCAAACCTCTTCACAACCTTCTTGAGGACATCATCACACAAACTTCCGCTAAGCCTTCTAGGTGCTAGCAAACACCAAGAATAATAGACCACGATAATTGCTTGAAAGAATTCAAGTGTCAGGGATCAACTAATGAAATGAATGCATTTTAATTGGGCTCAACTAACTTAAATGAATACAATTGATGTAAATGAGGTAAGATAAGATATAGAGACAACTATGGCTCACACAGACTCCCATTTACCCCATATGACTCCAGGACTATTAGCTTGACCGTAAACCACACACACTAGAGAGCAAACACGTATCCTGTCTACCCGAGGGTGGCCCAACCCTCGCTAGAACCTACAAGAAGAGAGTGAGCTCAATCTAGTGAGATAAGAAACAGCTAATAACAAGCATCCTGGAAGCACAAGATAAGAGTAAGAAGTCTATGCAACTAGACAAGAGAAGCACTCTAACCTATGCTAGAAGAACTAAACCCGATGCACCCCGAGTGCAAAGCGACAGAAATGAGACAGAAGCATAATCAAAATAGTAAAGCAGTAAAGTCCAAAGCTCTCCCTCACTACAGTCTATAAGGACAAACCACCCTAAGCTCTCCCCGCAGAGCTGAAAACCTCGAACTATCCAATGGCTTGGTGAAGATGTCAGCCAACTGGTGGTCACTCTCCACAAACTGGAGTACTATATCGCCCTTCTCTACATGGTCTCTAAGGAAGTGATAGCGAATATCAATGTGCTTGGTCCGAGAGTGCTGCACTGGGTTCTTAGCAATGTTAATCGCAGAGGTGTTATCACAAAAGAGTGGAACACTATCTATGACTAACCCAAAGTCCCGCAGGGTTGAAGCCATCCAAAGCACCTGGCTACAACAACTGGCTGCAGCAACGTACTCGGCCTCTGCAGTGGACTGTGCAACACCGGACTGCTTCCTCGAAGACCAGGAAACAAGAGAAGTGCCAATGAATTGGCAAGTGCCCAAATGACCAACCGGTAAGACGACCACACGTCAAATCTGTCTAATCATAACTTGACCTCGCCAAATGCCAAAATGGCACGAATCACTTAAACCAAACTCACTCTAACCAAACCACGTGTCAATTACTCATCACCAACTTGGGATTTAGACCACATGGTCTCTCAATCTCCCCCTTGATGAGTATATTGACAAACCCTGAAAAACGCATGTAGTTGAGTTTGATATTGAAGAATCAACATGGTCCAAAGAAAGAAAATGAAGCTAATGACCACGTCGACAGAAGGAACACTAGAGCAACAACTGAAAGAGCAAATTGTTCTCCAAAGCTCTAAAATGCTCCCAAATGACTTTTTCTCCTCTATTCTCCCCCTTTTGGCAATAAACACATTCACGAACTTATCTTTTCTTCTGTAAAAAATTGCATGCAGATGGATCATTGTGTCACAAAAAACTAAAAAAGGTCGTAGCTAGTACAGAAACAACTATAATTTAAAGAAAATTACATATTAACCAGGAAGAGAGATCACTGCATGTGCCCTCGGCCGGGCGAGCTCCAAGTCTTCGGCGTCCAACCGCTGGACTCCGGTGCGTGTGCGGTTGGGTGCGCCGCGCCGGCGATGAGTCACCGCGAACTGCTGTTTCGCACTTGGGCGTGGGAGGATGGGGGCTTGGGGACGGCTCGCATTGTGTGCCGATGTGGGGAGGAACCGGGCCTTGCGTAACGAGACGCGGATTTGGGCCTAAGGTGCTGCAAATTTGGGCCGAGAGGTGGCGACGTGGTCGGTTTCTCCCACTGGGGAAATTTGGGGTGGGCTTCTGTTAGAGCCTGTTTGTATTGTTTTCCAGCTGATGGTTTTTAGTTATATTTGATGAATGGTAGTGACTAATAAAAATAGCTGATAAATAGTAGTATATTATATAAGAAAAACGGAACAACAAAAGACACTACAATATTCGAACCGTCATACGACTTACGGAATTATGATATAATAAAATACAAAGTGTGTTATAATATATGAAAGTGTAAAGTTGTGACTGATGAATAGTAGTGGCTGATAGAAGTAATTTATAAAAGTTAAAATATTTATGTTAGTTTTAACTTCGAAGAGTAGAAATTAGAAGCCAAATTCAATATAAATAGACCCTCGCGTGGGAGTGCGACCGGCAGAAAGACTTTGGGGGATTGATTGATGAATGGTTTGTAATATACGGCGAAACAGTACACCATGTATTAGCTAACAGAGGACCGTGCTTCAGCACTTCAGCTAAGTCCAGGTCCAGGTTCTCGATCGGCCATACTGGTTGAGGGTTGATGCCACCACCAGTACAGCTAGTTCATTATTGCACCGCATTGGACGGTAAGGCAAAATACGCACAGCTAGTTCATTATTGCCCCGCATTGGACGGTAAGGCAAAACACACACCCAGGTGCAACTCGGTCCCTTCTCGCCTGTAGATTATTATTTTTTCTAAATAAATTAACAGATAGTTTTTCATCATATATTAGAATATTTTTTTCAAAATAACTTATCTATTTATCGATTATCTATATAAATATCTACACTAAAACTAAAAAAACAGAGATGTATAGCAGCGACGCATTGATTCTCTCCGCGCAGAGGGGGCAGTCAGGCAGACTAGGTTAATTTCAAGACTCACAACGGAGTCAAGATGAAAAAAAATTAGTGGAACCAGTACATAATTATCGTACCAATTACTAACGCTCGTTAGTGCTTCCAACTATCATAGAAGATTTCGCACGTATTTATTGTTCGTTCATTTAGGCTGAAACATATGACTTATAGTTAAAATTACATCGTAGCTGGTTAAAATTATACTGTATCTGATGGTGACTTATTTAGCGTAATTAAATTTAAAAAATTTAAAAATAAAAAATAGATTAGCCCATCATAGACAATGCAACCGAATACGAAAAAAAGAACCGGCAAAAAAGCTCAAAAAAGCCAAAAAAACCAAGAAAAGACGAAACTTAGGAATAGTAAAAAATAAGTCAAAAATCAGAAGCTGAAGCCGAAATGAGAAGCCTTAGAACACAAGAACTTCTCCGCAGGAAACATATGGATTCGTGAAGGGCATCTCAAAAAATATCTGTGTTTTTTAGGACCTCTTGAATTTGTATGATTATGAAAACACAGATATAAGAAAACGTACGATTGGAATGTTATGACCCGTTGAATTTCACATAAATCAAAACCACTGGAATCGCTGGACGCCTCATTCAAAAAATGCAAGAATTTTAATATTAAATTTTAATTGACTAGATAGAGAATGGAGAGAGAGGAAGAGAGAATATGTATTGGAACTCTCAAAGGAATTGATTTTTTAAAACTAAGGGAGAAGCTTTGCCACTCATTTTAAAGAGAAGAGAAATGCATCAGTCCTAAAAAGAATACATCAAAAACACCAACAATGATCCCAAGATAGGGAAACTACACTGGGAAGGACCTCCAAACCAGGAACTCCTACCAAAACACCAATTGCACCCACAGCCAAGCACCTTGTGGATCAACAACGAAAACACCTCCCCTTACAACCAAATGAAGCCTAGGGCTGGTAATCATAGGGCAAGGCACAGAATTGAAGAACCATGACTGTTGCAGGGGCTTGAAAATACAACCAACAACACTAGGGTGCTCACTACAGCAGCAGTCGCACCACGGCTTATTGGAGTGAACCCACCATTGACTGCGCCAACACCAGCTGAACATTGGATGGCTACCACCAACATGACAAGCCACAACAAAAGTACATGGAACCAAAATTAGCGCAAAGCAACCATAGGATGATCGACATGACATCTTCGGGAAGATGAGGATGCGGCACCAAATAGTTACGCTTGCCTCAGTCAGTAATCGGACCAAATTGCACACACGAGAGCCTCCACTATGATTGGATTGCTCTAGGACACGATAAGCAGCATCAAGTGCCCACTCCTTGGGCTGGCCTCCTCCTTAGGACAATGGCACATAACAAGCACCCCCAATTGGCAAATGGATCGGTCCTTCCCTTGATGCACCCCGCTGCATGTTGTGTCGCTGTCGCCGACAGCACACCGCCTCCATTGCGCCACCCACCGAGCCGTCCCGACATTGGGGTAGCCTACCCTGACTCCCATTGTGACACCTGTGTGCACCTCGTGAGATTCTGATGGGCTGCACCACCAGCGACTGACTCGACCTGACCCTGGGGAGGTGACCTAGTCAAACCGGAGGAGGGATGGTGCCCTACCACGCCGCTGGCACATAGCACGACCTCTGACCTGCATTTGGCAGTACTAGAGTGGAGGCCCCACTGTCATTGCTGCCACTAAATAGCTATAGTGGCGAAAAGGAGGGAGCAGCAACAATAGACGATGCCCATGAAACGCTGGCATCAGCGTCCTTGTGTGACCTACCATCGCTGCTAGGGGCGAAGCATGACCCCCTAGCTAGAGCCGAAGCATGACCTCGTAGATAGAACTCCCCAAAGTAGTGCCTTCAGATCCTGATAGATCTACTTGTTATCTACTTCGCCATCTACCTTGACACAAATGAGTGCCACGGCATAGAGAAGCTCGATGAGAAGCTACGCCGACGATGAGTGCAGGAGCATGGCGACTCCTGCGTGGATTTTGTAGGCGTTGGCAGCACGTAGCCTTTGCTCTCCCATAACGATGCTGCCACCGACTACGCTCAGGACCTGGCAATGAGGCGCCCAAATCCACGAACTCCTAGCGAGAGAAGGCAGCGGATTCGAAGAGGGAGATGAGTGGAGGAACAGTGGCGGTCTCAAACGGTGACAACAGTCCTAGACAGTAGCCATGGCGCAGCGGATCTGAGGCACAGACGACGGGTCTGAGAGAGAGAGAGAGGAGGGGAAAGAGAGAGATGGAAGGAAAGTAAAGTAGCTACGGAAGGCACCACCGTTGGCGGTTGGCCTACGGCCACCCTAGCAACGGTGAGGGGGCGAAGTGGTTGGGAGAGGTTTGTTCGGCGCCTATTGTATCACCTCCTGTGTCGCAACGTAGAACGACGCACAGGAGGGCAATTGCTTGCCTAAGCAATGAGTTTCAAAGGAATTGATAACATGATGTTAGACTTCATACTAGAATTCCTTTAAATTTTATAGGATTTTTTCTATGATAAGAATTTTTCTTTTGGATTGAATTTCTTCATTCATTGAATCAAAGAGGCGGGGCAACAAGTCAACAACCATGATAAATGACTAGGGAGGTCTTCTAGCGACGTAGTCTAGGCTCTCGATGCCAGCCAAGCACGTTCCTACCAGACGTACACTGATGCTATTATGATACTCCGGCCGGATCCACCGCTAGAGACGGCAAGGCAAAGCACAGGCACTTGCAAACCTTCCTGAACCTAGTCTAATGCATGCCGAGCCACCTATGACTGGCACAGGCACAGGCACAGGCACTTGCTACACTGGCTGGACGACAACTCTTCAGCCGTGTACACATTACATGTACACATTATATTAACTGGACGACAACTCTTTTAAGTGTTGCTCCGGATCAATTGGATGAGTATATATACGCCTTCGACCTGCTGTTCAATTTGCATGCAAATACTGCTCCATTCTTCACGCAACAACAAAACAAGCATGGCTTTCCTTGGACTTGCTGTTGTGCTGCTGCTGCTCTTCTCCATTTCGCCCCCCACCAGCTCATGCACGGAGCAGGAGAAGATCTACCTCCTCCAGTTCCTCACCGGGCTCTCCCGGAAGGCGAACGGCGGCCTCGCCGTGCCGTGGCGGAATGACACTGATTGCTGTGCCTGGGAGGGCATCACCTGCAATGGGGATGGGAAGGTCATTGAGGTCTCCCTGGCATCAAGAGGCCTTGAAGGGCGCATCTCACCATCCCTTGCCAACCTCACCGGCCTGATGCGCCTCAACCTCTCGTACAACTTGTTCTCCGGCGGCCTTCCGTTGGAACTCATGTCCTCCAGCAGCATCGCCATCCTTGATGTCAGCTTCAACCACCTCAGCGGGGGCCTGCAAGTGCTGCCCTTGTCAACTCCTGCCAGTCCACTGCAGGTACTGAATGTCTCGAGCAACCTGTTTACTGGAGAATTTCCATCAACCACATGGAAGATGGTGAACAATCTGGTTGTGCTCAATGCAAGCAACAATAGCTTCACTGGGCACATACCATCTTCTTTCTGCCTTTCCTCACGGTCCCTCGCTGTGCTCGACCTTTGTTACAATCAGTTCAGTGGCAATATTCCCCCTGGGCTAGGTGATTGCTCCATGCTCAGATTGCTCAAGGTTGGCCACAACAGCCTCAGTGGGACTCTCCCAGATGAACTCTTCAATGCAACCTCGCTGGAGTACCTCTCCTTGACCCACAACAGCTTGCAAGGAGCACTGCCTCCAGCACATTTAGCCAAACTCAGTAATCTGGCTATCCTTGATCTTGCGGAGAATGGGTTTAGTGGCAACATCCCAGATTCTATTGGGCAGCTCAAGCGATTGAAGGAGCTCCACTTAAACAGCAATAACATGTCTGGAGAGCTACCGTTAGCTCTGAGTAAATGCAATACTATCACAACCATCAATCTCAGCAACAACAGCTTCTGGGGAGAGCTCACAAAGGTGAACTTCTCTTCCCTATTAAATCTGAAAATTTTAGACCTGGTCTTCAACAACTTCACTGGCACAATTCCAGAAAGCCTCTATTCTTGCAGCAATCTTACCGCACTGAGACTATCTACCAACAACTTCCATGGCCAGATCTCACCGAGAATAAGCAATCTGAAGTCCCTCACCTTCCTATCACTTAGTTACAACTTCTTTACAAATATCACAGATGCAATTCAGATCCTCAAGAGCTCTAGGAACCTCATTACTCTTCTAATTGGGGGCAACTTCAGGCATGAGACCATGCCAGAGTATGAAATGTTTGATGGCTTTGAGAATCTTCAGTGTCTTAGCATAGTTGATTGCTCGTTGTCTGGAAAAATACCTCATTGGATATCAAAGCTCAAAAATTTGAAAGTATTATATTTACACAACAACCAACTCAGTGGACCAATACCTGCCTGGATAAATAGCCTAAGCTTCCTCATTGTTCTAGATGTATCCAATAACAGTCTCACAGGAAAGATCCCAACACAATTGATGCAGATGCCAATGCTGAAATCAGAAAAGAGCATAGCCCATTTAGACCCAGGAATCTTTGAGTTGCCTTTTTATGATACTCCATCACGTCAATACCGCACGATCAGCGCTTTGCGAAAAACGCTGAATCTAGGCAACAATAAATTCACCGGTGTGATCCCCCCCGAGATTGGTCAGTTGAAAGCACTCCACTCACTCAACTTGAGCTTCAACAACTTATACGGAGAGATCCCACAATCGATCTGCAACCTCACGAACCTGCTGTTACTAGACTTGTCTACCAACCTTCTGACAGGTGTAATCCCTTCTGCACTGGAGAAACTTAATTTCCTTGCTGAATTCAACGTTTCTAACAATGACTTACATGGGCCTATTCCAACTAAAGGCCAGTTTAGCACGTTTCCAAACTCCAGTTTTGCTGGGAACCCAAAGCTGTGTGGCTCTATGCTTATTCACCACTGCAATTCAGCAGCAGAAGCTCGTGTGTCCATTATCTCCGCAAAACAATGCAGCAGCAAGGTCATCTTTGCAGTTGCCTTTGGTGTGTTCTTTGCCATAGGAGTGCTATATGATCAGGTAGTCTTATCCAGATTTTTTGGATAAGCCTACATCACTTCTAATTTGTGCTAGATTATATGTATGCAATGGACAGAGCTAAACCCAGCAATAAACAGCCAACAATGGCCTGATCACAAGCGGCTCTAACTACTTTTACTGCTAGTCTTCTCCGAAGTTGTACCAAATGTTGGAAGAAATTTGTTCTTGAGAGTAATTTCTACTAGAGTAATTTCTACTGCATCTCCCTGTCTTTAGCAGATTTCTATTTGGGCCTCACATCTTTTTATTCCTCCCATCAGGGTTCACATCTTTCAATCCACCTGCAATTTGGATCTTATTTATATATTTGTGAAGCCTTGATTACAAGGTGTTTTTTTTTGCATCGTTACTAATTTGCCAGAGTAAATGTTGTGCTGTGCGAAATGAAACAGTGGGTGTCCAGGGTAATCGATGTTTCTTTTGATCAGGGGTGGATCCAGGTTAAAAAAAATTAGTCATTACTTCACCACATTGCTAACTTTGGAGTCGAAACAATTTCATGTCAGTCTGTTAACGCCTATTCTAAAAAGACCTAAAAAACCTATTGTGCAAAGCCGAAACATCTCCATGGTAAATTGCCAACATATCATGCCAGTTCTAGTTGGGTTTCATGCGAAGCAACTAACTGAACAAGTGAGAATAGCGTGTCAGACCATGCTACATTTCAGAGCTCAATCTACAGAGAGTAAACAGGTTCATCCTAAACTGCTCCGACCATAACTCAAAACTAGCCACAAACAATTGAAATTTGCAACGGCGGCACATCAATTACCACGAAAATCGCAATTTATTTCCCAGCATTAGCTAGCCGGCTGCTCAAATGACAATTACTAACAAAATGCACATGGCTACGAGCCTACGACTCCCTCCACCCCAAAATTTCCGCGTTAGAGCCGACGACGGCTGGCATATGGGCCGGATCTTATCCCATCCAGCACGCGTGGTGAACGAGACGCAGAGTTTGGCCGGGAGGTGGAGGCGTTGCTTCCACCTCCATATAGCTCCTACTCGTTGCATGACTCCGACGACGCGTCTGAGTCCGACGAGGAGCGTAATGCAGACCAGGAGGAGCAACGCGCCGGAGCTAGGATTCGATGGAGGCGGCGAAGGCGGACGGCGATGGCGTGGAGTATCCGAAGCCGCCGCCGGTGGCCACCTGCTGCGTCTGCATGGAGCCCTGGACATCCGACGGCGCGCATCGCAGCATCCGGTACAGTAGTAATATACATCAGATGCATCCATGGTTACTTGCATTGCTGTACTAGTGTGTGACTGCGATGGATCAATCGAGATTGCAACTCAATTTTGTGCGTGCAGTTGCGTTCCCTGCGGGCATGTGTACGGCCGATCCTGCCTGGTTATTTTGTCATTCTTGGTTTATTTGCGATTCTTCTTCTGCTAAAATTGAATTCGGTTGGATGAATCTATTAAACTACGCGTACTCCCTCGATCGATCCCTTGAGCTTCCGCAAAGCGGCGAAAGCTTTGAACACAAGCACATTATCAGTCTCTGCGCAGCAGAGTATCCTTGCTGCCATGAAGAGGTTTGGTTTCTGCTAGCAGATTCATCCATGCATATATTCATCTATTGAAGAACGTATACTACTACCTAGTAGTTTAGTACGCGTTGTAAACATGCCTGGATATATAATTGCTTTCATCTTGACAGCAAATCGATCACTAGTAGTCCATCATCTCATGGTTTCAACTTGCAACACAACTAGTCCTGGATTGAGTATCAATAATTACTAGCCTAGCTTCGAGGGATATTAACAAGAGGAGGTTTGGCACTTAACGTACGGTTGAAAACTGATGTTGCTTCTTATATATGTTCAGGTGATGGCCGAAATGACATGAGGTTGACGAGGCGAAATGGATGGCTGGCGAGGTGAATCTTATATATGTTCAAGAACGAGTTGGTCTTGCTGACGGAACAGGGGAAGAATATGATGAATACTGCTCTCGATAAGGCATCGACGCCGTGGGAGAAATATCGATTATGGAATTCCTGGTGCAAAACTGGTCCAAGCTGCATTAATTAGCTGTTATAAAGTACTTGATCAAAAATGGCATGATACACCAGAGAACCACCAGTAGCGATAACGGCGACAGCCAGCCAATTCGGCACTATATACTGTATACCTAGGTGCCAAGGACTAAATTGCTAATTTGGAAGAATAACCTGCCCACCAAACGTAGACCTTCGTAAATAGGAAGGACGCGCTCCACCAGCTTCAGATCCACGAAAAACAGCTCCACTCCACAAAATTTTACCCAAACGCTCCAGCTCCACGAAATCTAGATCCACCAAAATCCTGGATCTAAGGGTCAGATCTATGAATTTCATAGAGCTCCTCAAGGGGTGCTCCATAATGGAGTTGAGTGGTAATTACCCTTAATTTCGTAAATCTGGAGCTGCTGTACAAGCCAAACAATTTATCCAACTCCATAGTAAGATCCTAAGGGCCTGTTTGGCAGAGCTCCACCAGCTCCAGATCCACCAGATCCACCAGATTAACCGTGGAGCAGCTCCACCGTGAATCTGGGATCTCACCATGGAGCTGGACAAACTGTTTGGCTTCCACAGCAGCTCCAGATCCACGAAACTGAGTTTTTGGTGGGAATGGCCTGTTTTGTCCTTGAGGTTGTATGATATATATATTTTTTCATATAGCACACATGTTTTGTTCATATTTATTCACAAAAAATGGCGTATTTTTTTTGTGAACACAAATGCAATTCATGAGCATTCAACATTGACGCACAAGATAGATAATTAATTAACCCATGTCCATGACAACGTCTTAACACTATTGCGATTGTCCATACATAAAAATAACTAAAGAGTAGACTAGTCTTCCATTACATGCTAGTTCCAAGCAAGAGCAATAGCCGTGGTCAAATCATCACGAAATACATCCATAGTGCATGAAACTCAATATTTATGTCTTCTTAACAGTTGAAATGTGCGATCTGCTAACGCTATGAAATTTGATTGCAACATCTGTCAGTTAGACTGAAGCGAGCTGAAGTATGCTCAATTGTTGAGATGCCCATTGCTGCACTGACAAGCGACCGATTTCCCATTCTCTGCACATATGAATAACTTGTTCAAGCATAAGGCATCCAACTGATCCAGATAAACGTTGAAATGAACTGAGTTACTGCACTTGTTTTAGGGTACAATAAGATAAGTATGATAGTTCAAGCATTCAGTTTCCCTGTTATGATACTTGCTATCAATACATGTCTCACAACAATTTTCCAAGTTTTAGATCTTCAGCAGAAATAAATAAACACAGCAGCTGATGTTCAAATACATAAAATGGTACAAGGAGATTGCGCACACAGATGGTACAGCTGAGGTAGTTAGCTCATGTCAATTTGTTCCTTGAAACTTTCGACTTTCGAGACAAGGGCAGTCTTCCTCGCTGAAAAATCGTCAGCTGCAAGCCTGAAACCAGAGACACGATATCAGGTCTAATAACAAATCAACAATGATGTCAATGCTGGTTAACTCTGCATCGACCAAAATTCTGGAGCTTTGTTTTACCTGATTATCATGGAGAAGGGTGATTTTTTGTGTGTAAGTGCTAATGTAATCTGAATACTAATTCTCACATATACCTTAAACCTTTCCACTCATGTCACATAAGGGTTGTGTCCTTGGTAAAATGCACTATGAAGCTGAGCACTCATCAGATTTCCCCCACTAATAAGCGTTCAGTGTTCAAAAATCAAAGCAACCTAACATACCGAACAAAGCAACAGGTAGACAGAGCAAAACAATCACCTACCATCAAAAGAGTTCTCAAATCCAGTCCTGCTGCTGCAGCTTGAGAGGTAGATAGACCTCGGTGAGGTACTGGAACCCGAACGAGCTCAGAGCCTGTATCTCAGCCTTCTGCCTCGTTCGCAGCATTGTCTCCAGCTCCTTTCACCCAACCCTCATTCTGCACTGATATCGTGATCGGTCATGGGAAGTCGGCACTGCTCCGGCACCATGTACTTGTCCAGGTCGCTGGGTCGCACGCCGAGCCACTTGATATGTAATATCTGGCCCGGCCCAGCCCGGCCCGGCCCATGTATGCCACGTATATGAGAGAGAGAGAGAGCCAGAGGGAGAGGCAAAACGAGATTTTTCTCCTCCCCGAGCTCACCTACTGTTGCTCCCCTCGCGCGTTGCTGCTGCCGCTTGCGCCGGTGCCGCCGCTGGCTAGTCCCCGGCGTTGCCGCTTGCCGTCACCGCCGCTCCGCCGGCCGCACCTCGCCGCCCCGGCCGTGCGAGCCGCTGCCGCTCGCGCGCGCCGTTGTGCTCCTGCCGACGCTGCTGCTCCAGCTCGCGCGCGCCGCCACCCGTAGCCCGTCGCCGTGCGTCGCCTTCTAGCTGCCGCCGCCGGTGCTGTCGCCCTCAGCCCGCCGCCTTCGCCGCTCCTCCGCCCTACCGGCTGCGCGCCGCACAAGGGAGCAAGGGGGAGGGCCGGTTCCGGCGGGGAAACGAGAGAGGAGGGGGCGCGTCGGCTGATTGGGAGGGAGAAGAGGAGGCGCAGGGAGTGGGGAGTGAGGGGGAGAGCAGGGGCTGCCGACGGGTGAAGAAAAAGAGGAAAGAAAGAGGGGCGCCGGCCGATTGGAAAGAGGAAAAAAAAGAAAAGGAAGAGAGGAAAAGAAAGAAAGAGAAGAAGAGAGAAAAAGGAAAAAAAAGAGAAGTCTGATCTGCGGCCAGATCTGCCCGATCCGACGGAGAAAAAGGAGGGCTGTCCCGATCCGATCGCTCGGGGCCAGGGTAACGCCTCGAAACCTTCTCCCTGTTTATTTGCCGAGTCGGGCATTATTAATACCAATCATTATAATTGATGCATGTGATCAGTTAGGTATCGTTTATTAATATGAATGCCTGGACGACGAAATTGGTACTGCCACTGTTGATCTGGTCGATCTGTGGCAGAAGAGGGAGAAGGAAAGTATAATTTGAGGTTAAACAGTATAACTGTTAAAGTGAGATTAAACGTGTAGAAATTGATCGGCGAGTATAAATAAGGTGATCGCTCAATTTATAGACTGGTTAAGCATCGGGTCAATGAGAGGTTGCCCGGTGAGACAGAAGTGGGTTATGTCGATTGGACGTTTGAGCGATGTTATTTACTCGTAATTGAATGTATTGCATGAGTGATAAATTGAAATAATTAATGCTTGTTCAGGTGGCGGTTCGAGTTTGGTGCCGTCCACGCACCGTCCGCCAGGTTAACAGGCAAGTGCATGGTAGAACAGTAAATTGTGGTGAATATTTGATATTCGTGTTCCCGTGCCATGATTCACAGTATTTATGAGATGATGCATGTGATTATGTGCTAATCATACTTTGATAGTAATGTTTATGATTAGACATTCACATTTGAGGCATATTGCATCATGCAAAATGCATAAGAGCCAGGTTGGTGAGAAAGTCATGACTAGTCCGGAGAGCTCTTGAATAAGAGCCAGGTTGGTGAGAAAGTCATATGACTAGTTCGGAGTGCTCTGGAATAAGACCTACAGAGGTAGGCAAATGAGTGGTCCATCGACGGGTGGACGCTCCGCTATACCGGTATAAGCTACAGTTACAGAGCATACAGTTGCATACAGATGCATTGCATGATATTGCATTGCGTTACAGTGACAGAAAGTGATACAGTTACAGACAATTGTGATTTACAGTTTACAGTTACAGAGTTGATTTACAGTTTACAGTTACAGATTTGATTTACAGTTACAGTTACAGCATTGATTTACAGTTTACAGACACAGCATTGTTTCACAGTTTACAGATATAGAATTGAATTACAGTTTACAGACATAGGATTGGTTTACAGTTTACAGACATAGGATTGAATTACAGTTTACAGACATAGAATGGATTTACAGTTTATAGACAAAGAATCGATTTACGGTATACAGTTACAGATTTAAGTTACAGTCTACAGTCATAGTGTGGATTTACAGCTTACAGTTCATGAAGTTGATTGAAATGACTAAAGTGATGTTACTGTTTTATCGTGTGCTTGCTGAGTCTTCGGACTCACCCTTGCTTTGTCGTTGTTTTTAGGTGAAGAATGACGACATGCATGGAATGGGATAGCACTTTTGGCACTGCACAGATGAAATAACAGTTTAGCCGTATACGGAGTCTTTATGTTTGTTATAATGCTAAGACGTGTGGCTCGCTATTTGGTTTGGCTTGCTCGCGAGCCAAGATGGCGGATCGCCATGGTCGTGGAGTCCACCGTTTCTGTTTATGTTTAACTTGTGAAATATGAAGTTAGTTGCTTTTGCAATCATCCTACTGTTAATTGTGGTTTGATATCTGTGGGTAATGATATAAAAGAACAGGGAAGGTGCTGCTTTCAGTTGAATAGCAACACATTTTGGAATTGGTAAGGGTGTGGTGGTAGCATCTTGGACCCTGTGGAGGGTCGGGGTGTTACATGATATCCGACGTTGTCAGGTTGGCACTATCATACGACATGTTCTTGGAACCACACATGTACACTGATAAAATCTTCAGCCCATATGGGTCAGAATCCACCAATGCGAGCACCGGCAACTTCAGTTCCACCTTAAGCCGCCGCAAGAACAACCGAGTTGCAACATCCGGCTGCCCCTTCGCCGTCAGTATGATGCATGGGAAGCGGTTGTAGAACCGGTCCTCGGCGAGGCGCTTGAATGCGGCGTCCTTCTCCACCAGCAAGATGAACAGGGCGTCGCTCTCGATGCCCGAGACCCTGTCGATGTTGGGCGGGATGGCCTTCCCGCCGACGCCCATGCGCGTGCAGTCAATCCGGTCGCCGTCGTCGGCGAAGGTGAGGCGGCCAACGACGACGCCCTTCTCGGAGGCGACGACGTGGAGGGAGGAGCGGGTGCATCCGAGCATGCAGGAGACGTCGTCGAGGACGGCGTCGGACTGCGCCTAGTCGCCGAAGAGCTTGACGTCGGTGTAGAAGAGGTCCCGCTTGGTGACGTGGATGCCCCTGCGTAGGACGGCGTGGACGAGCGAGAGGACGCACGCGGTGACGGTGGCCTTGCGCGCGGTGGCGACGCTGGCGAAGGGCCTCGCGGACTCGCGGCGGAGGAGCACGATGCGGTCGAGGTCCGGGAGGTAGACCTGGTTGGAGGCGGCGCGGGAGGGCACGACGAAGGAGAAGCCCTCGGTCCCGCGGTCGAGTGGAGAAGCGCCGAATAGAAAAAAAACTGTTCGGGATGGGGTGTGTAACCAGTGGCAAAAGGTGGGTAATTACCACCCAACTTCACGAGTAGGTACGAAACAAAGTTTCGTGGAGCACCCTTTGAGGTGCTCCATGAATTTCTTGAATCTGGAGCTAGATCCATTATTTTGGTGAATCCAGATTTCGTGGAGCTGGAGCGTTTGGGTAAAAATTCGTGGAGTGGAGCTGTTTTTTGTGGATCTGGAGCTGGTGGAGCTCTGCCAAACAGGCCCTAAATCCACGGTAGAGCTACTGCTTTAGATCTACATTTTCAGTGGTAGAGTTCTCCCAAACAGGCCCTAAAAGCCACGCGTAACTTGGGGAGATGGTAAACCAACGCGCTCGCCAAGTGCAATGTGAGCCATTGATCTAGGCCATTCTTGATCGCTCGTTGACCCCGTCCAGGTAAGTATGTCTAGGCGGTCGCCTTGGCCTCTATTATATAGCCTCCTCTTCCCTGCGAGCCTCCTCGCGTTAGCTGTGTGGTACTAAACGCTACTGGACCGGTGGAGAAGCTGCTGCTGCTGCTTATAAAGTTGGGCCAGGCTTCTTTTGATTGGCCGGGCTGAAGACTCCGCTCCCTAGCAGGTCACGGACCGACCGCGCCCATTGTTGTGTCTTCAAACACCGGCCACTCCAGGTCAACAATCCTTTGGATCTGAATCCCAAAACTAAAAATAAAAAATCCAAAACATCATGGCCATGTCAATTTGAACTTCAGTGCTCCAGTTTGTGACGAAAATGTTCAACAGACGTGGCGTCTCTCTTTAACATACAATGCAACTACAATAACAAGCCAGAAGCAGGTTTTTGGTACAGATCAAGCGCCTCGTGTACTCGAGTCTAAATTTCAATATTTACGCTCAACTAGTTGAGTGGTCCGCACAAACTGCCCAACCAGTGTTTCGAATTTTCCATATTGTATACAATTTTCTAATAGCATTTCCATATTGTATTTTGATTTTATAACCCTTCTGTTCATTTGGCGTGAACAGGGGGCCGGCCAGCAAATGAGAAAAAGACTGCAAACTGAGAATGAAGAAGATATTTGCACGATTTTACAAGATATTGCATTTTACAAGATATTTGGGCGATTTACCTCCGGGCGACAGATCACTGGGCGATGCATGTGCGCCATTCCAGGCGCCACCAGATCCTCGAGCTTCCTTTTCAACTCCCGGCCCCCTGGAATTGGTGTCGCTAAGAGCAACTCCAGCAGGGCCCCTACTTGAGCCCTCAAACCTCATATTTGAGAGCCAGAGCAAAAAACTGAACTCCAACAGGGCCCCTACTTGGCTCTCAAAAATAGGAGGCCTTTCAAATGAGACCTCCAAGCCCTCATTCCTAGGGGCCCCCTACTCCGGCTCTCATTTTTCAGCTTTCTCGTTTTTTGTGGAACATTTGTGCTTTCAATTTAAATTCGGAACAAATTTGAATATTCGTATTTGAATATTCGTATTTGAATTCATATTTGAATTCGGAACAAATTTGAATTTAAATTTGAATGTTATGTGATGAACTTTGTGCTTTCAATTTAAATTCAGAACAAATTTGAATATTCGTATTTGAATTCGGAACAAATTTGAATTTAAATTTGAATGTAATGTGATGAACTTTGTGCTTTCAATTTAAATTCGGAACAAATTTGAATTTAAATTTGAATATTCGTATTTCAATTCGTATTTGAATTCAGAACAAATTTGAATTTAAATTTGAATATTATGTGATGAACTTTGTGCTTTCAATTTAAATTCGGAACAAATTTGAATTTAAATTTGAATATTTGTATTTGAATTCATATTTGTGCTTTCAATTTAAATTCGGAATAAATTTGAATATTCGTATTTGAATTCATATTTGAATTTGGAACAAATTTGAATGTAAATTTGAATATTCGTATTTGAATTCATATATTTAAATATTGTCCCTCATTGTGAAATCATAAATATTTTATTGTGTATTGTGCTTTTGTCCCATACATATGCATATAATGTGTGAGGAAATAGAGGGAATTGAGAAGTAGGGGCCTGTTTTGAGGGCTCCTGCTGGAGTGCAGCTCAGAAAACAGGGCCCTCAAAAATAGGGGGAGCCCTCAAATGAAAAGTAGGGGCTCTGTTTTGAGGGCTACTGCTGGAGTTGCTCTAAGCAGCATCATTGTCCTCGACGTCAGTTTTAACCACTTAACTGGAGGCCTGAAAGAGCTGCCATATTCAGCTCCTATCCAGCCACTGCACGTGCTGAACATCTCAAGCAACTATTGTACGGGGAAGTTCCCATCAACCACACGGGAGGCGATGAAGAGTCTGACAGTGCTTAATGCAAGCAACAATGGCTTTACCGCGCAGATACCAAGCTCTTTCTGCATCAGCGCCCCATGGTTGACCGTGCTCGTGCTCTGCTACAACCAATTCAGTGATAGCATCCCTCTGGGGCTCGGTGATTGCTCCAGGCTCAGTGAGTGAAGGATCATATAAGTAAGTTCATGATACTATTGTAATAAATCATTGTAATATTTATGAAGTGGTCAATTAGTTTTACAAAGATTGCATTTGATTTGGACTATTTTCAAGAAGTGTCAGGAAAATCGAAAGTATTGCAGGTATTAGTGCGGTAGTTCCACTTGGCAGAAGTACTGCAAGCATAAGTGTGGTAGTATCACTCGGCGGAAGTACCAGGTTAAGTTGCGGTACGTTTATTACAGAGAGGTCCATGTGAGGTTTTTAACGTGCGGAAGGACCGCTTTATGGGGCAGTAGTACCGCAGAGCAGAAGTACCGGCATGGTAAGAGAGGTACTTACGATCTTCCTAAAAAATAGGATTTTAAGGAATTGAGTCATGGATTAACTTGATTTGACCTAGGTCATTGGATTAAGATTGTATGATGCATGTCTTGACTAATATAGGTTAATTTGTGAATAACTTGTGGCTGAAAACGATTTATTTGTCTTTAGATATGCAGAGTCACTTAGAGTCAACTGTGATCAACAACGACGATTGGGGCTAGGCTCATAGAGGAGTTAAGACCCAAAACGATCGAGGATGTCGGTTGAGATGGTGAGCTCAAGCATGGCACGAGAAAGGCAGAAATATTGAAGGCGAGTTCGAACGGCGGGATGGCGCGATGTAGCTTGCATGAGTCAAGTGAGCCGTGATTCGGTGAAACCGGGACGAGAGATATTTGCATGAGCCAAGTGAGCATGTAGCTTGGCTAGTTATCCACCTATAAAAGGGGGGTTAGGATGGAGACATATAGTGTTAACCATCCAACCTATTGTGCTCTCATCTTTAGGGTTAGGGTTTGAGAGTGAGTGTCTTATATGCTCTTTGTCCTCCAATATGTTATGGCTATAAAACTTACTTTCTCAAGTAAGCCATATATCAATCATTTTGAATCTTTTGTATCTCTCTTGTTTTTGATTGATGTGCTTGACTTTTAGTTGGTTTTGATTTCTCCTCTTTTCCCACTTGTGATCTTGCTGTGCTAATTGTTAGGTTTTGATCTCAGGCAAAACTGCCGAGACGAGGGAGACGTGGGGAAACCCACGTCCACCGTTGTGCAGCGCCCTGATCGGGGGTGCGTAACTGACATGGTTACGGTCCCCCGTTACAACAGCGCTATAAAAAGGATGGGTTCCGGCCTCTCACGTTTAGTCGTTCGTTTCCGTGAGAATCACAAACCCTGAACAAACCCTAAAGCGACCCGATCCACTGAGCGCTGCTAGCAACGGGAAGGCCGTCGCCGCCGCCTCTGCAGGACTCCGCCGGCGACACCCCGTACACCGGCGACACTACGGTCTTCACCGACTCTACCTCACGCCTACATACGCAGGCACGGGTCTTCGCTCATGGCGTTCATCGGCGACCGTAAGTCTCCCGATCCAAGTAAACCCTGGGTGTTCTAGACGCAGGCTAGTGGATAATATGTTGTGCATGATGATTAAGCTCCTAACATTTGGTATCAGAGCGCTGCTAGTTTTCCTAGAACCCTAGTCCCTTATTTTGCTCGATTAGGTTTCGGTTTTGATGTTTATGGGTCGGCTAAAGAATTTTAGAAGGAGGGGAATCAAGAAATTATGCAAAACCTTAAGAAAATCTCCAAAGATCCACCCTCCTGAACCCTAAAAATCCCATTTCAACCCCCCTTTTTCCGGATCGGGAAGAACAAGAACAAAAAAAACGGGGGGGATCGAAAGGGGACTTACCCGGGCCGCCCGCCGCCGTTGTAGGCGCTGACGCCGGTGGCCGCGGCAAGCCCGGCCAGCGCCGCCCCTCCGCGCTCCGCCGTGCCGCCCCTGCGCGCAGGCCAGCGCCGCCCGGCCGCCGCCAACGCCGCGCCGCCAGGCCGCAGCCAACGCCGAGCAGCCGCGCGCCCCGCGGGCTCCGCCGCCGCCCCGTGCGGGCGAGCCGGTGCCGCCCCGCTTGGAGCCGCCGCGCAGCCGCCCAGCGCGCCACGCGCCGCCGCCCCGCTGGTGCCGGTTGCCGTGTGCGGGCCGCCGCCGCCCCTCCGCGCCGCTCCTCCGCGCGTCGCGCGCCTGCCGCCGCCTGTGCTCCGGTTTTTGCGCGTGGAGAATGGATGAATGAGGGTTAGGATTAGGGTTTTTCAAGTTTTTATTCCCCTGCGCGTGCATCTCAGCCGTCCGTTTTGATCCATCGGTGAGGGCGGGCTTGTGGGCTGCCGATTTTTGCTGGGCCGCGCACGCCTATGCGCGTTTTGGGCCGTGAACGCTTGAATTTTTTTTGGGCCCAGCAGCGCATAATTTTATGTATTTTCATGTGTTCTTTTCAGTATATATTTACATGAAATTGTTTATGGTGTATATTTCACGCTGATGGATTTTATTTTTAGTATATATGTTTCATGTATTTATGGTTTATCTCATGTTTAATTGATGATTATTTGATGTCTCTTATGAAATCATTACTGTATAATGTTGCTAAGCTGCTAAAAAATATTATGCCCTTTTTTCCGCTGCATAATGTTCTGCCCCTAATTGAATGGAACCAACGGGAAATTCAATTAGAGTGTTATGTTTAATTTTACATGCTATTACTTTTGACCAACGTTAATTGTAATTGCATGTTATTAAGTATGTTTATTATTATGTCTAATTTCCCATGCTATTACTCTTTGACCAACGTTAATTGTAATTGCATGTGATAAATTATGTTAAATTTTTCGTTTCTGCCCAACGGTGATGCGAAAAATTCTTATGAGCATGTTGTTAATCATACCAACGTAAGATTAGATTTCATGCAAATTAATTATGCGCTTTCCTAATGCAAATTTTAAAATTTTTCAGCTGCTTCTGTTTCTGCTCAAGTTAATGCTATTGAGCCACTTAATGGCAGTAACTTCCAGAAATAGAAGTTTACACTTATGACGACTTTTCAGCTCTTGGATCTGGACTACGCGTTCAAATTCGATGAGCCTGTCGCTCCTACTGAAGGGGGGGGACAATTTTGATGACAAAATGAAGGAGTATAAAACTAATGCTGAGAAGTGGGAGCGGTCTAACCGTGTTTCACTTGCTGTAATGAAGAACTCCATCAGTGAAGCCATAAGGGGAGCAATCCCTGAAAAGGAAAGGGTGAAGGACTATTTGTCCTCCATCGAGGATCACTTTAAGGGGTCCTCTAAGGATTATGCTACCACAATGATGCACAGGCTCATGAACACTAAGTACAATGCTACTGGAAATGTCCGTGAGCACATTATGACCATAATCAATATTGCTGCCAGACTTAAGACAATGGACATGGCAATTTCTGATGGTTTCGTTGTCCATTACATTATGATGTCTCTTCCTAAGCAATTTGAAGCTTTCAAGGTGGATTATAACACCATTAAGGACAAGTGGACCATGAGCGAGTTGATCGCTAATGTTTCACAAGAGGAAGAGAGGCTCAAAGCTGAGGGGGCTACTGATTTTGTGAATCAAGTCGGCTCCTCAAATAAAGCTGGTCCCTCTAGAAATAGAGGTGGCTACAAAGGAAAGGGAAAGAAGGAGCAAGCCTACTCCCCTTATCAGAAGCAACAGAAGCCACAGCACCCACAACATCCTAAGGCGCCTAAAAACGCTTCAGGTCCTGGGAGCTTAAATGGACAGAAGAAAAATGATGAGTGTTACTTTTGTCAGTCAAAGGACCATTTCAAAGATGATTGTCCTGGATGGCTGAAATGGCTCGCCAAGAAAGGTACTTATGAAATTACTTTTGTTGATGAAGTATTTTATGCTGATTTTCCTATAAATTCTTGGTGGATTGATTCTGGTGCTTCTGTGCACGTTATGAATTCCTTGCAGGGATTCCATATGTTGAGAAGTCTCAGAGGGGAAAGAAGCCTAAGAGTGGCTAATAGGATGGAAGCCGAAATTCAAGCTATTGGATCAGTTTCTTTAGTTTTGAATAATGGTTTTGTAATGAAACTTAATGATGTTCTTTATGTTCCCTCGATGAGAAGAAACTTAATTTTCATTTCATTATTAGATAATGATGGATATTCTTGTAATTTTGGACACGGAAAGTGTCTGATTTATTTTAATAATGATAATGTTGGTTGTGCCATCCGACACGACAAACTTTATATGTTATCCCTGCAAGATTCTCTTATATCCATGAATGTATGTGATGTGAATAAAAAGCGCAAGCGAATTGATGAGACTTCATCGAAATTGTGGCACTGTCGTTTGGGCCACATTTCGAGGAAGAGAATTGAATGTCTCATTAAAGATGAAATTCTCCACCCTCTAGACTTTAATGATTCGGATGATCATTGTCTTGATTGTATCAAAGGCAAGTATGTAAAGCAAATAAAGAAAGGTGCTACTCGAAGCACAGGGATTTTAGAATTAATTCATACTGACATATGTGGTCCTTTCCCTGTGACATCAGTAGATGGTTTTGATTCTTTCATTACGTTCACCGATGATTACTCACGTTATGGCTATATCTATCCTATTAAAGAAAGATCGGAAGCACTTGATAAATTTAAGATATTTAAGGCTGAAGTCGAAAATCAGCACAATCTAAAGATTAAAGTAGTGCGCTCGGATCGTGGGGGAGAGTATTATGGGCGACACGCAACTTATGGGTAGATTCCTGGTCCTTTTGCCAGGTTCCTGCAAGAAAATGGTATAGTCGCCCAATACTCAATGCCCGGTGATCTGCAGCAAAATGGAGTAGCGGAAAGAAGAAACCGCACACTTATGGACATGGTTCGAAGTATGTTGAGTTACTCCACTTTGCCTATAAAGTTATGGATGGAAGCATTAAAGACCGCTGCACACATACTCAATCGGGTTCCCAGTAAATCGGTGCCTAAAACACCTTATGAATTATGGACTGAGAGAAAACCAAGTTTGAACTACCTCCATGTGTGGGGTTGTGCAGTTGAAGCTAAAGTATTTAATCCACAAATTGGAAAATTAGATCCCAAGACTGTGAGTTGTCATTTTATTGGCTACCCTGATAGGTCTAAAGGGTACTGATTCTATTGTCCAGATCGTACCGCAAAATTTGTAGAGACAAGGCACGCTGTGTTCTTGGAAAATGATGGCATCAGTGGCGACTTGGAGCCTAGGAAAATTGATTTTGAGGAGAAGCGGATTTATGTTGCTTCACCGCTAATCCAACAGACTGATTTTCCAATGCCCCAACTGGTTGTGCCCACAGTTGATCCTGTAGTTGCAACTCCTGTTGCGTCTCCAGTTAATTCTGTGGCTACTCCTTCTGTTGAGGGCTCTGAAAATACAAGTGCAATACCTAATGATGAGCCTTCACAGCCCTCTGTGACAATTAATGAACAGCCTAATGAGCCTGCTAATGAACCTGTCAGGAGATCAGGACGAGTGAGGAGATCTGCTATCCCAAGTGATTATGAGGTTTACTTGAATGAGGATGATCTTGGGAAGGTGGATGATCCTAGCTCTTATAAAGAAGCTATGAAGATTAAGGATTCATCCAAGTGGCTAGATGCCATGAAAGATGAAATTAAGTCTATGGGCGATAATGGTGTATGAGACTTAGTGGAAATTCCTAATGGAGCCAAAACAGTAGGCTGCAAATGGGTCTACAAAACAAAACGTGACTCCAAAGGGAATATCGAAAGGTTTAAGGCGAGACTTGTAGCGAAAGGGTTTACATAGAGAGAAGACATTGACTATAATGAAACCTTTTCTCCTGTCTCAACTAAAGATTCATTTAGAATCATAATGGCGCTCACAGCACATTTCGATTTAGAGTTGCACCAAATGGACATTAAAACTGCATTCCTGAATGGAGACTTGTATGAGGACGTTTACATGACACAACCGGAAGGTTTTGTTGTGGAAGGCGAGGAACATTTGGGATGCAAGCTAAGGAAATCCATATATGGCCTGAAGCAAGCTTCTAGACAATGGTACCTTAAGTTTGATGAAGTCATAAGGAAATTTGGATTTAAGGAGAACAATGTTGATAATTGTACATATGTTAAGTTCAGGGGGAGTAATTACACCTTCTTAATTCTTTATGTGGATGATATATTATTGGCCAGCAGTAGTGTGGACATGTTGCGGGAAACTAAAAGATTTCTCTCGTCCAATTTTGATATGAAAGATCTCGGTGAAGCATCTTATGTTCTTGATATTGAAATTCACCGAGATAGGTCCAAAGGAACATTAGGTTTATCACAAAAGGCATACATTGACAGAATACTAAAGAGATACAATATGCATAAATGCTCTGCCTCGCCTGCTCCTATTATTAAGGGCGATAAGTTTGGGAAATTTCAATGCCCAAAGAATGACTATGAATCTGATCAGATGAAGGTTGTACCTTACGCTTCTGCTGTCGGAAGTATTATGTATGCTCAAGTATGTACGCGCCCTGATTTAGCTTTTGTTACCGGGATGCTTGGCAGATATAAGTCAAATCCAGGACCGGACCACTGGAAAGCCGTTAAGAAAGTCCTGCGCTATATGCAAGGCACTAAAGGTCACATGCTCACATATAGAAAAAGCGATAACCTTGAGGTTGTCGGTTATTCTGATGCTGATTTTGCGGGGCGTAAAGACACTAAGAAGTCCACATCAAGCTATATTTTCACCCTCGCAGGAGCAGGAATTTCATGGAAAAGTGTAAAGCAAACGCTTACTGCATCGTCGACAATGTAGGCTGAATTTGTGGCATGTTATGAGGCTACCGGGCAGGCCGTATGGCTTAAGAACTTTATCCCGGGATTGAGAGTGGTAGACAGCATTTCTAGACCACTCATTTTGTACTGCGACAATCAACCCGTAGTTTTCTATTCGAGTAACAACAAGTCGAGTGTGGCTGCCAAGCACATTGACATAAAGTATCATGTTGTGAAAGATAGAGTCCAGGATCAAACAATTAAGGTTGAGCATATTGGAACTAAATTTATGCTTGCGGATCCACTCACAAAAGGCTTACCACCCAATATTTTTCATGATCATGTTGCCGGCATGGGTTTATTGGAGAGCCTGTGATCCTGGAATAAGAGGACCATATAAAGTAACCAACTCCCATGAAGAATTATGTTATCCGATCGATATAGAATGAAGCACTATAAGTACTGATGTCCAGCGGTATTTAATTGACTGTTGTGACGCATTACTTTGGTGTGAACTTTTATTGAGAGAGGGCTTATGATGTTTAGCCTTACGATCAAGGAGGAGAATGTTAGGTTTTGATCTCAGGCAAAACTGCCGAGACGAGGGAGACGTGGGGAAACCCACGTCCACCGTTGTGCAGCGCCCTGATCGGGGGTGCGTAACTGACATGGTTACGGTCCCCCGTTGCAACAACGCTATAAAAAGGATGGGTTCCGGCCTCTCACGTTTAGTCGTTCGTTCCCGTGAGAATCACAAACCCTGAACAAACCCTAAAGCGACCCGATCCACTGAGCGCTGCTAGCAACGGGAAGGCCGTCGCCGCCGCCTCTGCAGGACTCCGCCGGCGACACCCCGTACACCGGCGACACTGCGGTCTTCACCGACTCTACCTCACGCCTGCATCACGCAGGCTCGAGTCTTCGCTCATGGCGTTCATCGGCGACCGTAAGTTCCCCGATCTCATGAATTCCTAGGTGTTCTAGTGTTAGGCTAGCAGTTTTCGTGATGTGCATGAGGATTGAGGACTCACACTAATGACTAGTAAAAGATGAAAATAATACTTGGGAATACATCTCTACCTATCTAGACATTTTAATAGTAAGATTCACAAGAAAACCCGATTTTTCTTGACTTTGGCCTCTTTGGTGCATCTCTTGATCCGAGGTTTTTGGCTAGGATTCTACTGTGTTCTATCTTGTTATGACATGTGAGAATACACCTAGAGCCATCTTGATCATTTTTTACCTACGAGTAAGTTGTATTCACCGTTTAGGATTTTTGCTCGGTTTTGGTGCAATCCTCTAACAAATTGAAAAAGGTCACAACTTTGACCATAATTTTTATGATCATTTATTGGAATAGCTTATTGATTCTCTAGAGAAAGTCCCTACAAAATTTCATATCATTTAGATTTACGGATCAAAAGTTTTCGCGATTTCGTTTTTGAAATCGTGCTGAAAACACTATTTACCTTGATTTTACTGTAGCAGCGGAAGTATCGCGATTACTATAACGGTAGTACCACAATTATAACGGCGCTAGTTTCAATTTTTCTTGAGTTTTTAGTGTCTCGAATTGCTAGTTTTTGTAGTGACCTTCCATCCTAATCTTTATAGCTCCGTAGCTATTGAAGCGAATGATTTGTAAATACTTGGAGGAAATTAGAAGGCATCATTCATGCCCTCTGTTGCCATATTCAATCTTTCAGTGGGTGAACTGTTCAATGCTACCTCGTTAGAGTGCCTCTCTTTTCCTAACAATGATTTACATGGAGTACTTGATGGTGCAGACATCGTCCAACTCACTAATCTGGTTACCCTCGATCTAGGAGGGAACAGACTCAGTGGCAAGATCCCTGATTCGATAGGCCAGCTCAAGAAATTGGAGGAGCTCCATTTGGACCGAAATGACATTTCTGGACAGCTGCCATCGGCTTTGAGCAACTGCACTAGTCTCAGAACCATCAACCTCAAGAGCAACAACTTATAGGGGGAGCTTGCCAGGGTCAATTTCTCCACCCTGCTCAATCTTAAGAGTCTAGATCTTATGATGAACAGCCTCACTGGCACAATTCCAGAAAGCATCTACTCTTGTACCAATCTGACTGCACTATGGCTATCCTCAAACAAGCTCCATGGCCAGCTCTCAGCAAGAATAAGCAATCTGAAGTATCTCTCCTTCCTATCACTTGTTGACAACTCCTTTACACACATCACAAATGCACTTCAGATCCTCAAGAGCTCCAGGAACCTCACCACCCTGCTTATTGGGCACAACTTCATGCGTGAGACCATGCCTGAGGATGAAACAATTGTTGGTTTTCAGAATCTTCAGGTATTGGCCGTAGAAAATTGCCAATTGTTTGGAAAAATACCTCGTTGGATATCAAAGCTCACAAATTTGGAGATGTTTCTTTTATACGGCACCCAACTCAGTGGATCAATACCAACTTGGATGAATAACCTAAAGTTCCTGTTCTATCTAGACATATCAAACAACAACCTTGCAGGGGAAATCCCAACATCATTGATGGAGATTCCGATGTTAAAATCAGGTAACATGGCAGCCCAATTGGACACAAGATGCTTTGTGCTGCCTGTCTATGAGATTCCACCGCTTCAATACTTCATGCCCAGTGCTTTCCCTAAAGTTCTGAATCTAGGCAACAATAAACTCACCGGTGCAATCCCCCGGAGATTGGTCAGTTGAAAGCAATCATTTCACTCAATTTGAGCTTTAATATATTATCCGGAGATATCCCACAAGCAATCTGCAACCTCACAAACCTGCTGGTTCTTGACTTGTCCAGCAATCATCTTACTGGTACAATCCCATCGGCACTGAACAATCTGCACTTCCTTTTTGAACTCATTTCTTACAATGACTGAATGACCTAGAGGGGCCTATTCCAACAGGAGGCCAATTTGATACATTCCTAAACTCTAGTTTTGATGGCAACCCAAAGCTATGCGGTTCTATGCTTATTCACCACTGTGATATAGCAGAAGCAGCTCCAGTCTCCATTGTCTCAACAAAACAATGCAGCGACAAGGTCATCTTTGCGATTGCCTTTGGTTTGTTTTTTGGAGTAGGAGTGCTATATGATCAGCTAGTCATATCCAGACTTTACTGCTAATCCTACTTCAATTGAAGTGGGCTAAGAGAGTTTGTGTAGGCCGATACATATGCAATTTATAGGGCTAAGCCTAGCAACATACAGCTACGACGACGTAGTTGTTTTCACCGTCTCCAACCATGGTCTGATCTCGGCTGGTTTTAACTTCAGCAAGGCCAAGTCAGTGCCTCAGCAACAAGATCAAGTGACAGGCATTTCTGGAATATGTTCTTTCCCATGTTGTGACTTGTGAGCCACATTTGGTCGCGGAGGCACTCTTCTGTTCCAAAAGTTGAAACTGGATTTGCTAAAAAAACAGTTGAAATAACTGAAGCAATGGGCAACTTGGTGGACTTAGAGCACTTTCGACCGAAGTAGTATGAAATCTGTTAGTAACTGAACCTTGTCGATGTTACAAGTGTGTAACTATACTTTCACTATGAACTTTGTTGAAAGTATGTACTGCTTTGTTGTTTTTTTAGAAAACAGAGAGTTTCCTATTTCCATTAAAACAAGCCAAGTTTCAGTCGAATTCTTTCTCTCTTTTTTTGCGGGGAATTTCAGTCGAATTCATTCACGAACTTATCTTTTCTTCTGTAAAAAAATTGCATGCAGCTGGATCATTGCGTCACAAAAAATTAAAAAAGGCCGTAGCTAGTACAGAAAAAACCATAAGTTAAAAAATTACATATTAACCAGGAACAGAGATCACTGCATGTGCCCTCGGCCGGGCGAGCTCCCAAGTCTTCGGCGTCCAACCGCTGGACTCCGGTGCGTGTGCGGCTGGGTGCGCCGCGCCGGCGATGAGTCACCGTGAACTGCTGTTTTGCACTTGGGCGTGGGAGGATGGGGGCTTGGGGACGGCTCGTGTCGTGTGCCGTGTGCGCGCGACGAGGGGAGGAACCGGGCCTTGCGTAACGAGACGCGGATTGGGCCTAAGGTGCTGCAAATTTGGGCCAAGAGTGAAGACGTGGTCGGTTTCGCCCACTGGGGACATTTGGGCTGGGCTTTTGTTAGCGACGGTTCGTACTGTCTTTTCCATGGTTTTTAGTTATGACCGACGAATAGTAGTAGCTGATAAATAGTAGTGTATTATGTAAGAAAAATGGTACAATAAAAGACACTACAATATTTGAACTGGCATACGACTTATGGAATTATGATATAATAAAATACAACGTATGTTATAACATATAAAAGTGCAAAGTTGTGGCTGATGAGTACTAGTGACTGATAGAAGTAGTTTATGAAAGTCGAAGTATTTGTATTAGTTGTGACTTCTAAGATGGTGAGGAGCTCCAATCAGATGTTATGAATGTGGTGAGCTGAACTATATTAAGATGAATTGCCCTAAACTGAGGAGCAAGGCGGTCAAGGATGACAAGGCACCAACTTGTCGCTTTCAAATCAAGATTGATCCAAACAAGAAGCGCAATTATCGCAGAGCAGTCAACAAGATAATTTTATCACTTGATGAGATTGTTTTGAGTGATGATGATTTTGAAGCGACGATGCGAGCAATGGTAAGAAGGTAAAGGAGGTGGACTTTATAAAGATGTGTTTTATAGCCAACAGTGAGGAGCTTGACGATGATGATCTTTACCGTGATCCTGATGAGATAAAATCTTCTTATACTAATTTATGTTGTGTTGTGCTTAGGTTCACAGAGGAGCTCAAAAAGGATAAAAAGAAAAGTAAAAAATCATGATTTCGTTGTTGAGAGCTTAAATTCTAAAATCAATAAACTTAGAGCCTCTATTCCTGATGATGATTCTTGTGAGTCTTGCCAAATTTTACATTCTGAGTTAGAGACTGCTAGAATAATTAATATATCAAACTTGGTTCAACTTAGTGATGTAACAGCTAGACTTGATGAGTTAAGATTAGCACATGACTCTTGTGATAAAAAATTAAAACTTGCAAATAATAAAATTGAAAAGTTCAAATCTAATTTTTCTACACATTTAGAATGAAGTATTTCAAATACTCAATCTAAAGCTTATTCTAAATGTAAATTGTAGAAGCTAGACTTAATTCATTTCAGCAAACAATTCAACAGATGCTTTATTATGAGATATCTTCTTGCTCTAATTATCCTAAGTTTAACACGGAAATATTAATGTTGTAGGGGTGGCCCCCACCTAAACCCAACAGGCCTGTTAGAAGGTTGTAAGGCCCAGAGAGGGACGTGTAATGACATAAGTGTCCCTAAGGGGGATGCTCAAATGTAAGGGTACTATTGTAAAAACTCTCCCCATGAGGGTATATATATATACACGATACCAGCCATGGGGAAAACCCTAAGCATTGCTCACCTAACTCTTCACTACCATACCTCTCTCTCTCTCTGTTTGGTCTATAGCCACAACAATAAACAATGACTAGACAACTTAATGATTTTGCTGAAAAAAGATTGGCTCAGTCTAGTGCTTCTAAAATTTTTGTGAATGAACCTATTAAATGCACTGCTTGTCCCACTTTGGTTAAAGAAAATGAGTATCTTAAGGACACCTTAGAGAGATTATTTTTTGGCAAGAAAAATCTGAATATGATTCTAGACAAGTCAAAAACAAGTGTGAAAAATCGTGGTCTAGTATTTAATTTTGTTGAGCATGCCAAAAATAGTCTACCTAAAGTTGTTAAGGTCATAGAAAGTGGGATAATTGAAAAAAATGAGTCATAAAACTATGTTTAAATCTGCTGATTTTGTGAAAAAAATCATCGAATAATGTTATAGGTGCTAGTTTATCTTCTCAAAAAAAATTTGGTAATGGTAAATTTCAATGCACCTATTGTGGAAGAGATGGACACTTGTGTGAATTTTGCTTTAGGTAAGCTAAGAAAGAAAAGAAGGAAAGATTGAATGCTTTAAAACAAAAATGTGCAACCTCTTTTGTTCCTAGAGCAAATGCGAATGCTAGGTTTTTAGAGAACTTTTATGATGTCTTTAAATCTACTTCATATGCTAGATTGTGATTTAATTCAAATAATTCATGTTCTTTTCGGCATTCTAATAACTCAATGCATGTGATTTTGGTTCTAGCTTTGTTACTCCTGTTCGTCATGTGTCTCAGTAATAGATTCCTAGATCTTACTTCACTAACCCCAATACTGTGAGACCGATGTTTTCTGTGATGTAAGAATAGTTAACAATGATAGAGAACATGAGATAGATTGGGTTATGGTCTTTTACATCATTGCTTGATTGAAACACTTGATGGTTCTTCTCTATCTTTATTTGCTTATAAGAGATTTCACTTTTTGAGGGACTATGTGAAAAAGGTGATGTTATCCTACACCTTATTGAGTTAGATTCTCAAGTTGCTGATATTCTTTCAAAATCTCTTGATACTTCTCGTTTTGCTCATTTGCGAAGTGAGTTGGGTGTGTTACATCTAATGCGATTATTCTGAGGGAGAGCTTGTTATTTAAAAAAATTTCAAAAGCTTTGTTTATTATACTTGTCAAATAAATCAACAAGTCCAATCAATTGAAAATAAATGAGTTGTAGAGCTCTATTTATCATATTTACTCATATGTTATGTAGTTTTGATCATGACATGGTTATAATTAATTTGTTATACTTGAACTAAAATATGACATGGCGAAATATGTTTGACTAGATTAATTACAGATAGTATTGTGCAATGTTTATCGAAAAGATTAGCTTGATTGTGAGACTTATTTTAAATCTTGGTTGTGAGACTCACATGTTTCATATTGTAATCTCTTTATATTCACTTAATTTGGTTGATAGAAGTAATTTATAAAAGTATTTGTATTAGTTTTACCTTCTAAGAGTAGAAATTAGAAGCCAAATTCAATATAAATAGACCCTCACGTGGGAGTGCGACCGGCAGAAAGACATTGGGGGATTGATTGATGAATGGTTTGTAATGTACGACAAAACAGTACACTATGTAGGGGTGCAAACGGGTCGGATTCGGATGGATATTGTTATTACCATATCCTAACCCATATTTTTTCCCTCCGGATTCGGTAGCAATCGGATTCGGTGCCGGATCGGTCACGATTAACCCGAGCCGTTTGCACCCCTATTTGTTTGTAAGGAATGCATGCAGTACAACAAATGGAGTAGGAGGACGTACTGTCAAGAACTTGATGTTACTACTTAATAGCTGATGTGGAAGATTTTATTTTACCATTGCAAAAGAAAATGTATCGTCAAATAGTAGCACTAACCTGAAATCAAACTTGAAGACGTATCGGATTCGGACGGATATTGCTGTTACCATATCCTAACCCATATTTTTTTTTTCTGAATTCGGTACCAATCGAATTCGGTGCCGGATCGATCGGGATTAACCCGACCCGTTTGCACCCCCTAACACTATGTATTAGCTAACAGAGGACCGTGCTTCAGCACTTCAGCTAAGTCCAGGTCCAGGTTCTCGATCGGCCATACTGGCTGATGGTTGATGCCACCACCAGTACAGCTAGTTCATTATTGCACCGCATTGCACGGTAAGGCAAAACGCACACACAGACGCAACTCGGTCCCTTCTCGTCTGTAACTTATGGATTTTTCTAAATAAATTAATGGATAGTTTTTCATCATTTATTAGAATAATTTTTTAAAATAACTTATCTATTTATCGATTATCTATATAAATATTTACACTAAAACTAAAAAAAAGAGATGTATAGCAGCGACGCATTGATTCTCTCCGTGCAGAGGGGGCGAATTGATCCTCAACGGTTCAGTTTCTCAATAAAACATACTGCCATACAGACTCGGTTAATTTCAAGACTCACAACGGAGTCAAGATGAAAAAAAAAATAGTGGAACGCGCACATAATTATCGTCCCAATTACTAACGCTCGTTAGTGCTTCCAACTATCATCGAAGATTTCGCACGCATTTATTGTTCGTTCATTTAGGCTGAAAATATGACTTATATTTAAAATTATATTGTAACTGACTGAAATTATACTGTAACTGACTGAAATTATATTTGTGGGCTGTGCAAGTCACATTCGCAGCCGCACCTGGATTTCCTCACTGGGCGCGCTTGGATCCATGCGTGGGAGATTTCTTCCCTGGATCTGCTCAGTGGTGGCGCATAGGCGTCGCTTTGTGGTTTCTTCAGTAGCGGACATTGCAGGGAGCGACTCGTCGTAGAGTTCAAGGGTGGCTATGCCATGGCCTTAAGGCGCGCAGGTCCCCGGCGGGTTGGTGGCAGTCTATTTTGTGAGTGGGTAGTACGTGAGGTGCTATGGAGGTGCTGGCGAAAGCCTTACCGGTGATCTTACCGGTCTCGACAACGATGACGCATTCGGGCGCCATTTTCCTTCCTGGAGGTGTTGTCATGGTGCCCCATAGCCCTCATGTTTACTGATCTCCAGGTGAAAACCTTGTCTCGGTGAGACGGGCGGCGTCAGCGACTCTCGTCGTCTCCTTGGAGGCGTCGCCTCGGAGGTCCTTCTTTACGCACAGTAGACCGAAGGTTTGAGGGCACGGTCGGAAAAGGATAGGGGCTTGGTTGGTTATAAGGACGGAGAAGAAGTTATGAAGCTTTGTCTTTCTAGCTTTTTTTATAGTCCTTAAGCTTTATTTCTTGTTGTTTTTTGCTCCTCAGGTTTTGAGGAATTGAGTCTAAGAGCTCGTGTATCTGTTGGCTGTGTATATCTCTCGTGGATATAGAGGCCGGATTTTATATCCTTTATCTAAAAAAAACTTTTCTTCTGTAAAAAAATTGCACGCAGCTGGATCATTGCGTCACAAAAAATTAAAAAAGGTCGTAGCTAGTACATATTAACCAGGAAGAGAGATCACTGCATGTGCCCTCGGCCGGGCGAGCTCCAGGTCTTCGGCGTCCAACCGCTGGACTCCGGTGCGTGTGCGGCTGGGTGCGCCGCGCCGGCGATGAGTCACCGCGAACTGCTGTTTCGCACTTGGGCGTGGGAGGATGGGGGCTTGGGGACGGCTCGCGTCGTGTGCCGTGTGCACGCGACGGGGGGAGGAACCGGGCCTTGCGCAACGAGACGCAGATTTGGGCCTAAGGTGCTGCAAATTTGGGCCGAGAGGTGGCGACGTGGTCGGTTTTTCCCACTGGGGAAATTTGGGCTGGGTTTCTGTTAGAGCCTGTTCGTGTTGTTTTTTGCTGATGATTTTTAGTTATATCTGATAAATAGTAGTGACTGATAAAAATAACTGATAAATAATAGTATATTATGTAAAAAAATGGAATAACAAAAGGCACGACAATATTCGAACCGCCATACGACTTACGGAATTGTGACATAATAAAATACAAAGTGTGTTATAACATATGGAAGTGTAAAGTTGTGACTGATGAATAGTAGTGGCTGATAGAAGTAATTTATAAAAGTTAAAATATTTATATTAGTTTTAACTTCTAAGAGTAGAAATTAGAAGCCAAATTCAATATAAATAGACCCTCACGTGGGAGTGCGACCGGCAGAAAGACATTGGGGGATTGATTGATGAATGGTTTGTAATGTACGGCGAAACAGTACACCATGCATTAGCTAACAGAGGACCGTGCTTCAGCACTTCAGCTAAGTCCAGGTCCAGGTTCTCCATCGGCCATACTGGTTGATGGTCGATGCCACCACCAGTACAGCTAATTCATTATTGCACCACATTGCACGGTAAGGCAAAACACACACAGATGCAACTCGGTCCCTTCTTGCCTGATTTTTTCTAAATAAATTAACGGATAGTTTTTCATCATTTATTAGAATATTTTTTCAAAATAATTTATCTATTTATCGATTATCTATATAAATATTTACACTAAAACTAAAAAAACAGAGATGTGTAGCAGCGACGCATTGATTCTCTCCGCGCGGAGGGGGCGCATTGATCCTCAACGGTTCAGTTTCTCAATAAAACATACTGCCATACAGACTCGGTTAATTTCAAGACTCACAACGGAGTCAAGATGAAAAAAAATTAGTGGAACCAGTACATAATTATCGTACCAATTACTAACGCTCGTTAGTGCTTCCAACTATCATAAAAGATTTCGCACGCATTTATTGTCCGTTCATTTAGGCTAAAAAAAATATGACTTATGGTAAAAATTGCATTGTAGTTGGCTGAAATTATATTGTACCTGATGGTGACTTATTTGACGTAATTAAATTTAAATTTTTAAAAATAAAAAATAGGTTAGCCCATCATGAATAATGCAAACGAATACGAAAAAAGAACTGGCAAAAAAGCTCAAAAATGCTAAAAAACCAAGAAAAGACGAAACTTAGGAATAGTAAAAAATAAACCAAAAACCAGAAGCTGAAGCCGAAATGAGGGGCCTTAGAACACAAGAACTTCTCCGCAGGAAACATATGGATTCGTGAAGGGAATCTCGAAAAATATTTGTGTTTTTTTAGGACCTCTTGAATTTGTATGATTATGAAAACACAGATATAAGAAAACGTACGATTGAAATGTTATGACCCGTTGAATTTCACATAAATCAAAACCACTGGAATTGCTGGACGCCTCATTCAAAAAATGAAGGAATTTTAATATTAAATTTTAATTGACTAGATAGAGAATGGAGAGAGGAAGAGAGAATATGTATTGGAACTCTCAAAGGAATTGATTTTTTAAAAAACTAAGGGAGAAGCTTTGCCACTCATTTTAAAGAGAAGAGAAATGCATCGATCCAAAAAGGAATACACCAAAAACACCAACAATGATCCCAAGATAGGGAAACTTCACCGGGAAGGACCTCCAAAGCAGGAACTCCTACCAACACACCAATTGCACCCACAAGCAAGCACCTTGTGGATCAACAACGAAAACACCTCCCCTTACAACCAAATGAAGCCTAGGGTTGCTAATCATAGGGCAAGGCACAGAATTGAAAAACCATGATTGTTGCAGGGGCTTGAAAATACAACCAACAACACTAGGGTGCTCACTACGGCAGCAGTCACACCACGACTTATTGGAGTGAACCTACCATTGATTGCGCCAGCACCAGCTGAACATTGGATGGCTACCACCAACATGACAAGACACAACAAAAGTACGTGGAACCAAAATTAGCGCAAAGCAACCATAGGATGATCGACAGGACATCTTCGGGAAGATGAGGATGCGGCACCAAATAGTTACGGCTTGCCTCAGTCAGTAATTGGACCAAACTGCACACACGAGAGCCTCCACTATGATTGGATTGCTCTAGGACACGATAAGCATCAAGTACCCGCTCCTTGGGTATGCCCGCTCCTTAGGACAACGGCACATAACAAGCACCCCCAATTGGCAAATGGATCGGTCCTTCCCTTGATGCACCCCGCTGCATGTTGTGTCGCTGTCGCCAACAGCACACCGCCTCCATTGCGCCACCCACCGAGCCGTCCCGACATTGGGGTAGCCTACCCTGACTCCCATTGTGACACCTGTGTGCACCTCGTGAGATTCTGATGGGCTGCACCACCAGCGACTGACTCGACCTGACCCTGGGGAGGTGACCTAGTCGAACCGGAGGAGGGATGGTGCCCTACCACGCCGCTGGCACACAGCACGACCTCTGACCTGCATTTGGCAGTACTAGAGTGGAGTCCCCACTGTCATTGCTGCCACTAAATAGCTATAGTGGCGAAAAGGAGGGAGCAACAACAATAGACGATGCCCATGAAACGCTGGCATCGGCGTCCTTGTGTGACCTACCATCGCTGCTAGGGGCGAAGCATGACCCCCTAGCTAGAGCCGAAGCATGACCTCGTAGATAGAACTCCCCAAAGTAGTGCCTTCAGATCCTGATAGATCTACTTGTTATCTACTTCGCCAGCTACCTTGACACAAACAAGTGCCACAGCATAGAGAAGCTCGATGAAAAACTGCGCCGACGATGAGTGCAGGAGCATGGCGACTCCTGCGTGGATTTTGTAGGCGTTGGCAGCACGCAACCTTTGCTCTCCCATAACAATGCTGCCACCGACTACGCTCAGGACCTAGCGGTGAGGCGCCCAAATCTGCGAACTCCGAGCGAGAGAAGGCAGCTGATCCGGAGAGGGAGATGAGTGGAGGAACAGTGGCGGTCTCAAACGGTGACAACAGTCCTAGACAGTAGCCACGGCGCAGCGGATCTGAGGCACAGACGACGGATCTAAGAGAGAGAGAGAGAGGAGGGGAAAGAGAGAGATGGGAAGGAAAGTAAAGTAGCTACGGAAGGCACCACCGTTGGCGGTTGGCCTATGGCCACCCTAGTGACGGTGAGAGGGCGAGGTGGTTGGAAGAGGTTTGTTTGGTGCCTATTGTATCACCTCTGTGTCACAACGTAGAACGATGCTCAGGAGGGCAAGTGCTTGCCTAAGCAATGAGTTTCAAAGGAATTGATAACATGATGTTAGACTTCATAGTAGAATTCCTTTAAATTTTATAGGATTATTTCTATCATAGGAATTTTTCTTTTGGATTGAATCTCTTCATTTCTTCTTTGAAATTCCATTGAATTAAAGAGGCGGGGCAACATCCATGATAAATGACTAGGGAGATCTTCTAGCGACGTAGTCTAGGCTCTCAATGACTAGGGACACTGATTGCTGTGCCTGGGAGGGCATCACCTGCAATGGGGATGGGAAGGTCATTGAGGTCTCCCTGGCATCAAGAGGCCTTGAAGGGCGCATCTCACCATCCCTTGCCAACCTCACCGGCCTGATGCGCCTCAACCTCTCATACAACTTGCTCTCCGGCGGCCTTCCGTTGGAACTCATGTCCTCCAGCAGCATCGCCATCCTTGATGTCAGCTTCAACCACCTCAGCGGGGGCCTGCAAGTGCTGCCACTGTCAACTCCTACCCGTCCACTACAGGTACTGAATGTCTCGAGCAACCTGTTTACTGGAGAATTTCCATCAACCACATGGAAGATGGTGAACAATATGGTTGTGCTCAATGCAAGCAACAATAGCTTCACTGGGCACATACCATCTTCTTTCTGCCTTTCCTCACGGTCCCTCGCTGTGCTCGACCTTTGTAACAATCAGTTCAGTGGTAATATTCCCCCTGGACTAGGTGATTGCTCCATGCTCAGAGTGCTCAAGGTTGGCCACAACAACCTCAGTGGGACTCTCCCAGATGAACTCTTCAATGCAACCTCGTTGGAGTACCTCTCCTTGCCCCACAACGTCTTGCAAGGAGCACTGCCTCCAGCACATTTAGCCAAACTCAGTAATCTGGCTATCCTTGATCTTGCGGAGAATGGGTTTAGTAGCAACATCCCAGATTCTATTGGGCAGCTCAAGCGATTGAAGGAGCTCCACTTAAACAGCAATAACATGTCTAGAGAGCTACCGTCAGCTCTGAGTAAATGCAAAACTATCACAACCATCAATCTCAGCAAAAACAACTTCTGGGGAGAGCTCACAAAGGTGAAATTCTCCTCCCTATTAAATCTGAAAAATTTAGACCTGATCTTCAACAACTTCACTGGCACAATTCCAGAAAGCCTCTATTCTTGCAGCAATCTTACCGCACTGAGACTATCTACCAACAACTTCCATGGCCAGATCTCACCGAGAATAAGCAATCTGAAGTCCCTCACCTTCCTATCACTTAGTTACAATTTCTTTACAAATATCACAGATGCAATTCAGATCCTCAAGAGCTCTAGGAACCTCATTACTCTTCTAATTGGGGGCAACTTCAGGCATGAGACCATGCCAGAGTATGAAATGTTTGGTGGCTTTGAGAATCTTCAAAGTCTTGCCATAGAGGATTGCTCGTTGTCTGGAAAAATACCTCATTGGATATCAAAGCTCAAAAATTTGAAACAATTATCTTTACGCAACAACCAACTCAGTGGATCAATACCTGCCTGGATTAATAGCCTAAGCTTCCTCATCTATCTAGATGTAGCCAATAACCGTCTCACAGGAAAGATCCCAACACAATTGATGCAGATGCCAATGCTGAAAGCAGAAAAGAGCATAGCCCATTTAGACCCAGGAATCTTTGAGTTGCCTTTATATCATACTCCATCACGTCAATACCGCACGATCAGCGCTTTCCCAGAAACGCTGAATCTAGGCAACAATAAATTCACCGGTGTGATCCCCCCCGAGATTGGTCAGTTGAAAGCACTCCACTCACTCAACTTGACTTACATGGGCCTATTCCAACTAAAGGTCAGTTTAGCACGTTTCCAAACTCCAGTTTTGCTGGGAACTCAAAGCTGTGTGGCTCTATGCTTATTCACCACTGTAATTCAGCAGAAGAAGCTCCGGTTTCCATTATGTCCGCAAAACAATGCAGCAGCAAGGTCATCTTTGCAGTTGCCTTTGGTGTGTTCTTTGCCATAGGAGTGCTATATGATCAGATAGTCTTATCCAGATTTTTTTGGATAAGCCTACATCACTTCTAGATTATATGTATGCAATGGACAGAGCTAAACCCAGCAACAAATAGCCACGACTTCGTATCTGTTCTCGCCAACAATGGCCTGATCACGAGCGGCTCTAACTACTTTTACTGCTAGTCTTCTCCGAAGTTGTACCAAATGTTGGAAGAAATTTGTTCTTGAGGGTAATTTCTACTGCATCTCCCTGTCTTTAGCAGATTTCTATTTGGGCCTTACATCTTTTTATTCCTTCCATCAGGGTTCACATCTTTCAATCCACCTGCAATTTGGATCTTATTAATATATTTGTGGAGTCTTTTGAAGCTGTCATACTGTTCTCTGGTTGAACGATGAAAGTATGCAGTGTTTGTTTTCCTAGCAAGCAGCCTTGATTACAAGGTGTTTTGTTTTGTTTTTGTGTTTTTTTGGTGTTTTCTTTTGCATCGTTACTAATTTGCCAGAGTAAATGTTGTGCTGTGCGAAATGAAACAGTGGGTGTCCAGGGTAATCGATGTTTCTTTTGATCAGTGGTGGATCCAGGTTAAAAAAAACTAGTCATTACTTCACCATATTGCTAACTTTGGAGTCTATACCATGTTACAAATAATTAGTCCACAGTCGAAACAATTTCATGTCAGCCTGTTAACGCCTATTATAAAAAGATCTAAAAAAACCTATTGCGCAAAGCCGAAACATCTCCATGGCAAATTGACAACATAGCATGCCAGTTCTAGTTGGGTTTCATGCGAAGCGACTAACTGAACAAGTGAGAATAGCGTGTCAGACCAAGCTACATTTCAGAGCTCAATCTACAGAGAGTAAACAGGTTCATCCTAAACTGCTCCGACCATAACTCAAAACTAGCCACAAACGATTGAAATTTGCAACGGTGGCACATCAATTACCACGAAAATCCCAATTTATTTATTTTTCTGTATAAATGGGCAAATTCGATCAGTGCAAAGAGCAGCATTAGCTAGCTGGCTGCTGAAATGACAATTACTAACAAAATGCACATGACTACGACTCCTCCACCCCAAAATTTCCCAGCAAGAACACTGATCAAATAGCTGTAGCTTCAAATTAAACAAGATTTTTGCGCGAAATTACCTCCAGGGAACGGCATACCACCGGATCATGTGCGCTACACCGGGCCACCAGAGCGCCCCCAACCCCCCAAGCTTCCGGAACCACCTGTCCAATTCCAGCCGCCTGCACGCGCGCGGGTCGTGCGGGAGGGTGTGTTGAAAAATCGGCGCGGGATCTGCACGCCCAAATGCACTACGACCGTTCCGCAGTTCCTACCACTACGGTGAATACTGAGGACAGGAAGAACAGGGCCTTCCGATTACGAGTGGGAGAGAGATCTTTGCGTAGTGGAACAATTCTTTTTCTTTTTCACTGTCTCTCAATTCAATTATTTGATCTTATATGGTATTTTTTTAGATGAAGGGAAAATTTCATTAAGTGAATGAAAAAGGTCCCAACCTCTACAATCCGAAGATCGTACGCAGCTTAAAGGTTACAACCAAGAGCAAACAAGCACAAGAACTAACACAAAGCAAAAGACACAAGATACAGGAAAAAACAGACACTACGCCTCAATCCTATTCCGGAACTTCCATCCAAATTTTGCAAAGACCTCCATGATGACCGTCTCCAAAATCTGGCAACCATTCTTGAAGATTGGTTTTTCTTCTTCTTTACTTAACAAGGACCAATGCCGGATCCAATATGTTGCCCTGAAAATGACTTGCAGAAAGGTGTTGGTTTTAGCATTATTGAACACCACGTCATTTCTATTCAACCACATTGCCCAACAGAGAGCCGCAGCACCTAGTAAAATCTGATTTTTGAGTTTTGCCCCGATGCCATGAAGCCAAGAGCCAAACATATCCGATATACTAGATGGAGGATGAATTCCAAAGGTGATGTGCACTGTGTTCCATATAAATCTAGCAAAGTGACAATCAATGAAAAGATGTTGTATCGTCTCCAAAGAGTTACAAAAACAACACTTGACACTCCCTTGCCAATTCCTTTTTGCTAAATTATCTTTTGTAAAAGTCACCCCTTTTTGGAGATACCAAAGGAAAATTTTAATTTTCAAAGACACTCTTATTTTCCATAGCGGATTTTTCGTAGGTAAGACTCCCTCTTGAATCAAATTCAAATACATAGAGCGAACCGTGAAAGACCCACTCCTATGTAGGTTCCAAACAAACACATCCTTCTCATTTGTAAGGTTAACAGTCACAACTTTAGAGACTAAGTCGTACCACGCTGTCAAATTACCTTCCACCAAACCTCTTCTAAATGACACATCCAGTGGCGTAGAAGCTAAAACCTTAGCCACAGTATCATTCTTTCTCCTCACAATCCTATAGAGTGATGGATAGACATCCCTTAAGGGTTTATTTCCTAACCAAATGTCCTCCCAAAATCTAACTTGAGTTCCCTTTTGAATTCGAAAATAACCATGAGCCAAGAAATCATCCTTGACCTTCATTAGCCCCGACCAAAAGTGGGAGTCACCCGGTCGTTTATAAACTTGAGTTATGGCTTTATTGGTCAAATATTTCCTTCTTAGAAGATTTTGTCAAACACTATCCTCATTAATAAGTTTAAACAACCATTTACTCAAGAGACATTTGTTTTGAATCCCAAGGTTTTGGATACCCAACCCGCCACAGTCCTTTGGTCTACAAAGTACACTCCACTTAGTAAGTCTGTACTTCTTTTTATGACTATCACTTTGCCAAAAGAATCTTGAACGGTAAAAATCAAGTTTTTGTAAAACACCCTTAGGGACTTCAAAGAAGGAAAGCATAAACATAGCTAAACCATTTAAGACCGAATTGATGAAAACTAGCCTTCCTCCAACGGAAAGAAGCTTTCCTTTCCAACTGCTGAGCTTCTTTTGGAATCTCTCCGCAATGATGGCCCAATCTTTGTTAGAGAGTTTACGCTGATGCAAAGGAATACCAAGATATTTAAAAGGTAAGCCCCCGGTTTTGCAACCAAAAAGTTGTGCATACTCATGCTCGCAATCCTTAGCACTACCATAACAGAAGAGCTCACTCTTATGGAAATTAATTTTCAACCCGGAAAGTTGCTCAAAGGTACTTAACACTAGTTTAAGGTCTTTGGCTTGGAGTAGATCATGATCCATGAAGAGAATAGTATCATTTGCATACTGGAGGATCGAGAGGCCATCATCTACAAGATGTGGAACAACTCCTTGAAACCTCCCATCAGACTTAGCTCTACCAATTAACGTTGCCAACATATCTGCCACTAAATTAAAGAGGATTGGTGACAAGGGATCACCTTGCCTAAGTCCCTTTTTTGGCTGAAAATAATGCCCTAAAATGTCATTAACTTTAATGCCCACACTACCACCCCTAACAATTTGATCTATCCACTTGCACCAAAGTGGTGAAAAACCTTTCATCCTCAATGTTTGTTGAAGAAAAGACCATTTCACCTTATCATATGCTTTTTCGAAGTCCAGCTTTAGAATCACTCCATCAATCTTCTTCCTATGCATTTCATGTATGGTTTCATGAAGGATAATAACCCCTTCCATGATATTCCTCCCTGCCATAAAAGCTGTTTGAGATGGTTGTATAACCTTCTGAGCCACTAGTGCTATACGGTTAGACATTACCTTAGTAAAGACCTTAAAGCTAACATTAAGTAGGCAAATGGGTCTGAACTGTTGGATTTGAGTAGCCTCATTTTGCTTCGGTAATAATGTAATTATACCAAAATTGAGGCTAAAAAGTGGGAGGTTTCCTTTGTGAAAATCAGTGAAAAGAGCCATGAGATCTCCTTTGACGAGACCCCAAAAAGCTTGGTAAAACTCAGCTGGGAAACCATCAGGCCCCGGGGCTTTGTTGTGTTCCATTTGGAATATAGCCTTTTTAACCTCTTCTTCTGTGAAAGCGGACACTAAAATCTCATTCTCAGTTTCTGAAACCTGTGGTATATCATCCCTAAAGGATTCCATCATTGAGAAATTATTCCTCTCTGATGCCCCAAAGAGACCTTTATAATAATTGGTGATGTATTTCTTAAGGTTCTCATCACCCTCTATAATCCCCTCTTCCTGCTCGAGGCGGAAGATCCTAGTCTTCCTATGTTTTCCATTGGCTACCAACTGAAAATACTTAGTATTACAGTCGCCAAATAACAACTTAGTTGTTTTGGCTCTTTGGTACCATTTTATCTCCTCCTCTCGCAACAAATGAACTAACCGCTCTTTATAATAATGCTTTAAATCATTTTCCGTAACACTGAGAAGCTGAGTCTCAGCTTTCTTATCTAATTCATTCGCCTTCCGAATCAATTCTTCCTTTTCTTTTTTGTATGAACCGCTAACATTCTTAGCCCAACCCCGTAGGAATTGTCTAAGTCTCTGAATTTTAAATTGCCATCTTTGTAACGATGTTTTTCCCCTTTTTTCTTTGTTCCACACTTCCGCCACCAACTCTGAGAAGCCATCACGTAGCAACCAACCGAGCTCAAATTTGAACAGAGGTTGATTTTTGCAACGAGTACCGTTTCCAGTATCTAGTAACAGAGGAGTGTGATCCGAAATTTCCCTAGTCAACGCCTGAACCGTTGATAGCGGAAATTTTGTTTCCCACTCTGTACTAACCAGGATCCGATCAAGTCTCTCATATGTTGGTGTATCCCTAGAATTAGCCCACGTAAATTTCTGGTTAGATAATTCAAGCTCCCTTAAATCTAAACCATCGATGACGGCATTAAATAAAAAAGGCCACCTATCATCAAACCTATCATTGTTCTTTTCCTGTGGATTCCTAATAATATTGAAATCACCTCCGACAAGAACCGGATGTGTTTCCTTGGCACATGTTTGTACCAACTCTGCAAGGAAGGCTTCCTTAAGTTCAGGTTGAGCAGCCCCATAAACTGCTATAAGAACCCATTGGAAACCATCACCTCTCATTCTCAAGTGGAACTTAACATAAAAGTCTCCCTCATCAAAACTACCAAGGTCAAAAATTTCTAGATTCACCCCAAGAAGGATGCCACCGGACCTACCATGAGGTTTTGACCAGTGCCACAAAAAATCTCGACCACCACAAATATTGTTCAACGCCGCTTTTGGAAAATCTTTCTTCCCGGTCTCCATAAGAGCAATAAAGTCTAGCTTATGCTCTCTAGATAATTCTGAGAGGAACCTATATTTAGCCAAGTCCCTAAGACCTCTGCTATTCCAAAAGATTCCTTTCATTTTGATCGATTTGATTTTCTTTTTTTCCTAACTATTCCAATTTTCTTATTCTTCTTATTAAAAGATGACATAGATTTATTCTTCTTGAAGACAGTTTCGAATTCACAACTTAGGTGATCACTGTCGTCATCCATAACCTCCTCCATCAAATCACCACATAAGTGACCAAGAGTGAGGTTATTAACGTCATCATCTTCATCACTTTCTAAAAAACAGCATCACTGTCATGTTCTTCAACAATTCTAGGAAAAAAAGGCGACAGTCTATTGCGTTCTGCAATTTTAAGCACCCGAACTGAACCTAAAACTTCTTTCTCATTTTTGCCAACATCTAGGCCTAGGTTGATGAGTTTGGAAGCAACAACAACATCTGAAAAAGATGTGAAGGACAGATCTTGCTTGTTACCTTCAACCTGCTCCAAATTCTTCAACGCAGGAGGTAGTGGCGCCATCTTGGGCGCCTCCTGTGCCAAGGCCGGGTACTGCAACCTTGCTGCATCAGGCAGCTGACGAGCGCCTTCCGGCGCATCCAGCCGTTGGCCAGCACCTGCCGGCGTCAGCCCGTGAAGTACCCGCTCCTCCATCGGTGCTTGGAGCACCCCAACATCATTAGATGTTGCTGCTCCATCTCCCTCAACACTTAGCAAATCACCATCCTCATCAGTGAACACAACTTCCACCAACTCGTCAACAAGAACATTATCATTCTCCACAAGAACCTTGTTACAACACTTGTTATTAATTTTGAGATCACAAGCCATATCCAGTATCCGAACCTCCATACCTTTAATTTTTGCTTCAAGTTCTTTAATCTGCTCTGCCATAACTTTAATATTTGCCTCAAGGGTCACCTGGGAAGTATCCTTTCTTGTTGGACCCTGCGACGACGGCAAACCACCCCACTGGCCGGCTGGAAAGCTGGTTGTTGCCGCTGCATAAAAGCCTGTGCCGCCGCGGCCAAAGCGCCCAGCAAGGCCACCACAGTCAGGACTGGAGCCGCCCACCTGGTAGCCATGTCTTCCCTTGTGCACACCACTATCCATCGCATCACCCTGAGCGTAACTGTTGCCGACGGCTTCAACACCGCCCCCGGCTCCTTGCAACCCAGGTCTGTCCGCTGGCAACGAAACGTCGCAGGCAGACGAACAGTTGTGAGATGAGGCGAGAAACCTGGGACGAAAGCGTCCTTCCCGGGAGAAAAGCTCACACAGCCCGGCTGGAAAACGGACCGACCTGCTCCCAATCTGGATCACACCAGAGCGGGCCAAACGTCGTCTTTCAGTTTGGGCCAAAACAAGTTGGCCCAGACCAGTCGACACCGTCGGCCCACAAACCTCTTCAGTGCCCCGACACCACTCATTCAGGGACAACCCTGTTTTACCAAGATTAACCTTCCTCATGTCCTTAACTTTAATCTCCCCCAGCTTACTAACTGAAGACCGATCAAACTTAGGTAAGGGGCCTTTCCAAGGACGAATTTTTGAGGACAAACGCCAGTCCGCTACCTTCTCGGTTATCCTTGATGGTAGAGGCCTAGGATGCCTCACATGGCCAGCCCCACAGTTAACCGAGCCAAATTTCGGAGACTCAATGTTTTCAGACAGCATTGCCTCAGCTCTGATCAATTCGTCTACTGAGAAACCCACTCGCAAAGCATCTCGAATAAATTCTGAACCTGAATTAGATGAAACAGTACTAGCAGCTTCATCTTCTTCCTCAGAGCTATCCTCCCCATCTTCTGCCCAAAATTTTGATCTACTCGTGAAATTTCTATCTCCGACTAGCGGAGCAGAGAACTTGGGAAGATCAGGCGCTGATTGCCTTCTTGGCAACACCCCAATCCATTCCTGCTCAACATGGGATTGCGACTTAGCGCACAGTGAGCCACCTCCATCAAGACGGGTCAAATCCACCATTAACCGAGCTTCACTGAATGGATACTAGCTCCAGCTCACACCGTTGAAGAAAAGGAGAGAGGGAAAGAAGAAACGAGGACTAGAGGAGGCGAACAAGACGTACCTGAAGCTAGGACCGGTTGAGGAAAAAGGTCGAACACCTTGCCAGCACCAGCCTCAGGAGCTGCCGCACGACTGCTGCTTGGCAGCCACCTTCACCGGGCTTCGTCCCTCCAGCGCCTCTGCAGATAGCCAGCGTCCTCAACCGCCCCCTCCAGCGTCCTCAACTGCACCCTCTGCCGCCGCCCCCTCCGGGAGCCTGGGTCAGCCCAGCGCTCTGCGCAACGGAGAAGCAAGTCTCCGCCGCCTGCACCCCGTGCACCTCGTTGCAGGTCAGCGCCACCACCTTCACATCCTTCGCCACATAAGGGGAGGCGAGGGCTCGGGTCGGGGAGGCCCTGCGCAGAGACGCAGATCCAGCGGGATCGCGGGAACTGGATCTGCTGCGCTGCTCAGAAGTCCAATGTCTCTCTTACTGTCATTTCTGATCTTATATGGTATATATAGACACGAGAGCCACATAGGCAACTCACTCTCTACGACTTTTGCTGCGCTACTTTGATCATGCTGCGCACGACCACACCGCTTAGCCCCTACTCATGTCGCTTCGCTTAGCTACCCACAACTGCTACAGTGTTTGCTGCCTGCCCATTCCGCTTAGCTCAGCAGCTACTGACTGCTATAGTGACAAGCCGCTTGCCGATCGCTACAATACTAGCCATTTGCCCATACCAGGCAGGTAGCCGACCGAGGACGTCCTGCGTCACCCATGACCACCTATGCTAACGCTTGCTACTAACTGCTACAGTGGCCGATGCACAACCATGACTACTGGCTTCATCTGTGTTTGTCTTTGACCACTGCACTGGAGTTTCGATCACGGACATACAGGAGCTACGACCGTGACGCCAACGACTGTGACTTTGATCGTTACAATCACACACAACGTGATCGTAACTGACCACGTACACAGACACTACGACGCTGGTCATTATGACCACACACAGGCGCTCTGTTATGACCACACACAACGTAGTCGTAACCAACTACGGACAACGTGGTCGTGATCGACCACAGACAACGTGGTCGTGACCGATCACAGACAACGTGGCCGTTACCGACCACGCACAACAACTCGAAACTTCGACCATGCCTCCTCGGGTGTGGATTCGACCATGGCACCGCTGATCATGTATAAATCATCAAGATTAATTCTAACAGGGTGGGTTAGGAGATGAGCACAGCAGACTATGGCACGGTCCGTGTGCTTTGCGTCGTATGTTGGACAGGGAAAGCGGGAGGCCATCGCGGCCACCGCACTCGAGGAAGGAGGCGAGCGGCCACCGACGGGTGGCGGAGCAGCGTAACCGCAACCCGCCGACGACGGCTGGCATATGCCGCGCTCTAACGCGGCCGGACCCTGCCATATGGGCCGGATCCTATCCCATCCAGCACGCGAGGTGAACGAGACGCAGAGTTGGGCTGGGAGTTGGAGGTGTTGCTTCCACTTCCATATAGCTCCTACTCGTTGCATGACTCCGACGACGCGTTTGAGTCCGACGAGGAGCGTAATGCAGACCAGGAGGAGCAACGGGCCCGAGCTAGGATTCGATGGAGGTGGCAAAGGCGGACGGCGGTGGCGTGGAGCATCCGAAGCCGCCACCTGCTGCGTCTGCATGGAGCCCTGGACATCCGACGGCGCGCATCGCAGCATCTGGCACAGCAGTAATATACATCAGATGCATCCATGATTACTAGTGTAGTAGTGTGTGACTGCGATGGATCAATCGAGATTGCAACTCAATGTTGTGCGTGCAGTTGCGTTCCCTGCGAGCATGTGTACGGCCGATCCTGCCTGGTTATTTTGTCATTCTTGGTTTATTTGCGATTCTTCTTCTGCTAAAATTTAATTCGGTTGGATGAATCTATTAACTATGCATACTCCCTCGATCGATCCCTTGAGCTTCCGCAAAGCGGCGAAAGCTTTGAACACAAGCACATTATCCGTCTCTGCGCAGCAGAGTATCCTTGCTGCCATGAAGAGGTTTGGTTTCTGCTAGCAGATTCACCCATGCATATATTCATCTATTGAAGAATGTATACTAGTACCTAGTAGTTTAGTACGCGTCGTAGACATGCCTGGATATATAATTGCTTTCATCTTGACAGCAAATCGATCACTAGTAGTCCATCATCTCATGGTTTCAACTTGCAACACAATTAGTCCTGGATTGAGTATCAATAATGAAATATCAGTAGCATTAATCAGCTGTTACGAAGAACCACCCGGAGCAATAATGGATACCACAAACAAATTCGGCACTAAATACTGGCGCCGAGGACTAAATTGCTAGTTTTAGAGACCTCCAAATGTAGACCTTCGCAAATAGCACAGGACCGCAGTGAAAAACTACAGTACCTGGCACAGGACCAAAGCTTGAATTACAAAACTTGGCAGGGGCCGCGCGAACGCGTACCCCCTCTACCACATATTATGACGTCCACTCTACCACAAATTATGACGTCCACTCTCCCGCTTGGGAAGATGGTAAACCAACACGCTCACCAAGTGCAATGTCAGCCATTGATCTAGGCCACGAGCCTTCTTGATCGCTCGTCGACCCCGTCCAGGTAAGTATGTGAATGCGGTCGCCTTGGCCTCTGCTATATAGCCTCCTCTTCCCCGTGAGCCTCGTCGCGTTAGCGGTGTGGTACTAAACTGAGGCAGCATCGACTCTTTCTTTTCCGGGCGCTACGGGACCGGTGGAGAAGCTGCTGCCGCTGCTGCTTATAAAGTTGGGTCGGGCTTCTTTTGATGGGCCGGGCTAAAGTGCCGTTAAAATGACTCCGCTCCCAGGCAGGTCACGGACTGACCGCCATTGCTCAGTCTTCAAACACCGGCCACTCCAGGTCAACAATCCTTTCGATCTGAATTCCAAAACTAGAAAGAAAGAAAAAAATCCAAAACATCATGGCCATGTCAATTTGAACTTCAGTACTCCAGTTTGCGACGAACATGTTTAACAGACGTGGTGTCTCTCTTTCACATTGTTAAAGCTTTGATCTAGGAGAAAATGTATATATTGTAAATAATTTGAGAGAACATAGGAGAATTTTTGAATTTCTCTATTTATCTTATTTACCTCCTTTTTTCTTGTTTTTCTTACAAAACTGGCTACAAGCCTTCTCAATATATAGGTTAATAATCTCCTACTAGTATACGTATTCGAACTTCAAGTTGGACACAACTTCAATTTGAGTTACACACGGAAATGGACTCTACTACGACTTGAACTCTAAGTCAAGATTATTTCTAACAATCTCCCCCTTAATCTTGACTTGACATACTCTAATTTTAGTCTCAATGCATTATGAACTACCAGTTATGCCTCCACATGAAGCGTTCTACATGCAAGCTACATGTAGGAACTCAACTTAGCTGGCATAGGTTTATCCCGATGCAAAGATTCTAAAATATTGAGACAGTCAGTCTCAACTATGACTTACTAAACTAATAGTTGATACAGAACGGTGACACATCTTCTCTGCCTTGCTGCGTTGCTTGACTGACGGATGCGCCACACAGACGAGCTGCTGAAACGTGATGATGCACGGAGCAGATGCCTCGGGAGTGCTGCGCAAGACGAGCGCAAAACGGAATCGTCGAGACGATTTTTTCAGCGACATGCTTCTCGCCTAGGCTCTGATACCATTTGTTAAAACTTTGATCAAGGAGAAAACGCACACATTACAAATAATTTAAGAGAACACAGGAGAATTTCTGAATTTTTCTATTATCTTATTTGCTCCCCTTTTTTCTTACTTTTGTTGCTTACAAAACTAGCTACAAGATTCCTCAATATATAAGCTAATAATCTCCTACTAGCATACATATTCAGACTTCAAGTTGGACATAACTTCAACTTGAGTTACACACAGAAACGGACTCTACTACAACTTGAACTCTAAGTAAAGATTATTTCTAACACACATAAAATACAACTAGATGGGTAAAAACATGACAGAGCCTAGAAAATTGGAAGACAATGCAAATGAGGTATATCTATTATACTTCTCTTCTGCCTTCCCATGTGGAGATCCCAGGAGGGGGCACTGATGCATGTGCCGACTGCGCCTCGCGGGGTGGAGTTCCCTTGTCGAAGGCATTCAGCACCGTTCATCTTCTCATCTCCTAATCCGCTAGCCGGTGATAGGAGATCTGAGAAAGGATCGCGGTTCTGGCCTCTAGGGGGTGACGGGGAGTGCTTGGAGTCGGAGGGGGATTTTGTTGGCGATGGTTCTAGCTCTTCGCCAACTAGTGTTGATTTTGTTCGGGATGCAGTGCGTGCGGGTTTCTCGGCTGATGATCTGGTAAGAGCTGAAGCGATTTTATCAAATAATGTTACTTCACCAAATTTCTGGTCTGTAGATTGTGGTGCAGGACAGGTCCGTCATCCTCGTCTTTTGGCGTCGCGGATAGTTGAAGCTGTAGCGCAGTTGTGCCCCTCACCGGCAAGTAAGCCTTGGAAGGGTCCTCTTCCGAAGCCAAGATCTTCACCGGTGCTAACTGTTGGTGATATCGGGGTAAAGGATAAGCGGGCTAAGGGAGAAGAAAGTCGAAGGAGAGTGCTGTAACATCCCCCAAATTTTTCATAAATTTGAAAAACAATTGAATTTTCAAAAACTTTTGCAAATTCTCAAACTAGAGCCTAATCCTCACCAATCTACACCCAAATCACGCACGAATCATGAAGCAATCGCGCCCCTCCACCGCTGTCGCCGGATTCACTGTGCACCGTCCAAATTTTTCGCCGCCACCTGATCTCTCCGCCACCGAGTCTCTCTCACGAGTCTTCCCTCTCCTGCCACCCCTGCCAACTCGCCACCTCGCCCTTCGGAGCCCTTCCCCGCCAGCTGCCCTTCCCGGCCCTTCCTGCCCGTGAGTCACCGCCGCCACGACCTCTTCTGGCGCCGAACCGCCTCCGGACGCATGTGAAAGCCAGAGGCCCCTTCAACCGCCCTCACGAACACATGTGAAGCTCCCCATCCGCTGAATTCGCCTCTTGCCCCCTCCATTGCCGGGAATGGCCGAATTCCCCAATCTCGTGCCCTAACTCAATTCCCATTCTCCGGCCGACCATTCCCCAATTACTTTCACTGGTAGCAGCCCTAAGCCCCTAGGAACCTCCCCGCGCTGCCGCCTTAGCCTCCCGAGCACCGCTCTTCTCCGGCGCCGTGAGCCACTTCACCGTCGCCCGCCCCCGCCGTGGCTAGCTCGGCACGAGCTTCCCTAGCCTAGGCCGACCCTTCCCCGAGCTTTCCCACCGCCCAAGGATGCTCTAGCACCCACCCAATGGCCTGGAACCTCTCCCATTAGAGCACGAGTTCAAAAATGGCCGCGGGAAGGAAGTCCTTGCCGCCGGCGATTGCCGCCTCCGCCGGCCTCCTAGCCACCCAAAATGGACTCCCCTTAGTACCCTCTACCCAACCATGCCCTCGGTTCGCGTCGCAGTTCACCGGAGCGCCGTCGTCGACCGCCGCCTCCCTCCTCTGCTCACTGCGCGCGCGGGAGCCGGGCGAGGAAGAAGAACAGTGCGCACGCGCACTGTTCCCCCGGCCGAACCGCCCCGACTTGGCTGGGCCAAGCCAGCTCGGCCGCACCAGGCGCGCCTGACCGCGCCGCTCGCCCCGCGCCCGTTCCAGCCGACCCGAGCCCGAAGCGACGTGATTCGACCGAACCAACTCGCCCGAACCCGATGAACAGTACACCGAGCCCAATGAACAGTAACTGACCCAAAGTCCAAAAATTGATGTTTGTACTCCCCAGATCCGTTTCGAGCCCACCAACCCATTTCTTAGCTCCAATATTCATACCAAGCCTCCAAAAATCCCAAACCTATCTTATTTGAGTTTTGGTGAATTTATTTGGTTATTTCCATTTCCTTATTCCTAGCTCATTTTTCGTCGAGCGTGGAATTAAATTGATTTTCTTTATTTTTACGCTAGCACGTGACGTCGAGGATCAGCTGATTCAAGAATACGAAGCTTCAGATCAAGATCAAGGCCCAGAAGTTGAAGAATACGAAATTGTCGAAATCATAAGCCCGCAAGGCAAGTCACATGTTTTTGATCATATTGAAATCCCATTAAATTACATTATTTATTTAATGTATTTTCATTATTGATAGTTGCGAACTGATAATTGCTTAAAACAAAGATTTAGAATGGCATGCTATCTAGATAATCCTACCACTGAGAAATAGCCATGTTTACCTTGATGGCCATATTCACCTTGACAACCTTAGTAAGAAATAATATATGATATTAAAGTAACCATGATCGCCTCATACAACAACTTTGTACTACTAAGGTGTTGGCCGCGGGCCGGTAGGATTTCAAAGCTAATACTAAGGTAAAGGTGTACTGTGGGAAATCACGCGGTGATCTACGCCACGACTTTACCTTAGAGGAATTGAGACTGGGAAGGGTGTACTGTGGGAAATCACACGGTGATCTACGCCACGACCTTACCCTGAGCCTGAGGCTGCGGACCTCAGGAAAAAGATGAGGACAAGAACCTTGTGCCAAGTAAAAGACACAGTCATCGCCCAACCACAAGTGTTGATACGTCAACCCTGGTTTAGTAGCTGCTCAAATCGATTGAATATCTACAACTTATTTTGGGGACTCCGACTAAGGGATGTCCCGCGTACACAAAGTTGGTATGGAAACAATGAGACCATATTCAACAACGGTAGGATTACACGGAGTCGATGTGCGACTTTCTGCGTGGGCCAGCGGAATGCCGACTGCCTGTGTTGCCTCGTCCCTACCGGGTAGAGGCTATATAAAGAATTGAGCAGCGAAAAACCATGTTTTCTTAATATCAGACGTGGAATTAAGAAATCTTGTGGGTAAAGCAGGACAGCTCTGCAGAGTGAAATAAATGGTATTCGAATACGCCGTGCTTCCGGTTAATGAAGCTGTGTTAATTGGGTGATTCCAAAAACAAGGCATAAGTAGTGTTTCTGAGATTGTTAAAGTGAGTAATGATGAGACTTTATTTGATAACAGAAAACCCCTGATCTTAAGGAGCAAATATTTTAAAGTTTTACTTGATTGCAAATAAAACTGCATCCACCTCATAATAAAACCACTATACACCCTCCACCCGAGAACCCTGGCAATTAGTTATATAGTATTTCCACATGTGATTTGCTGAGTACGGGGTGGGAGTACTCAGGCTTGCCGAATTTTCCCCCAACAGATACCATAAGAAAAAGGAAGCAATTCAAGATTTCGCATTAGGGTTACGACCGCACTCAAGCGTTCCTATGGAGTTTTCTTCGGCTCTTTTGTATGTAAGTTAAGTTTTGGGCTTGAATGCCCTTATTGTCGTTAAAGCTGGCCATTAGGTCTTACTTTAATCCAATTAACTCTTTTTAAATGGCTTATAAGCAGGCATGATACACTGTTAAGCCGCAACAGAACTCCTGGGCTGTTGCAGGTCGTACGACGTCCCTGTACCCAAAAATTGGGGGCGTTACAAGTGCTGAAAGAAGTCCGTGTAATGGCTGAGCTACCGAAGTTGACTGCTGAAGAAGGCTCGTTCTCAACATCGGTGATGTCGGTGACCGCCCAGGTGGAGTCGGGATTCAAATTTCGAACTGGAGGGGCGGTGCGTCTTCCTGGGCCAGCAAAGCAGAGTTTGGCAAGTGCGGGCTGGTCTATTCAGGTTGGGGCCCACCCGGCATTTCAGTGCTCTATTGGGCTGGGTTTTTTGCTGAAGAGGAAGGGAATACCGAGGGGGTTCCGGGAGAAGCAAAAGGACTTTGACTCGCCGCCTGGCATACCAATCGTTTCTCCTTTCTGTGATCGCTCTTTTGCTGAGGTTGTGAAGGCAAAGGGGAAGGGGAGCTTGAAGGAAGAAGGTGCAGAGGAAGGCCGGATGCAGAGAGGAGGTCGCAGGGTGGCTGGGGCGCGTGGAGGCCGGGGTGGTAGCTCTATTCACCCTAGCAGTGCGTTGGCCAGTGGTTGCAATTTGAATCGAGGCTATGGATATGAAGAAGAAACGGAGGTCCAGGGTAGGGGTGGTTTCCGCAATGGTGGTCGCGGCTTTCATGGTGGTCGTTGGGACTACGTTTTGGGTGGCCGTGGCCGTGGCGGGCCCCAGCGCTTCAACAGGGGTGGTGGTCGTGCTGGTTCTTCGGCAAGTGGTCGTGGAGCTGGCCGTCATAACTGGCAAGTTACTAAGACAGAGGCTATCCCCTCTAATGGGGCCAATGGTGGTAAGAAAGGGGTGAATGATGTTGGTGATAATGGTTTGATGGATGCTGGTGTTGTGCAGAAGGGGGTTGAGGACGTGCTGATGGAAGATGCGCAGGAGGTTGCTGCTGTTGGAGAAGGGGAAGTGGCTCGCTCAGGAATCAGGTGTGCAAGATGTACTAGAAAGGGGCATTTAGCAGCGGGTTGCACTGCAGAAATTTATTGTGTCATTTGTGACAGTAATGATCATGTGAATCACAGGTGTCCAATTCTCAAGATGCCACGACCAGTTGCTCAGGCAGTTGGCTATGCTGTGCATGGTTTAGGCTTTTACCATATTCCGCATCCACCTTTGCCAAGAACAAAGAAAGACTCGAAGTTGGCCTTGATAACGGTTGTCGGGGGATCGTTGTCCAAGGAACAGGTGATCACGCAGTTGCAAAGGATTATGCCGGGGAAATGGACTTGGTCTCTAGAGGAGCATGGGGATGATGCGTTTATTGCTCAGTTTCCATCTAAGTCAGAGTTGCAGCGCTCTATTGCTTTTGGTGGGGCGGATGTGAAAGAGGCCGGTGTTCCGCATGGTGTGAGGCTGAATTTTGAGGAGTGGTTAGAGAAGGAAGAAGGTTTTTTGCTTCCGAAGGTTTGGGTGAAGGTTGTTGGGATGAGAAAGGCTTTGAGAGAATTTCTTAATCTATGGGCTGTTGGGTCGTTGTTAGGCTCGACACAAACAGTTGATATGGAAACTACTAGGAAAAGTAATTTTGGAAGAATTTGTGTGGCAGTTCTAAACCCAAAGTTGATCCCACGACACATGGATGTGGTCATCGGGGACCATTACTTCGAGCTGGATTTTGAAGTCGAGAAGTGGGGCTTTGATGAGAACGGGGAAGAAGTTGAGGTGGATTGGAATGGAAAAGAGGAGGGGGGTAATGGAAGTGCAGGGGAGGAAGACCATCAGGAGGATAATCTGCTTGGTGATGATCTTGTGGGCACCAGGGATCTTAAGCGTCAGAAATTTGAGGGAAGTGATAAGGGCGCTGATCAGTCTTCTAAGGGAATGGACTCGGGGATGGAATCGCTGAAAATGAAAGTACAAAACATGTCTGAGCTGGAGTTCATGAATTTTCTGAAAAAGAAGGCTGAAGAAATTTTGGACATCTCAGTGAATAAAGTGCTTGAGAAGGAAGCCAATAGCATTGTTACTGAGGAGGCCGTAGTTGGGGTAAAAGAAATGGATTCAGAAGAAGCTATTCATAATGCTGAAGGGGCACGTAGGGAAGGAGAGCTGATTGTTGAGTCAATGGAATTTAATTTTTTGAACGCCAATTCTGATATCCTAAATGGAATTGGAGCTGGGATCAAGCAAGATAGTATTGATAATGTTAAAAACCAGCAAGGCTGTCCAAATTCAGAAGAGGGTGTACCTCCAGTGGAGGTATCTTCGTTTTTGCCTGCGCCAGTAGCTTTGGAGGAGCATAAGGTGTTGATGGCCGCAGCGATTTCGGAGATAGGCGCATCGCCGAGCAGGTCTAGTCCAAGGCTAGCGGGTGTGTCTGATGAACACACGATGACAAGAGCAGAGCGCCGTGCAGTCGCGCGCAATCTGGAAAACGCGGAAGCCATCCATATCCTTTCTCCAAGAAGCGCATGTACTCCAAGAATAGCGCACGGATCTCAGCAATTTCCAGCAAATCTGCAGACAAGGGTCAATTCGGAAGTTGAAGACGATCTGTTGGATTTTGTTGGTGAATCGGTTGGTGCTGATCTTCAAGATGGTGGAGTGCAGCAGGTTCAAACGGGCGGGCTGCCGGTGTCCTTGCTCGGTGTTGGCCAAGATGCATCGGGATGGAGTGTGCCTGGGACTTTTGCTGAGGGGCACATTGATCCTGCGGGTTTGTCCCCTAAACCAGCTAGTCTTCAAGATGGTGGGGCTGGAGTGGGTGGCGTTGTCCATGGACTGGATGGTGCGCTAGCAGGTGTTGGTGCCCAGGGTGTAGCTGCTATGAGTGGCGTTGGTGTGTGTGGTGCTGGTGCTCCACATGGAGCTGTGTGTACAGCTCTGGTCAGGGCTGTGGGGGGTGCAGCACACCCGCAGACAGGTGCTGCAGCAGGAGGAAATGGCAAGGGTGGGGCGGTTTCGGCTGTGGTGGAGGTGTTAGCTGCTGCGGCCATCAAGGAGGTTCGAATGTCGCCGAAGCGTTCAAGTCCCCGATTGGCTAAGCACAACGACGATGACTCTTTGAAGAAAGCAGAAAAGAGGGCGGCTTGGAAGAACCTGGACTTCAGTGGAGGTAGTAGCACTGACTTCTCTTTCATTCCATATTCTGCTGATGTTATTTCTTCGAGTATTTCTAATCTAGGTGTTAGCTTGGGTAGCAACCCTAGTTTGGTTTCAGATTCTATTAGTCTTTTAAAAGAGGTTGAATTGGCTAGATTGATGACTGAGCTGTGTAGAACGGAGGTCTCTTCTAATTCGGTGTTGATATGCGATGAAATTGATGATGAGGTAGAAAATGATTCTCTCGGCCACTTATGTGGTGGTCTGATGGAGGAAATTATGGATGATGAAAATGATCACCTAAGCTGTGATTTTAGAACTGTTTTTAAGAAAAATAAATCTCTCTCTTTGACTAGGGCAAAGAGGAAACCGAAAGTACGAGTATTTAAAAAACACAAAAGAGTTTCGCCATGAAAGGAATCTTCTGGAATAGCAGAGGTCTTAGTGACTTGGCTAAATATAGGTTCATCTCGGATATGTCAAAAGAACAAAAGCTAGACTTTATTGCTCTTCTTGAAACTGGCAAGAAGGATTTTTCAAAGACGGTCCTGAATAACATATGTGGAGGACAATAATATATTTGGCACTGGACGGTGCCTCATGGTCGGTCCGGGGGCATCCTTCTTGGGATTAATTTGGAAGTGTTTGATATTGGAAGCATTGATGAGGGAGACTTCTATGTGAAGTTTCGACTCAGAAATAAATCGGATGGGTTTCATTGGGTTCTTATTGCAACTTATGGGGCTGCACAAGTAGAACACAAAGAAGCCTTCCTTTCTGAATTGGTCCAAACTTGTGCAAAAGAAAATGATCCTGTCATTGTGGGTGGTGATTTTAATATCATTAGGAACCCGCAGGAAAAGAACAATGATAGATATGAGGATCGGTGGCCCTTCTTGTTTAATGCTATCATCGATAGTTTGGATTTAAGGGAACTAGATCTTTCAAATAGGAAGTTTACTTGGGCCAATTCTAGGGAAACACCAACTTATGAAAGGCTAGACCGGATCTTAGTAAGCACGGAATGGGAGTCAAAATTTCCGCTTGCAACGGTACAAGCATTGACAAGGAAAATATCTGATCATACTCTACTACTTTTAGATACCGGTAGGGGCACTCATGGCAACAAACAATCGGGGTTTAAATTTGAACTTGGTTGGTTGTTGAGAGATGATTTTTATAAGTTGGTAGTGGATGTTTGGAAAAAGGAATTTAGAGGCAAAACACCGTTACAACGATGGCAAAATAAAATTCAGAGGCTTAGACAATTCCTAAGGGGTTGGGCTAAGAATGTTAGCGGCAAGTATAAGAAAGAAAAGGCTGAGTTGATTCAGAAAGCCAATGAATTAGATAAAAAGGCGGAGTCTCAGCCACTCAGCAGCAGGGAAGTTGATCTAAAAAACTTTTATAAAGAAAGGCTGGCTAGCCTTTTGCGGGAAGAAGAAATCAAATGGTATCAAAGAGCCAAGACAACTAGATTGTTATCGGGTGATTGTAATACTAAGTATTTTCACCTAGTGGCCAATGGCAAACATAGGAAAACAAGGATTTTCCGGCTTGAGCAAGACGAAGGAATAATCGAAGGAGATGAAAATCTTAAGAAATTCATCACCAATTACTATAAAGGTCTCTTTGGAGAGCCGGATAGTAATAATTTTTCGATGATAGAATCCTTTACGAGTGATATTACACAAGTTTCACAGTTAGATAATGACGTCTTAACGATGGAATTTACTGAGAAAGAGGTCAGAGATGCCATTTTTCAAATGGAACATAATAAAGCTCCCGGGCCCGATGGGTTCCCAGCCGAGTTTTTCCAAGTCTTCTGGGATTTAATTAAAGATGACCTCATGCCTCTCTTTTCTGAATTTCACAAGGGTAAACTACCACTCTTCAGCCTTAACTTTGGTATAATTACACTACTACCAAAACAAAAGGAAGCTACACAGATTCAACAGTTTAGGCCCATTTGTTTGTTAAATGTTAGCTTCAAAATTTTTACAAAAGTGATGGCAAACCGAATAGCCCTAGTGTCTCAAAAAATGATTCAGCCATCACAATCGGCATTTATGAAGGGTAGGAATATTTTAGAGGGGGTGGTCATTTTACATGAAACCATTCATGAGCTACATAGGAAAAAATTAGACGGGGTGATTTTAAAGCTAGACTTTGAAAAAGCCTATGACAAGGTAAAATGGTCCTTCTTGCAACAAGCGTTGAGAATGAAAGGTTTTTCCCCATTGTGGTGCAAATGGATAGATCAAATCGTTCGAGGAGGTAGTGTCGGTATTAAAGTTAATGATGATGTAGGACATTTCTTTCAAGCTAGAAAAGGACTAAGGCAGGGTGATCCCTTGTCTCCTATCTTGTTCAATTTAGTTGCAGATATGCTAACAACCTTGATTTTCCGGGCTAGATCCAATGGAAAATTCAGGGGAGTTGTTCCTCATCTGGTGGAGGATGGTTTATCTATTCTCCAATATGCGGATGACACTATCCTATTTATGGATCACGACACGCTCCAAGCCAAAGATCTCAAGTTAGTGCTTAGTACCTTTGAGCAATTATCGGTGCTGAAGATTAATTTTCACAAAAGCGAACTTTTTTGTTATGGCGCAGCTAAGGATTGTGAACAAGAATACACAAAACTTTTTGGGTGCAAGTTGGGGGGTCTTCCTTTTAGGTATCTAGGTATACCCATGAATCATAAAAAATTATCGAGCAAGGATTGGGCCTGCATTGAAGAGAAGTTCCAGAAAAAACTCTCTAGTTGGAAAGGTAAATTACTTTCAGTTGGAGGGAGACTAGTCTTGATTAACTCGGTGCTAACTAGTTTGGCTATGTTTATGTTATCTTTTTTGAGGTCCCTAGAGGAGTTCTTCAAAAATTAGATTACTATCGCTCGCGTTTTTCTGGCAATGCGATGAACATAAAAAGAAATATAGACTTGCTAGGTGGAGTATCCTGTGTACACCTAAAGATTTTGGTGGTCTAGGCATACAAAATCTAGAAATCCAAAATAAGTGTCTGTTGAGCAAATGGCTGTTTAAACTTATTAACGAGGATGGGGTTTGGCAAAATCTTCTAAGAAAGAAATATTTGTCTAACAAACCTCTGACACAAGTGCAACACAGGCCAGGAGATTCTCATTTTTGGAGTGGTCTTTTGAAAGTCAAGGATGATTTTTTGGCCGGTGGAAAGTTCAAAGTGAAGTGTGGGGGACAAACTAGATTTTGGGAGGATGCTTGGTTAGGGGACAAGCCTTTCAGAGAGGCATACCCCAACCTTTATAGATTAGTCAGGAGGAAAGACGATACGGTGGCAAAAGTCCTACGGACTGTACCGCTTAATGTGTCTTTTAGGAGAGGTTTGGTAAACGAAAATTTGACTTCTTGGTATGATCTAGTATCTAAAGTGGTCTCGGTTAACCTTGAAAATGGGAAGGATGTGTTTACATGGAACCTTAGCAAGTATGGCTTGTTCACAGTCCGATCCATGTATAGGACCATGATACAACAAAGAGTTCTTCCGGCAAAAAACCCTCTTTGGAAATTAAAGGTGCCGCTGAAAATCAAGGTTTTTCTTTGGTACTTACAAAAGGGAGTCATTCTCACTAAAGACAATTTGGCAAAAAGGAATTGGAAAGGAAGTGTCAAATGTTGTTTCCGTAGTTCCTTAGAGACTATTCAACATTTGTTTTTTGATTGCCATTTTGCGAGATTTGTTTGGAATACTGTGCTTTTCACATTTGGAATTCAACCACCCACTAGTTTCTCTAATATGTTTGGCTCTTGGCTAAATGGCTTGAATCTTCAGCTTAGAAACCAAATTTTGTTAGGAGCGGCTGCGCTTTGTTGGGCTCTTTGGTTGAATAGAAATGATGTGGTTTTTAACAAGGTTAAGTCTACTACCTATTTACAGGTAATTTTCAGGGCGACGTTCTGGATCCGACAGTGGTCCCTGCTGCATAAAGAGGAGGAGCGACCGGCGTTCAAATGTGGATGCAGAAACTTGGAGACAATGATTATGGCGGTCTTCAAAAAGTTTGGGTGGAGCTTTTGGAATCGAATTGGAGCTTAGTCCTTGTTCTTTTCCTAGATTCTTGTCATTCATCCTGGTTGGACTGAACCTTGTTGCTTTTATTTCTTTTCTTTTGGATGTAAGAGGTTGAGCCTAATGGCTTTAGATCGTGTCTGACTCTCAGCTGTGTATCATCTTCGGATGGTAGAGGCTGGAACTTAGTTCCGTTATCTAAAAAAAATAAAATACAACTACAATAACAAGCTAGAAGCAGGTTTTTGGTACAAATCAAGAGCCTCGTGTACTCGAATCTAAATTTCAATATTTACGCTCAACTAGTTGAGTGGTCCGCACAAACCGCCCAGCCAGTGTTTCGAATTTTCCATATTGTACACTATTTTCTACTAGCAATTTCATATTGTATTTTGATTCTATAACCCTCCGGGCAGGCTGTGCAGAGATTGTGAATAAGCTCAGACAAGAACTAGGGCCTGTTTGGATCACCTAGAACTAATTATTAGTTCACTAGTTGGTGGACTAAAAATTAGGTGACTAAACTTTAGGTGACTAAAAATTAGTTAAGTGCTGTTTGGATACATGAACTAAAAGGTGGTGACTTTCATGGGCAAAGACATTTATACCCCTATATTTGTTAGTATGTTGCATGTGGAGTAGTGGAGAAAGGGTAGCGGGGGTATTTTCATCTTTTGCTGTTTGGTACCACCTTTTAGTCCACAATTAGTCCACATTTGCCAACTAATGAACTAATAGCTAGTTGGGGATGAACTAAAAATTAGTCCAGGTATTAGTTCACCTGTTTGGATGGACTAGACCTAAACTTTAGGTGACTAAAAATTAGTCAAGGGATCCAAACAGGGCTTAGTCTGTTGGCGTTCCACGGTCGTGGACCCCCACCGACCACTCTTTTTTGACAACCGTCTCGTCGTAGCGTTAGCGTAGCTACGCTGTCGCCTTTGCTCCCTTTTGTTGCACCTTCACATCTCTTAGAGCAACTCCAGCAGAGCCCCTACTTGAGCCCTCATCCTACTTTTGAGGGCCAAGGGGCAAAAAAATTCACTCCAGCAGGGCCCCTACTTGAGCCCTCAAAAGTATGGGGGCCTCAAATCTCCCCCTCGAGCCCTCATTCCTGGGGGGTCTGGAGGGAGCCCCTACTTTTGAGGGCTCAAGTAGGGGGCCTGCTGGAGTGAGTTTTTTTGCCCCTCGGCCCTCAAAAGTAGGATGAGGATGAGGGTGGGTCCTATGTGTCATCCCCTCTAAGAATGAATTTGAGGGTCCTGTTTTGAGGGCTCATGCTGGAATGTAGCCTAAAAAACAGAGCCCTCAAAAGTAGGGAGAGCCCTCAAATAAAAATTAGGGGCCCTGTTTTGAGGGCTATTGCTGGAGTTGCTCTTAGTCCATTGCTAGTAGTCAATCCACCGATGCTATCGTACCTCACTCCGTTTGTCCATGTGTGATGATAGTTACTACACTACAGGGCGCCGGCCAGCAAATGAGGAAGAGCATCTCCGCGTTTCTTGCTCTCACATTAGCAGTCTACCTAGTCCTTGTTCTTCAGCCATGTGCATACATACGCCTTCCGGGATGATGTTTTGCAAGCGTTCCCTGCTAATCGAGAGATAACAATTCGATCAGGCTAGTTTCATAAGAAGGGGAAAAAATGCAGCCAGTGAGGCAATCTTCGCGCAACAACAAAAAGAAACAGCCTCATGCATGCTCACCTCATGCATGCATCCTCCAGTTCCTCGCCGGCCGGCAGGGCTGTCAAAGGCCACAAGAATTTCGCATGGAACATATGGATTCATAGTATACACCACGTTCCAAACGAGTCAAACATATGGTGGCAGTCAAGCACGTCCACCGACCGGAACCACCGATAGAGATGGCAAGGAAAAGCACGGACAAATTGCAAAGCTTACTTGACCTACTCTGCTGCATGCGAAGCCAGCTATAAAACACTTCTCCATTCTTCACAGAGCAAAGGAGCAAGCAGCGGCTACGAACCACCCATGGCCATGGCTTCCGTTGGCCTTGCTCTTGTGCTGCTGCTATCCTTCTCCATTGTCCCTCCCACAAGCTCCTGCACAGAGGAGGAGAAGTTCTCCCTGCTCCAGTTCATCACTGGGCTCTCCCGGCCTGCGATAGGCCACGTCGCCGTGTTGTGGCGGAATGACACTGACTGCTGTTCCTGGGAGGGCATCACCTGCAATGGGAATGGGACGGTCACTGAGGTCTCCCTGCCATCTAGAGGCCTTGAAGGGCGCATCTCACCGTCCCTTGCCAACCTCGCCGGCCTGTTGCGCATCAACTTGTCCCACAATTCCATCTCCGGTGGCCTTCCGTTGGAACAGCTCATCTCCTCCAGCAGGATCGTCGTCCTTGACGTCAGCTTCAACAGGCTCAACGGAGGCCTGCAAGAGCTGCCAACGTCAACTCCTCACCATCCACTGCAGGTACTGAACATCTCAAGCAACCTATTTACTGGAGAATTTCCACCAACTGCATATAAGGCAATGAAGAATCTGGTAGCGATCAATGCCAGCAACAACAGCTTTTCTGGGAAGATACCATCTTCTTTCTGCATCAACACACTGTCCATCGCCCTGCTCGATCTCTCTTACAACCAGTTGAGTGGTGACATCCCCCCTGAGCTAGGTGATTGCTCCATGCTCAGAGTGCTCAAGATTGGCCACAACAGCCTCAGTGGGACTCTCCCAGATGAACTCTTCAAACTCAGTAAGCTGGCTATCCTTGATCTTGCGGAGAATGGGTTTAGTGGCAACATCCCAGATTCTATTGGGCAGCTCAAGCGATTGAAGGAGCTCCACTTAAACAACAATAACATGTCTGGAGAGCTACCGTCAGCTCTGAGTAAATGCAAAACTATCACAACCATCAATCTCAGCAAAAACAACTTCTGGGGAGAGCTCACAAAGGTGAACTTCTCCTCCCTATTAAATCTGAAAAATCTAGACCTGCGCCTCAACAACTTCACTGGAACAATTCCTGAAAGCCTCTATTCTTGCAGCAATCTTACCGCACTGAGACTAGCTACCAACAACTTCCATGGCCAGATCTCACCAAGAATAAACAATCTGAAGTCCCTCACCTTCCTATCACTTGGTCGCAACTTCTTTACAAGGGAAATTTTACCATCCTTGAGGGGGAAGAGGTACCAAATTAGAGCCGTTGATCACACTGATCGGACGGCTGAGATTTGGCAGTACCTAGTGGTACCGGACGCGAGGTACCAAGAGGTACAAGGTACCAAGAGGTACCAAATTTTGAGCCGTTGATCACACTGATTGAACGGCTGGATCTAATTTGGTACCTCTTGGTACCTCCTCAAGGATAGGAAAACTGCTCTCTTTACAAATATCACAGATGCAATTCAGATCCTCAAGAGCTCTAGGAACCTCATTACTCTTCTAATTGGGGGCAACTTCAGGCATGAGACCATGCCAGAGTATGAAATGTTTGATGGCTTTGAGAATCTTCATAGTCTTGACATAAATGATTGCTCGTTGTCTGGAAAAATACCTCATTGGATATCAAAGCTCAAAAATTTGAAACTATTATATTTACACAACAACCAACTTAGTGGACCAATACCTGCCTGGATAAATAGCCTAAGCTTCCTCATCTTTCTAGATGTATCCAATAACAGTCTCACAGGAAAAATCCCAACACAATTGATGCAGATGCCAATGCTGAAATCAGAAAAGAGCATAGCCCATTTAGACCCAGGAATCTTTGAGTTGCCTGTATATGATACTCCATCACGTCAATACCGCACGATCAGCGCTTTGCCAAAAACGCTGAATCTAGGCAACAATAAATTCACCGGTGTAATCCCCCCCGAGATTGGTCAGTTGAAAGCACTCCACTCACTCAACTTGAGCTTCAACAACTTATACGGAGAGATCCCACAATCGATCTGCAACCTCACGAACCTGCAGTTACTAGACTTGTCTGCCAACCTTCTGACAGGTGTAATCCCTTCTGCACTGGATAAACTTAATTTCCTTAATGCATTCAACGTTTCTAACAATGACCTACAAGGGCCTATTCCAACTAAAGGCCAGTTTAGCACGTTTCCAAACTCCAGTTTTGCTGGGAACCCAAAGCTGTGCGGCTCTATGCTTATTCGCCACTGTAATTCAGCAGCAGAAGCTCGCGTGTCCATTATCTCCGCAAAACAATGCAGCAGCAAGGTCATCTTTGCAGTTGCCTTTGGTGTGTTCCTTGCCTTGCTATTTGCCTCCACTTGTGCCATGTTCGCCGCTGTCACAGCATCGTTCTCGGGCACTTGATAAGGTTTGTAGACCATCTCCCATATTACAAAGCCTTGAGCTTGAATATATGCCTCCATCTTTGCTTTCCAATACTGAAAATCAACACCATCGAAAACACAAGGTTTTGTGGAATACCTATCCGTCGACATGTTTTCTAATCACCAGTCAAGATCAATTAGAAAATAAACCTGCTCTGATACCACTTGAAGGATCGATTCACACTGAGATAGGCAATCAGAGGGGGGGTGAATGATTGCGGAAGCTAAAAATAAATTTTAAGACTCTCCCCTAAACACAAAACCTATTTAAGTCTCGTTTAATAATTCTGGACAGAATAATATACTCTCACTAAACCTGATCCCAATTAAAAACCGTAACTCCGATTGATCTCAAATTTTGACAGAATAAACTAGACAAAATTATTGAACTAACCCAACTAGAATTACATCAATCGGAGGACTAGAACTTGAGATATAAAATAAACAAGATCGCTGATGCAGAAAGTGACGAAAATAAATTAAGCCCTAATTATGCAACTAAGCAAAATCCATAAGCAATTAATCAACCAAACTTTCAGATCATAAACTTGATGCCCTAACTATATTAGATGGATTACCGATTCAAAGATCTGCTTCTGTTTGATGGCACCGAACGAAGAAACTGACGCGCACGCGATTTGCCTCGCAGATATTTGCCGCGCGTCCACGCACGCCGATGGAAGCCGTGAAAACCAGCGCCGTACGGGCCTGCACGTGAAAGAAAAATAGAATCCGCGTCGCTGGACAGATAGAAGCAATCGTTGAAGCTTGATCAAGTGAAGCATAATCTTGCACGCGGATCGAGGTTTGCTAGATAAATTCTTGCTGGATGTTCACAAATCAAGCACTTGCATGCAGCGTGAACCATCTCATGTATTCATCAACTTGATCTCTCGTACAAGCATGCAGCCGCCGTTTTATTTGTTTTTCCTACTCACACAACGCACGCCGCCGCACACACATGTATACGTTTTTATACTCCAAACTCTCACCTATTCAATCTTTAATTAAAACCCTAATACAACTCCAACTAGGACTGGGCCTTTTTGCCTCAACCAGGCTTTTTGGCCCACTACTTTTCAGGGACCCAAAACCCTTCATAACATGGGTTTTTTAATTCTTTTTACGCTTCCAATTTTTTCAGCCTTCCACATGTCGAAGCCTCCAGGACCGCACCTCCTGTATCTTCTCCACACATCATCTCCATGCGCATTGTTCTCTAGCCTGAACATCCCGCATGACATCCTTGACCGATAGGACCTCAGTTCCTCCCTGAACTTAGTCCCGAAACCTCAGTTTCACCTGAACCTAGTTTCAGTCCCGTCATCGACCATGTTCCGCCTCAAGCAACACCTGCACATGAATAAACAAACAACCGCGTACGAGCACAAGTCCACAACTTGACTCAAGTCAATCCGCACAATACCTCACACGAGCGTATCATATAACATTATCATATCACCATGCTATCACAAGCATATAAAGAAGCAATATACTATAAGTAACACCATAACCAACGTTGTCAATTATTCATCATCTAAAATAACCTAGACCTGGCCACATGGTCTAACAGAAATGAAACAGTGGGTGTCCAGGGTAATCGATGTTTCTTTTGATCAGGGGTGGATCCAGGTTAAAAAAAACTAGTCATTACTTCACCACATTGCTAACTTTGGAGTCGAAACAATTTCATGTTGGTCTGTTAACGCCTATTCTAAAAAGACCTAAAAACCTATTGTGCAAAGCCGAAACATCTCCATGGTAAATTGCCAACATATCATGCCAGTTCTAGTTGGGTTTCATGCGAAGCAACTAACTGAACAATGCGAAGCAACTAACTGAACAAGTGAGAATAGCGTGTCAGACCATGCTACATTTCAGTGTTAGACTATGGGTCTTGTATCTCAGTTCAGCACGGCTGTTCTATTTTTGGTAATGCACAGTAGCGTGTCCAATCCAATCTCTCCCGTCCCTGCTTCCATAAGACGGTTGTAGAGATATGGCTAGGGCATGCGTATATATGTAGATTGCATCTCTTAATGAAAGCATCGCTGTATTATCTCTCCAACATGGTATCAGATTATTTTGCTCCTGCGATCGCTTCCGCTCAACCCTAACTTCCACCGCCGCCATGAACAACGAAGACGTCGTCGCCCGCCGCATCCAGGCGGAAGCTGATGCCCGCCGTGCCCAGGAGGAGGCCGATGCCCGCCGTGCCCAGGAGTCCGCTGATGCTCGCCTTGCGCAGGCTGAGCACACCACGGCTACCGACGCGCATGTGACCGCCGCCCTGGCCGCCCGCGAGGCCGCCCTCGCCGAGCGCGAGTTCGCGCTTGCCGCCAAAGAGCGCGCGTTTCGGGAGGCCTGCGCCAACGCCTCCTCACCTGTGCACGCACCCAGCTCCAGCATTCCCGATGCGCACGCTACCGCTCTAGCGACGCGCGTTGCTCCGGCTGTGCACCCCGCCTCCGACGACAAACCATCTGCCGTCATCGACTCCCTCCATGCCCAGGCGGTTGCCATCCTCAACATCAAGGTGCTTGTCCCGGTGGTGCTCGACCTTCGCTCCTCCAACTTCTCGATGTGGCGTGGCTTGTTCCTCGTCGCACTCGGCAAGTATGCACTGGTCGACCACGTTCTCACCGCGGTCGTCTCGCCCGACGCCGATTGGGCGCGCCTCGATTGTGTCGTGTTGACATGGCTTTACGGCACGATCTCCTTCGAGCTCCTTGAGATTGTGATGTCCCCCACCGCCACTGCACGATCCGTTTGGACCAGCCTAGAGCATCAATTTCTCGGCAACCGGGAAAGCCGTGTGATGCACCAGGAGGCCGAATTCCGCACGTTCCAGCAAGGCGATCTTTCCATCTTCGATTATTGCCGCAAGATGAAGACTATGGATGACGCCCTCGGTGACCTCGGCGAACCCGTCAGTGATCACACCCTCATCCTCAACCTTCTTCGTGGGCTGAATGACAGGTACTCTCACCTGGTCACGTTGTTACCGCTGCAGCATCTGTTTCCTTCTTTCGTCGAGGCTCGTTCCACCCTTCTGCTGGAAGAACTTACCAAGGGCAAACCCTCCGGTGCTCCTTCCTCTGCGTTCGTTGCCACGACTCCCTCCGGCTCCAGGGGCGCTCCTACCTCCAACAGTATTAGCTCAACCAGTCAAGGCTCCGGCGGCGGCACTTCCTCCGGTTCTGGCAAGCGTCGTCATCGTGGCCGCGGCAACGGTGGTGGCGGCAATACTCAACAACAGTTCGGCGGCAACTCAGGCTGGCCGCTTCTCCATCAACCCTGGACCGGTACCGTGCAGGTCTGGCCTGGCCAACCGTGGCCCAGCTCGCGACCGCCACTGTCGCCCATCACACCGCGTCCTCAGGCTTTCTTCGCCGGTCCGGGTAATGTGCAGCCTCAACAAGGTATGTGGGGGCCCTCTCACGGCTGGCTACCACAGCCCAGCTGGACGCCTCCGACCCAGCCGCTGTGGCCACCGCCCGCACCACCAGCGACGTCGTCCTGGGAGCCCGCCACACCACAATCTTGGACCGGCTCTTGGGATCAGCAAGGACTGGCCAACGCCTTCAACACCATGACCCTCACTCCACCAACATCAAGCGAGTGGTACATGGATTCCGATGCTACCTCTCATATGACATCCGACGCCGGTATCCTCTCTCGTTCCCATCCTCCGACCTCCACCACTCCCTCTCATATTATTGTTGGCAATGGGTCCTCTTTGCCCGTCACATCCAGTGGCTCCTGTTCGTTTCACTTACCTAGTGGGCCACTTCATCTTCATAATGTTTTAGTCACTCCTAACATTATCAAAAATCTCATTTCGGTTCGTCAGTTTGTTCTTGATAATTGGTGCTCCGTTGAGTTTGACCCTTTCGGCCTTTCTGCCAAGGACCTTCGCACCAGGAACGTGATCGTCAGGTGCAATAGCTCCGGGCACCTTTATCCTCTCCGACTACCGGACCGTCATCATTTGCCTTCACCGCTGGCACGACTTCCTCCACCCTTTGGCATCGTCGTCTCGGTCATATTGGTTCAGCCGCCTTCTCTAAGTTAGTTAGCTCAGCCGCTTTTTCTTGTAATACTAGCGACCCAACCACTCTTTGTCATGCCTGTCAACTTGGCCAGCACGTTCGGTCACCTTTTATATCCTCTACTTCCCGAGCTATCAAGAATTTTGATTTAATACATTGTGATATTTGGACCTCTCCTGTACCTAGTGTGTCCGGTTACAAATATTATCTTATTATTCTCGATGATTGCTCCCATTACCTTTGGACATTCCCTTTACGGCTCAAGTCTGACACCTTCACCACCATCTCTCACTTCTTCAAATATGTTGTCACGCAATTTGGATGCCCAATCAAGAGTGTCCAATGTGACAACGGTCGTGAGTTTGACAACTCCACTGCTCGCACTTTCTTCCTCACCCACGGCGTTGCACTCCGCATGTCGTGCCCACATACTTCCCAGCAAAATGGTAAAGCTGAGAGCACCATTCGCACCACTAACAATATCGTTCGCTCGCTCTTGTTTCAGGCCAGCCTTCCCCCCTCCTATTGGGTTGAGGCGCTTCACGCTGCCACCTATCTCCTGAACCGCCACCCCACCAAGGCCCTGAACAAACACAGACCTAACTCCAGCACAATCAGACTTGGGATCTGATCTCGTGTCCTCCTGGAGCTAACATCGTGACCGGCAAATGGATATTCCACCACAAATTTAAGTCCGATGGCACTCTTGACTGGTACAAGGCCCGATGGGTTCTACGTGGATTCACTCAATGAGCAGGTGTTGATTTTGATGAAACTTTCAGTCCCGTGGTCAAGCCGGCGACTGCTCGCACTGTCCTCAGTCTTGCCGTCTCCCACGATTGGCCAGTTCATCAACTCGATGTGAAGAATGCTTTCCTTCATGGGACTCTCTCTGAGACTGTTTATTGTTCTCAACCCACTGGATTTGTAGACCCTACATGCCCGGACTACATTTGCCGTCTCAACAAATCTCTATATGGCCTAAAGCAGGCGCCGTGTGCATGGTACAGTTGTTTTGCCTCTTACTTGTTGACTCTTGGTTTTGTCGAGGCCAAGTCCGACACCTCTCTCTTCATATACCATCGCAATGGTGCCACCGTTTACCTGCTCCTATATGTTGTTGACATTATTTTGACGGCGTCCTCGATAGATACACTTCATTGGGTCATTGCCGCACTTCAACAACGCTTCTCTATGAAGGATCTTGGTCCGTTGCATCACTTTCTGGGAGTCTCTGTCACTCGATCTGCTGCCGGTCTGCTACTTTCTCAGCGTCAGTACATGGTGGACATTCTTGCTCGTGCTGGCATGATAGATTGCAAGCCCTGCAATACTCCTGTTGACACTCATGCCAAACTTTCTGCTGATGCCGGCTCCCCTGTCAATGACCCATCACAGTTTCGCAGCCTTGCTAGTGCCCTTCAGTACTTGACATTCACTCGTCCTGACATTGCCTATGTAGTACAGCAGGTGTGCCTTCACATGCGTGCTCCCCGTGAACCTCATCTCACCGCTCTCAAACGGATCCTCTGCTACATCAACGGTACTCTTGATTATGGCCTTCATCTTCATCGGTCTTCTTCACCGGACTTGGTTGTTTATTCCGATGCCGACTGGGCGGGTTGTCCCGATACACGCAAGTCCACTTCGGACTATGCTGCGTTCCTGTGAGATAACCTCGTCTCCTGGTCATCGAAGCGCCAGACTACAGTTTCCCGGTCAAGTGCGGAGGCTGAGTATCGGGCAGTGGCCAATGCAGTTGCCGAAGCTACATGGTTGCGTCAGCTCTTGGATGAACTCCACAGTCCTCTACGTCGTGCGACGCTAGTCTATTGTGACAACATCAGTGCATCTACTTGTCCACTAATCCGGTGCAACATCAGCGCACCAAGCACATCGAGATTGATCTTCACTTCGTTCGGGGTCGTGTCACATTGGGCAAGGTCCGTGTCCTACACGTTTCGACCTCTTCTCAATTCGCTGACATCTTCACCAAAGGCTTGCCTACGTCTGTCTTCACTGAGTTTAGGTCCAGTCTCAATGTCTCACCCGTCGTTTCCACTGCGGGGGCGTGTTAGACAATGGGTCTTGTATCTCAGTTCAGCCCGGATGTTCTATTTTCGTAATGCACTGTAGCATGTCCAATCCAATCTCTCCCGTCCCTGCTTCCATAAGACGGCTGTAGAGATATGGCTAGGGCATGCATATATATGTAGATTGCATCTCTTAATGAAAGCATCGCAGCATTATCTCTCCAACATTCAGAGCTCAATCTACAGAGAGTAAACAGGTTCATCCTAAACTGCTCCGACCATAACTCAAAACTAGCCACAAACAATTGAAATTTGCAACGGCGGCACATCAATTACCACGAAAATCGCAATTTATTTCCCAGCATTAGCTAGCCGGCTGCTCAAATGACAATTACTAACAAAATGCACATGGCTACGAGCCTACGACTCCCTCCACCCCAAAATTTCCCAGCAAGAACACTGATCAAATAGCTGTAGCTTCGAATTAAACAAGATTTTTGCGCGAAATTACCTCCGGGGACCGGCATACCACCAGAGCTCCGGAACCGCGCGGGAGGGTGGGCTGCAGTGGCGAACGCAAGAATTTTAGAATGGGTGTTCGAAGTTGTAAAAATATTTTTCAAGGTACATGGTTATCAAACAAAAACATCTAGATACTAATTGTTCGTATTATTGTGCAGTGGCGGAGCCAGAATTTTCACAATGAAAGTACGAATTTAAGACACATCCGTTCCAACACCAGTTGAAATGACATAGTACAGAAGTTCAAAAGTGACATTACATGGTCGCACTACAACCAACATCACAAAATATTTTTAGAAAACTACAACTTGATATGGCATTCCTTCATACTTTGAAAGCAATTGATGATAGCATCATCACTAATTTGTAAAAAGAACTCACGCTCAATATATATAACTAAACAATCATTCGAGTATACGACTGCATCTGTAAATGTGAACCTATTTCATGGCAATGCAGAAGTGACTGCAGTGGATTTGTTATAGTCTAGCACAGCAACACCAAAGAACTGGCAATGTCACTATTTCAGTTTATCTTATCTGACATTGAAAATTGGTCTTAGTAAAATGGTGTCTGCCCTTCTACTGGGCTTACACAATATAACTTGTTCTTAACAGTTTAATCATCTTACTAAAATTTGCAAATGCACTGATGCAGTGGGGTTATCAACGCACGCTATGTTGCCATGGTATAACCTATTAGTTATCATTTATCAAAACCTACAATCTGAACATTAAACAATGGGAAACATTTCGGAGAAATTTGAGGGGGGTTAATACCACTTGGCCTAATGGCCTCGCCTCTGGAGGGACTCGGATCGAGCAGGAAGACTGAAGACGGTGCCCGGGCGGCGATGAACAACACGTGCAGCAGAAGCACGACGACCATGACACAACCCCGCCACGGCTTCCTCCCTGCGCGCAAATCCCCAGCCCCCGATCAGATCAAACCCCGGATCCCCAATCCCCCATCAAAAATCACAACCCAATCGAACCAAACAGCAATCAAGGAGGGCGCGAACCGTGACGCTGGGAGCCTGGGACTGGGAGAGCCGGAGGCCCGGAGCCCAGATCTAGCCAGAGGGCGGAGGCGCGGTCGCCGGTCGCGGTGCCGGTGGAGCGGAGGCGTGGTCGCCAGTCACGGTGCCGGCGGAGCGGAGGGCCAGATCTGGGATCTGGCGGTGTCGCGGACCTCACGGTGCCGACGCCCGGCAGAGCGGAGGGCCGAAGCGGAGGTGCGGTGCCGTGGAGCGCTGGAGTGGAGGGTCGGACGTGTGGTGGGCCGGTCGCGCGGAGGTGACGCGGCCGTCGGAGCCCGCCGCCCCGCCCACCGTGGGTCGTCGCCTCATCGGCCGTCACTGGGGGCGCTAGGGTTAGGGGATTCGGGATTTGGGGGCACCGCACCCGCGCACCGGAACCGGATGCCGGATGGATGGGGAATCGCGGGGGGCGGGCGGGGCGGGGGAATTGGGGGCGGCCTTGGGCCGATCGGCGCCGCACGGAGGGAAAAACGGGCCAGGCCCAGGTTTGCGCAGAAAATGAGAAAAGGGCTACGAATATTGCTGTTTTGGCCCAACTAAATATGTATATATGTATTATATACTGTATATATTAGATTTTTTGCTAAAAAATTTGGGTGTTCAGCTGAACACCCATGAACTACTATAGATTTGCCCCTGCTTCCATATAGCTCCTACTCCTTGCATGACTCCGACGACGCGTCTGAGTCCGACGAGGAGCGTAATGCAGACCAGGAGGAGCAACGCGCCCGAGCTAGTATTCGATGGAGGCGGCGAAGGCGGACGGCGATGGTGTGGAGTATCCGAAGCCGCCGCCGGTGGCCACCTGCTGCGTCTGCATGGAGCCCTGGACATCCGACGGCGCGCATCGCAGCATCTGGTACAGTAGTAATATACATCAGATGCATCCATGATACTTGCATTGCTCAATTTTGTGCGTGCAGTTGCGTTCCCTGCGGGCATGTGTACTGCCGATCCTGCCTGGAGAGACGCTGCGGAGGCACCCCGGCTAAAGTTATTTTTTCATTCTTGGTTTATTTGCAGTTCTTCTTCTGCTAAAATTGAGGTGGTGATCGATTCGGCTGAAAGCCTTATGGCTTATGGCTGAAAACACTGTAGCTGGCTGAAAAAAGCACTGTAGCTGACAGAGGCTTATTTACCATAATTAAATTTTAAAAAATTTAAAAATAGAAAAAACATATTAGCCCATCATGTAAACAAATACGAGGGAAAAAAGAACCGGTAAAAAAACTCAAAAAAAAAGCCAAAAGTTCAGAAAAAGACGAAATTTATGAATAGTGCAAAAATAAGCTGAAGCCAGAAGCTGAAGCCATATTGATCAGGGCCTGAATTTGGTTGGATACGCATACTCCCTTGATCGATCCCCTGAGCTTCCGCAAAGCGGCGAAAGCTTTGAACACAAGCACATTATCAAATCTCTGCGCAGCAGAGTATCCTTGCTGCCATGAAGAGGTTTGGTTTCTGCCAGCAGATTCATCCATGCATATATTCATCTATTGAAGAATGTATACTAGTTAGTACCTAGTAGTTTCGTACGCGTCGTAGACATGCCTGGATATATAATTGCTTTCATCTTGACAGCAAATCGATCACTAGTAGTCCATCATCTCATGGTTTCAAGTTGCAACACAATTAGTCCTGGATTGAGTATCAATAATTACTAGCCTAGCTTTGAGGGAGATATTAACAAGAGGAAGATTATATTTAACAGGTGAAGAATATGACGAATAATGTTCCCGACAAGGCATCGACGCCGTGGGAGAAATATCAGTAGCATTAATCAGCTGTTACAAAGAACCACCCGTAGCAATAATGGCGATAGCACAACAAATTCGGCACTAAATACCGGCGCCAAGGACAAAATTGCTATTCTTGGAGACCAGTCTGACCTCCAATGTAGACCTTCGCAAATAGCACAGGACCGAAGTGAAAAACTGCAGCACCTAGCATAGGACCAAAACTTGAACTACAAAACTTGGCAGGGGCCGCGCGAACGCGTACCCCCTCTACCACAAATTATGACGTCCACTCTCCCGCTTGGGGAGATGGTAAACCAACGCGCTCACGAAGTGCAATGTGAGCCATTGATCTAAGCCACGAGCCTTCGTGATCGCTCGTCGACCCCGTCCAGGTAAGTATGTCAATACGGTCGCCTTGGCCTCCATTATATAGCCTCCTCTTCCCCGCGAACCTTCTCGTGTTAGCGGTGTGGTACTAAACGGAGGCAGCATCGAATCTTTCTTTCCCGTGCGCTACTGGGCCGGTAGAGATGCTGCTGCTGCTTAAATAGTTGGGCTGGCTTCTTTTTATGGGCCGTTAAAAAGACTCCGCTCCCAAGCAGGTCACGGACTGACCGCCATTGCTCTGTCTTCAAACACCGGCCACTCCAGGTCAACAATCCTTTCGATCTGAATCCCAAAACTAAAAATAAAAAATCCAACACATCATGGCCATGTCAATTTGAACTTCAGTACTCCAGTTTGTGACGAACATGTTCAACAGACTATTTGGCGCCTCGTGTGCTCGAAGCAGGTTTTTGGTACAACTCAAGCGCCTCGTGTGCTCGAGTCTAAATTTCAATATTTACGCTCAACTAGTTGTATTTTGAATTTTCCATATTGTATACAATTTTCTAATAGCATTTCCATATTGTATTTTGATTCTATAACCCTGCTGTTCATTTGGACTATTTGGCGCGAACGCAGTGACCAGATATGTCCACACTAATGTTTTTTCCACTTCTGGACATCTCAAGTGGAGGACTTCTTAGCCCTTGTCTCCACTAAGCATAAGATTCTCGTGCATAAATCTGCCAGATTCGCATCAGTTTGTAATGACGTTATTCAAACACACACACAGCGTCACCCTTTCCGTATTTGATATAACCAATCAGAAGCTTGTCTTTCGTATCTAGTATATCGGATATGTTTGGCTCTTGGCTTCATGGCATCGGGGCAAAACTCAAAAATCAGATTTTACTAGGTGCTGCGGCTCTCTGTTGGGCAATGTGGTTGAATAGAAATGACGTGGTGTTCAATAATGCTAAAACCAACACCTTTCTGCAAGTCATTTTCAGGGCAACATATTGGATCCGGCTTTGGTCCTTGTTAAGTAAAGAAGAAGAAAAACCAATCTTCAAGAATGGATGCCAAATTTTGGAGACGGTCATCATGGAGGTCTTTGCAAAATTTAGATGGAAGTTCCGGAATAGGATTGAGGCGTAGTGTCTGTTTTTTCATGTATCTTGTGTCTTTTGTTTTGTGTTAGTTCTTGTGCTTGATTGCTCTTGGTTGTATCCATTAAGCTGCGTACGATCTTCGGATTGTAGAGGCTGGGACCTTTTTCATTCACTTAATGAAATTTTCCCTTGATCTAAAAAAATCAAATTAACCAAATGCCTCAAGTAGTCAAGCCACCGGTGCTACCGTTTGCATAGTTACTACACTACAAGGGGCCGGCCAGCAAATGAGAAAAAGACTGCAAACTGAGAACGTATCGGGTCAAGAAGAGCATCTCTGCGTTTCTTGCTCTCACATTAGTCCTTGTTCTTCCAGGATGATGTTTTGCAAGCGTTGCCTGCTAACCTCATCCATGCATCCTCCAGTTCCTCGCCGGCCTGTAAAGGAAGAATTTCGCATGAAACATATGGATTCATAGTATACACCACGTTCCACCATGACAGTAAAAATGACTCTCGGTGGCAGTCAAGCACGTCCCTAACAGACGAACACCGACCAGATCCACCGATAGAGATGGCAAAAGGAAAACCACGCACAAATTGCAAAGCTTACTTGACCTGCATGCGAAGCCAGCGATAAAACACTGCTCCATTCTTCACAGAGCAAAGGAGCAAGCAGCGGCTACGAACCACCCATGGCTTCCGTTGGCCTTGCTCTCGTGCTGCTGCTATCCTTCTCCATTGTCCCTCCAACAAGCTCCTGCACAGAGGAGGAGAAGTTCTCCCTCCTCCAGTTCCTCACAGGGCTCTCCCGGCCTGCGAGAGGCCACCTCGCCGTGTTGTGGCGGAATGACACTGACTGTTGTTCCTGGGAGGGCATCACCTGCAATGGGAATGAGACGGTCACTGAGGTCTCCCTGCCATCTAGAGGCCTTGAAGGGAGCATCTCACCGTCCCTTGCCGACCTCACCGGCCTGGTGCGCCTCAACTTGTCCCACAACTTATTCTCCGGCGGCCTTCCGTTGGAACAGCTCATCTCCTCCAGCAGGATCGCCGTCCTTGACGTCAGCTTCAACAGGCTCAACGGAGGCCTGCAAGAGCTGCCAACGTCAACTCCTCACCATCCTCTGCAGGTACTGAACATCTCAAGCAACCTATTTACTGGAGAATTTCCACCAACAGCATATAAGGCAATGAAGAATCTGGTAGCGATCAATGCCAGCAACAACAGCTTTTCTGGGAAGATACCATCTTCTTTCTGCATCAACACACTGTCCATCGCCCTGCTCGATCTCTCTTACAACCAGTTGAGTGGTGACATCCCCCCTGAGCTAGGTGATTGCTCCATGCTCAGAGTGCTCAAGATTGGCCACAACAGCCTCAGTGGGACTCTCCCAGATGAACTCTTCAAACTCAGTAATCTGGCTATCCTTGATCTTGCGGAGAATGGGTTTAGTGGCAACATCCCAGATTCTATTGGGCAGCTCAAGCGATTGAAGGAGATCCACTTAAACAGCAATAACATGTCTGGAGAGCTACCGTCATCTCTGAGTAAATGCAAAACTATCACAACCATCAACCTCAGCAAAAACAACTTCTGGGGAGAGCTCACAAAGGTGAACTTCTCCTCCCTATTAAATCTGAAAACTTTAGACCTGGTCTTCAACAACTTCACCGGCACAATTCCAGAAAGCCTCTATTCTTGCAGCAATCTTACCGCACTGAGACTATCTACCAACAACTTCCATGGCCAGATCTCACCGAGAATAAGCAATCTGAAGTCCCTCACCTTCCTATCACTTAGTTACAACTTCTTTACAAATATCACAGATGCAATTCAGATCCTCAAGAGCTCTAGGAACCTCATTACTCTTCTAATTGGGGGCAACTTCAGGCATGAGACCATGCCAGAGTATGAAATGTTTGGTGGCTTCGAGAATCTTCAGTGTCTTACCATAAATGGTTGCTCGTTGTCTGGAAAAATACCTCATTGGATATCAAAGCTCAAAAATTTGGAAATATTATCTTTACGCAACAACCAACTCAGTGGACCAATACCTGCCTGGATAAATAGCCTAAGCTTCCTCACCTATCTAGATGTATCCAATAACAGTCTCACAGGAAAAATCCCAACACTATTGATGCAGATGCCAATGCTGAAATCAGAAAAGAACATAGCCCATTTAGACCCAGGAATCTTTGAGTTGCCTTTATATCATACTCCATCACGTCAATACCGCACGATCAGTGCTTTGCCAAAAACGCTGAATCTAGGCAACAATAAATTCACCGGTGTGATCCCCCCCCCCCCCCCCCCCCCCGAGATTGGTCAGTTGAAAGAACTCCACTCACTCAACTTGAGCTTCAACAACTTATATGGATAGATCCCACAATCGATCTGCAACCTCACGAACCTGCAGTTACTAGACTTGTCTACCAACCTTCTGACTGGTGTAATCCCTTCTGCACTGGAGAAACTTAATTTCCTTGCTGAATTCAACATTTCTAACAATGACTTACAAGGGCCTATTCCAACTAAAGGCCAGTTTAGCACGTTTCCAAACTCCAGTTTTGCTGGGAACCCAAAGCTGTGCGGTTCTATGCTTATTCACCACTGTAATTCAGCAGCAGAAGCTCGCCTGTCCATTATCTCCGCAAAACAATGCAGCAGCAAGGTCATCTTTGCAGTTGCCTTTGGTGTGTTCTTTGCAATAGGAGTGCTATATGATCAGGTAGTCTTATCCAAATTTTTTGGATAAGCCTACATCAGTTCTAATTTGTGCTAGATCATATGTGTGCAATGGACAGAGCTAAACCCAGCAACAAACAGCCACGACTGCATATCTGTTCTCGCCAACAATGGCCTGATCACGAGCGGCTCTCACTACTTTTACTACTTTTACTGCTAGTCTTCTCCGAAGTTGTAGCAAATGTTGGAAGAAATTTGTTCTTGAGAGTAATTTCTACCGCATCTCCCTGTCTTTAGCAGATTTCTATTTGGGCCTTACATCTTTTTATTCCTTCCATCAGGGTTCACATCTTTCAATCCACCTGCAATTTGGATCTTATTAATATATTTGTGGAGTCTTTTGAAGCTGTCATACTGTTCTCTGGTTGAACGATGAAAGTATGCAGTATTTGTTTTCCTAGCAAGCAGCCTTGATTACAAGGTTTTTTTTTTTGCATCGTTTTTAATTTGCCTGAGTAAATGTTGTGCTGTGCGAAATGAAACAGTGGGTGTCCTGGGTAATCCAGGTTAAAAAAACTAGTCGTTACTTCACCATATTGCTACCTTTGGAGTCTATACCATGTTACAATTAATTAGTCCACAGTCGAAACAATTTCATGTCAGTCTGTTAACGCCTATTATAAAAAGACCTAAAAAAACCTATTGCGCAAAGCCGAAACATCTCCATGGTAAATTGCCAACATATCATGCCAGTTCTACTGGTGATCGGTTGGGCTTAAAAGCTCATAGCTGAAAACACTGTAGCTGACAAAGACTTATTTAGCATAATTAAATTTAAAAAATTTAAAAATATAAAAAAATATGTTAGCCCAATATGTATAATACAAACGAATACGGGAAAAAAAGAACCAGCAAAAAAGCTCAACAAAAAGCTAAAAATTCAGAAAAAGACAAAATTTATGAATAGTGAAAAATAAGCCAGAAGGCAGAAGCTCAAACCGAACCGATCAGGGCGACGGTTTCATGTGAAGCGACTAACAGAGAGAGTAAACATGTTCATCCTAAACTGCTCCGACCATAACTCAAAACTAGCCACAAACAATTGAAATTTGCAACGGCGGCACATCAATTACCACGAAAATCGCAATTTATTTATTTATTAGCTAGCTGGCTGCTGAAATGACAATTACTAACAAAATGCACATGACTACGACTCCCTCCACCCCAAATTTTCCCAGCAAGAACACTGATCAAATAGCTGTAGCTTCAAATTAAACAAGATTTTTGCGCGAAATTACCTCCGGGGAACGGCATACCACCGGATCATGTGCGCCACCAGAGCTTCCGGAACCGCCTGTCCAATTCCAGCCGCCTGCACGGTCCATGTGCTTTGCGTCGTGTGTTGGACAGGGGAAAGCGGGAGGCCATCGCGGCCACCGCACTCGAGGGAGGAGGCGAGCGGCCACCGGCGCAACCCATCCAGCACGCGAGGTGAACGAGACGCAGAGTTGGGCCGGGACCCTGCCATATGGGCCGGATCCTATCCCATCCAGCACGCGAGGTGAACGAGACGCAGAGTTGGGCCGGGAGGTGGAGGTGTTGCATATAGCTCCTACTCGTTGCATGACTCCGACGACGCGTCTGAGTCCGACGAGGAGCAACGCGCCCGAGCTAGTATTCGATGGGGGCGGCGAAGGCGGACGGCGATGGCGTGGAGTATCCGAAGCCGCCGCCGGTGGCCACCTGCTGCGTCTGCATGGAGCCCTGGACATCCGACGGCGCGCATCGCAGCATCTGGTACAGTAGTAATATACATCAGATGCATCCATTATTACTTGCATTGCTGTACTAGTGTGTGACTGCGATGGATCAATCGAGATTGCAACTCAATTTTGTGCGTGCAGTTGCGTTCCCTGCGGGCATGTGTACGGCCGATCCTGCCTGGTTATTTTTTTCATTCTTGGTTTATTTGCAATTCTTCTTCTGCTAAAATTGAATTTGGTTGGATGAATCTATTAACTATGCATACTCCCTCGATCGATCCCTAGCCTAACTTCGAGGGATATTAACAAGAGGAGGTTTGGCACTACGTACGGTTGAAAACTGATGTTGCTTCTTATATATGTTCAGGTGATGGCCGAAATGACACGAGGTTAGGGATGAAAACGGTCGGAAAACTCCTCAACCGTTTTCTACTTCTACATTTGAATACAAAAACGAAAGCGGAAGCGGTAAAGCCGGACACGAAAACGAACGCGAACTTACGGAATATCGAGAATTTCGAAAACGAACCAATTCGAGCGGAATTATGTCGAACACGGTCGGTATACGAAAATTCAATACGGAATACCGACCTGTAGGACCAAGTGCATAACAATTAACAAGTGACCAAGTACATAACAATTACCAAGTGCATGATCAAGTTCAAATGCATATAATAATTAACAGGTGCATGACCCTTTGTCTTAAGTATTAACACAATAGCCGGGGTGGGACGCGAGTGGCCGCCGGGATGGCACGCGGGCGGCCGGCGGGATGTGCATATAAATCTGGATTGCTCCGTACAGATGTGCGCATCGTCACGAATGCGTAGGATTTTTCCGCGATGAAATCGGACTTCCGAAGGGCCAGAATGGAAGAAATGAAACGGGAGATGGACCTAACTGTAAACCCTAGAATTTTTGAGGGCTAAATCGAAAAAATCCAAATCCCCAATTCATCAAAAGCCTTGCGCCACCGGCTGTGGAATCCTTGAGCCCGGTCTTCTTCTTCTCCCCAACGCCTTCTTCTCCTCTCCCCTCCTTCTCCACACCCGGCCACCGGCGAGCGCCGGGCCGCAGCTCACCGGTGCCCCTCCGCCGCTCCCCACAGCACCTCCTACGCCAGCCCTCACCTCTCCGGCCGCCTCACCGCCCACTCCCTTCTTCTCCACATCTCTCCGCCGCCGACCTTCCTCCTCTGCTGCTCTCCTCCGGCGCGCCACCTCTCTCTACTCCGGTCGCCGCTTGCTCTCCCTCCTCTCTTCTCTAGCTCCGGTCGCCCCCTTCTCCAACCGCCGCACCTCCTCCGCGCCTCCTCTTGCCCCACCTCGGCACCGCCGCTCCAGATCCACCGGCCGCCGCTTGCTCTCTTCCGCCGCCCCCTTCTCCTCAGTTCGGCCTCCCGTCTCCACCACACAGTCCACAGCGCCGCCCCGCAGCACCAACACCGGCGGCGACAACTTCTTCTGCCTCAACTTCATCGAGACCACCGCCCCGACTACCTCTTCTCCGACGTGTGCTCCTCCGTCGGCTGCATCGTCCTCGACGCCGATGACTTCTTCAAACCTTTACCGGCCGCCACCTTCATCAGCGCCGCCACCCTGACTTCTTCCTCTTCACCGCCGGCGTCTCCACCTACATCAGCGCCGACAGCCAAATTCGGTTTAAACCGTATTTACAATACGGTATATTCCGAATAAAATGTAGAAAAGTAGAAAACGGTCGGAAAACGCCTAAACCGTTTCCGCTCCATTTTCAAATTTGGTATTCCGTATTTCGAACCGAATTCGAATTTGTCCGAAAATACGAATTCGATCGGGTCAAATGTAGAAAACGATGCGGTTCGGTACGGGATATTTCCGTTCCGTTTTCATCCCTACACGAGGTTGACCAGGCGAAATGGATGGCTGGCGAGGTGAATCAACTCAAGAACGAGTTGGTCTTGCTGATGGAACAGGTGAAGAATATGATGAATAATGCTCCCGATAAGGCATCGACGCCGTGGGAGAAAAATATCGATTATAAGGCCATGTTTGGATCCCTTGGGCTAACAACTAGTTGCTAAACTTTAGCCCTCTGGTGGCCGGATCTGGCGGCTCTCAGCCCAGATCTGCGGGGTGGAGAGGCGGCGGGCGACCTGGGGCGTGTCGTCGCTGTGGAGGCTGGAGGCGCGCTCGGCACCCATGGAGGATTAGGCCGAGCGGAGGAGGCCAGTGTGCGGCTTCGGGCGCGTCGACGCCGAGGGTTAGGGAAGGCCAGGCGGCAAGGAGCGGGCTCGGTGGCCGTTGCCGGCGGGTGGTGCCGTGTGGTCTGCGGTGGAGTAGGGCGGCCCCGCTGGCGCTGTTGCGGCATAGCCGGTGGGGAAGGCCGGGCGGCGGCGGGCATGACTTCCAGTCGGCTCTGCCCACCGTGCCGCGCCCGCCCGCGACGCTGTCTCCCGGCTCTGCTCGACGTGCCGCGCCCGCCCGTGTCAGCTTCTCCCTCAGGTTTTTTTCTCCGCCGGCAGAGAGAGACGGGAGAGCACACGTAGCCGCTTCGCCGGCACCGCCTCTGCTCTTGTTCGCTGTGAGGAGGAAGGTACAGGAGGACTAGGGCCCCGAGCCCTCGGAGTTTTTGGACTCTGTCACGCAGGCGTGCTTCGCTTTGAAGATTGGCAACCAGGAGCTCAAGAACGACCTCAAGGTCCTCTTCATCAGCTCCGAGTTCCAGTTGGTTGCGGCCGGGAGCAAGAAGGCGGTGGTGATCCACGTGCCGTTCAGACTCCGTGAGGCGTTCAGGAAGCGGCTCGTCGTGAAGTTCAAGGGTGGCTGTGCCATGGTCTTGAGGCGTGCAGGGCCCCGGAGTGTTGGTGGCGGTCTATTTTGCGTGTGGGTAGTGCGTGGGGTGTTGTGGATGTGCTGGCGAAAGCCTTGCCGGTGTTTTTACCGGTCTCGACATCAATGACGCCTGCGGGCGCCATCTTCCTTCCTGGAGGTGTATCGTGGCACTACGTAGCCCTCATGTTTACTGATCTCCAGGTGAAAGCCTTGCGGGCGGCGTCGGCGACTCTCGTCGCCTCTTGGAGACGTCGCCTCTGAGGTCCATCTTCACGCAAAGCAGACCGAAGTTTGGATGGCTCGGTCGGGTAAGGTTAGGGGCTTGGGTGTAAGCAAGGACGGAGAAAAAGTGCTGAAACTTAGCCTTTCTAGTTTTTTCATAGTCCTTAAGCCATCTTTCATGTTGTTTTATGTACCTCAGTTTTGAGGCTTTGAGCCTAAGAGCTTGTGTAACTTTTGGCTGTGTATATCCTCCGTGGATATAGAGGTCGGATTTTATATCCTTTATCTAAAAAAAAGGTAAGTATGTCAATGTAGTGGCCTTAACCTCTGTTATATAGCCTCCTCTTCCCCGCGAGCCTCCTCGCGTTAGCGGTGTGGTACTAAACGGAGGCAGCATCGACTCAGTCTTTCCCGTGCGCTACTGGGCCGATGGAGAAGCTGCTGCTGCTGCATAAATAGTGCCGTTAAAAAGACTCCGCCATTGCTCTGTCTTCAAACACCGGTCAACAATCCTTTGGATCTGAATCCCAAAACTAAAAATCTGCCAGATTCACATCAGTTTGTAATGACGTTATTCAAACACACACACAGCGTCACCCTTTCCGTATTGATATAACCAATCAGAAGCTTGTCTTTCGTATCAAATTAACCAAATGCCTCAAGTAGTCAAGCCACCGGTGCTACCGTTCCTCACTCCGTTTGTCCATGTGTGATGATAGTTACTACACTACAGGGGGGCGGCCAGCAAATGAGAAAAAGACTGCAAACTGAGAATGTATCGGGTCAAGAAGATCATCTCTGCGTTTCTTGCTCTCACATTAGCTGTCTACCTAGACCTTGTTCTTCAGCCATGTGCATACATACGCCTTCCAGGATGATGTGCAGCCAGTGAGGCAATCTTCGCGCAATAACAAAAGATACAGCGACAACAAGTTACCCGTGTCTTGTTCTGCTGCTCACCTCATGCATGCATCCTCCAGTTCCTCGCCGGCTGGCCGGCCGGGCTGTCAAAGGACAACCGCCATATGGATTCATAGTATACACCACGTTCTAAATTAGTCAACCACCATGACAGTAAAAATGACGGTACACCGACCGGATCCACCGATAGAGATGGCAAGGAAAAGCACGGACAAATTGCAAAGCTTACTTGACCTACTCTGCTGCATGCGAAGCCAGCGATAAAACACTACTCCATTCTTCACAGAGCAAAGGAGCAAGCAGCGGCTACGAACCACCCATGGCTTCCGTTGGCCTTGCTCTTGTGCTGCTGCTATCCTTCTCCATTGTCCCTCCCACAAGCTCCTGCACAGAGGATGAGAAGTTCTCCCTCCTCCAGTTCCTCACTGGGCTCTCCCGGCCTGCGAGAGGCCACCTCGCCGTGTTGTGGCGGAATGACACCGACTGCTGTTCCTGGGAGGGCATCACCTGCAATGGGAATGGGACAGTCACTGAGGTCTCCCTGCCATCTAGAGGCCTTGAAGGGAGCATCTCACCGTCCCTTGCCGACCTCGCCGGCCTGTTGCGCATTAACTTGTCCCACAACTCCATCTCCGGCGGCCTTCCGTTGGAACTCATGTCCTCCAGCAGCATCGCCATCCTTGATGTCAGCTTCAACAACCTCAGCGGGGGCCTGCAAGTGCTGCCATTGTCAACTCCTGCCCGTCCACTGCAGGTACTGAATGTCTCGAGCAACCTGTTTACTGGAGAATTTCCATCAACCACATGGAAGATGATGAACAATCTGGTTGTGCTCAATGCAAGCAACAATAGCTTCACTGGGCACATACCATCTTCTTTCTGCCTTTCCTCACGGTCCCTCGCTGTGCTCGACCTTTGTTACAATCAGTTCAGTGGCAATATCCCCCCTGGGCTAGGTGATTGCTCCACGCTCAGAGTGCTCAAGGTTGGTCACAACAGCCTCAGTGGGACTCTCCCAGATGAACTCTTCAATGCAACCTCGTTGGAGTACCTCTCCTTGCCCCACAACGTCTTGCAAGGAGCACTGCCTCCAGCACATTTAGCCAAACTCAGTAATCTGGCTATCCTTGATCTTGCGGAGAACGGGTTTAGTGGCAACATCCCAGATTCTATTGGGCAGCTCAAGCGATTGAAGGAGCTCCACTTAAACAGCAATAACATGTCTGGAGAGCTACCGTCAGCTCTGAGTAAATGCAAAACTATCACAACCGTCAATCTCAGCAAAAACAACTTCCGGGGAGAGCTCACAAAGGTAAACTTTTCCTCCCTATTAAATCTGAAAAATTTAGACCTGGTCTTCAACAACTTCACTGGGACAATTCCAGAAAGCCTCTATTATTGCAGAAATCTTACCGCACTGAGACTATCTCGCAACAACTTCCATGGCCAGATCTCACCGAGAATAAGCAATCTGAAGTCCCTCACCTTCCTATCACTTGGTCACAACTTCTTTACAAATATCACAGATGCAATTCAGATCCTCAAGAGCTATAGGAACCTCATTACTCTTCTAATTGGGGGCAACTTCAGGCATGAGACCATGCCAGAGTATGAAATGTTTGATGGCTTTGAGAATCTTCATAGTCTTGACATAAATGATTGCTCGTTGTCTGGAAAAATACCTCATTGGATATCAAAGCTCAAAAATTTGAAACTATTATATTTACACAACAACCAACTTAGTGGACCAATACCTGCCTGGATAAATAGCCTAAGCTTCCTCATCTTTCTAGATGTATCCAATAACAGTCTCACAGGAAAAATCCCAACACAATTGATGCAGATGCCAATGCTGAAATCAGAAAAGAGCATAGCCCATTTAGACCCAGGAATCTTTGAGTTGCCTGTATATGATACTCCATCACGTCAATACCGCACGATCAGCGCTTTGCCAAAAACGCTGAATCTAGGCAACAATAAATTCACCGGTGTAATCCCCCCCGAGATTGGTCAGTTGAAAGCACTCCACTCACTCAACTTGAGCTTCAACAACTTATACGGAGAGATCCCACAATCGATCTGCAACCTCACGAACCTGCAGTTACTAGACTTGTCTGCCAACCTTCTGACAGGTGTAATCCCTTCTGCACTGGATAAACTTAATTTCCTTAATGCATTCAACGTTTCTAACAATGACCTACAAGGGCCTATTCCAACTAAAGGCCAGTTTAGCACGTTTCCAAACTCCAGTTTTGCTGGGAACCCAAAGCTGTGCGTCTCTATGCTTATTCACCACTGTAATTCAGCAGCGGAAGCTCCGGTTTCCATTATCTCCGCAAAACAATGCAGCAGCAAGGTCATCTTTTCAGTTGCCTTTGGTTTGTTCTTTGCAATAGGAGTGCTATATGATCAGGTAGTCTTATCTAGATTTTTTGGATAAGCCTACATCAATTGTAATTTGCGCTAGATTATATGTATGCAATGGACAGAGCTAAACCCAGCAACAAACAGCCACGACTTCGTATCTGTTCTCGCCAACAATGGCCAGATCACGAGCGGCTCTAACTACTTTTTCTGCTAGTCTGCTACTAAGTTGTGTTGGATTTAATCTTGAGCATTTGCTATTTTTAGCATGCAGCAATTAGTAGCATGCAGCAGTTTCTAGCATGCAGCAGTTTGCATGGTCTTTTATGGAGTCAATTAGTGCTAGTTAAGTTGTCAGTTATGATCCAGGAGTGGCGCTGCATGCACAGCATACTGAGTGGTATATATACTCCATTGTATGCAGATTGGCTGGAAAAGTAAGTATGAATAAAAGAGTTTAGTATTCTGTGTGTAAAAAAAATTTTGTGCGTGAGTTTACCCAGGATTGAGTCCATCCAACTAGTGTGTGTCAATTTTTTGTGTGTGCTTACAAGTTGTACCAAATGTTGGAAAAAATTTGTTCTTGAGAGTAATTTCTGCTGCATCTCCCTGTCTTTAGCAGATTTGTATTTGAACCTTACATCTTTTTATTCCTTCTATCAGGGTTCACATCTTTCAATCCACCTGCACTTTGGATCTTATTAATATATCTGTCGAGTTTTTTGAAGCTGTCATACTGTTCTCTGGTCGAACGATATAAGTACGAAGTATTTGTTTTCCTAGCAAGCAGCCTTGGTTACAAAGCTGTTTGGTACATTGTTACTAATTTGCTAGAGTAAATGTTGCGGTGTGCGAAACTACACAGCGCAAACAAGTTGAAACATAAGATACTCTTAACAAAAGTTAAGACTTGCCACAAAGAATTGCAATCTGCAAATTTACAACGAACAGCACAGCAAGCAAAAAAATCGCAATTTTTTTTTGGGAAAATTGCTCTCATGCCACAAAGTTAAGCGCCATCCTCCTATTTGCCACAAACTTGAGTGGCTTTGTTATTATGCCACACACTTCACTGTTTTTTCTTTGTTTTGCCCCTTTTGCATTTTCAGGGACTGGAAATGACCATTTTGCCCTCGTCAACAGTGCAGCGGGCGTCGGAGCTGTCGGAGCGCGAGCGCGGGCGCGCGTCGGCGGCGCGGCCGGCGGATGGCGGAGCGCGAGCGCGCGTCGGCGGTGCGGAGGCGGAGCGCGGGCGCGCGTCGGCGGCGCGGACGGCGGCGCGGCCGGCGGATGGCGCGCGGAGGCGGAGCGCGAGCGCGGGCGCGCGTCGGCGGCGCGGCCGGCGGATGGCGGAGCGCGGGCGCGCGTCGGCGGCGCGGACGGCGGATGGCGCGCGGAGGCGGAGCGCGAGTGCGGGCGCGCGTCGGCGGCGCGGCCGGCGGATGGCGCGCGGAGGCGGAGCGCGGCCGGCGGACCGCGCCATCCGCCGGCCGCGCCGCCGTCCGCGCCGCCGACGCGCGCCCGCGCTCCGCCTCCGCACCGCCGACGCGCGCTCGCGCTCCGCCATCCGCCGGCCGCGCCGCTGACGCGCGCCCGCGCTCGCGCTCCGACAGCTCCGACGCCCGCTGCACTGTTGACGAGGGCAAAATGGTCATTTCCAGTCCCTGAAAATGCAAAAGGGGCAAAACAAAGAAAAAACAGTGAAGTGTGTGGCATAATAACAAAGCCACTCAAGTTTGTGGCAAATGGGAGGATGGCGCTTAACTTTGTGGCATGAGAGCAATTTTCCCTTTTTTGGGAAAAATTGCTCTCATGCCACAAACTTAAATACCATCCTCCCTTTTGCCACATACTTAAGTGGCTTTGTTATTATGCCACAAACTTGAGTGTTTTTTCCTTTCTTTTGCCATTTCCTCCTCTTAAAGTTTATTTTAATTTTATTTTGCATTTCCCTAACGTGGGAGGGTGCGGGGGGGCCGGTCGGGGGAGATGAGGGATGTGGCAAGCGCGGAGACGGCGGCGGTGCGGAGGAGGGTGAGCGCGGAGCCGTCGACGGAGGCGAGGGGGACCCCAGAGGCGGAGTTGAAGAGGGAGACGGCGGCGTGGATGGAGGGGAGGCGGGGGGAGTTGGCGGCCGGCGGGGAAGGAGGTTAGCGTTGAGGGCGAGGTAGGGGAGCGAGGGCAAAAAGGTCAATTCACGTTAGGGAAATGCAAAATAAAATTAAAATAGACTTTAAGAGGAGGAAATGGCAAAAGAAAGGAAAAAACACTCAAGTTTGTGGCATAATAACAAAACTACTTAAGTATGTGGTAAAAGGGAGGATGGTATTTAAGTTTGTGGTATGAGAGCAATTTTCCCAAATGTTTAGGGTTGGTAGACATAAGTTCTGGTAGCGCAGAACATATGAGCGGTACTGCTATGTCGTCAGGCAGAAGCTGTGGTAAGCACTCTTGAGCACTGAGGTGGAAGAAAGGCATGCTATTTGCTGTGAGTAGTGTGTTGAGTTTTCCTGCAAGGGAATCGTGGGAGGAGTAGCGTTACTGTTTGTGCTATTTCATTATTTCTTGTGCAATAATGAATAGTACTATTCAGTAATGTAATACGATGTACCTAGTGTGATGCATCTTGTTTTGCATCGGGGAATAGCTCTCATGTAGCTCTACTTTTTTGCACAGCTTGAATTGGTCTGTAAAGGAATATAATGAGTTAGGATAGAAATTGTAAATGTCGAATTTACATTTTTTTTTGGTAAACTTTGAATAATAGCATTGATTGTAATGAATTGTAACAGAGGAACCACCTTTTGTTTCGTGTTGTAGATGAAGCAGGTAGCTCACTTTCAGTAGAGATAATAGCTTTGTGTGTTCTTTTTTCAGAGCGCAGTGATGACGCAACCCTGTAATAGATATGCAATTGGTTAGACATAAGGGAATCTATGGGGAAAAAATACAGTGTATATAGAACCTGTTGTATGTAGGGATATGAGAGAGTATGGTGATGGTAAATACTTTTCTCACCTCTAAAGCATCAACAGTTGTTTTTTAGATAATGGAACGGGGTTCCAGCCTCTACATCGTTTGACGACATACACAGCTGATCAAATATAACCACGAGCTCTTAGGCTCATACCGAAATACATCGGAGAGATAAGATAAAAAAAAACCAAAAGTCTAGATAACTGAATAGACAGGAAACTACGCTTCAATTCTATTCGAGAACTTCCATCCAAACTTAGCGAAGACCTCCATGATCACCGTCTCCAAAAGTCTGCAACCATTTTTCATGTTCTTTCTTATTTCTTCCTCCCTATGCAGCAGCGACCACGTTCGAATCCAATAGGTTGTCCTGAAAATGACCTGCATAAAGGTGTTAGATTTCTTGTTATTGAATACCATATCATTTCTATTCAACCAAATTGCCCAACATAGAGCTGCAACACCCACTAAAATCTGGTTCTTGAGTTTTGATGGAAAACCATAAAGCCATGAACCAAACATATGAGTAAAGCTAAAGGGAGGTTGAATTCCAAAGGTGATATAAAAGGTATTCCAAATAAATCTTGCGAAATGACAATCAAAAAATAAATGTTGTATAGTCTCTAAAGAACTACAGAAGCAACATTTGAGATTGCCTTGCCAATTTCTTTTTACAAGATTATCTTTCGTGAGAGTGACACCTTTGTTAAGATACCATAAGAAAATTTTAATTTTCAGTGGTATTTTGATCTTCCAAATTGGGCATTTAGTAGGAACTACTCCACATTGTATCATAGAAGTGTACATAGAGCGTACCGAGAAAATACCACTACTATGTAAGCTCCAAATAAGAATATCTTTGTCATTAGATAGGTTGACAAACGCTATTTTTGACACAAGCTCATACCATGCAGTCAAGTTACTATCCACTAAAGCCCTTCGGAATGAAACATTCAAAGGTGTGGTACTTAGTACATGTGCAACCGTGGCATCCTTTTCCCTCACAATATTGTAAAGAGATGGGTAATCAATTTTGAGGGGTTTGTCGCCGATCCATGTGTCTTCCCAAAACCGAACTTCAGTGCCACTATGTGTTCGGAAAGATCCTCTTGCCAAGAATTGGTCTTTGACTTTCATAAGTCCGGACCAAAACTGAGAATCTCCTGGTCGTTTTTTTGACTTGTGTTAAGGTTTTATTTGACAAGTATTTCCTTCTTAGAAGGTCTTGCCATGTTCCTTCCTCATTGATAAGTTTAAATAACCATTTACTCAAGAGACACTTATTTTGGATTTCTAGATTTTGGATGCCTAACCCACCAAAATCCTTGGGTGTGCACAGTATGTTCCACTTAATGAGTCTATACTTCTTCTTGTGTCCGTCACTTTGCCAAAAGAATCGAGAGCGATAGTAGTCTAATTTTTTAAGGACTCCTCTAGGGACCTCAAAGAAGGAAAGCAAATACATGGCTAAGCTCGTCAACACTGAGTTGATCAAAACAAGCCGTCCTCCTACTGAGAGGAGTTTTCCTTTCCAACTACTTAGCTTTTTCTGAAACCTCTCCTCGATCAAAATCCAGTCACTATTGGATAATTTCCTATGATGCATAGGGATGCCTAGGTATTTAAAAAGAGTGCTTCCTGAGGTGCAACCAAAAAGGCATGCATACTCCTGGACATTATCCTTAGCTTTACCATAATAGAAAAGCTCACTTTTGTGGAAATTGATCTTTAACCCAGATAATTGCTCAAAAGTACTTAACAATAGTTTAAGTTGTTTGGCCTGGTTTAAGTCATGTTCCATAAAAAGGATAGTGTCATCGGCATACTGGAGGACGGATAGTCCATTGTCTACCAAATGGGGGATGACTCCCTCAAAACCTCTACTCTCCTTATTCCTTTCAATGAGGATAACCAACATATCGGCTACCAAATTAAAAAGGATAGGAGAGAGGGGGTCTCCTTGACGGAGACCTTTCTTGGACTGAAAATAGTGACCCATCTCATCATTCACTTTAATCCCTACACTTCCCCCACGCACAATTTGATCGATCCAATTACACCATAAAGGTGAAAAGCCTTTCATCCTCAACGTTTGCTGAAGGAAAGACCAATTGACTTTATCGTACGCCTTCTCAAAATCTAGCTTTAAAATGACTCCATCTAATTTCTTTCTATGCATCTCATGAATGGTCTCATGCAAGACCACAACTCCCTCCATTATGTTTCTACCGGTCATGAAAGCAGTTTGAGAAGGTTTGATTACCTTCTGAGCTACTAGAGCGACTCTGTTAGTCATGACCTTGGTGAAGATCTTGAAGCTTACATTTAATAAACAAATTGGTCTAAATTGTTGTATCTGTTTTGCTTCCGTCTGTTTTGGTAAAAGAGTGATAATACCAAAATTGAGGCTGAACAAGGGAAGGTCTCCTTTATAGAACTCGGAGAACAGAGCCATTAGGTCTCCTTTAATGAGTTCCCAGAAGACCTGATAAAACTCCGCGGGGAAACCATCTGGTCCCGGCGCTTTGTTATGTTCCAATTGGAAAATTGTAGTTTTAACTTCTTGTTCACTGAAAGGACTAGTAAGAATTTCATTCTCTGCATTAGAGACTTGTGTGATGTCATCTCTGATATCCTCCATTAGGCTAAAATTATTTTTCTCAGGGGCCCCAAAGAGGTTCTTATAGTAGTTGGTAATATAGCTCTTAAGCTTTTCTTCCCCCACTATGAGTCCATCTTCTTGTTCTAGTTGGAAGATCCTCGTCTTCCTATGTTTACCATTAGCCACCAAATGGAAGTATTTGGTATTACAGTCACCATATAACAACTTAGTTGTCTTGACTCTTTGATACCACTTTAACTCCTCTTCTCTAAGTAGTTGCACTAGGCGTTCTTTTAGACAATGTTTTAGATCAAGCTCGCTAGCACTCAGGAATTGAGTCTCGGCTTTTTTGTCTAAATCCTCCGCCTTTTTGATGAGGACGGCCTTTTCCTTCTTGTATTTTCCACTCATATTTTTCGCCCATCCCCTGAGAAACTGTCTAAGTCTTTGGATCTTAAACTGCCATCTCTGTAACGGGGTATCACCCCTCGTCACCTTGTTCCACACATCAGTGACCAACTCATGGAAACCATCCCGCAACAACCACCCAAGTTCAAACTTGAACATTGGTTGTTTATAACCATGGGTGCCATTGCCCAAATCTAGTAGGAGGGGAGTATGGTCTGAAATTTCCCGATTCAACGCTTGGACAGTGGAAAGGGGAAACTTTGATTCCCATTCAGTGGTCACTAGAATTCGATCCAATTTTTCAAAAGTTGGTATTTCTCTTGAGTTTGCCCAGGTGAATTTGCGATTAGATAACTCGAGTTCCCTTAAGTCTAAACCGTCTATGACGGCATTAAACAAAAAGGGCCATCTGTTATCATATCTATCATTGTTCTTTTCTAGTGGGCTTCTAATTATATTAAAATCCCCACCGACTAGAACTGGCAAAGACTCCTTAGCACAAGTTTGAGCCAACTCCGTTAGGAAGGCCTCCTTGAATTCATCTTGAGCAGCCCCATAAACTGCTATTAGGACCCAACTGAAGCCATCTGCTTTATTCCTGAGGTGGAACTTGACATAAAAATCCCCTTCATCAATAGCACCAATGTCAAAAACTTCCAAGTTAATCCCAAGGAGGATGCCACCTGACCTACCATGAGGTTTGGGTGAAGCTCTAATAGTACCTTATGTTTCAGATGAGTAGCATGGCATGGTGTCTCCCTACAGAGAGTGGAAGCTTCTTGTCAGATGGTGATGATATCTTTGAGAATCAAAGAGCTGAGCAAGGAATTTACTGAACGCTATGGAATTCCAGGTTATCTGATGATCTGAACACAACCAACATATATTCAGGCAAGCATGGAAAGGCGCCGCCGCGCAATGTTTCGACGCTGCTGAATATCAGAGGAGCAAACAATCGGGAAATTCTGCAGTGTCTGCAAGGGTTGCATCTTCAGATTGTAGCACAGGGCCTTCAGAAGAACAATCTGAGGGTCCATCACCGATGGAGCTACAGCGCACAGAGCAAGCAAACGACATTTGGTTGGACCGAGTGCAGGGTGGTCCGCGGCCCACAGGGACCACCCTGTAGCTCCGCCCCTGGGAGGCACCATGGCTAAGGTTATTTTTTCATTCTTGGTACAACTGATGGCGCAACTTCTGCAACGCCAAAAAATAGTTTGTGTTCTTGTGTTCTTGTGTATGTGCTTTTACTCATCCGACAACACAACAAAACACTGGCATTAGCAGGAGTTCAGCCATCACAGTTGCCTTCCCTGCAGAATGTGTACGGCCGATCCTGCCTGGAGAGACGCTGAGGAGGCACCCCGGCTAAGGTTATTTTTTTCATTCTTGGTTTATTTGCAATTCTTCTTCTGCTAAAATTGAATTCGGTTGGATGAATCTATTAACTACGCACACTCCCTCGATCGATCCCTTGAGCTTCCGCAAAGCGGCGAAAGCTTTGAGCACAAGCACATTATCAGTCTCAACGCAGCAGAGTATCTTTGCTGCCATGAAGAGGTTTGGTTTCTGCTAGCAGATTCACCCATATGCATATATTCATCTATTGAAGAACGTATACTACTACCCTGTAGTTTAGTACGCGTCGTAAACATGCCTGTATATATAATTTCTTTCATCTTGACAGCAAATCGATCACTAGTAGTCCATCATGTCATGGTTTCAACTTGCAACACAATTAGTCCTGGATTGAGTATCAATAATTACTAGCCTAGCTTTGAGGGATATTAACAAGAGGAGGATTATATTTAACAGGTGAAGAATATGACGAATAATGTTGTTAGCACCAGTTGGCTTGTAGAGGAGGAAGAAGGAGGCAGATGGGATCGGAAGAAGGAAGAAGAAGACAAGATAGAATCGGAGCAGTAGCAGGCAGGCAGTATCTGGATAATTGCTTAAGTGTCCTTACAAGGAAACGCATACTTCCCTTTATCCGCACGCAGGCGGCGGAGCTTCTAGCGACTACACTGCAGTTCTGTAATTTCCCATTCTGGGCCAAAGAACCTCACGCTACGCTTCCTGGGCCTCTTTCCCGCTGTCGCGCTGACCGCCGCGTTTGGCCCAATCCTTTCGTTCGCGCCAGCCTGGTCACCTTCCACCGCAGTTCCGTCAATGTCTTCCTTCCTGGGGTCATCAGCGCTCACATCCCCCCCATCTTCAGAAGCTGTTTGACCCCAAACAGCGGCTCTAGGGAAACGCTGCCGTAGAGGTAACAAGTCTTCCCACGTTGCCAAGAAAGCAGGCATATGAGACCACTGAATCAATCCTTGGATAGTAGTAGCCGTACCGTGGACGACTGAGCGCCGCTGCAAGATCTTCACCGGAACACTCCACTGGCTGGTATCATCCGGCAGAACTTGAGACACTTCTTGCGCTCGGCCGACTGCTAGCTTCAACTGTGAAACATGAAAGACAGGATGCACTTTGGAAGAAGCAGGTAAAGCCAATCGATATGCTACTGTACCGATGCGAGAAAGGATTTGAAAAGGACCGAAAAAACGAAATGCCAACTTCTGATTCGCTCGTGGCGCCAGGGATGATCGAACATATGGTTGCAGCTTCACGTATACCCAGTCGCCCACTGCAAATTGACGCTCAGAACGCTTCAAATTGGCCTGCCTAACCATACGCTCCTTGGCTCGAATCAAATGTTGACGAATGAGCTTGGTCATTAACTGCCTTTCGTCCATCCAAGACTGAAGATCGGCCACCGGCACAACATCCGAATCAGAAATGCAAAAATGAGAAGGGGCGTACCCGTACAAGACCTCGAAAGGGGAACGGCCCAGGGCAGAGTGTGGAGCACAATTATACCAATATTCAGCCAGATGCAACCAGGAACTCCATTGGCTGGGACAAGCGTGAACGTAGCAGCGAAGAAACGTCTCAAGGCATTGGTTCACGCGCTCAGTTTGGCCGTCCGACTGCGGGTGATATGCTGAACTCATCCGTAATTGCACCCGCGTCATCTTAAACAGATGAGTCCATAGTTGACTTGTAAAAACACGATCCCTGTCCGAAACAATGGCCGATGGTAACCCATGAAGCCGATAGATCTGCTGCATGAAAACCGTAGCTACAGACATGGCAGTAAAAGGATGTCGCAGTCCCACGAAGTGAGCATACTTCGAAAAAGTGTCCACAACGACTAAAATGCAATTGAGACGTCCAGACGACGGCAACCCCTCCACGAAATCCATGGAAATAACTTTCCAAGCCCTGTCAGGAACTTCCAATGGTTGAAGCAAGCCTGGGAGTCGAGCGCGGTCGGGCTTTGCTTGCTGACAAATGGAACAAGCTGCGACAAAAGTTTTGACTGCAGTTTTCATGCCTTTCCATGCAAACAACTGCTTAGCACGGCGGAGTGTGACAGGGAAACCAGAATGACCACCCACCGGACTAGAATGCAGCGCTGAGAGTAACTGAAGATGCAAAGATGGAACAGCACCCACCCACAGACGATTCTTGTATCGAAGCAAACTGTCTTGCAAAGTAAAATGAGGCACTGCAGTGGGTTCAACGGCTAACTTGGTAAGAAGTTGGCAAGAGAAGTCATCTGATGCATAAGATGCTATGATCTGCTGAGTCCAAGCCGGAGTGGCAGTAGAGACGGCCGCGCACTGACTGCCAGAAATCGGACATCGAGACAGAGCATCAGCAACCCGATTATCAACACCTTTCCGGTAAATGATCTTATATTGCAGGCCCAACAACTTGGTGAACACCTTTTGCTGCCAAGGTGTGTGCAGCCTCTGCTCATGGAGTTGAACCAAGCTCTTTTGATCCGTCAAAATGTGGAATTCGGCTAACTGCAGATAACTTCGCCAATGATCAACCGCCATCAAGATGGCCATGTACTCCTTCTCATATGTGGATAATCCCAAAGAGCGCGGACCCAAAGCTTTGCTTAAAAATGCCAGAGGGTGACCGGCCTGCATTAACACGGCCCCGATGCCGGTGCCACTCGCATCAGTTTCAATAACGAAGATCTGACGAAAATCCGGTAAGGCTAATACCGGAGCCGAGGTGAGAGCGGATTTCAGGACGTCAAAGGATTGTTGATGTTGAGTAGTCCAAATAAATAGGCATCCTTTACGCAAGAGTGCTGTCAAGGGTTTAGAGATGATACCAAAATGTCGCACGAACCGGCGGTAGTACCCGGCCAATCCCAAGAAACTGCGTAACTCCTTAACTGAAACCGGCGGTGGCCATTGAAGCACGACCTGCACCTTCTCAGGGTCTGTGGCGACTCCGGCCGCTGAAACAATGTGACCCAAGTATTTGAGTTCCCGCTGCGCGAAACTACACTTGGAGCGCTTGACCAGCCAATGATCCTTGTGCAACAGTTGGAATACAGCCAGAAGATGTTGCAAATGCTCCTCGAAAGTACGACTGTAAATTAAGATATCATCAAAAAAAACCAAAACACATTTGCGAAGAAGCGGAGAAAGTGTGGTGTTCATTGCTTTGAGGAATGTGGCAGGGGCTCCCGAAAGACCGAAGGCCATAACCCTAAATTCGTAATGACCAGTATGCGTTTGAAACGCCGTCTTGTGTTCTTCCCCTTGGCGAAGCAAGATCTGGTGATAACCCGCCGTTAAATCCAAACAGGAAAACCAACTAGCCCCAGCCAATTCATCTAACAACTCTTCGATGATTGGTACCGGATACTTTGTCTTGACTGTGATGGCATTAAGATGTCGGAAATCAACGCAAAAACGAAAGGTCCCATCCTTCTTTTTGACGAGAAGCACTGAAGAAGAAAACGGACTAGTGCTGGGTCGTATAACGCCCGACTGAAGCATCTGCTGGATCTGCCGCTCTATCTCATCCTTCACAGCTGGAGGATAGCGGTAGGGACGAACCGACACCGGTGTGGCGCCGGGTAGCAGCGGAATTGCATGGTCACAGTCACGCTGAGGTGGCAGCTGAGAGGGAGTATCAAACACCGCAGCAAATTCCTGCAAAAGGTCCTGGATCTGTGGAATTAACGAAGCCTGACTGTCACTTGCGATCGGTGAAAGTGCTGACAACTGCACCACTGACCCCACCGGAAGTTGAGCATCCATACCGTGCAATACAGCCCAGCCGTCATTGTACGGAATGCGAAGCCACTGGTCCCGCCAGTGCACCTTCATCGGGCTAAACTCGGCCAGCCAGTCCATACCGATGATCATGTCATATACGGTCAATGGAAAAATCTTCAACGGAGAAGTGAACTGATAACTTTGTACTGACCATACTGCCGCCGGCAAGTGAGAATTGCAAGACACTTGACTGCCATCAGCCAATCGTACCCATGTCGCCTTGGATAAAGAGTGAACCCCACTCAAAGAAGCAGCCACGGATGAACTGATGAAGGAATGTGAACTGCCCGAGTCAAGCAAAATCAAAACTGAACGGTTCTGAATAGTGCCCTGAAATTTCATTGTGCGGGCGCCCGGCGAACCTTGCACGGCTGAAACCGAGATGGAGACGAACAACTGTGAGTCTCCGTCAGGCAATGGCTCCTCAGCGTCCGAGCGGTCATCCTCCATGTGACAGAGTTCCCAAACTTCCTGCAGAGCTTGTAGTTGGATATGCTCGGGGCAGCGATGATCCCGAGACCATTTCTCGGCACACCGAATGCACAGCCCACGGGCACGGCGATAGGCACGAAGAGAGGCAAGCTTGTCCTCAATCGGGCGACCACGCCGGTCCTCCCCCGATGACGGCTTGTCTGGTCGAGGTGGTTGAGGCAGAGGTAAGGGACCCCGCGGCACTGGTCTGGTGCTCCATGAATACTCCGGTTTGCGGTTCTCTTTGCGCTTGAATGGATCCGCCATCTCCTCCTGTAACAGAGCAAGAGCACAAGCAGAGTCCAAATTCGAAGGGCGATGCATATGAACAGCATGCTTAATATCATCCCGAAGCCCATCGACAAAACGCATGGCATAATAAAGGGGATCCGTCTGACGACCATAAGCTACCAATTGATCAACTAAACCGGAAAACTTCTCCACATACTCCGACACCGAACCCTGCTGACGGATGCTGAAAAGTTGACGAATCAACAATTCATGTTGATCCCGGCCAAAACGATCTAACAGCAACTGACAAAACTCAGCCCACATAACATGGCGAACACGAGATTCCACTGACTGTAACCAACGCGCGGCTGCACCGGACATGTGCATACCCGCTACTTGGATCCACAAGTACGAATCAATGGAATACATGTCAAAATAATCTTCACAACGCGATATCCACAACTTAGGATGTTCCCCATCAAACGACGGAAAAGGCATTTTAGGCAGTTGATGGAACGTGGGATTATAACGCTCCCCCCAGAACGCGGCTCAAGCCCTCCAGACCCCAAATTCGGAAAGACCGGCAAGGAAGAAGAGCGACCCAATGGAGGGTTGGGAAGATCATGCGTACCCTTGACCGGGAGGTGGGTGTGGAACCCATTCTCCCGGTGATTGGTTGCAACGCGGTGCCCGCCTGGGCCGACGACCGGGTTACCGGTGGATGAATCTGCCGCGGTCGCCCCTGGACTGGAGAGGATACCCGTCGAGGTGGCGGGGTTGCCATCGAGCACCACTCGATGGACCGACTTGCGAAGTGCCCCAATCTCCACGCGAAGGTCGTCAACCATGGCGTCGATGCGAGGCTTCCATTCGTCGAACACCTTGGCTGCGCCCTCCATAGCGCCGAAACGATCCGCCAGCGTCTTCTCCACTGCATCAATGCGCTGCGACAAGGACGACTGAAGATCGGAGAAGTCGCCACGGATGCCCTTCAATTCTTGCATGATGAGTTGGAGGTTGGGATCCATCGTCCCCATTTGCTTGCGAAAGCGAGTGAAATGATCGTGGTGGATACGACTGGGCTCCAGATCGGTGTCTCTGATACCAATATGTTAGCACCAGTTGGCTTGTAGAGGAGGAAGAAGGAGGCAGATGGGATCGGAAGAAGGAAGAAGAAGACAAGATAGAATCGGAGCAGTAGCAGGCAGGCAGTATCTGGATAATTGCTTAAGTGTCCTTACAAGGAAACACATACTTCCCTTTATCCGCACGCAGGCGGCGGAGCTTCTAGCGACTACACTGCAGTTCTGTAATTTCCCATTCTGGGCCAAAGAACCTCACGCTACGCTTCCTGGGCCTCTTTCCCGCTGTCGCGCTGACCGCCGCGTTTGGCCCAATCCTTTCGTTCGCGCCAGCCTGGTCACCTTCCACCGCAGTTCCGTCAATGTCTTCCTTCCTGGGGTCATCAGCGCTCACAAATGTTCCCGACAAGGCATCGACGCCGTGAGAGAAATCAGTAGCATTAATCAGCTGTTACAAAAAACCACCCGTAGCAATAATGGCGATAGCACAAACAAATTCGGCACTAAATACTGGCGCGAAGGACTGGCCACCATTGCTCTGTCTTCAAACACCGGCCGCTCCAGGTCACCAATCCTTTGGATCTGAATCCCAAAACTAAAAATCCAAAATCCAAAACATCATGACCATGTCAATTTGAACTTCAGTACTCTAGTTTGTGACGAACATGTTCAACAGACGTGGCGTCTCTCTTTCACATACAGTACAACTACAATAACAAGCCAGAAGCAGGTTTTTGGTACAAATCAAGCGCCTCGTGTGCTCGAATCTGGTGATCATTTGGGCTTATTTTTTGTGGCTTATGGTTGAAAAGCACTGTAACTGGCTGAAAAAATATTGTAGCTGACATAGGCTTATTTAACATAATTAAATTTTAAAAAATTAAAAAATATAAAAATATGTTAGCCCATTACGTATAATACAAACAAATACGGGAAAAAAGAACCGGCAAAAAAGCTCAACAAAAAGTCAAAAGTTCAGAAAAAGACGAAATTATGAATAGTGAAAAATAAGCCGGAAGCTAAAAGCTGAAGCCAAAAGGATCACAGTCACAGCCTAAATTTCAATATTTACGCACAACTAGTTGAGTGGTCCGCACAAATGGCCCAAGCAGTGTTTCGAATTTTCCATATTGTACACTATTTTCTAATAGTATTTCCAAATGGTATTTTGATTATATAACCCTCCTGTTCATTTGGACCATTTGGTGCGAACGCAATGACCGGATATTCAACAACAGTAAGACATGTGGCCCCGCAGAGCTCGTGGCCAAACTCAAACAGAACGTAATTGTTGGCGATCTGCGGCCGTGGATCATTGCTAGTAGTCTGCACCTACCATCCCCCCCCCCCCCCCCCCCTACTCTCTTTTGTTTCTCTTTTGCTCTTTCACTTTGTGCTTGTAATGATTCTCTCTCTTAATATAATAACGTGCAATCCTTTTGCATGTTCCCTAAAAAAGTATATAATGAAACTTACATAGTTATATTTCCACACTAATGTTTTTTTTTCCACTTCTGGACATCTCGAGTGGAGGACTTCTTAGCCCTTGTCTCCACTAAGCATAAGGTTCTCGTACATAAATCTGCCAGATTCGCATCAGTTTGTAATGACGTTATTCAAACACACACACAGCGTCACCCTTTCCGTACTGATATAACCAAATGCCTCAAGTAGTCAAGCCACCGATGATAGTTACTACACTACAGGGCGCCGGCCAGCAAATGAGAATATAAGACTGCAAACCGAGAATGTATCAGGTCAAGAAGAGCATCTCCGCGTTTCTTGCTCTCACATTAGCAGTCTACCTAGTCCTTGTTCTTCAGCCATGTGCATACATACGCCTTCCAGGATGATGTTTTGCAAGCGTTGCCTGCTAATCGAGAGATAACAATTCGATCAGGCTAGTTTCATAAGAAGGGGAAAAAATGCAGCCAGTGAGGCAATCTTCGCGCAACAACAAAAAGAAACAGCCTCATGCATGCTCACCTCATGCATGCATCCTCCAGTTCCTCGCCGGCCGGCAGGGCTGTCAAAGGCCACAAGAATTTCGTCACAGAGCAAAGGAGCAAGCAGCGGCTACGAACCACCCATGGCCATGGCTTCCGTTGGCCTTGCTCTTGTGCTGCTGCTATCCTTCTCCATTGTCCCTCCCACAAGCTCCTGCACAGAGGAGGAGAAGTTCTCCCTCCTCCAGTTCCTCACTGGGCTCTCCCGGCCTGCGATAGGCCACGTCGCCGTGTTGTGGCGGAATGACACTGACTGCTGTTCCTGGGAGGGCATCACCTGCAATGGGAATGGGACGGTCACTGAGGTCTCCCTGCCATCTAGAGGCCTTGAAGGGCGCATCTCACCGTCCCTTGCCAACCTCGCCGGCCTGTTGCGCATCAACTTGTCCCACAATTCCATCTCCGGTGGCCTTCCGTTGGAACAGCTCATCTCCTCCAGCAGGATCGTCGTCCTTGACGTCAGCTTCAACAGGCTCAACGGAAGCCTGCAAGAGCTACCAACGTCAACTCCTCACCATCCTCTGCAGGTACTGAACATCTCAAGCAACCTATTTACTGGAGAATTTCCACCAACTGCATATAAGGCAATGAAGAATCTGGTAGCGATCAATGCCAGCAACAACAGCTTTTCTGAGAAGATACCATCTTCTTTCTGCATCAACACACTGTCCATCGCCCTGCTCGATTTCTCTTACAACCAGTTGAGTGGTGACATCCCCCCAGGGCTAGGTGATTGCTCCATGCTCAAAGTGCTCAAGATTGGCCACAACAGCCTCAGTGGAACTCTCCCAGATGAACTCTTCAATGCAACCTCGCTGGAATACCTCTCCTTGCCCCACAACAGCTTGCAAGGAGCACTGCCTCCAGCACATTTAGCCAAACTCAGTAATATGGCTATCCTTGATCTTGCGGAGAATGGGTTTAGTGGCAACATCCCAGATTCTATTGGGCAGCTCAAGCGATTGAAGGAGCTCCACTTAAACAACAATAACATGTCTGGAGAGCTACCGTCAGCTCTGAGTAAATGCAAAACTATCACAACCATCAATCTCGGCAAAAACAACTTCTGGGGAGAGCTCACAAAGGTGAACTTCTCCTCCCTATTAAATCTGAAAATTTTAGACCTGCGCCTCAACAACTTCACTGGAACAATTCCTGAAAGCCTCTATTCTTGCAGCAATCTTACCGCACTGAGACTAGCTACCAACAACTTCCATGGCCAGATCTCACCAAGAATAAACAATCTGAAGTCCCTCACCTTCCTATCACTTGGTCGCAACTTCTTTACAAGGGAAATTTTACCATCTTTGAGGGGGAAGAGGTACCAAATTAGAGCCGTTGATCACACTGATCGGACAGCTGAGATTTGGCAGTACCTAGTGGTACCGGACGCGAGGTACCAAGAGGTACAAGGTACCAAGAGGTACCAAATTTTGAGCCGTTGATCACACTGATTGAACGGCTGGATCTAATTTGGTACCTCTTGGTACCTCCTCAAGGATAGGAAAACTGCTCTCTTTACAAATATCACAGATGCAATTCAGATCCTCAAGAGCTCTAGGAACCTCATTACTCTTCTAATTGGGGGCGACTTCAGGCATGAGATCATGCCAGAGTATGAAATGTTTGGTGGCTTTGAGAATCTTCAGTGTCTTGGCATAGATGATTGCTCGTTGTCTGGAAAAATACCTCATTGGATATCAAAGCTCAAAAATTTGAAACTAATAGATTTACACAACAACCAACTCAGTGGACCTATACATGCCTGGATAAATAGCCTAAGCTTCCTCATCTTTCTAGATGTATCCAATAACAGTCTCACAGGAAAGATCCCAACACAATTGATGCAGATGCCAATGCTGAAATCAGAAAAGAGCATAGCCCATTTAGACCCAGGAATCTTTGAGTTGCCTTTATATGATACTCCATCACGTCAATACCGCATGATCAGCGCTTTGCCAAAAACGCTAAATCTAGGCAACAATAAATTCACCGGTGTGATCCCCCCCGAGATTGGTCAGTTGAAAGCACTCCGCTCACTCAACTTGAGCTTCAACAGCTTATACGGAGAGATCCCACAATCGATCTGCAACCTCACCGGTGTGATCCCCCCCGAGATTGGTCAGTTACTAGACTTGTCTGCCAACCTTCTGACAGGTGTAATCCCTTCTGCACTGGATAAACTTAATTTCCTTAATGCATTCAACGTTTCTAACAATGACCTACAAGGGCCTATTCCAACTAAAGGCCAGTTTAGCACGTTTCCAAACTCCAGTTTTGCTGGGAACCCAAAGCTGTGCGGCTCTATGCTTATTCGCCACTGTAATTCAGCAGCAGAAGCTCGCGTGTCCATTATCTCCGCAAAACAATGCAGCAGCAAGGTCATCTTTGCAGTTGCCTTTGGTGTGTTCCTTGCCTTGCTATTTGCCTTCACTTGTGCCATGTTCGCCGCTGTCACAGCATCGTTCTCGGGCACTTGATAAGGTTTGTAGACCATCTCCCATATTACAAAGCCTTGAGCTTGAATATATGCCTCCATCTTTACTTTCCGATACTGAAAATCAACACCATCGAAAACACAAGGTTTTGTGGAATACCTATCCGTCGACATGTTTTCTAATCACCAGTCAAGATCAATTAGAAAATAAACCTGCTCTGATACCACTTGAAGGATCGATTCACACTGAGATAGGCAATCAGAGGGGGGGTGAATGATTGCGGAAGCTAAAAATAAATTTTAAGACTCTCCCCTAAACACAAAACCTATTTAAGTCTCGTTTAATAATTCTGGACAGAATAATATACTCTCACTAAACCTGATCCCAATTAAAAACCGTAACTCCGATTGATCTCAAATTTTGACAGAATAAACTAGACAAAATTATTGAACTAACCCAACTAGAATTACATCAATCGGAGGACTAGAACTTGAGATATAAAATAAACAAGATCGCTGATGCAGAAAGTGACGAAAATAAATTAAGCCCTAATTATGCAACTAAGCAAAATCCATAAGCAATTAATCAACCAAACTTTCAGATCATAAACTTGATGCCCTAACTATATTAGATGGATTACCGATTCAAAGATCTGCTTCTGTTTGATGGCACCGAACGAAGAAACTGACGCGCACACGATTTGCCTCGCAGATATTTGCCGCGCGTCCACGCACGCCGATGGAAGCCGTGAAAACCAGCGCCGTACGGGCCTGCACGTGAAAGAAAAATAGAATCCGCGTCGCTGGACAGATAGAAGCAATCGTTGAAGCTTGATCAAGTGAAGCATAATCTTGCACGCGGATCGAGGTTTGCTAGATAAATTCTTGCTGGATGTTCACAAATCAAGCACTTGCATGCAGCGTGAACCATCTCATGTATTCATCAACTTGATCTCTCGTACAAGCATGCAGCCGCCGTTTTATTTGTTTTTCCTACTCACACAACGCACGCCGCCGCACACACATGTATACGTTTTTATACTCCAAACTCTCACCTATTCAATCTTTAATTAAAACCCTAATACAACTCCAACTAGGACTGGGCCTTTTTGCCTCAACCAGGCTTTTTGGCCCACTACTTTTCAGGGACCCAAAACCCTTCATAACATGGGTTTTTTAATTCTTTTTACGCTTCCAATTTTTTCAGCCTTCCACGTGTCGAAGCCTCCAGGACCGCACCTCCTGTATCTTCTCCACACATCATCTCCATGCGCATTGTTCTCTAGCCTGAACATCCCGCATGACATCCTTGACCGATAGGACCTCAGTTCCTCCCTGAACTTAGTCCCGAAACCTCAGTTTCACCTGAACCTAGTTTCAGTCCCGTCATCGACCATGTTCCGCCTCAAGCAACACCTGCACATGAATAAACAAACAACCGCGTACGAGCACAAGTCCACAACTTGACTCAAGTCAATCCGCACAATACCTCACACGAGCGTATCATATAACATTATCATATCACCATGCTATCACAAGCATATAAGAAGCAACATACTATAAGTAACACCATAACCAACGTTGTCAATTATTCATCATCTAAAATAACCTAGACCTGGCCACATGGTCTAACAATCTCCCCCTTGATGAATACATTGACAACATATTAAATTAACATGACTTCCAACAAATCTAAGTGAAGAATTAAAGCCAAACTTTCAAACTCTCCCCCTCAACACAAGAGTCAAATTTCTCTCCCCCTTTGGCAATGTAATCATCAAGAAATTTCAGTGAATAAGAATAAATCTAAGAAAGAGCAAAGATAATAAAAATCTAGAAGCTTTGTAGATTATCCAAGCCACGTTGCATTGGTTTAAAAACACAACCAAGTCATATTTTTGAGTAGAGCTATCCAGATCATATAAAGCCATATATCATATAGCAATGTCAAAACAAGTTTTCAATATGATTAAGAAATTTATATCAATGACAGGCATCTCAACAATAACCAAACCAATTATAGAGAGCACAATGAGATATCACAACAAAAAGTCAAAACTTAAAAGTGAAACATATTTTAACTCTAGACGGGCTAGCAGTCTCATGTAACAACTTATTGCTCCACACTCAATTTTTAGGCATGTGGCATGCTTGTAGCATACTTCTTTTCATAATGACATACTTTTCTTCTTCTTTTTTTTGATGATGGCATGCTTGAAGCATACTTCTTTTCATTTTGCGCACTTTTGTGCCTTTTTTTTTGTTCACCATGGCATGCTTGAAGCATACATCTTTTCAATTTTTCTTTGTATACTCCTTTTTTAATAACATGCCAAATTGAGTGATCATAAGAATTGGAACATGAAACATGCGAGCCTCATAACCAAGAGTTAAAATAAGACTCACAATCAAGCTAATCCTTTTCGATGGACATCGCAAAGTAATAAATATAATTAATCTAGTCAAAGTATTCCGCCATGTCATACTTTTAATTCAAATGTAGCAATTTTATTATAAACAGTACTGATCAAAGCTACACAACATATGAATAAATATGATAAAAAGAGCTCTACTACTCAATTGGTTTCAATGACTTGGATTTGATAAGTTATTTGACAAGGATAATAAACAAAGCTTCTAAAATTTTAAATAACAAGCTCCCCCTCAGAATAATCCCATAAGATATAATATGCCCAACTCACTTCGCAAACGAGGAAAACGAGAAGTATCAATCGATTCCATGAGCAAATCAGCAACTTTAGAATTTAACAAGATGTAAGACAACATCACCTTTTCCACATAGTCTCTCAAAACGTGAAATCTCTTGCAAGCCATCAAAAAGAGTGAAGAACCATCAAGTGTTCCAATCAAGCAATGATGTAAAAGACTGGAACCCAATCTAGCTCATGTTCTCCATTCTTGTCAGTTGTTCTTACATCACAGGAAACACCGGTCTCACAGTACTGGGGTTAGTGAAATAAGATCTAGGAATCCAGTACTGAGACACACGACGAACAGGAGCAACAAAGCTAGAACCAAAATCACGTGCATGTGGATGATCATAATGCCAAAAAGAACGTGAATTATTTGAATTTGATCCCAATCTAGCATGTGAAGCAGATTTAAAGCCATCATGAAAGTTCTCTAAAAACATAGCTTTCGCATTTGATCTAGGAACAAAAGACATTGCACGTTTTTTTTCAAAGCATTTAATCTTTCCTTCTTCTCTTTCTTTGCACGTCTAAAGCAAAATTCATATAAGTGTCCATCTCTTCCACAATAGGTGCATTGAAATTTAACACAACCACTAATCTTTTGAGATGATGAGCTAGCACCTATATTATCATTTGATGAATTTTGCACAAAGCCAGCAGATTTAAACACAGTTTGTTTTGGTTCAAGTTTCACTTCAATCTTTCCAGGTTCAAGAAGCTTAACAATCTTAGGAGGATTATTCTTGGCATGCTCAACAGAATTAAATCCTAGACCACGATTTTTCACACTTGTTTTTGACTTGTCTAGAATCATATTTAAATTTTTCTTGCCAAAAGAAAATCTCTCTAAAGTGTCTTTTAGGTATTCATTCTCTTTAGCTAGAGTGGGACAAGCTGTGCATTTAACAGATTCATTCACAAGATTTTTAGAAGCACTAGACTGAGCCAATATTTCTTTTTCAGCAAAATCATTAAGTTGTCTAGTCAAAACTTTTATTTCAGTGTTTAGCTTAGGACAGTTAGAGCAAGAAGATATCTCATGATAAAGCATCTGTTGAATTGTTTCCTGAGATGAACTAAGTCTAGCTTCTAGCAAATCACATTTAGAGCAAGCTTTAGATTTAGCATTTAAAATACTTGACTCTAAACATGAAGAAGAACTAAACTTGAGCTTTCCAATTTCATCATTAGCACATTTCAATTTTTCATCACAAGAGTCATGTGCTAATCTTAATTCATCAAATTTAGCAGTTACATCTCTAAGTTGATCCATGTTTAAAGCATTAAGTGACCTAGCATTCTCTAACTCAGAATGTAAAATTTGACAAGACTCACAAGATTCATCATCGAAAACACAAGGTTTTGTGGAATACCTATCCGTCGACATGTTTTCTAATCACCAGTCAAGATCAATTAGAAAATAAACCTGCTCTGATACCACTTGAAGGATCGATTCACACTGAGATAGGCAATCAGAGGGGGGGTGAATGATTGCGGAAGCTAAAAATAAATTTTAAGACTCTCCCCTAAACACAAAACCTATTTAAGTCTCGTTTAATAATTCTGGACAGAATAATATACTCTCACTAAACCTGATCCCAATTAAAAACCGTAACTCCGATTGATCTCAAATTTTGACAGAATAAACTAGACAAAATTATTGAACTAACCCAACTAGAATTACATCAATCGGAGGACTAGAACTTGAGATATAAAATAAACAAGATCGCTGATGCAGAAAGTGACGAAAATAAATTAAGCCCTAATTATGCAACTAAGCAAAATCCATAAGCAATTAATCAACCAAACTTTCAGATCATAAACTTGATGCCCTAACTATATTAGATGGATTACCGATTCAAAGATCTGCTTCTGTTTGATGGCACCGAACGAAGAAACTGACGCGCACACGATTTGCCTCGCAGATATTTGCCGCGCGTCCACGCACGCCGATGGAAGCCGTGAAAACCAGCGCCGTACGGGCCTGCACGTGAAAGAAAAATAGAATCCGCGTCGCTGGACAGATAGAAGCAATCGTTGAAGCTTGATCAAGTGAAGCATAATCTTGCACGCGGATCGAGGTTTGCTAGATAAATTCTTGCTGGATGTTCACAAATCAAGCACTTGCATGCAGCGTGAACCATCTCATGTATTCATCAACTTGATCTCTCGTACAAGCATGCAGCCGCCGTTTTATTTGTTTTTCCTACTCACACAACGCACGCCGCCGCACACACATGTATACGTTTTTATACTCCAAACTCTCACCTATTCAATCTTTAATTAAAACCCTAATACAACTCCAACTAGGACTGGGCCTTTTTGCCTCAACCAGGCTTTTTGGCCCACTACTTTTCAGGGACCCAAAACCCTTCATAACATGGGTTTTTTAATTCTTTTTACGCTTCCAATTTTTTCAGCCTTCCACGTGTCGAAGCCTCCAGGACCGCACCTCCTGTATCTTCTCCACACATCATCTCCATGCGCATTGTTCTCTAGCCTGAACATCCCGCATGACATCCTTGACCGATAGGACCTCAGTTCCTCCCTGAACTTAGTCCCGAAACCTCAGTTTCACCTGAACCTAGTTTCAGTCCCGTCATCGACCATGTTCCGCCTCAAGCAACACCTGCACATGAATAAACAAACAACCGCGTACGAGCACAAGTCCACAACTTGACTCAAGTCAATCCGCACAATACCTCACACGAGCGTATCATATAACATTATCATATCACCATGCTATCACAAGCATATAAGAAGCAACATACTATAAGTAACACCATAACCAACGTTGTCAATTATTCATCATCTAAAATAACCTAGACCTGGCCACATGGTCTAACAGAAATGAAATAGTGGGTGTCCAGGGTAATCGATGTTTCTTTTGATCAGGGGTGGATCCAGGTTAAAAAAAACTAGTCATTACTTCACCACATTGCTAACTTTGGAGTCGAAACAATTTCATGTTGGTCTGTTAACGCCTATTCTAAAAAGACCTAAAAACCTATTGTGCAAAGCCGAAACATCTCCATGGTAAATTGCCAACATATCATGCCAGTTCTAGTTGGGTTTCATGCGAAGCAACTAACTGAACAATGCGAAGCAACTAACTGAACAAGTGAGAATAGCGTGTCAGACCATGCTACATTTCAGTGTTAGACTATGGGTCTTGTATCTCAGTTCAGCACGGCTGTTCTATTTTTGGTAATGCACAGTAGCGTGTCCAATCCAATCTCTCCCGTCCCTGCTTCCATAAGACGGTTGTAGAGATATGGCTAGGGCATGCGTATATATGTAGATTGCATCTCTTAATGAAAGCATCGCTGTATTATCTCTCCAACATGGTATCAGATTATTTTGCTCCTGCGATCGCTTCCGCTCAACCCTAACTTCCACCGCCGCCATGAACAACGAAGACGTCGTCGCCCGCCGCATCCAGGCGGAAGCTGATGCCCGCCGTGCCCAGGAGGAGGCCGATGCCCGCCGTGCCCAGGAGTCCGCTGATGCTCGCCTTGCGCAGGCTGAGCACACCACGGCTACCGACGCGCATGTGACCGCCGCCCTGGCCGCCCGCGAGGCCGCCCTTGCCGAGCGCGAGTTCGCGCTTGCCGCCAAAGAGCGCGCGTTTCGGGAGGCCTGCGCCAACGCCTCCTCACCTGTGCACGCACCCAGCTCCAGCATTCCCGATGCGCACGCTACCGCTCTAGCGACGCGCGTTGCTCCGGCTGTGCACCCCGCCTCCGACGACAAACCATCTGCCGTCATCGACTCCCTCCATGCCCAGGCGGTTGCCATCCTCAACATCAAGGTGCTTGTCCCGGTGGTGCTCGACCTTCGCTCCTCCAACTTCTCGATGTGGCGTGGCTTGTTCCTCGTCGCACTCGGCAAGTATGCACTGGTCGACCACGTTCTCACCGCGGTCGTCTCGCCCGACGCCGATTGGGCGCGCCTCGATTGTGTCGTGTTGACATGGCTTTACGACACGATCTCCTTCGAGCTCCTTGAGATTGTGATGTCCCCCACCGCCACTGCACGATCCGTTTGGACCAGCCTAGAGCATCAATTTCTCGGCAACCGGGAAAGCCGTGTGATGCACCAGGAGGCCGAATTTCGCACGTTCCAGCAAGGCGATCTTTCCATCTTCGATTATTGCCGCAAGATGAAGACTATGGATGACGCCCTCGGTGACCTCGGCGAACCCGTCAGTGATCACACCCTCATCCTCAACCTTCTTCGTGGGCTGAATGACAGGTACTCTCACCTGGTCACGTTGTTACCGCTGCAGCATCTGTTTCCTTCTTTCGTCGAGGCTCGTTCCACCCTTCTGCTGGAAGAACTTACCAAGGGCAAACCCTCCGGTGCTCCTTCCTCTGCGTTCGTTGCCACGACTCCCTCCGGCTCCAAGGGCTCCAGGGGCGCTCCTACCTCCAACAGTATTAGCTCAACCAGTCAAGGCTCCGGCGGTGGCACTTCCTCCGGTTCTGGCAAGCGTCGTCATCGTGGCCGCGGCAACGGTGGTGGCGGCAATACTCAACAACAGTTCGGCGGCAACTCAGGCTGGCCGCTTCTCCATCAACCCTGGACCGGTACCGTGCAGGTCTGGCCTGGCCAACCGTGGCCCAGCTCGCGACCGCCACTGTCGCCCATCACACCGCGTCCTCAGGCTTTCTTCGCCGGTCCGGGTAATGTGCAGCCTCAACAAGGTATGTGGGGGCCCTCTCACGGCTGGCTGCCACAGCCCAGCTGGACGCCTCCGACCCAGCCGCTGTGGCCACCGCCCGCACCACCAGCGACGTCGTCCTGGGAGCCCGCCACACCACAATCTTGGACCGGCTCTTGGGATCAGCAAGGACTGGCCAACGCCTTCAACACCATGACCCTCACTCCACCAACATCAAGCGAGTGGTACATGGATTCCGATGCTACCTCTCATATGACATCCGACGCCGGTATCCTCTCTCGTTCCCATCCTCCGACCTCCACCACTCCCTCTCATATTATTGTTGGCAATGGGTCCTCTTTGCCCGTCACATCCGGTGGCTCCTGTTCGTTTCACTTACCTAGTGGGCCACTTCATCTTCATAATGTTTTAGTCACTCCTAACATTATCAAAAATCTCATTTCGGTTCGTCAGTTTGTTCTTGATAATTGGTGCTCCGTTGAGTTTGACCCTTTCGGCCTTTCTGCCAAGGACCTTCGCACCAGGAACGTGATCGTCAGGTGCAATAGCTCCGGTCACCTTTATCCTCTCCGACTACCGGACCGTCATCATTTGCCTTCACCGCTGGCACGACTTCCTCCACCCTTTGGCATCGTCGTCTCGGTCATATTGGTTCAGCCGCCTTCTCTAAGTTAGTTAGCTCAGCCGCTTTTTCTTGTAATACTAGCGACCCAACCACTCTTTGTCATGCCTGTCAACTTGGCCAGCACGTTCGGTCACCTTTTATATCCTCTACTTCCCGAGCTATCAAGAATTTTGATTTAATACATTGTGATATTTGGACCTCTCCTGTACCTAGTGTGTCCGGTTACAAATATTATCTTATTATTCTCGATGATTGCTCCCATTACCTTTGGACATTCCCTTTACGGCTCAAGTCTGACACCTTCACCACCATCTCTCACTTCTTCAAATATGTTGTCACGCAATTTGGATGCCCAATCAAGAGTGTCCAATGTGACAACGGTCGTGAGTTTGACAACTCCACTGCTCGCACTTTCTTCCTCACCCACGGCGTTGCACTCCGCATGTCGTGCCCACATACTTCCCAGCAAAATGGTAAAGCTGAGAGCACCATTCGCACCACTAACAATATCGTTCGCTCGCTCTTGTTTCAGGCCAGCCTTCCCCCCTCCTATTGGGTTGAGGCGCTTCACGCTGCCACCTATCTCCTGAACCGCCACCCCACCAAGGCCCTGAACAAACACAGACCTAACTCCAGCACAATCAGACTTGGGATCTGATCTCGTGTCCTCCTGGAGCTAACATCGTGACCGGCAAATGGATATTCCACCACAAATTTAAGTCCGATGGCACTCTTGACTGGTACAAGGCCCGATGGGTTCTACGTGGATTCACTCAATGAGCAGGTGTTGATTTTTATGAAACTTTCAGTCCCGTGGTCAAGCCGGCGACTGCTCGCACTGTCCTCAGTCTTGCCGTCTCCCACGATTGGCCAGTTCATCAACTCGATGTGAAGAATGCTTTCCTTCATGGGACTCTCTCTGAGACTGTTTATTGTTCTCAACCCACTGGATTTGTAGACCCTACATGCCCGGACTACATTTGCCGTCTCAACAAATCTCTATATGGCCTAAAGCAGGCGCCGTGTGCATGGTACAGTTGTTTTGCCTCTTACTTGTTGACTCTTGGTTTTGTCGAGGCCAAGTCCGACACCTCTCTCTTCATATACCATCGCAATGGTGCCACCGTTTACCTGCTCCTATATGTTGTTGACATTATTTTGACGGCGTCCTCGATAGATACACTTCATTGGGTCATTGCCGCACTTCAACAACGCTTCTCTATGAAGGATCTTGGTCCGTTGCATCACTTTCTGGGAGTCTCTGTCACTCGATCTGCTGCCGGTCTGCTACTTTCTCAGCGTCAGTACATGGTGGACATTCTTGCTCGTGCTGGCATGATAGATTGCAAGCCCTGCAATACTCCTGTTGACACTCATGCCAAACTTTCTGCTGATGCCGGCTCCCCTGTCAATGACCCATCACAGTTTCGCAGCCTTGCTAGTGCCCTTCAGTACTTGACATTCACTCGTCCTGACATTGCCTATGTAGTACAGCAGGTGTGCCTTCACATGCATGCTCCCCGTGAACCTCATCTCGCCGCTCTCAAACGGATCCTCTGCTACATCAACGGTACTCTTGATTATGGCCTTCATCTTCATCGGTCTTCTTCACCGGACTTGGTTGTTTATTCCGATGCCGACTGGGCGGGTTGTCCCGATACACGCAAGTCCACTTCGGACTATGCTGCGTTCCTGTGAGATAACCTCGTCTCCTGGTCATCGAAGCGCCAGACTACAGTTTCCCGGTCAAGTGCGGAGGCTGAGTATCGGGCAGTGGCCAATGCAGTTGCCGAAGCTACATGGTTGCGTCAGCTCTTGGATGAACTCCACAGTCCTCTACGTCGTGCGACGCTAGTCTATTGTGACAACATCAGTGCATCTACTTGTCCACTAATCCGGTGCAACATCAGCGCACCAAGCACATCGAGATTGATCTTCACTTCGTTCGGGGTCGTGTCACATTGGGCAAGGTCCGTGTCCTACACGTTTCGACCTCTTCTCAATTCGCTGACATCTTCACCAAAGGCTTGCCTACGTCTGTCTTCACTGAGTTTAGGTCCAGTCTCAATGTCTCACCCGTCGTTTCCACTGCGGGGGCGTGTTAGACAATGGGTCTTGTATCTCAGTTCAGCCCGGATGTTCTATTTTCGTAATGCACTGTAGCATGTCCAATCCAATCTCTCCCGTCCCTGCTTCCATAAGACGGCTGTAGAGATATGGCTAGGGCACGCATATATATGTAGATTGCATCTCTTAATGAAAGCATCGCAGCATTATCTCTCCAACATTCAGAGCTCAATCTACAGAGAGTAAACAGGTTCATCCTAAACTGCTCCGACCATAACTCAAAACTAGCCACAAACAATTGAAATTTCCAACGGCGGCACATCAATTACCACGAAAATCGCAATTTATTTCCCAGCATTAGCTAGCCGGCTGCTCAAATGACAATTACTAACAAAATGCACATGGCTACGAGCCTACGACTCCCTCCACCCCAAAATTTCCCAGCAAGAACACTGATCAAATAGCTGTAGCTTCGAATTAAACAAGATTTTTGCGCGAAATTACCTCCGGGGACCGGCATACCACCAGAGCTCCGGAACCGCGCGGGAGGGTGGGCTGCAGTGGCGAACGCAAGAATTTTAGAATGGGTGTTCGAAGTTGTAAAAATATTTTTCAAGGTACATGGTTATCAAACAAAAACATCTAGATACTAATTGTTCGTATTATTGTGCAGTGGCGGAGCCAGAATTTTCACAATGAAAGTACGAATTTAAGACACATCCGTTCCAACACCAGTTGAAATGACATAGTACAGAAGTTCAAAAGTGACATTACATGGTCGCACTACAACCAACATCACAAAATATTTTTAGAAAACTACAACTTGATATGGCATTCCTTCATACTTTGAAAGCAATTGATGATAGCATCATCACTAATTTGTAAAAAGAACTCACGCTCAATATATATAACTAAACAATCATTCGAGTATACGACTGCATCTGTAAATGTGAACCTATTTCATGGCAATGCAGAAGTGACTGCAGTGGATTTGTTATAGTCTAGCACAGCAACACCAAAGAACTGGCAATGTCACTATTTCAGTTTATCTTATCTGACATTGAAAATTGGTCTTAGTAAAATGGTGTCTGCCCTTCTACTGGGCTTACACAATATAACTTGTTCTTAACAGTTTAATCATCTTACTAAAATTTGCAAATGCACTGATGCAGTGGGGTTATCAACGCACGCTATGTTGCCATGGTATAACCTATTAGTTATCATTTATCAAAACCTACAATCTAAACATTAAACAATGGGAAACATTTCGGAGAAATTTGAGGGGGGTTAATACCACTTGGCCTAATGGCCTCGCCTCTGGAGGGACTCGGATCGAGCAGGAAGACTGAAGACGGTGCCCGGGCGGCGATGAACAACACGTGCAGCAGAAGCACGACGACCATGACACAACCCCGCCACGGCTTCCTCCCTGCGCGCAAATCCCCAGCCCCCGATCAGATCAAACCCCGGATCCCCAATCCCCCATCAAAAATCACAACCCAATCGAACCAAACAGCAATCAAGGAGGGCGCGAACCGTGACGCTGGGAGCCTGGGACTGGGAGAGCCGGAGGCCCGGAGCCCAGATCTAGCCAGAGGGCGGAGGCGCGGTCGCCGGTCGCGGTGCCGGTGGAGCGGAGGCGTGGTCGCCAGTCACGGTGCCGGCGGAGCGGAGGGCCAGATCTGGGATCTGGCGGTGTCGCGGACCTCACGGTGCCGACGCCCGGCAGAGCGGAGGGCCGAAGCGGAGGCGCGGTGCCGTGGAGCGCTGGAGTGGAGGGTCGGACGTGTGGTGGGCCGGTCGCGCGGAGGTGACGCGGCCGTCGGAGCCCGCCGCCCCGCCCACCGTGGGTCGTCGCCTCATCGGCCGTCACTGGGGGCGCTAGGGTTAGGGGATTCGGGATTTGGGGGCACCGCACCCGCGCACCGGAACCGGATGCCGGATGGATGGGGAATCGCGTGGGGCGGGCGGGGCGGGGGAATTGGGGGCGGCCTTGGGCCGATCGGCGCCGCACAGAGGGAAAAACGGGCCAGGCCCAGGTTTGCGCAGAAAATGAGAAAAGGGCTACGAATATTGCTGTTTTGGCCCAACTAAATATGTATATATGTATTATATACTGTATATATTAGATTTTTTGCTAAAAAATTTGGGTGTTCAGCTGAACACCCATGAACTACTATAGATTTGCCCCTGCTTCCATATAGCTCCTACTCCTTGCATGACTCCGACGACGCGTCTGAGTCCGACGAGGAGCGTAATGCAGACCAGGAGGAGCAACGCGCCCGAGCTAGTATTCGATGGAGGCGGCGAAGGCGGACGGCGATGGTGTGGAGTATCCGAAGCCGCCGCCGGTGGCCACCTGCTGCGTCTGCATGGAGCCCTGGACATCCGACGGCGCGCATCGCAGCATCTGGTACAGTAGTAATATACATCAGATGCATCCATGATACTTGCATTGCTCAATTTTGTGCGTGCAGTTGCGTTCCCTGCGGGCATGTGTACTGCCGATCCTGCCTGGAGAGACGCTGCGGAGGCACCCCGGCTAAAGTTATTTTTTCATTCTTGGTTTATTTGCAGTTCTTCTTCTGCTAAAATTGAGGTGGTGATCGATTCGGCTGAAAGCCTTATGGCTTATGGCTGAAAACACTGTAGCTGGCTGAAAAAAGCACTGTAGCTGACAGAGGCTTATTTACCATAATTAAATTTTAAAAAATTTAAAAATAGAAAAAACATATTAGCCCATCATGTAAACAAATACGAGGGAAAAAAGAACCGGTAAAAAAACTCAAAAAAAAAGCCAAAAGTTCAGAAAAAGACGAAATTTATGAATAGTGCAAAAATAAGCTGAAGCCAGAAGCTGAAGCCATATTGATCAGGGCCTGAATTTGGTTGGATACGCATACTCCCTTGATCGATCCCCTGAGCTTCCGCAAAGCGGCGAAAGCTTTGAACACAAGCACATTATCAAATCTCTGCGCAGCAGAGTATCCTTGCTGCCATGAAGAGGTTTGGTTTCTGCCAGCAGATTCATCCATGCATATATTCATCTATTGAAGAATGTATACTAGTTAGTACCTAGTAGTTTCGTACGCGTCGTAGACATGCCTGGATATATAATTGCTTTCATCTTGACAGCAAATCGATCACTAGTAGTCCATCATCTCATGGTTTCAAGTTGCAACACAATTAGTCCTGGATTGAGTATCAATAATTACTAGCCTAGCTTTGAGGGAGATATTAACAAGAGGAAGATTATATTTAACAGGTGAAGAATATGACGAATAATGTTCCCGACAAGGCATCGACGCCGTGGGAGAAATATCAGTAGCATTAATCAGCTGTTACAAAGAACCACCCGTAGCAATAATGGCGATAGCACAACAAATTCGGCACTAAATACCGGCGCCAAGGACAAAATTGCTATTCTTGGAGACCAGTCTGACCTCCAATGTAGACCTTCGCAAATAGCACAGGACCGAAGTGAAAAACTGCAGCACCTAGCATAGGACCAAAACTTGAACTACAAAACTTGGCAGGGGCCGCGCGAACGCGTACCCCCTCTACCACAAATTATGACGTCCACTCTCCCGCTTGGGGAGATGGTAAACCAACGCGCTCACGAAGTGCAATGTGAGCCATTGATCTAAGCCACGAGCCTTCGTGATCGCTCGTCGACCCCGTCCAGGTAAGTATGTCAATACGGTCGCCTTGGCCTCCATTATATAGCCTCCTCTTCCCCGCGAACCTTCTCGTGTTAGCGGTGTGGTACTAAACGGAGGCAGCATCGAATCTTTCTTTCCCGTGCGCTACTGGGCCGGTAGAGATGCTGCTGCTGCTTAAATAGTTGGGCTGGCTTCTTTTTATGGGCCGTTAAAAAGACTCCGCTCCCAAGCAGGTCACGGACTGACCGCCATTGCTCTGTCTTCAAACACCGGCCACTCCAGGTCAACAATCCTTTCGATCTGAATCCCAAAACTAAAAATAAAAAATCCAACACATCATGGCCATGTCAATTTGAACTTCAGTACTCCAGTTTGTGACGAACATGTTCAACAGACTATTTGGCGCCTCGTGTGCTCGAAGCAGGTTTTTGGTACAACTCAAGCGCCTCGTGTGCTCGAGTCTAAATTTCAATATTTACGCTCAACTAGTTGTATTTTGAATTTTCCATATTGTATACAATTTTCTAATAGCATTTCCATATTGTATTTTGATTCTATAACCCTGCTGTTCATTTGGACTATTTGGCGCGAACGCAGTGACCAGATATGTCCACACTAATGTTTTTTCCACTTCTGGACATCTCAAGTGGAGGACTTCTTAGCCCTTGTCTCCACTAAGCATAAGATTCTCGTGCATAAATCTGCCAGATTCGCATCAGTTTGTAATGACGTTATTCAAACACACACACAGCGTCACCCTTTCCGTATTTGATATAACCAATCAGAAGCTTGTCTTTCGTATCTAGTATATCGGATATGTTTGGCTCTTGGCTTCATGGCATCGGGGCAAAACTCAAAAATCAGATTTTACTAGGTGCTGCGGCTCTCTGTTGGGCAATGTGGTTGAATAGAAATGACGTGGTGTTCAATAATGCTAAAACCAACACCTTTCTGCAAGTCATTTTCAGGGCAACATATTGGATCCGGCTTTGGTCCTTGTTAAGTAAAGAAGAAGAAAAACCAATCTTCAAGAATGGATGCCAAATTTTGGAGACGGTCATCATGGAGGTCTTTGCAAAATTTAGATGGAAGTTCCGGAATAGGATTGAGGCGTAGTGTCTGTTTTTTCATGTATCTTGTGTCTTTTGTTTTGTGTTAGTTCTTGTGCTTGATTGCTCTTGGTTGTATCCATTAAGCTGCGTACGATCTTCGGATTGTAGAGGCTGGGACCTTTTTCATTCACTTAATGAAATTTTCCCTTGATCTAAAAAAATCAAATTAACCAAATGCCTCAAGTAGTCAAGCCACCGGTGCTACCGTTTGCATAGTTACTACACTACAAGGGGCCGGCCAGCAAATGAGAAAAAGACTGCAAACTGAGAACGTATCGGGTCAAGAAGAGCATCTCTGCGTTTCTTGCTCTCACATTAGTCCTTGTTCTTCCAGGATGATGTTTTGCAAGCGTTGCCTGCTAACCTCATCCATGCATCCTCCAGTTCCTCGCCGGCCTGTAAAGGAAGAATTTCGCATGAAACATATGGATTCATAGTATACACCACGTTCCACCATGACAGTAAAAATGACTCTCGGTGGCAGTCAAGCACGTCCCTAACAGACGAACACCGACCAGATCCACCGATAGAGATGGCAAAAGGAAAACCACGCACAAATTGCAAAGCTTACTTGACCTGCATGCGAAGCCAGCGATAAAACACTGCTCCATTCTTCACAGAGCAAAGGAGCAAGCAGCGGCTACGAACCACCCATGGCTTCCGTTGGCCTTGCTCTCGTGCTGCTGCTATCCTTCTCCATTGTCCCTCCAACAAGCTCCTGCACAGAGGAGGAGAAGTTCTCCCTCCTCCAGTTCCTCACAGGGCTCTCCCGGCCTGCGAGAGGCCACCTCGCCGTGTTGTGGCGGAATGACACTGACTGTTGTTCCTGGGAGGGCATCACCTGCAATGGGAATGAGACGGTCACTGAGGTCTCCCTGCCATCTAGAGGCCTTGAAGGGAGCATCTCACCGTCCCTTGCCGACCTCACCGGCCTGGTGCGCCTCAACTTGTCCCACAACTTATTCTCCGGCGGCCTTCCGTTGGAACAGCTCATCTCCTCCAGCAGGATCGCCGTCCTTGACGTCAGCTTCAACAGGCTCAACGGAGGTCTGCAAGAGCTGCCAACGTCAACTCCTCACCATCCTCTGCAGGTACTGAACATCTCAAGCAACCTATTTACTGGAGAATTTCCACCAACAGCATATAAGGCAATGAAGAATCTGGTAGCGATCAATGCCAGCAACAACAGCTTTTCTGGGAAGATACCATCTTCTTTCTGCATCAACACACTGTCCATCGCCCTGCTCGATCTCTCTTACAACCAGTTGAGTGGTGACATCCCCCCTGAGCTAGGTGATTGCTCCATGCTCAGAGTGCTCAAGATTGGCCACAACAGCCTCAGTGGGACTCTCCCAGATGAACTCTTCAAACTCAGTAATCTGGCTATCCTTGATCTTGCGGAGAATGGGTTTAGTGGCAACATCCCAGATTCTATTGGGCAGCTCAAGCGATTGAAGGAGATCCACTTAAACAGCAATAACATGTCTGGAGAGCTACCGTCATCTCTGAGTAAATGCAAAACTATCACAACCATCAACCTCAGCAAAAACAACTTCTGGGGAGAGCTCACAAAGGTGAACTTCTCCTCCCTATTAAATCTGAAAACTTTAGACCTGGTCTTCAACAACTTCACCGGCACAATTCCAGAAAGCCTCTATTCTTGCAGCAATCTTACCGCACTGAGACTATCTACCAACAACTTCCATGGCCAGATCTCACCGAGAATAAGCAATCTGAAGTCCCTCACCTTCCTATCACTTAGTTACAACTTCTTTACAAATATCACAGATGCAATTCAGATCCTCAAGAGCTCTAGGAACCTCATTACTCTTCTAATTGGGGGCAACTTCAGGCATGAGACCATGCCAGAGTATGAAATGTTTGGTGGCTTCGAGAATCTTCAGTGTCTTACCATAAATGGTTGCTCGTTGTCTGGAAAAATACCTCATTGGATATCAAAGCTCAAAAATTTGGAAATATTATCTTTACGCAACAACCAACTCAGTGGACCAATACCTGCCTGGATAAATAGCCTAAGCTTCCTCACCTATCTAGATGTATCCAATAACAGTCTCACAGGAAAAATCCCAACACTATTGATGCAGATGCCAATGCTGAAATCAGAAAAGAACATAGCCCATTTAGACCCAGGAATCTTTGAGTTGCCTTTATATCATACTCCATCACGTCAATACCGCACGATCAGTGCTTTGCCAAAAACGCTGAATCTAGGCAACAATAAATTCACCGGTGTGATCCCCCCCCCCCCCCCCCCCCCGAGATTGGTCAGTTGAAAGAACTCCACTCACTCAACTTGAGCTTCAACAACTTATATGGATAGATCCCACAATCGATCTGCAACCTCACGAACCTGCAGTTACTAGACTTGTCTACCAACCTTCTGACTGGTGTAATCCCTTCTGCACTGGAGAAACTTAATTTCCTTGCTGAATTCAACATTTCTAACAATGACTTACAAGGGCCTATTCCAACTAAAGGCCAGTTTAGCACGTTTCCAAACTCCAGTTTTGCTGGGAACCCAAAGCTGTGCGGTTCTATGCTTATTCACCACTGTAATTCAGCAGCAGAAGCTCGCCTGTCCATTATCTCCGCAAAACAATGCAGCAGCAAGGTCATCTTTGCAGTTGCCTTTGGTGTGTTCTTTGCAATAGGAGTGCTATATGATCAGGTAGTCTTATCCAAATTTTTTGGATAAGCCTACATCAGTTCTAATTTGTGCTAGATCATATGTGTGCAATGGACAGAGCTAAACCCAGCAACAAACAGCCACGACTGCATATCTGTTCTCGCCAACAATGGCCTGATCACGAGCGGCTCTCACTACTTTTACTACTTTTACTGCTAGTCTTCTCCGAAGTTGTAGCAAATGTTGGAAGAAATTTGTTCTTGAGAGTAATTTCTACCGCATCTCCCTGTCTTTAGCAGATTTCTATTTGGGCCTTACATCTTTTTATTCCTTCCATCAGGGTTCACATCTTTCAATCCACCTGCAATTTGGATCTTATTAATATATTTGTGGAGTCTTTTGAAGCTGTCATACTGTTCTCTGGTTGAACGATGAAAGTATGCAGTATTTGTTTTCCTAGCAAGCAGCCTTGATTACAAGGTTTTTTTTTTTGCATCGTTTTTAATTTGCCTGAGTAAATGTTGTGCTGTGCGAAATGAAACAGTGGGTGTCCTGGGTAATCCAGGTTAAAAAAACTAGTCGTTACTTCACCATATTGCTACCTTTGGAGTCTATACCATGTTACAATTAATTAGTCCACAGTCGAAACAATTTCATGTCAGTCTGTTAACGCCTATTATAAAAAGACCTAAAAAAGCCTATTGCGCAAAGCCGAAACATCTCCATGGTAAATTGCCAACATATCATGCCAGTTCTACTGGTGATCGGTTGGGCTTAAAAGCTCATAGCTGAAAACACTGTAGCTGACAAAGACTTATTTAGCATAATTAAATTTAAAAAATTTAAAAATATAAAAAAATATGTTAGCCCAATATGTATAATACAAACGAATACGGGAAAAAAAAGAACCAGCAAAAAAGCTCAACAAAAAGCTAAAAATTCAGAAAAAGACAAAATTTATGAATAGTGAAAAATAAGCCAGAAGGCAGAAGCTCAAACCGAACCGATCAGGGCGACGGTTTCATGTGAAGCGACTAACAGAGAGAGTAAACAGGTTCATCCTAAACTGCTCCGACCATAACTCAAAACTAGCCACAAACAATTGAAATTTGCAACGGCGGCACATCAATTACCACGAAAATCGCAATTTATTTATTTATTAGCTAGCTGGCTGCTGAAATGACAATTACTAACAAAATGCACATGACTACGACTCCCTCCACCCCAAATTTTCCCAGCAAGAACACTGATCAAATAGCTGTAGCTTCAAATTAAACAAGATTTTTGCGCGAAATTACCTCCGGGGAACGGCATACCACCGGATCATGTGCGCCACCAGAGCTTCCGGAACCGCCTGTCCAATTCCAGCCGCCTGCACGGTCCATGTGCTTTGCGTCGTGTGTTGGACAGGGGAAAGCGGGAGGCCATCGCGGCCACCGCACTCGAGGGAGGAGGCGAGCGGCCACCGGCGCAACCCATCCAGCACGCGAGGTGAACGAGACGCAGAGTTGGGCCGGGACCCTGCCATATGGGCCGGATCCTATCCCATCCAGCACGCGAGGTGAACGAGACGCAGAGTTGGGCCGGGAGGTGGAGGTGTTGCATATAGCTCCTACTCGTTGCATGACTCCGACGACGCGTCTGAGTCCGACGAGGAGCAACGCGCCCGAGCTAGTATTCGATGGGGGCGGCGAAGGCGGACGGCGATGGCGTGGAGTATCCGAAGCCGCCGCCGGTGGCCACCTGCTGCGTCTGCATGGAGCCCTGGACATCCGACGGCGCGCATCGCAGCATCTGGTACAGTAGTAATATACATCAGATGCATCCATTATTACTTGCATTGCTGTACTAGTGTGTGACTGCGATGGATCAATCGAGATTGCAACTCAATTTTGTGCGTGCAGTTGCGTTCCCTGCGGGCATGTGTACGGCCGATCCTGCCTGGTTATTTTTTTCATTCTTGGTTTATTTGCAATTCTTCTTCTGCTAAAATTGAATTTGGTTGGATGAATCTATTAACTATGCATACTCCCTCGATCGATCCCTAGCCTAACTTCGAGGGATATTAACAAGAGGAGGTTTGGCACTACGTACGGTTGAAAACTGATGTTGCTTCTTATATATGTTCAGGTGATGGCCGAAATGACACGAGGTTAGGGATGAAAACGGTCGGAAAACTCCTCAACCGTTTTCTACTTCTACATTTGAATACAAAAACGAAAGCGGAAGCGGTAAAGCCGGACACGAAAACGAACGCGAACTTACGGAATATCGAGAATTTCGAAAACGAACCAATTCGAGCGGAATTATGTCGAACACGGTCGGTATACGAAAATTCAATACGGAATACCGACCTGTAGGACCAAGTGCATAACAATTAACAAGTGACCAAGTACATAACAATTACCAAGTGCATGATCAAGTTCAAATGCATATAATAATTAACAGGTGCATGACCCTTTGTCTTAAGTATTAACACAATAGCCGGGGTGGGACGCGAGTGGCCGCCGGGATGGCACGCGGGCGGCCGGCGGGATGTGCATATAAATCTGGATTGCTCCGTACAGATGTGCGCATCGTCACGAATGCGTAGGATTTTTCCGCGATGAAATCGGACTTCCGAAGGGCCAGAATGGAAGAAATGAAACGGGAGATGGACCTAACTGTAAACCCTAGAATTTTTGAGGGCTAAATCGAAAAAATCCAAATCCCCAATTCATCAAAAGCCTTGCGCCGCCGGCTGTGGAATCCTTGAGCCCGGTCTTCTTCTTCTCCCCAACGCCTTCTTCTCCTCTCCCCTCCTTCTCCACACCCGGCCACCGGCGAGCGCCGGGCCGCAGCTCACCGGTGCCCCTCCGCCGCTCCCCACAGCACCTCCTACGCCAGCCCTCACCTCTCCGGCCGCCTCACCGCCCACTCCCTTCTTCTCCACATCTCTCCGCCGCCGACCTTCCTCCTCTGCTGCTCTCCTCCGGCGCGCCACCTCTCTCTACTCCGGTCGCCGCTTGCTCTCCCTCCTCTCTTCTCTAGCTCCGGTCGCCCCCTTCTCCAACCGCCGCACCTCCTCCGCGCCTCCTCTTGCCCCACCTCGGCACCGCCGCTCCAGATCCACCGGCCGTCGCTTGCTCTCTTCCGCCGCCCCCTTCTCCTCAGTTCGGCCTCCCGTCTCCACCACACAGTCCACAGCGCCGCCCCGCAGCACCAACACCGGCGGCGACAACTTCTTCTGCCTCAACTTCATCGAGACCACCGCCCCGACTACCTCTTCTCCGACGTGTGCTCCTCCGTCGGCTGCATCGTCCTCGACGCCGATGACTTCTTCAAACCTTTACCGGCCGCCACCTTCATCAGCGCCGCCACCCTGACTTCTTCCTCTTCACCGCCGGCGTCTCCACCTACATCAGCGCCGACAGCCAAATTCGGTTTAAACCGTATTTACAATACGGTATATTCCGAATAAAATGTAGAAAAGTAGAAAACGGTCGGAAAACGCCTAAACCGTTTCCGCTCCATTTTCAAATTTGGTATTCCGTATTTCGAACCGAATTCGAATTTGTCCGAAAATACGAATTCGATCGGGTCAAATGTAGAAAACGATGCGGTTCGGTACGGGATATTTCCGTTCCGTTTTCATCCCTACACGAGGTTGACCAGGCGAAATGGATGGCTGGCGAGGTGAATCAACTCAAGAACGAGTTGGTCTTGCTGATGGAACAGGTGAAGAATATGATGAATAATGCTCCCGATAAGGCATCGACGCCGTGGGAGAAAAATATCGATTATAAGGCCATGTTTGGATCCCTTGGGCTAACAACTAGTTGCTAAACTTTAGCCCTCTGGTGGCCGGATCTGGCGGCTCTCAGCCCAGATCTGCGGGGTGGAGAGGCGGCGGGCGACCTGGGGCGTGTCGTCGCTGTGGAGGCTGGAGGCGCGCTCGGCACCCATGGAGGATTAGGCCGAGCGGAGGAGGCCAGTGTGCGGCTTCGGGCGCGTCGACGCCGAGGGTTAGGGAAGGCCAGGCGGCAAGGAGCGGGCTCGGTGGCCGTTGCCGGCGGGTGGTGCCGTGTGGTCTGCGGTGGAGTAGGGCGGCCCCGCTGGCGCTGTTGCGGCATAGCCGGTGGGGAAGGCCGGGCGGCGGCGGGCATGACTTCCAGTCGGCTCTGCCCACCGTGCCGCGCCCGCCCGCGACGCTGTCTCCCGGCTCTGCTCGACGTGCCGCGCCCGCCCGTGTCAGCTTCTCCCTCAGGTTTTTTTCTCCGCCGGCAGAGAGAGACGGGAGAGCACACGTAGCCGCTTCGCCGGCACCGCCTCTGCTCTTGTTCGCTGTGAGGAGGAAGGTACAGGAGGACTAGGGCCCCGAGCCCTCGGAGTTTTTGGACTCTGTCACGCAGGCGTGCTTCGCTTTGAAGATTGGCAACCAGGAGCTCAAGAACGACCTCAAGGTCCTCTTCATCAGCTCCGAGTTCCAGTTGGTTGCGGCCGGGAGCAAGAAGGCGGTGGTGATCCACGTGCCGTTCAGACTCCGTGAGGCGTTCAGGAAGCGGCTCGTCGTGAAGTTCAAGGGTGGCTGTGCCATGGTCTTGAGGCGTGCAGGGCCCCGGAGTGTTGGTGGCGGTCTATTTTGCGTGTGGGTAGTGCGTGGGGTGTTGTGGATGTGCTGGCGAAAGCCTTGCCGGTGTTTTTACCGGTCTCGACATCAATGACGCCTGCGGGCGCCATCTTCCTTCCTGGAGGTGTATCGTGGCACTACGTAGCCCTCATGTTTACTGATCTCCAGGTGAAAGCCTTGCGGGCGGCGTCGGCGACTCTCGTCGCCTCTTGGAGACGTCGCCTCTGAGGTCCATCTTCACGCAAAGCAGACCGAAGTTTGGATGGCTCGGTCGGGTAAGGTTAGGGGCTTGGGTGTAAGCAAGGACGGAGAAAAAGTGCTGAAGCTTAGCCTTTCTAGTTTTTTCATAGTCCTTAAGTCATCTTTCATGTTGTTTTATGTACCTCAGTTTTGAGGCTTTGAGCCTAAGAGCTTGTGTAACTTTTGGCTGTGTATATCCTCCGTGGATATAGAGGTCGGATTTTATATCCTTTATCTAAAAAAAAGGTAAGTATGTCAATGTAGTGGCCTTAACCTCTGTTATATAGCCTCCTCTTCCCCGCGAGCCTCCTCGCGTTAGCGGTGTGGTACTAAACGGAGGCAGCATCGACTCAGTCTTTCCCGTGCGCTACTGGGCCGATGGAGAAGCTGCTGCTGCTGCATAAATAGTGCCGTTAAAAAGACTCCGCCATTGCTCTGTCTTCAAACACCGGTCAACAATCCTTTGGATCTGAATCCCAAAACTAAAAATCTGCCAGATTCACATCAGTTTGTAATGACGTTATTCAAACACACACACAGCGTCACCCTTTCCGTATTGATATAACCAATCAGAAGCTTGTCTTTCGTATCAAATTAACCAAATGCCACCGGTGCTATCGTTCCTCACTCCGTTTGTCCATGTGTGATGATAGTTACTACACTACAGGGGGCCGGCCAGCAAATGAGGAAAAGACTGCAAACTGAGAATGTATCGGGTCAAGAAGATCATCTCTGCGTTTCTTGCTCTCACATTAGCTGTCTACCTAGACCTTGTTCTTCAGCCATGTGCATACATACGCCTTCCAGGATGATGTGCAGCCAGTGAGGCAATCTTCGCGCAATAACAAAAGATACAGCGACAACAAGTTACCCGTGTCTTGTTCTGCTGCTCACCTCATGCATGCATCCTCCAGTTCCTCGCCGGCTGGCCGGCCGGGCTGTCAAAGGACAACCGCCATATGGATTCATAGTATACACCACGTTCTAAATTAGTCAACCACCATGACAGTAAAAATGACGGTACACCGACCGGATCCACCGATAGAGATGGCAAGGAAAAGCACGGACAAATTGCAAAGCTTACTTGACCTACTCTGCTGCATGCGAAGCCAGCGATAAAACACTACTCCATTCTTCACAGAGCAAAGGAGCAAGCAGCGGCTACGAACCACCCATGGCTTCCGTTGGCCTTGCTCTTGTGCTGCTGCTATCCTTCTCCATTGTCCCTCCCACAAGCTCCTGCACAGAGGATGAGAAGTTCTCCCTCCTCCAGTTCCTCACTGGGCTCTCCCGGCCTGCGAGAGGCCACCTCGCCGTGTTGTGGCGGAATGACACCGACTGCTGTTCCTGGGAGGGCATCACCTGCAATGGGAATGGGACAGTCACTGAGGTCTCCCTGCCATCTAGAGGCCTTGAAGGGAGCATCTCACCGTCCCTTGCCGACCTCGCCGGCCTGTTGCGCATTAACTTGTCCCACAACTCCATCTCCGGCGGCCTTCCGTTGGAACTCATGTCCTCCAGCAGCATCGCCATCCTTGATGTCAGCTTCAACAACCTCAGCGGGGGCCTGCAAGTGCTGCCATTGTCAACTCCTGCCCGTCCACTGCAGGTACTGAATGTCTCGAGCAACCTGTTTACTGGAGAATTTCCATCAACCACATGGAAGATGATGAACAATCTGGTTGTGCTCAATGCAAGCAACAATAGCTTCACTGGGCACATACCATCTTCTTTCTGCCTTTCCTCACGGTCCCTCGCTGTGCTCGACCTTTGTTACAATCAGTTCAGTGGCAATATCCCCCCTGGGCTAGGTGATTGCTCCACGCTCAGAGTGCTCAAGGTTGGTCACAACAGCCTCAGTGGGACTCTCCCAGATGAACTCTTCAATGCAACCTCGTTGGAGTACCTCTCCTTGCCCCACAACGTCTTGCAAGGAGCACTGCCTCCAGCACATTTAGCCAAACTCAGTAATCTGGCTATCCTTGATCTTGCGGAGAACGGGTTTAGTGGCAACATCCCAGATTCTATTGGGCAGCTCAAGCGATTGAAGGAGCTCCACTTAAACAGCAATAACATGTCTGGAGAGCTACCGTCAGCTCTGAGTAAATGCAAAACTATCACAACCGTCAATCTCAGCAAAAACAACTTCCGGGGAGAGCTCACAAAGGTAAACTTTTCCTCCCTATTAAATCTGAAAAATTTAGACCTGGTCTTCAACAACTTCACTGGGACAATTCCAGAAAGCCTCTATTATTGCAGAAATCTTACCGCACTGAGACTATCTCGCAACAACTTCCATGGCCAGATCTCACCGAGAATAAGCAATCTGAAGTCCCTCACCTTCCTATCACTTGGTCACAACTTCTTTACAAATATCACAGATGCAATTCAGATCCTCAAGAGCTATAGGAACCTCATTACTCTTCTAATTGGGGGCAACTTCAGGCATGAGACCATGCCAGAGTATGAAATGTTTGATGGCTTTGAGAATCTTCATAGTCTTGACATAAATGATTGCTCGTTGTCTGGAAAAATACCTCATTGGATATCAAAGCTCAAAAATTTGAAACTATTATATTTACACAACAACCAACTTAGTGGACCAATACCTGCCTGGATAAATAGCCTAAGCTTCCTCATCTTTCTAGATGTATCCAATAACAGTCTCACAGGAAAAATCCCAACACAATTGATGCAGATGCCAATGCTGAAATCAGAAAAGAGCATAGCCCATTTAGACCCAGGAATCTTTGAGTTGCCTGTATATGATACTCCATCACGTCAATACCGCACGATCAGCGCTTTGCCAAAAACGCTGAATCTAGGCAACAATAAATTCACCGGTGTAATCCCCCCCGAGATTGGTCAGTTGAAAGCACTCCACTCACTCAACTTGAGCTTCAACAACTTATACGGAGAGATCCCACAATCGATCTGCAACCTCACGAACCTGCAGTTACTAGACTTGTCTGCCAACCTTCTGACAGGTGTAATCCCTTCTGCACTGGATAAACTTAATTTCCTTAATGCATTCAACGTTTCTAACAATGACCTACAAGGGCCTATTCCAACTAAAGGCCAGTTTAGCACGTTTCCAAACTCCAGTTTTGCTGGGAACCCAAAGCTGTGCGTCTCTATGCTTATTCACCACTGTAATTCAGCAGCGGAAGCTCCGGTTTCCATTATCTCCGCAAAACAATGCAGCAGCAAGGTCATCTTTTCAGTTGCCTTTGGTTTGTTCTTTGCAATAGGAGTGCTATATGATCAGGTAGTCTTATCTAGATTTTTTGGATAAGCCTACATCAATTGTAATTTGCGCTAGATTATATGTATGCAATGGACAGAGCTAAACCCAGCAACAAACAGCCACGACTTCGTATCTGTTCTCGCCAACAATGGCCAGATCACGAGCGGCTCTAACTACTTTTTCTGCTAGTCTGCTACTAAGTTGTGTTGGATTTAATCTTGAGCATTTGCTATTTTTAGCATGCAGCAATTAGTAGCATGCAGCAGTTTCTAGCATGCAGCAGTTTGCATGGTCTTTTATGGAGTCAATTAGTGCTAGTTAAGTTGTCAGTTATGATCCAGGAGTGGCGCTGCATGCACAGCATACTGAGTGGTATATATACTCCATTGTATGCAGATTGGCTGGAAAAGTAAGTATGAATAAAAGAGTTTAGTATTCTGTGTGTAAAAAAAATTTTGTGCGTGAGTTTACCCAGGATTGAGTCCATCCAACTAGTGTGTGTGTCAATTTTTTGTGTGTGCTTACAAGTTGTACCAAATGTTGGAAAAAATTTGTTCTTGAGAGTAATTTCTGCTGCATCTCCCTGTCTTTAGCAGATTTGTATTTGAACCTTACATCTTTTTATTCCTTCTATCAGGGTTCACATCTTTCAATCCACCTGCACTTTGGATCTTATTAATATATCTGTCGAGTTTTTTGAAGCTGTCATACTGTTCTCTGGTCGAACGATATAAGTACGAAGTATTTGTTTTCCTAGCAAGCAGCCTTGGTTACAAAGCTGTTTGGTACATTGTTACTAATTTGCTAGAGTAAATGTTGCGGTGTGCGAAACTACACAGCGCAAACAAGTTGAAACATAAGATACTCTTAACAAAAGTTAAGACTTGCCACAAAGAATTGCAATCTGCAAATTTACAACGAACAGCACAGCAAGCAAAAAAATCGCAATTTTTTTTTTGGGAAAATTGCTCTCATGCCACAAAGTTAAGCGTCATCCTCCTATTTGCCACAAACTTGAGTGGCTTTGTTATTATGCCACACACTTCACTGTTTTTTCTTTGTTTTGCCCCTTTTGCATTTTCAGGGACTGGAAATGACCATTTTGCCCTCGTCAACAGTGCAGCGGGCGTCGGAGCTGTCGGAGCGCGAGCGCGGGCGCGCGTCGGCGGCGCGGCCGGCGGATGGCGGAGCGCGAGCGCGCGTCGGCGGTGCGGAGGCGGAGCGCGGGCGCGCGTCGGCGGCGCGGACGGCGGCGCGGCCGGCGGATGGCGCGCGGAGGCGGAGCGCGAGCGCGGGCGCGCGTCGGCGGCGCGGCCGGCGGATGGCGGAGCGCGAGCGCGGGCGCGCGTCGGCGGCGCGGACGGCGGATGGCGCGCGGAGGCGGAGCGCGAGTGCGGGCGCGCGTCGGCGGCGCGGCCGGCGGATGGCGCGCGGAGGCGGAGCGCGGCCGGCGGACCGCGCCATCCGCCGGCCGCGCCGCCGTCCGCGCCGCCGACGCGCGCCCGCGCTCCGCCTCCGCACCGCCGACGCGCGCTCGCGCTCCGCCATCCGCCGGCCGCGCCGCTGACGCGCGCCCGCGCTCGCGCTCCGACAGCTCCGACGCCCGCTGCACTGTTGACGAGGGCAAAATGGTCATTTCCAGTCCCTGAAAATGCAAAAGGGGCAAAACAAAGAAAAAACAGTGAAGTGTGTGGCATAATAACAAAGCCACTCAAGTTTGTGGCAAATGGGAGGATGGCGCTTAACTTTGTGGCATGAGAGCAATTTTCCCTTTTTTGGGAAAAATTGCTCTCATGCCACAAACTTAAATACCATCCTCCCTTTTGCCACATACTTAAGTGGCTTTGTTATTATGCCACAAACTTGAGTGTTTTTTCCTTTCTTTTGCCATTTCCTCCTCTTAAAGTTTATTTTAATTTTATTTTGCATTTCCCTAACGTGGGAGGGTGCGGGGGGGCCGGTCGGGGGAGATGAGGGATGTGGCAAGCGCGGAGACGGCGGCGGTGCGGAGGAGGGTGAGCGCGGAGCCGTCGACGGAGGCGAGGGGGACCCCAGAGGCGGAGTTGAAGAGGGAGACGGCGGCGTGGATGGAGGGGAGGCGGGGGGAGTTGGCGGCCGGCGGGGAAGGAGGTTAGCGTTGAGGGCGAGGTAGGGGAGCGAGGGCAAAAAGGTCAATTCACGTTAGGGAAATACAAAATAAAATTAAAATAGACTTTAAGAGGAGGAAATGGCAAAAGAAAGGAAAAAACACTCAAGTTTGTGGCATAATAACAAAACTACTTAAGTATGTGGTAAAAGGGAGGATGGTATTTAAGTTTGTGGTATGAGAGCAATTTTCCCAAATGTTTAGGGTTGGTAGACATAAGTTCTGGTAGCGCAGAACATATGAGCGGTACTGCTATGTCGTCAGGCAGAAGCTGTGGTAAGCACTCTTGAGCACTGAGGTGGAAGAAAGGCATGCTATTTGCTGTGAGTAGTGTGTTGAGTTTTCCTGCAAGGGAATCGTGGGAGGAGTAGCGTTACTGTTTGTGCTATTTCATTATTTCTTGTGCAATAATGAATAGTACTATTCAGTAATGTAATACGATGTACCTAGTGTGATGCATCTTGTTTTGCATCGGGGAATAGCTCTCATGTAGCTCTACTTTTTTGCACAGCTTGAATTGGTCTGTAAAGGAATATAATGAGTTAGGATAGAAATTGTAAATGTCGAATTTACATTTTTTTTTGGTAAACTTTGAATAATAGCATTGATTGTAATGAATTGTAACAGAGGAACCACCTTTTGTTTCGTGTTGTAGATGAAGCAGGTAGCTCACTTTCAGTAGAGATAATAGCTTTGTGTGTTCTTTTTTCAGAGCGCAGTGATGACGCAACCCTGTAATAGATATGCAATTGGTTAGACATAAGGGAATCTATGGGGAAAAAATACAGTGTATATAGAACCTGTTGTATGTAGGGATATGAGAGAGTATGGTGATGGTAAATACTTTTCTCACCTCTAAAGCATCAACAGTTGTTGCTGTTAAAGGAGTAGATGTTTCTGCACATATTGTACCAGTAGGTGGTGTCAATGGAATAAAAGGAAAGTGTTCTTTGTGAGCTATAGCGGTCGTTATTTCAGTGTGCGCTTCTTGTTTGTCTGACAACAGGAGTTTATTGTGATCTATCTGAGCTGTCGCTGACCGGACATGGAATGTTGGGTTGTCAATTTGTAGTGATCCTTCTGACATTTGAATGATAACTTCGTATTTCTGCACAATAATTGCTTTGATTTCAGGTGGAATGTACTCTGTTCGGCCTTTAGTTGTTGCGACTAAAACCATAGGAGGTCTTCCGATTAGTTCTTGACCTATGTCACCAAAGAACATAAATTCTGCAAGGATAGGTTCTTATTGTCCGCTGTTTTGAGGCTCAGTAACATATACATTTATTTTGTATCTGTTTCAGAATTTGGAGGACACATCAGATATCATAGCTATCTTCAATTAGTAAATCACAGGTGATACAAAAAAATCTTAAGTATATGAATTTGGAAGTAGTATTATACCTTGGCTCTGCTGTTTGACGATCCTGCCTGGAGAGGCGCTGCGGAGGCACCAGTGGCGTAGCCAGGATTTGTAGCTATGGTGGTCCATTGTCTAAAATTGATTTTGCTTCCTTCTCTAACCCCCAGTTGAGTATCATGAGATCTGCAAGCTAAATCACCTGTCTTTCCTCTTTTCTTGAAATCTCTATGTTTTGCAAGTTAAATCGGACTTTTTCATACTTGTTTTGACTTGCTATGAAAGACGAAAGAAATTATGTCATTTGGTTCTCACATAATGAATATTCCTACCTTGATTAGAGTTTGGTATGGACCGTCTTATGTCAATAACAGCTTCTGCTATTTTCAGCGAAGGGCCCATTTGCTTCTTGGTTACCATTTTTTTTAAGAAACGCCTAAATGGTGTTAAATTAATTATCCTTCTTGCTAAGATTTTGATGCTCAAATATTTGCCAACTAACCCTGGATGATCACTTTGCTTAAAGCAAGTCCTGAACCATAACTTCAATGGATATTCAGCAATGCAAAATTACTTGTCCAGATGTAGTTTGGGTGAAGCTCTAATAGTACCTTATGTTTCAGATGAGTAGCATGGCATGGTGTCTCCCTACAGAGAGTGGAAGCTTCTTGTCAGATGGTGATGATATCTTTGAGAATCAAAGAGCTGAGCAAGGAATTTACTGAACGCTATGGAATTCCAGGTTATCTGATGATCTGAACACAACCAACATATATTCAGGCAAGCATGGAAAGGCGCCGCCGCGCAATGTTTCGACGCTGCTGAATATCAGAGGAGCAAACAATCGGGAAATTCTGCAGTGTCTGCAAGGGTTGCATCTTCAGATTGTAGCACAGGGCCTTCAGAAGAACAATCTGAGGGTCCATCACCGATGGAGCTACAGCGCACAGAGCAAGCAAACGACATTTGGTTGGACCGAGTGCAGGGTGGTCCGCGGCCCACAGGGACCACCCTGTAGCTCCGCCCCTGGGAGGCACCATGGCTAAGGTTATTTTTTCATTCTTGGTACAACTGATGGCGCAACTTCTGCAACGCCAAAAAATAGTTTGTGTTCTTGTGTTCTTGTGTATGTGCTTTTACTCATCCGACAACACAACAAAACACTGGCATTAGCAGGAGTTCAGCCATCACAGTTGCCTTCCCTGCAGAATGTGTACGGCCGATCCTGCCTGGAGAGACGCTGAGGAGGCACCCCGGCTAAGGTTATTTTTTTCATTCTTGGTTTATTTGCAATTCTTCTTCTGCTAAAATTGAATTCGGTTGGATGAATCTATTAACTACGCACACTCCCTCGATCGATCCCTTGAGCTTCCGCAAAGCGGCGAAAGCTTTGAGCACAAGCACATTATCAGTCTCAACGCAGCAGAGTATCTTTGCTGCCATGAAGAGGTTTGGTTTCTGCTAGCAGATTCACCCATATGCATATATTCATCTATTGAAGAACGTATACTACTACCCTGTAGTTTAGTACGCGTCGTAAACATGCCTGTATATATAATTTCTTTCATCTTGACAGCAAATCGATCACTAGTAGTCCATCATGTCATGGTTTCAACTTGCAACACAATTAGTCCTGGATTGAGTATCAATAATTACTAGCCTAGCTTTGAGGGATATTAACAAGAGGAGGATTATATTTAACAGGTGAAGAATATGACGAATAATGTTGTTAGCACCAGTTGGCTTGTAGAGGAGGAAGAAGGAGGCAGATGGGATCGGAAGAAGGAAGAAGAAGACAAGATAGAATCGGAGCAGTAGCAGGCAGGCAGTATCTGGATAATTGCTTAAGTGTCCTTACAAGGAAACGCATACTTCCCTTTATCCGCACGCAGGCGGCGGAGCTTCTAGCGACTACACTGCAGTTCTGTAATTTCCCATTCTGGGCCAAAGAACCTCACGCTACGCTTCCTGGGCCTCTTTCCCGCTGTCGCGCTGACCGCCGCGTTTGGCCCAATCCTTTCGTTCGCGCCAGCCTGGTCACCTTCCACCGCAGTTCCGTCAATGTCTTCCTTCCTGGGGTCATCAGCGCTCACATCCCCCCCATCTTCAGAAGCTGTTTGACCCCAAACAGCGGCTCTAGGGAAACGCTGCCGTAGAGGTAACAAGTCTTCCCACGTTGCCAAGAAAGCAGGCATATGAGACCACTGAATCAATCCTTGGATAGTAGTAGCCGTACCGTGGACGACTGAGCGCCGCTGCAAGATCTTCACCGGAACACTCCACTGGCTGGTATCATCCGGCAGAACTTGAGACACTTCTTGCGCTCGGCCGACTGCTAGCTTCAACTGTGAAACATGAAAGACAGGATGCACTTTGGAAGAAGCAGGTAAAGCCAATCGATATGCTACTGTACCGATGCGAGAAAGGATTTGAAAAGGACCGAAAAAACGAAATGCCAACTTCTGATTCGCTCGTGGCGCCAGGGATGATCGAACATATGGTTGCAGCTTCACGTATACCCAGTCGCCCACTGCAAATTGACGCTCAGAACGCTTCAAATTGGCCTGCCTAACCATACGCTCCTTGGCTCGAATCAAATGTTGACGAATGAGCTTGGTCATTAACTGCCTTTCGTCCATCCAAGACTGAAGATCGGCCACCGGCACAACATCCGAATCAGAAATGCAAAAATGAGAAGGGGCGTACCCGTACAAGACCTCGAAAGGGGAACGGCCCAGGGCAGAGTGTGGAGCACAATTATACCAATATTCAGCCAGATGCAACCAGGAACTCCATTGGCTGGGACAAGCGTGAACGTAGCAGCGAAGAAACGTCTCAAGGCATTGGTTCACGCGCTCAGTTTGGCCGTCCGACTGCGGGTGATATGCTGAACTCATCCGTAATTGCACCCGCGTCATCTTAAACAGATGAGTCCATAGTTGACTTGTAAAAACACGATCCCTGTCCGAAACAATGGCCGATGGTAACCCATGAAGCCGATAGATCTGCTGCATGAAAACCGTAGCTACAGACATGGCAGTAAAAGGATGTCGCAGTCCCACGAAGTGAGCATACTTCGAAAAAGTGTCCACAACGACTAAAATGCAATTGAGACGTCCAGACGACGGCAACCCCTCCACGAAATCCATGGAAATAACTTTCCAAGCCCTGTCAGGAACTTCCAATGGTTGAAGCAAGCCTGGGAGTCGAGCGCGGTCGGGCTTTGCTTGCTGACAAATGGAACAAGCTGCGACAAAAGTTTTGACTGCAGTTTTCATGCCTTTCCATGCAAACAACTGCTTAGCACGGCGGAGTGTGACAGGGAAACCAGAATGACCACCCACCGGACTAGAATGCAGCGCTGAGAGTAACTGAAGATGCAAAGATGGAACAGCACCCACCCACAGACGATTCTTGTATCGAAGCAAACTGTCTTGCAAAGTAAAATGAGGCACTGCAGTGGGTTCAACGGCTAACTTGGTAAGAAGTTGGCAAGAGAAGTCATCTGATGCATAAGATGCTATGATCTGCTGAGTCCAAGCCGGAGTGGCAGTAGAGACGGCCGCGCACTGACTGCCAGAAATCGGACATCGAGACAGAGCATCAGCAACCCGATTATCAACACCTTTCCGGTAAATGATCTTATATTGCAGGCCCAACAACTTGGTGAACACCTTTTGCTGCCAAGGTGTGTGCAGCCTCTGCTCATGGAGTTGAACCAAGCTCTTTTGATCCGTCAAAATGTGGAATTCGGCTAACTGCAGATAACTTCGCCAATGATCAACCGCCATCAAGATGGCCATGTACTCCTTCTCATATGTGGATAATCCCAAAGAGCGCGGACCCAAAGCTTTGCTTAAAAATGCCAGAGGGTGACCGGCCTGCATTAACACGGCCCCGATGCCGGTGCCACTCGCATCAGTTTCAATAACGAAGATCTGACGAAAATCCGGTAAGGCTAATACCGGAGCCGAGGTGAGAGCGGATTTCAGGACGTCAAAGGATTGTTGATGTTGAGTAGTCCAAATAAATAGGCATCCTTTACGCAAGAGTGCTGTCAAGGGTTTAGAGATGATACCAAAATGTCGCACGAACCGGCGGTAGTACCCGGCCAATCCCAAGAAACTGCGTAACTCCTTAACTGAAACCGGCGGTGGCCATTGAAGCACGACCTGCACCTTCTCAGGGTCTGTGGCGACTCCGGCCGCTGAAACAATGTGACCCAAGTATTTGAGTTCCCGCTGCGCGAAACTACACTTGGAGCGCTTGACCAGCCAATGATCCTTGTGCAACAGTTGGAATACAGCCAGAAGATGTTGCAAATGCTCCTCGAAAGTACGACTGTAAATTAAGATATCATCAAAAAAAACCAAAACACATTTGCGAAGAAGCGGAGAAAGTGTGGTGTTCATTGCTTTGAGGAATGTGGCAGGGGCTCCCGAAAGACCGAAGGCCATAACCCTAAATTCGTAATGACCAGTATGCGTTTGAAACGCCGTCTTGTGTTCTTCCCCTTGGCGAAGCAAGATCTGGTGATAACCCGCCGTTAAATCCAAACAGGAAAACCAACTAGCCCCAGCCAATTCATCTAACAACTCTTCGATGATTGGTACCGGATACTTTGTCTTGACTGTGATGGCATTAAGATGTCGGAAATCAACGCAAAAACGAAAGGTCCCATCCTTCTTTTTGACGAGAAGCACTGAAGAAGAAAACGGACTAGTGCTGGGTCGTATAACGCCCGACTGAAGCATCTGCTGGATCTGCCGCTCTATCTCATCCTTCACAGCTGGAGGATAGCGGTAGGGACGAACCGACACCGGTGTGGCGCCGGGTAGCAGCGGAATTGCATGGTCACAGTCACGCTGAGGTGGCAGCTGAGAGGGAGTATCAAACACCGCAGCAAATTCCTGCAAAAGGTCCTGGATCTGTGGAATTAACGAAGCCTGACTGTCACTTGCGATCGGTGAAAGTGCTGACAACTGCACCACTGACCCCACCGGAAGTTGAGCATCCATACCGTGCAATACAGCCCAGCCGTCATTGTACGGAATGCGAAGCCACTGGTCCCGCCAGTGCACCTTCATCGGGCTAAACTCGGCCAGCCAGTCCATACCGATGATCATGTCATATACGGTCAATGGAAAAATCTTCAACGGAGAAGTGAACTGATAACTTTGTACTGACCATACTGCCGCCGGCAAGTGAGAATTGCAAGACACTTGACTGCCATCAGCCAATCGTACCCATGTCGCCTTGGATAAAGAGTGAACCCCACTCAAAGAAGCAGCCACGGATGAACTGATGAAGGAATGTGAACTGCCCGAGTCAAGCAAAATCAAAACTGAACGGTTCTGAATAGTGCCCTGAAATTTCATTGTGCGGGCGCCCGGCGAACCTTGCACGGCTGAAACCGAGATGGAGACGAACAACTGTGAGTCTCCGTCAGGCAATGGCTCCTCAGCGTCCGAGCGGTCATCCTCCATGTGACAGAGTTCCCAAACTTCCTGCAGAGCTTGTAGTTGGATATGCTCGGGGCAGCGATGATCCCGAGACCATTTCTCGGCACACCGAATGCACAGCCCACGGGCACGGCGATAGGCACGAAGAGAGGCAAGCTTGTCCTCAATCGGGCGACCACGCCGGTCCTCCCCCGATGACGGCTTGTCTGGTCGAGGTGGTTGAGGCAGATGTAAGGGACCCCGCGGCACTGGTCTGGTGCTCCATGAATACTCCGGTTTGCGGTTCTCTTTGCGCTTGAATGGATCCGCCATCTCCTCCTGTAACAGAGCAAGAGCACAAGCAGAGTCCAAATTCGAAGGGCGATGCATATGAACAGCATGCTTAATATCATCCCGAAGCCCATCGACAAAACGCATGGCATAATAAAGGGGATCCGTCTGACGACCATAAGCTACCAATTGATCAACTAAACCGGAAAACTTCTCCACATACTCCGACACCGAACCCTGCTGACGGATGCTGAAAAGTTGACGAATCAACAATTCATGTTGATCCCGGCCAAAACGATCTAACAGCAACTGACAAAACTCAGCCCACATAACATGGCGAACACGAGATTCCACTGACTGTAACCAACGCGCGGCTGCACCGGACATGTGCATACCCGCTACTTGGATCCACAAGTACGAATCAATGGAATACATGTCAAAATAATCTTCACAACGCGATATCCACAACTTAGGATGTTCCCCATCAAACGACGGAAAAGGCATTTTAGGCAGTTGATGGAACGTGGGATTATAACGCTCCCCCCCAGAACGCGGCTCAAGCCCTCCAGACCCCAAATTCGGAAAGACCGGCAAGGAAGAAGAGCGACCCAATGGAGGGTTGGGAAGATCATGCGTACCCTTGACCGGGAGGTGGGTGTGGAACCCATTCTCCCGGTGATTGGTTGCAACGCGGTATCCGCCTGGGCCGACGACCGGGTTACCGGTGGATGAATCTGCCGCGGTCGCCCCTGGACTGGAGAGGATACCCGTCGAGGTGGCGGGGTTGCCATCGAGCACCACTCGATGGACCGACTTGCGAAGTGCCCCAATCTCCACGTGAAGGTCGTCAACCATGGCGTCGATGCGAGGCTTCCATTCGTCGAACACCTTGGCTGCGCCCTCCATAGCGCCGAAACGATCCGCCAGCGTCTTCTCCACTGCATCAATGCGCTGCGACAAGGACGACTGAAGATCGGAGAAGTCGCCACGGATGCCCTTCAATTCTTGCATGATGAGTTGGAGGTTGGGATCCATCGTCCCCATTTGCTTGCGAAAGCGAGTGAAATGATCGTGGTGGATACGACTGGGCTCCAGATCGGTGTCTCTGATACCAATATGTTAGCACCAGTTGGCTTGTAGAGGAGGAAGAAGGAGGCAGATGGGATCGGAAGAAGGAAGAAGAAGACAAGATAGAATCGGAGCAGTAGCAGGCAGGCAGTATCTGGATAATTGCTTAAGTGTCCTTACAAGGAAACACATACTTCCCTTTATCCGCACGCAGGCGGCGGAGCTTCTAGCGACTACACTGCAGTTCTGTAATTTCCCATTCTGGGCCAAAGAACCTCACGCTACGCTTCCTGGGCCTCTTTCCCGCTGTCGCGCTGACCGCCGCGTTTGGCCCAATCCTTTCGTTCGCGCCAGCCTGGTCACCTTCCACCGCAGTTCCGTCAATGTCTTCCTTCCTGGGGTCATCAGCGCTCACAAATGTTCCCGACAAGGCATCGACGCCGTGAGAGAAATCAGTAGCATTAATCAGCTGTTACAAAAAACCACCCGTAGCAATAATGGCGATAGCACAAACAAATTCGGCACTAAATACTGGCGCGAAGGACTGGCCACCATTGCTCTGTCTTCAAACACCGGCCGCTCCAGGTCACCAATCCTTTGGATCTGAATCCCAAAACTAAAAATCCAAAATCCAAAACATCATGACCATGTCAATTTGAACTTCAGTACTCTAGTTTGTGACGAACATGTTCAACAGACGTGGCGTCTCTCTTTCACATACAGTACAACTACAATAACAAGCCAGAAGCAGGTTTTTGGTACAAATCAAGCGCCTCGTGTGCTCGAATCTGGTGATCATTTGGGCTTATTTTTTGTGGCTTATGGTTGAAAAGCACTGTAACTGGCTGAAAAAATATTGTAGCTGACATAGGCTTATTTAACATAATTAAATTTTAAAAAATTAAAAAATATAAAAATATGTTAGCCCATTACGTATAATACAAACAAATACGGGAAAAAAGAACCGGCAAAAAAGCTCAACAAAAAGTCAAAAGTTCAGAAAAAGACGAAATTATGAATAGTGAAAAATAAGCCGGAAGCTAAAAGCTGAAGCCAAAAGGATCACAGTCACAGCCTAAATTTCAATATTTACGCACAACTAGTTGAGTGGTCCGCACAAATGGCCCAAGCAGTGTTTCGAATTTTCCATATTGTACACTATTTTCTAATAGTATTTCCAAATGGTATTTTGATTATATAACCCTCCTGTTCATTTGGACCATTTGGTGCGAACGCAATGACCGGATATTCAACAACAGTAAGACATGTGGCCCCGCAGAGCTCGTGGCCAAACTCAAACAGAACGTAATTGTTGGCGATCTGCGGCCGTGGATCATTGCTAGTAGTCTGCACCTACCATCCCCCCCCCCCCCCCCCCCCCACTCTCTTTTGTTTCTCTTTTGTTTCTCTTTTGCTCTTTCACTTTGTGCTTGTAATGATTCTCTCTCTTAATATAATAACGTGCAATCCTTTTGCATGTTCCCTAAAAAAGTATATAATGAAACTTACATAGTTATATTTCCACACTAATGTTTTTTTTTTCCACTTCTGGACATCTCGAGTGGAGGACTTCTTAGCCCTTGTCTCCACTAAGCATAAGGTTCTCGTACATAAATCTGCCAGATTCGCATCAGTTTGTAATGACGTTATTCAAACACACACACAGCGTCACCCTTTCCGTACTGATATAACCAATCAGAAGCTTGTCTTTCGTATCAAATTAACCAAATGCCTCAAGTAGTCAAGCCACCGATGCTATCGTACCTCACTCCGTTTGTCCATGTGTGATGATAGTTACTACACTACAGGGCGCCGGCCAGCAAATGAGAATATAAGACTGCAAACCGAGAATGTATCAGGTCAAGAAGAGCATCTCCGCGTTTCTTGCTCTCACATTAGCAGTCTACCTAGTCCTTGTTCTTCAGCCATGTGCATACATACGCCTTCCAGGATGATGTTTTGCAAGCGTTGCCTGCTAATCGAGAGATAACAATTCGATCAGGCTAGTTTCATAAGAAGGGGAAAAAATGCAGCCAGTGAGGCAATCTTCGCGCAACAACAAAAAGAAACAGCCTCATGCATGCTCACCTCATGCATGCATCCTCCAGTTCCTCGCCGGCCGGCAGGGCTGTCAAAGGCCACAAGAATTTCGCATGGAACATCTGGATTCATAGTATACACCATGTTCCAAACGAGTCAAACATATGGTGGCAGTCAAGCACGTCCACCGACCGGAACCACCGATAGAGATGGCAAGGAAAAGCACGGACAAATTGCAAAGCTTACTTGACCTACTCTGCTGCATGCGAAGCCAGCTATAAAACACTTCTCCATTCTTCACAGAGCAAAGGAGCAAGCAGCGGCTACGAACCACCCATGGCCATGGCTTCCGTTGGCCTTGCTCTTGTGCTGCTGCTATCCTTCTCCATTGTCCCTCCCACAAGCTCCTGCACAGAGGAGGAGAAGTTCTCCCTCCTCCAGTTCCTCACTGGGCTCTCCCGGCCTGCGATAGGCCACGTCGCCGTGTTGTGGCGGAATGACACTGACTGCTGTTCCTGGGAGGGCATCACCTGCAATGGGAATGGGACGGTCACTGAGGTCTCCCTGCCATCTAGAGGCCTTGAAGGGCGCATCTCACCGTCCCTTGCCAACCTCGCCGGCCTGTTGCGCATCAACTTGTCCCACAATTCCATCTCCGGTGGCCTTCCGTTGGAACAGCTCATCTCCTCCAGCAGGATCGTCGTCCTTGACGTCAGCTTCAACAGGCTCAACGGAAGCCTGCAAGAGCTACCAACGTCAACTCCTCACCATCCTCTGCAGGTACTGAACATCTCAAGCAACCTATTTACTGGAGAATTTCCACCAACTGCATATAAGGCAATGAAGAATCTGGTAGCGATCAATGCCAGCAACAACAGCTTTTCTGGGAAGATACCATCTTCTTTCTGCATCAACACACTGTCCATCGCCCAGCTCGATTTCTCTTACAACCAGTTGAGTGGTGACATCCCCCCAGGGCTAGGTGATTGCTCCATGCTCAAAGTGCTCAAGATTGGCCACAACAGCCTCAGTGGAACTCTCCCAGATGAACTCTTCAATGCAACCTCGCTGGAATACCTCTCCTTGCCCCACAACAGCTTGCAAGGAGCACTGCCTCCAGCACATTTAGCCAAACTCAGTAATATGGCTATCCTTGATCTTGCGGAGAATGGGTTTAGTGGCAACATCCCAGATTCTATTGGGCAGCTCAAGCGATTGAAGGAGCTCCACTTAAACAACAATAACATGTCTGGAGAGCTACCGTCAGCTCTGAGTAAATGCAAAACTATCACAACCATCAATCTCGGCAAAAACAACTTCTGGGGAGAGCTCACAAAGGTGAACTTCTCCTCCCTATTAAATCTGAAAATTTTAGACCTGCGCCTCAACAACTTCACTGGAACAATTCCTGAAAGCCTCTATTCTTGCAGCAATCTTACCGCACTGAGACTAGCTACCAACAACTTCCATGGCCAGATCTCACCAAGAATAAACAATCTGAAGTCCCTCACCTTCCTATCACTTGGTCGCAACTTCTTTACAAATATCACAGATGCAATTCAGATCCTCAAGAGCTCTAGGAACCTCATTACTCTTCTAATTGGGGGCAACTTCAGGCATGAGACCATGCCAGAGTATGAAATGTTTGGTGGCTTTGTGAATCTTCAGTGTCTTGGCATAGATGATTGCTCGTTGTCTGGAAAAATACCTCATTGGATATCAAAGCTCAAAAATTTGAAAGTATTATCTTTATACAACAACCAACTCAGTGGACCAATACCTGCCTGGATAAATAGCCTAAGCTTCCTCTTCTTTCTAGATGTATCCAATAACAGTCTCACGGGAAAGATCCCAACACAATTGATGCAGATGCCAATGCTGAAATCAGAAAAGAGCATAGCCCATTTAGACCCAGGAATCTTTGAGTTGCCTTTATATGATACTCCATCACGTGAATACCGCACGATCAGCGCTTTCCCAGAAACGCTGAATCTAGGCAACAATAAATTCACCGGTGTGATCCCCCCCGAGATTGGTCAGTTGAAAGCACTCCACTCACTCAACTTGAGCTTCAACCACTTATACGGGGAGATCCCACAATCGATCTGCAACCTCACGAACCTGCTGTTACTAGACTTGTCTACCAACCTTCTGACAGGTGTAATCCCTTCTGCACTGGATAAACTTAATTTCCTTAATGCATTCAACGTTTCTAACAATGACCTACAAGGGCCTGTTCCAACTGAAGGCCAGTTTAGCACGTTTCCAAACTCCAGTTTTACTGGGAACCCAAAGCTGTGCGGCTCTATGCTTATTCACCACTGTAATTCAGCAGCAGAAGCTCGCCTGTCCATTATCTCCGCAAAACAATGCAGCAGCAAGGTCATCTTTGCAGTTGCCTTTGGTGTGTTCTTTGTAATAGGAGTGCTATATGATCAGGTAGTCTTATCCAGATTTTTTGGATAAGCCTACATCAGTTCTAATTTGTGCTAGATCATATGTGTGCAATGGGTAGAGCTAAACGCAGCAACAAACAGCCACGACTTTGTATCTGTTCTCGCCGACAATGGCCTGATCACGAGCGGCTCTAACTACTTTTACTGCTAGTCTTCTCCGAAGTTGTACCAAATGTTGGAAGAAATTTGTTCTTGAGAGTAATTTCTACTGCATCTCCCTGTCTTTAGCAGATTTCTATTTGGGCCTTACATCTTTTTATTCCTTCCATCAGGGTTCACATCTTTCAATCCACCTGCAATTTGGATATTATTAATATATTTGTGGACTCTTTTGAAGCTGTCATGCTATTCTCTGGTTGAACGATGAAAGTATGCGGTATTTGTTTTCCTAGCAAGCAGCCTTGATTTTTTTTGGCATCGTTACTAATTTGCCAGAGTAAATGTTGTGCTGTGCGAAATGAAACAGTGGGTGTCCAGGGTAATCGATGTTTCTTTTGATCAGGGGTGGATACAGATTAAAAAAACTAGTCATTACTTCACCACATTGCTAACTTTGGAGTCGAAACAATTTCATGTCAGTCTATTAACGCCTATTCTAAAAAGACCTAAAAAAACCTATTGCACAAAGCCGAAACATCTCCATGGTAAATTGCCAACATATCATGCCAGTTCTATGTAGCACCCTATATAACCATATGGGATACTACTATGGACGTCATCGTCAAAGTGAAACATTAGTAAGAACTACAAAAGAAATCACAAAAAGTTTAAAACTTTATTAACACTTTAATAGAGAACCAACAAAAGCTGGAATAAATATTTAAAATATGGGACCGGTCCACTTCTAATCAAATAAAGAACGAATGAAACAACAAAACAGTGGCAACCCACGGTGCTGAAAACTCGAGTGCTCCCACCCATGCATGATGCTATCACTCCACTGGCCTTTACTTGAGACTGGAAAAAGCAAGCGTGAGATTTGAAAATCTCAGCAAGTACCCAACAACGGTCGCAACACAAAAGTAAATACAAGTAATGCAACCATGAGAAGCAAAAGACAAGCATCACAAGTAAACAACGGGTACAAGATGAAAACAACGAACAACTGATATCGGAAATACTGTCATAAATGGGAGATGGATATCAGAGACTGTGTATTAAAGATAGTTGTTATGTGATAAGTTATAGCAAGTTATAGCAAATTATGGCAAGTAATAGCAAGGGTGTCGGCGACCTCATCCCACATACACGGTTATACGAGAATAGCCAGGCACAACCTTGTCCTCGACTGTATAACCGCAGACGGGGTGTAATATCCTGTGTAACGAGAATGTACGGCCCCCCGTACGTTACCAGGTTGGGTGGAAATGACCCCTATATGTGGGTAGCCCCGGCGTGATAACCTTTAGTTTGTTATTCAGCGAATTATCCATGATATAATTAGAGAGTTGTGATTAAATTAATGTAAAGTTATGAGGGTAACGCTTTAATACAATGAGACCGAAGCGACGGATTGGTGATACTAGGTGATAAAGTAACCGATACATCATGGACATATTATATAGAATAAAATTAAGGTAACTAAGAGATGGCGAGGATAAGGCTATAATAAAGTTATGAGAAGTGAAAAGATGTGCTAGGGTTGGAAATGGAAAGACATAGTTTCTGATAAGAGGGCGATGTGGAATAATGATAAGATGATAATGATATAGTAATCAACCTAAAGAGGTATTATAATGTAGCCCACACAAGTTTATCAACCAATCAAGTTTTATTATGTGATAAGTGATTATTAGTCAAATTAACATTTATTAAAGTATAACAGTCATGACTCACATAAGGAACTGTACTGGCAATACATCATGATATCGAGAGGATTAAACACAGAAGCGTGATACTTAAAGGACTGCTAGTGATTTTAACCTAAGTCTACAACATGATCACCCGTTAGCCCCATTAACGGTTTAAGCATAAACTCTAAACATTACTTAAAAACATGAGTCTTATAACATTATTAACAGAGTATTATAATAAACTTAAAGGCATGTGGAATAAGATAATCTAGAACATCGTGGCAGGAATACAATATTAAGCGTATGTAACCAGCAAGCATTAACAATAAGAACTAGACTAACATTAACAATATGATCATAACTAGGCAAGCATAATAATAACCAGGCAAGCATGAATACTATTATAACAACCAGGCAAGTACTAGAGAGATGATAATAACCGGGTAACTTTGGTGACAGGATATTAGCCAGGTAAATTCAGTGATATGATAATAACCAGGTAATTCATTGATATGATAAATATACTCAATGACAATAGTAACGAGTAATCATGAAAGATGTGAAATGTGGAATTAAAATAATTGGAGATAAGTTCATGCACGATTACAAGGAGTGAAAAGGATTGCTGAGGTTGAGGCCAGGAGATAAAATCAGATGGGAGATAAAGAAGGATAATATGACGGTGGTAGAGATCCATGAATGAATCTCACCCAGCATTACAACTTAACTCACACCAAGAGGTTGTCAAACAACTAGATTTTATTACGTGATAAGTTGTTATTAGTCAGGTTAACAATATCATATATAATTCCATCGAAACCAATCAAGCAATAACATACAAGTAATGAATCAGGGAACCGGTAATTCAATATATCATTCTAAAGCTAAAGATTACTAGTGGTTAACCTTATGTTGAAATCACTCCTATACTACCCCAACCACAATTTAAACATCAATTATAATTACTAATTAGAGCTTGAAACTTAGACATTAACCCTAACATTCTAATACATTTAAGAGTCTAAGGCATTAATTAACATCAAGAATTGCAATATGGAAATATCTAATGACATGCGACCAGACAATCATCGCAATGTAATAATTATGGTCTAAGACAACGACAATAGCCAATCTAGGACAGGTGACATATGAAACGGAAAGGTTACGGCCGCGAGGTACTTGCCTTGAGCACACTCGACGGACACGCTGCACGATGGATCCGAGAAACGCAACTGCTCAGCTGCTCCCTCAACAGCCACGTGAGAACCTACAGGGTGATTTGGAGACAATCGATCAGATATGATGAATTTTGTTAAGAAACGACAAGCGATAATCTTGACTGGAGAGAAATAACCGTTCGGTCGCGCGACGCGAGTTCGGCCGCACGAACGGTGTTTCGGCCGCGCGAACGCGAGTTTGGCTGCGTGAACAGCCGTTCGGCCGCGCAAAAGCACATTCGGCCACGAATGCCTCCGGCCGTCGCCGGCCACCACCGCCGGCCGCCGCCACCGGCCGCTGCCATCGGCCCCCACCCGTAAAGATTAGAGCACGACAGGACGCGTCGGGCGTGTACGCGTGCGTGTGCGGCCGTGCGTGCACCGCCACCGCCACCACCACGCGCCGGCCGGCCGCCGGCTACCGCCGCCGCCGCCGCGCCCCTTGCCGTCGCCGCCGTAGTGCGAGCGCGCCTGTGCACGGGGAGCGCATGGGTGCGTGCGGCTGTGCAGGCGTCGCCGCCGCTCGCCGGTCGCCGCTAGCCGCCACCGCTGCAGCACCCCTCGTCGTCGTTACCGCTGCTCGCCGATCGTCGTTGTCGCAGCTGCTCACTGGCCGGCCGCCGCCACTGCCGCGCCATGGCAGCGCGCGCGCGCAGGCGTGTGCGCATGCGTGCACGCAGCCGCCACCACCGCCGGGCCGGCTGCCTCCGCCGCCGCCGGCTGGCTGCTGTCGCCGCCCCGCACCGAGCTGCCGCCGCCCCACTGCACTACGGCCACTGCGCCATCTGCATGCACGCACATGCACGAGCGACGGTTGGCTGCGTGTGCCGCCGGCCACCGCCGCCGGTGCCTCTGCCTGCCAGTGCCGCTGCCGTCGGCCGGCGCTCCTGCTAACTTGCGGGTAGAATGGAAAATAGAGAAAGAGAGTTAGATGCAAATGGATGGAGAGAGGAAGGGGTGTAAACGGAGAGAGAAAAGGAGGGTTAGATTTGAGACAGGAGAGAGAGAGAGAGTTAGTTAGGGTTAGTTTTGGGCTTTGTTAATTTTAGGGTGCTACATTCTAGTTGGGTTTCATGCGAAGCGACTAACTGAACAAGTGAGAATAGCGTCAGACCATGCTACATTTCAGAGCTCAATCTACAGAGAGAGTAAACAGGTTCATCCTAAACTGCTCCGACCATAACTCAAAACTAGCCACAAACAATTGAAATTTGCAACGGCGGCACATCAATTACCAGGAAAATTGTAATTTATTTATTTTTCTGTATAAATGGGCAAATTCAATCAGTGCAAAGAGCAGCATTAGCTTGCCGGCTGCTGAAATGACAGTTACTAACAAAATGCACATGACTACGACTCCCTCCACCCCAAATTTTCCCAGCAAGAACACTGATCAAATAGCTGTAGCTTCAAATTAAACAAGATTGGAACTCAATTTTGTGCGTTCAGTTGCGTTTCCTGTGGGCATGTGTATGGCCGATCCTGCCTGGAGAGACGCTGCGGAGGCACCATGGCTAAGGTTATTTTTTCATTCTTGGTTTATTTGCAATTCTTCTTCTGCTAAAATTGAATTCGGTTGGATGAATCTATTAACTACGCATACTCCCTCGATCGATCCCTTGAGCTTCCGCAAAGCGGCGAAAGCTTTGAACACAGGCACATTATCAGTCTCTACGCAGCAGAGTATCTTTGCTGCCATGAAGAGGTTTGGTTTCTGCTAGCAGATTCACCCATGCATATATTCATCTATTGAAGAATGTATACTAGTACCTAGTACTTTCATCTTGACAGCAAATCGATGGAGAAGCTGCTGCCGCTGCTGCTTATAAAGTTGGGCCGGGCTTCTTTTGATGGGCCGGGCTGAAGTGCCGTTAAAAAGACTCCGCTCCCAAGCAGGTCACGGACTGACCGCCATTGCTCTGTCTTCAAACACCGGCCACTCCAGGTCAACAATCCTTTGGATCTGAATCCCAAAACTAAAAATAAAAAGGCACCCAAATAAAAAATCCAAAACATCATGACCATGTCAATTTCAACTTCAGTACTCCAGTTTGCGACGAACATGTTCAACAGACGTGGCGTCTCTCTGTTCACATACAATACAACTACAATAACAAGCCAGAAGCAGGTTTTTGGTACAGATCAAGCGCCTCGTGTACTCGAGTCTAAATTTCAATATTTATGCTCAACTAGTTGAGTGGTCCGCACAAACTGCCTAACCAGTGTTTCGAATTTTCCATATTGTATACAATTTTCTAATAGCATTTCCATATTGTATTTTGAAAGGTGGTGATCGGTTCGGCTAAAAAGTTCGTGGCTTATGGCTGAAAACACTGTAGCTGGCTGAAAAAAGCACTGTAGCTGACAGAGACTTATTTAGCATAATTAAATTTAAAAAATTTAAAAATAAAAAAATATGTTAGCCCATTACGTATAATACAAATAAATACGGGAAAAAAAGAACCGGCAAAAAAACTCAACAAAAAGCCAAAAGTTCAGAAAAAGACGAAACTTATGAATAGTGAAAAATAAGCCAGAAGTCAGAAGCCGAAACCGAGTTGATCAGGGCCATATAACACTTCCGTTCATTTGGACCAATTTCCTTTGCGTTTCTTGCTCTCACATTAGTATACACCACGCGCCAAACGAGGCAACCACCATGACAGTAAAAGCACGTCCCTACCAGACGTACACCGACCGGATCCACCGTTAGAGATGACAAATTGCAAAGCTTACTTGACCTACTCTGCTGCATGCGAAGCCAGCGATAAAACACTACTCCATTCTTCACAGAGCAAAGGAGCAAGCAGCGGCTACGAACCACCCATGGCTTCCGTTGGCCTTGCTCTTGTGCTGCTGCTCTCCTTCTCCATTGTCCCTCCCACAAGCTCCTGCACAGAGGAGGAGAAGTTCTCCCTCCTCCAGTTCCTCACTGGGCTCTCCCGGCCTGCGAGAGGCCACCTCGCCGTGTTGGGGCGGAATGACACTGACTGTTGTTCCTGGGAGGGCATCGCCTGCAATGGGAATGGGACAGTCACTGAGGTCTCCCTGCCATCTAGAGGCCTTGAAGGGAGCATCTCACCGTCCCTTGCCGACCTCACCGGCCTCACTTGTCCCACAACTTGTTCTCCGGCGGCCTTCCGTTGGAACATCTCATCTCCTCCAGCAGGATCGTCGTCCTTGACGTCAGCTTCAACCACCTCAGCGAGGGCCTGCAAGTGCTGCCATTGTCAACTCCTGCCCGTCCACTGCAGGTACTGCATGTCTCGAGCAACCTGTTTACTGGAGAATTTCCATCAACCACATGGACGATGGTGAACAATCTGGTTGTGCTCAATGCAAGCAACAATAGCTTCACTGGGCACATACCATCTTCTTTCTGCCTATCCTTACGGTCCCTCGCTGTGCTCGACCTTTGTTACAATCAGTTCAGTGGCAATATTCCACCTGGACTCTCCCAGATGAACTCTTCAATGCAACCTCGTTGGAGTACCTCTCCTTGCCCCACAACGTCTTGCAAGGAGCACTGCCTCCAGTACATTTAGCCAAACTCAGTAATCTGGCTATCCTTGATCTTGCGGAGAATGGGTTTAGTGGCAACATCCCAGATTCTATTGGGCAGCTCAAGCGATTGAAGGAGCTCCACTTAAACAGCAATAACATGTCTGGAGAGCTACCGTCAGCTCTGAGTAAATGCAAAACTATCACAACCATCAATCTCAGCAAAAACAACTTCTGGGGAGAGCTCACAAAGGTAAACTTCTCCTCCCTATTAAATCTGAAAAATTTAGACCTGGTCTTGAACAACTTCACTGGCACAATTCCAGAAAGCCTCTATTCTTGCAGAAATCTTACCGCACTGAGACTATCTGTCAACAACTTCCATGGCCAGATCTCACTGAGAATAAGCAATATGAAGTCCCTCACCTTCCTATCACTTGGTTACAACTTCTTTACAAATATCACAGATGCAATTCAGATCCTCAAGAGCTCTAGGAACCTCATTACTCTTCTAATTGGGGGCAACTTCAGGCATGAGACCATGCCAGTTTCTTGGCATAGATGGTTCCTCGTTGTCTGGAAAAATACCTCATTGGATATCAAAGCTCAAAAATTTGAAAGTATTATCTTTATACAACAACCAACTCAGTGGACCAATACCTGCCTGGATAAATAGCCTAAGCTTCCTCTTCTTTCTAGATGTATCCAATAACAGTCTCACGGGAAAGATCCCAACACAATTGATGCAGATGCCAATGCTGAAATCAGAAAAGAGCATAGCCCATTTAGACCCAGGAATCTTTGAGTTGCCTTTATATGATACTCCATCACGTGAATACCGCACGATCAGCGCTTTCCCAGAAACGCTGAATCTAGGCAACAATAAATTCACCGGTGTGATCCCCCCCGAGATTGGTCAGTTGAAAGCACTCCACTCACTCAACTTGAGCTTCAACAGCTTATACGAAGAGATCCCACAATCGATCTGCAACCTCACGAACCTGCAGTTACTAGACTTGTCTGCCAACCTTCTGACAGGTGTAATCCCTTCTGCACTGGAGAAACTTAATTTCCTTGCTAAATTCAACGTTTCTAACAATGACCTACAAGGGCCTATTCCAACTAAAGGCCAGTTTAGCACGTTTCCAAACTCCAGTTTTGCTGGGAACCCAAAGCTGTGCGGCTCTATGCATATTCACCACTGTAATTCGGCAGCAGAAGCTCCGGTTTCCATTATCTCCGCAAAACAATGCAGCAGCAAGGTCATCTTTGCAGTTGCCTTTGGTGTGTTCTTTGCAATAGGAGTGCTATATGATCAGGTAGTCTTATCTAGATTTTTTGGATAAGCCTACATCAATTGTAATTTGCGCTAGATTATATGTATGCAATGGACAGAGCTAAACCCAGCAACAAACAGCCACGACTTCGTATCTGTTCTCGCCATCTCTAACTACTTGTACTGCTAGTCTGCTCCGAAGTTGTACCAAATGTTGGAAGAAATTTGTTCTTGAGAGTAATTTCTACCGTATCTCCCTGTCTTTAGCAGATTTGTATTTGGACCTTACATCTTTTTATTCATTCTATCAGGGTTCACATCTTTCAATCCACCTGCACTTTGAACTTATTAATAAATCTGTCGAGTTTTTTGGAGCTGTCATACTGTTCTCTGGTCGAACGATATAAGTATGAATTGCGGTCTCGCGGGGGAGGAACACACAAGAGATGGCGCCATGGTTCGTGGCTTCGTGCACTCAGCGGCCGTGTATTTGTTAGATAGGTCCACTCGAGGAATTTAGGCCGGCTTCGTTAGATGGGCCGAATCTCAAAGGATCGTAGTAAGCTACGACTGGTTGGTTACTGACCGTCATGGCTCTGTCTTGAAACATCAGGCAGCCCAGTTTAACGACCCTCTTCGAATTTGAACTTCAAGACTAAAATTTCAAAACATTGTGACCATGTCTACTCCAGTTTCTAATGAAGTTATTCACAATTGATACACATGGCATTGCCCTTTTCACATGTACTCTGCACGATAATAGATTGTTGTTCAGATCAGATGAAACTATCCGGGCTCGTTCATATTGGCTTTTGTTGATGCTTTTTAAGTTTAGCTTATGAATAGTACTAGCTTAAGAGAAGCCGTACGAAGAGAGGGGCACTCACATGTAATTTTAGCCAATATAAATGAAGTCACTACATTGTAATTTTAGATAGAGTCATTGTCCGTCTTCAAATCTTCTCGTTTCCAATCTCCTGTTGACGATTTACTTTCTTGCTTTTACTTTTCCTTAGTCGGTATCTTTGGGAGACTTGGCCGATATTTGATTCTGATCTTTGCCAAATCCCAATCTTTACTTAAAATCATATCAACTACTAAAAATACTTCTACCAACTATTTTGGAATAATCAAGGCCGGAATATGGTTGTATTCCGTTTTCTAAAAAAAAAACTATTTTGTCTACCAAAATCTGGCGGTAACACCGGGCCTTCAATTCTTGGGCATTATTGAGCCCACACTATTTGTTAGAATATATATACACACACACATTGTCAAGACCCAACAGGTAATGTGATTAATTAAAAGGATTCAGAAAGCATGCTATGCAGTGGTGCTGTCTCCATTTGCCTTGGCAGGGGAGGATGAAAAAAATCACTAATGTATGTTGCCTCTCTAAAGAACAATTAATATTCACATGCAAGAGAGCACAAATTTGACGAATCGCCTCTACTTTTGTTTCTCGGAGGAATAAAAAGGGGAAAAATTTGTATATATCAGGTTGGTCACGTTGCTCTTGATGCTTACACTGAAAACTGCAAGGCCACAAAGCTGAAGAGGAGCACAAGCATCAGGGTAGGCGTCATCGGCCCATATCGGCTGGAGCCACTGCACACGAGCCGATCGATGTGGTAATAGCACGTCGATTGCTTCCTGAAACACATCAAGAATGGAAGAACGTAGCAGGTGCGGAGTCAGGACTTGTACGGTTATTAGTTCGATGTGAGTAGTATCATTTTGTCTCTATTTTTTTCTTTTTCATATTGTTTTATCATAGAATTTTCTCGCTTCTAGAGTAAATTGAGGTGGTGATCGGTTCGGCTGAAAAGCTCATGGCTTATGGCTGAAAACACTGTAGCTGACAGAGGCTTATTTAGCATAACTAAATTTAAAAAAATTAAAAATATAAAAAATATGTTAGCCCATTACGTATAATACAAATAAATACGGGAAAAAAAGAACCGGCAAAAAAGCTCAACAAAAAGCCAAAAGTTCAGAAAAAGACGAAACTTATAAATAGTGAAAAATAAGCCAGAAGTCAGAAGCCGAAGCCGAGTTGATCAGGGCCATATAAATACATGTAGATGTTTTTTTCAAAAAAATTTCGTGCTGATTTGGTGTCTGAACTGACAAGGTAGGTCGCAGCAGGTGTGTCGCGTATAAGGATTACACTGTTACCTATTTGAGCAGAAGGTGACGATGTAGTCTGCATGTGAACAGGTGAAGAGGCTGGATGGGTCGTCGTAGGCGTAGCTGTACCCCGTCGGGCATGCTTCCTTGAACTTCTTGGAGTAGGTGGTGGGCTTGCACGTCATGGGGTTCCCGTACTGCCCGCGGCAGCAGTACTGGTCGGTGTTGAACACGTCGCACGCGCTCCGGCACGCCACCGTCCGCCCATTCACCTTCATCGCCAGCTCCGACGGGCAGCTCAGGCGCAGGTCGCTGTTGCACCCCGCCGTCGAGCAGTTGCCCTGCCCATTCACCGGTTTCACCACCATCGGCAGGTTGAACCCGTCCACCAGGCTCACGTCGTAGAAGTCCGGCGACGCGAGCGTGAACTCCGCCAGGCTCGCCGGCGGTTCTCCCGACGCCGCCGCACATTTCAGGGACGGCCCGCACGACCCCGTCGCGCACGACCCTTTCCCTGACTGGTCGAATTTGCAGTCGGTCCGGCCCCAGATGCGGCCCGACCACCCGACTGGCGCCGTGAACACCATGGACTGCCCCGGCCGGAGGGCGAAGCCGCCGCCGCCGAAGCTGTCACCAGGTGTCACTGCCGGCCAGATCGTTGTCTTGCACTGGTTGATGATCGTGAAGACTCGGGCCGACTCGGCCAGTTTCGTTGCACCTGAAGAGGCGTACAGTTCATATGTAGTGTGTCTGTGTCAGAATTCGTTTCTTTTTCTTTCTTTTTGAAACAAGAAAAACCTGACAGGAAGCAAACAAGACACAGTGCTGATCTTTTCGAAGTGAAATAGACATGACCAGTGAGAAAACCTGGAATGTTTGTGTTGAATATAAACTTTGGAATAATTTTTAACACACACTGAAGGGAGAAAAAAAAAACAAACAGAAAAAAAGCCGAACAAAAATCAATGGATGCGGCATTCCTGATTTCTTAGCAGGATCAGAGAAAGTGAAAAGAACAATGTCAATATGATCCTCGATGGCTTTCGATCTCTTGGAAAATATACCTGACGAGAGGAAGCAAATGAGAGGCAGAGCGAACAGCACAGCAGCTCTTGGGGAGTAGTAACCCATGTTGTCTCACTTAATTCGAGCCCAAACAGAGAAGGAAAAGAGATGAAAACCTAAAGGACGCAGCTCTTATTCAGTACACGATCTTTTAATTGTGTATGGCCGTTTCGCGGTGCATGGAAACTGATGTCTGGGTATATAACATGGAGGGCGGAATTGGCAGAGATTCCAGAGAGAGAGAGAGAGAGAGAGAGAGATGAGAGGACCACGAATACGTGAGAGAGAGGCCGTCAATGGCGAAAGCAGCACGACAAACCTTGCTTGCAGGGGATGGGAGCTATTGTTTCCTTCCTTGCTTGTTCCCCTCCGCCTGCTATCCTCTCCTCCTTATTAGTTTACTACTCCTTGCAAAAAAGAAAAAAAAACACAGAGCTCTTTGGTCTGTAAAAAATGATTAACGTGATTAGCAACTCACTGGACAAATACGTACCAGTCTGAAATCCTTGGATCAACACCCTAAACTTGCTCTATCTAGATGTACTGTCAAACAACAACCTTACAGGCAGACTTCCAATTCCCAACAACATTAATGAGATGCACTGTTGCAGCCTATTTGGACCCAAGGTTTATCTAGGAAACAATAAATTTAGGGGTGCAATCCCTCCAGATATTGGTCAGCTCGACACGTTCTCAAATTTGACGGAGAACTGAAGCTATGTGGCTCTATCCTTACTAACCGTTCTCTTCAGAAAATTAAGCACCTTCAGTCTTAGACACCATTCTCTTGACTAACGATCGTCTGTGATTGCCTTCGCAGAGTTCCTTTGTGTATGGGTACGTGTTGTATGATGAGGTAGTACTCTCGACTGAAGCAGTCGAAGTGTGCCAATAAATAAATCTTACGAATAGAAGTCCACAGCCCAGATGGAACCCTATCATAATACTCCTGTGTATATAGGTATCTTCATATTACGAAGTGAAGAAAAGGATAGCCTTGATCATCAATCAGGGTATCAGCATCAACCGTGTCTGGGCTGGTACGGCACGGAATCGGGCCGTGTCTGGGCTGGCACAGCGACCCGCGGGCTGGCACAGCATGACCCGGCACGGCCCACTGGACAGGCCTGAGGGTAGCTATTACCACAACGACAGTTAAACGCAAGGACGCTAATTAGTAATTGCTGCCCTCACCTCCGGCATGCATCCGCTACGCCGCGAATCGCTGCCTCTCGGTGGTGAGGAGAGGTCCGCGCTGGTAGAGATGGATGCGGTTCGTGTGCTGTACTGCTGTGTTCAGGGGTGAAGCCATACCCCGGGCAGGATAGGTTTTAGTCTGGAGTGTAGAAAAATATCTAGTATAAAACCCAGGTGAATTCAGTCCAGCTTGGATAACATTTTAATGATCCAGTCTAGATAGCCTAGATCATTCCAACTCTAAGTCCGAGGCATAACCAAATCCTAGATCCGCATGTCATGTGCAGAGCAAATGTGCGTTCGATGTGGGCCGGGCCGCTTGTGGACAGGACACTAGGCCGACCGATTCCCCGTAGGAAGACGAGCGATTCTGCGCAAAACCATTTGCGTACGTCCTCGCCGCCGGCGGCGCTCCAAAACTTCTCTAGTTCTTAACTACTCTTCCAATTGTACAAATGTACAAGCCAAAGACAGGTAAAGATCAATTATGGACGTTATTGTCACATTGCCATCTTACCATTATGGCAATGAAAAATACCCGCGTCAAACCTCATAGTATACCAGCATTGGTTCAACATCCGAAGTTCTTCAACAGTGGGAACGGGCAGATTCAAATGAACCAACCCGAAAGAGTGTAGATTAACAACTTAGAACATCGTCCCTGTAGGACGAAAGATCAAACCAAAACAATAAAGAGCATATACCGTGTCTACTCAATGGTTGACTGCTCCAAGTTTCTCAATTAGACAGCTGACCTGCCATGCCGGCTCTCGTGCGTAGCGCAAACAGGTGAGGCCTGTTTGGAACGCACGAATTTCAGAGGAAACATTTCAGTTCCCACAGAAACTGGCAACAAAAATCGCATTCCAAATGAAACCTAAAACTCCGTGGTATAATACACCACTGTGGCCATTAACAAGTGAAGGCATCGGGTCAGCAAGGGCACCTCTCTCCCATTCTTGCCACCTTCCTTCCTTGCTCCCTACTTAAGCTTCTATCGTGCTTAAAGCATGTACACGCACAGATACACTGGACAAGTATTTCTCCGAACTAATCGCCTTCCAGATTAGTGTACTTGCTCCTCGCCAAAACACACACACACACACACACACACACACACACACACACACACACACACACACACACACACACACACACACACACACACGAAGACTAGCGTTCTAGCATATACTGCCTGGTAATGGAAACTTTACCATTTCATGATAGTTTCATGAGAAAATCCATGTGGCCAACACCACATTCTTCACGCAGCAACATAAGAAGCAGCAAACTGGTCATGCCATCATTTGGCCTTGCTGTTGTGCTGCTACTATGCTTGGCCTCTCCAGCAAGCTCATGCACCGAGCAGGAGAAGAGCTCCCTCCTCCGGTTCCTTGCCGAGCTCTCACAAGATGGTGGCCTCGCCGTGTCGTGGCAGAACGACACAGACTGCTTTGCATGGCAAGGCATCATCTGCGATCGAAATGGAGCGGTCATTGAGGTTTCTCTAGCGTCAAGAGGCCTTGAAGGGCCCATCTCACCGTCCATTGGTGACCTCGCCAGCTTGTTGCGTATCAACATGTCCCAGAACTCTTTCACCGGCGGACTTCCGTTGGAAGTGATGTCCTCCGGCAGCATTGTCGTCCTCGATGTTAGCTTCAACCGCCTAAACGGAGTCTTGCAAGACCTGAATTTGTCCACATCTGACCGACCATTGCAGGTACTAAACATCTCAAGCAACCTGTTTACAGGAGAATTTCCGTCCACCGCATGGGAGAAAACGAGGAATCTGGTTGCGCTCAATGCGAGCAACAATAGTTTCAATGGCCTGATACCGTCTTCTTTCTGCATCAACTCGCAATCCTTTGTCGTGCTTGACCTATCTTACAATCAATTCAGTGGCAATATCCCCCCTGGGCTTGGTAATTGCTCCATGCTCAGGGTGCTCAAGGTTGGCCACAACGGACTCAACGGGACTCTCTCGGATGAACTCTTCAATGCTACCTTGTTGGAGCACCTCTCTTTTCCCAACAATGGGTTAGAAGGAACATTTGGTGGTGTAGTAGAACTCAGTAATCTGATTACCCTTGATCTTGGATGGAACTACTTCAGTGGCAAGATTCCAGATTCTATAGGTCACCTCAAGAGATTGGAGGAGCTCCATTTGGACCACAACTACATGTTTGGGGAGCTGCCGTCAACTCTGGGCAATTGCACAAATCTTATAACCATCGACCTCAAGATGAATAATTTCTCGGGAGAGCTTGCCAAGGTTAACTTCTCCACACTGCCCAATCTAAAAGCTTTAGATCTTCTGTTCAACAACTTCACCGGCCCAATTCCAGAAAGCATCTACTCTTGCAGCAATATGACTGCACTGCGGCTATCTGGCAACCACTTACATGGCCAGTTTTCACCGAGAATAGGCAATATGAAGTCCCTTACTTTCCTATCACTTGGTACCAACAATTTCACAAATATCACAAATGCACTTCAGATTCTCAAGGGCTGCAAGAACCTTACCACCCTGCTTATCAACCAGAACTTCGGGGGAGAAGTCTTGCCAGATGATGACAGAATCGATGGTTTCGAAAATCTTCAGGTTTTGCAGTTTTCAGATTGCCCATTGTTTGGAAAAATACCTCTTTGGATATCAAAGCTTGGAAATTTGGAGATGTTAGTATTGTATAACAATCAGCTCACTGGACCAGTACCTGACTGGATCAGCAGCCTAAACTTCCTTTTCTATCTAGACATATCAAACAACAACCTTACAGGGGAAATTCCAACAGCTCTAATGGATATGCCAATGCTAAAGTCAGAGAAGAATACAACCCATTTGGACCCAAGAGTCTTCAAGCTGCCTGTTTATGCAAGTCCATCACATCAATACCGCATTCCCACTGCTTACCCTAAAGTGCTGAAACTAGGTAGCAATAAATTCACCGGCAAGATTCCCCCGGAGATTGGTCAGTTGAAATCCCTACTTTCACTTAATTTGAGCTTCAACGACTTAACAGGACAGATCCCCCAATCAATCTGCAGTCTCACAAACCTGCAGGTGCTAGACTTGTCCAACAACATTCTCACAGGTGCAATCCCAGCTGCATTGGACAGCCTGCACTTCCTATCCACATTCAACATCTCTAACAATGACCTAGAAGGTCCTCTTCCATCTGGAGGACAGTTTAACACATTTCAGAATTCTAGCTTCTCGATGGGAACCCAAAGCTCTGTGGCTCTACGCTCATTCACAAATGTGGTTCGGCCGAAGCACCTCCAACCACCGTTCTGTCCACAGAAGAAACAAACTGCAAAGTTGTCTTTGTGGTTGCCTTCAGTGTGTTCTTTGGTGTAGGCGTGCTGTATGATCAGATAGTCTTATCAAGGTTTTTTGGCTAGCCCTACTTCAGTTTACATACCAGTTTATGACAATTTTGTTCAGATTTGGCTGCTATTCAGGTTTAGCAACACCTCCAGTGAACAAGCTTCCTCTAGGTCTGAATCATATTCAGGTTTACAGAAAGATGAAACTGGAGGGGATATCGTTTGGTGGAGATGTAAAAGTATGTAACAATGTAAGGCTATTAGAACTGAAGCATTCTAAATGTGTGGAAAACTCAATCTTGTCCGAATTCCGTATGACCTTTTTGCAAGAACACAAATTCCGTGTAACTCTAATTTCATCATTTCCTTTGCTGCTTGACTTTACCATTGGTCCATTGGCAATAAAAGATAAGAGGATCCTCTAATCATCCCCTAAACAAACCCCGGGGTTTCCTGGATGGCGAGGGCGGCCACGTCGCCCCTGCGCGCGCTCGCGCCGGCGCGTGGCCGCCGATTTTTTGTACGGTCTGGAGAGTCCATTTCCCTGTATATTTCGAAAATTACGTAAAGGTCCTCTGTTATCGCAAAAAGGTCCCTGGATTTTTCAAAAAAACCCTGCGCATATTTATTTTTCGTTGATAACGATCCGCAGTTTCCGAAATTACGTACAGGCCCTCGGTTCTTTCAAAACGACCCCTGATTTTTGCGAAAAAATACAGTACAGAAATAGCAGAGGCACTGAAATAGACAATTATCCAACTTTCGTATATAAGTAACCTCTCAAGAGGCTGCAAATCTTAATTTACTGATACGGTTCGTCCGATCTTCTCAACGTAGAATTAGATATTTGTATGCCTTCTCTTAAATCATAGCGATCCTCTATTGCCAATGCAAGAACGAACACTCTTTAATTTGCAAGATGATATGTGCCAGACTTTACGACCACTAAGCGAAAGCCCTATCGTGCTTTTAATTCCCAGCGAAAAGGTTGAACAATCTTAATTTATAAGAACTCTCAAATTTTCTATCGAAATTGATTGGCTATCCAAAATAACAAAAATATGCAAAATTCTTCGTCTCCATTATCTAGTAAATTATAAGATATGATGAGATTAGTAGTAGTGTTCTGGGAGCTGGTACTACGTTCTGATTTAACCATCATGGCTCGAATCAGTCTTTCCATATCAGCTATAAAGAGCATAGACCGTGGTGCCACTCGGTTGGACTGTAATAAGCTGATTTATGGCTGAATTACACTGTAGCTAAATGAAATTATACTGTAACTGATGGTGGCTTATTTGGTGTAACTAAATGTAGAAAAATTTAAAAATGGAAAAAACATGTTAGCCCATCACGGACAATATAAACGAATACGGGAAAAAAAGAATCGACAAAAAAAGCTCAAAAAAAGCTAGAAAAAGACGAAATTTAGGAATAGTAAAAAATAAGCCAGAAACTCAAGTCGAAATAAATGGGACACGTGTCTACTTAATGGTTGACTACTCTAATTAAGTGTCTGTCTCAGTTAGACAATTACTCAATCAGATACAAGTGCGTGTAGTATTGTTTGACGCGCGAAATCGCTCGTGGACTTTTGGCCCCAAGGTTATAAGATGCGAGCGTACCAGTGTACTGAAGTATACAAAAAAATAGATAAACACAACAAAAGATAGAAAAAAATATGTATTTTATTCACTCATTGGAGAAGAACAAAATTACATATCCCTTTATATATATGCGCTCCGTAGCCTACCTTGCATAGCAGATCTGACATAGATGATATGGTGTCCTGGTTCCTAGGGCCTCGGAAGGCCCTCGGTTAATTACATTCGCAGGATAACGAAGGGACGTACACATGTGGGACCAAATAAGGAAGCCGAACATAACTGATGACAAACCATCTTCAACGAGCTCTATTGTCAAAGCGAAGCAAAATATATATGACAGCAAAAGGAAGCGAATAGGCTGTACCTTGCAACGGGCGGGATGCTCTGTGGGAGGACCTTATCGCAAGCTCCTTGTCTGACTCGAGGATGAACTCACATGGAGCTCGGATTTGGACCAAAGAAGGTGGCGCGTGTTAGTGACTGCAAGCGCCGCACCTTAGCGACGCCGGAGCTCGGGACGTCGAAGCACCCCAAGAATACGGATTGGGGGTGGCGTCGACGGCGATCGATCTACGAATAGCACATGGCGATGCCACCGCGGATGGGCAGGGCATGATAGCCCACGTGTGGATAGGGCTGTAAAAAAAGCTCGAGGCTCGCAACTACTCGAGCTCAGCTCGTTTTAGGCTCGATTCGAGTTCGGCTCAAACTTTAAATGAGCCGAACTCAAACTTGATCTCGAGCTCGCGAGCTTCACTAAGCCGAGCTCGAATACTTCGTGAGCCTTGATTCGAACTTAAATAGTGACACATATTAATTCTTACCGAGTTTACCCGAGCCAAACTCGAGCTCAAGCTTTTCTTATTGTTAAAAATTAGTGTATATTTAAATTATTTTAACTATTATCGAGCTTACTCAAGCCGAACTTAAACTTAAATTTTTTTCTTATTGTTGAAAATGAGTGCATAATAAATTATTTTAATTGTTATCAAGTTTCAACAAGTTGAGCTCGAGCCCAGGTCCAGGCTCAGTCCCCAACTCGAGCTCGAGCCTGAAAGGCCAGGCTTGCTCGAGCTCGGCTCGTTTATATCCCTATGCGTGGAGGGGGGATGGCCAACTGGCCGTCGCAAATTTGGTCGCCACGGTCGTCACGGGGGGAGGAGGCGGAATCACTGGAGAGGAAGGGTTGTGCGCACGAGTGGGGAAAGAGGAATGGAGTTGGTGGGGTTTCGAGAGCTAGGCAAAAGCAACGACTTTACTGCTTTGAAAGCTTCTTCCATAAGTCGCAACATCTTCAGATCCAATCGACTTCTGGCTTCTCGTAGTTGGAAGCGAAAGCTCATTGGAGTGGTATCTTACTATTAGTCCTGGATTGGGGGTGCTTACCGTGAGGTGTGCACGTCCAGGATTAGAATTGTTCACACAAAGTAACACTGTAGCTATTTTCTAAATTTAGCCTTCCAATACCTGTTTTTACAAATCCAGGCCCATCCTTGTAGCTGTCAAGCTAGAGGAGCTTGGTAGGTACCTACCGAGTTACAATAGCTTAATAGGTCGTCGGCCGCCACATATTAAGTATTGTTAATCATATTTAATTAGTACTAATCACATTTATTAGCGCTACTATGAAAATTTTAATTGCTACCGCTATGGGGGCTCGGCAATTACTGTCGAGCTCTTGTAGCGTGGCATACGAAACGTGTCGCCGAGCGTAGCTATCAAGCTTGGAGAGGAAGAGCTCAAAATGTAAAAACAGACGTGTGATTGCTAAATTATAATAAAAGGTAGCTACAGTATCGTTTACGTAAACATTTGCGCGTCTGTACGTCAGACACTGATAAGTTGTCTCAACGTGTACGACATGCCGTAATTCAATCGTTTGACCTGGAACTGGTTCTTCTCTGTTCTCAAGAGATCGATGAGCTCCTGTGCAAGTGCGACGTTCCCGTGCATCATTCCAGCCAGAGCCCACGCTGACACGACAAGAAGCTCTTCTGTAACCTCTCGTGTTCTTTTTCCGCCTAGGTGTAGCTGTTCGTTATGGTAGTCATTCTTTTCGGGGATCTGAGAGGCCACGAAATTGCATTCTGCAAAATTCACAATAAAGACACTCAAAACTTAGTTAATAAGACTCGAATCATGGTCGTTAGTCACATGGCACATATGCACCATATCAGTAGGACATAACCACCTGTTGGTGTGGTGACATCTTTGCGTTATTCCTCTTGTATTGTTCTCGCTATTTCTGCCCTGATAAGTCTTTCTCCGATTGGCCTTGTACCTAATCATAGTGTAAAAAGGCATGCATCTGAGCGGAAGAAATGCTGGTGCTAAAGCATAAAATAAAGAAATCAAGAACTAATAGACGAAGGAAAAAGAGATGCAATGCAAGTGTACTCGATATGCCAACTGTACAATTTCTGAGGATCTTAGGCCCTGTTTGGCACAGCTCCACTTCACAAGTGGAGCTGTTTTTTTTACTTCACAAGTGGAGCTGGGTGAAGCTACTTTTTTCAGCTCCGCCCAAGGAGCTACTTTTGTCTCAGCAGGTTTTAAAGGACTCCTTGGGTGGAGCTATTTTGTTGTACCCCGTTTGGCACAAAACGGCTCCAAACAGCTCCAGAAGCCGATGGTGGAACTGTGCCAAACGGGGCCTAATGCCGAGCCGCTCCTGTTTTTCAATCAACATTCAACAGGGGATATTAGCCACCGACTGTACAGGACAGATACCTTACTCATTCATGATACAGGCCCCAGCTCTAAACAGATTAAATTTGACTTCTATTTAGAATACGTCAGCTTCTTAATTTTATTTTTTTTAATTTTTTAGTTTTTTTCTTATTCTTTTGCATTATTTTAAAAGATATAGCAGTATTTTTAAATTTTGTATTATTTTTAATTTAAAAAATACTAATAATAGCTATAGTGTAATCACAGCAAAAAAAAACCTAGAGCAGAGCTCAAGAGCCGTAGCTTTTTAAACGGTTTAGAGTCCTACTACAGTATGCATAGCCCACGCGGACACGCCAAGTTGTTGCTCTTCCATAACCTCTTTGTGTGCGTGCGCGTTTTCCTCGAAAGGTGCAATAATTTCAGCAACCGAGTGGCCACGGACCATCCAACACGTAGGTAGTAGAACTCGAATCGAATTGTGGCCGTCAAGAGAGATTAGCCATGATACAGCCACTGGAAAGAAATTTCCTCGCAAAAAAAAAGTGGAAATAATTAATGCGCAAACCTAGTAAACAGCATCAAAACAATACAATCCAAAAAGACAAAACAAAACGATACCCAGAAAGAAATGCAGTTCTTAGCACCAATTATTCAGCTAAACGAACAAGCCCAGCAGTATCACCACCTGAATCCATTCTACAGGCCATGTACACACAAGCATCAGACTCTCCCGGGTGTCTCAGCTCTCAAGTGATCAACAAAACCTGCCACTGCCACTGCCAGCCCTCACACGCTACCTAGAGCACTTCTGAATTGAATTCAGACGATAACCAGACAGAGTCGTGGTCCATGGTAGAGCACTTCTGAATTGAATTCAGACGATAACCAGACAGAGTCGTGGTCCATGGTAGAGCACTTCTGAATTGAATTCAGACGATAACCAGAGAGTCGTAGTCCATGGTACACAATGATGCAGCAGTGGAGCCGGGAGAATGGAAAACAACTGCAAACGTATGCATCAGCCAAACCACGCGTGATAGCAGGAAGTAAACGCCTCGGGTCAGGGGAAAGAAGATCGAGGAGAGCACAACCAGATCATCCACACACTCACCCCAATCCATTGAGCTAGAAAACTGCCCTTCTTGCCCTCCACTTGTGCCTTGTTGTTCTCCAAACCACGTACACCCATTGACCGCGACGCCGATGATTGCTCCAAATTATATGCGCCTTTCGGGATGATGCTCCCCATGTACTATCTCGCCAATCGAATCGAATCTTGCAAATCTTCAGCGATTGTTCCTTCCGCTGATACGCGCCTTTTCCTGTTCACCAAAAGGGATGCACCAAGGAGTGATTGTTTCTCTCTGAAATTTTGTTGGTATTAGTGGCAAGAGGATTGGCTTGTTATAGTGAGGTCAGATCAAGTAAATTATTAAGGCATGCTGTAACAATTCTAACAGGATTGACCACAAGAGCAAATATTTTGTACGGTCAGGAAGGTTGGCATTTGGAATTCTAACAGGATTGACCACAAGAGCATGCAGCCACTACGTCATAGTGTGAAATAAGAAACTGCTGCGGCAACTGTGTGAAATCCTAATGAGTACCTACAGGCTATAGCATTCCTTGACCACCCCTTTTCATTGTGATGACTGGTGACTATATATATGACTAGAAGGGGCACATCAAAATGGAACCAAGAGCTGCTTTCTCTCTATCCCCTCATGCTCTGATCATTGGTGCTTTATCTAGTCAGGACACAACTTGAGCATCTGGTTTTCAAGCTAGCTTCATCAGAAAACCATGCAGCCACTCCATTTTTTGTACAAGAAGTACAGTAGGAAACTACCCATACCTTCCCTTGGCCTTGCTCTTGTGCTGCTGATCTCATTGGCCTCTCCCACCAGTTCCTGCACAGAGCAGGAGAAGGGCTCCCTTCTCCAGTTCCTCGCCGGGCTCTCACAGGATGGCAGCCTCGCCGCATCGTGGAAGGATGGCACGGATTGCTGCAAGTGGGAAGGGATCACCTGCAGCCCAGATAAGACGGTCACCAAAGTCCTGCTGGCTTCTAGGAGCCTTGAGGGGCGCATCTCACAGTCCCTTGGGAACCTCCCCGGCCTGCAGCACCTTAACCTCTCCCACAACTCGCTGTCCGGTGGCTTGCCGCTGGAATTGGTGTCGTCCAGCAGCATCATTGTCCTTGACGTCAGCTTTAACCACCTCAAGGGAGACCTACAAGACCTGCCATCTTCCACCCCTGGCCGGCCTCTGCAGGTACTGAACATCTCAAGCAACTTGTTTACAGAACAGTTTCCATCCACCACATGGAAGACAATGGAGAATCTGCTCGCACTCAATGCCAGCAACAACAGCTTTACTGGGCAGATACCAACTCATTTCTGCAACAGCTCACCGTCCTTTACATGGAGTACTTGATGGTGCGCGCATAACCAACCTCAGATATCTGGCTACCCTTGATCTTGGAGGGAACAACTTCAGTGGCCATATCCCAGATTCTATTGGTCAGCTCAAGAGATTGGAGGAGCTCCATTTGGACCACAACGACATGTCAGGGGAGCTGCCATCAGCACTGAGCAACTGCACAAATCTCATAACAATTGACCTCAAGAGCAACAAATTCAATGGAGAACTTACCAATGTCAACTTCTCCAACCTACCCAATCTAAAAACTTTAGACCTTCTGTACAACAGCTTCACCGGCACAATTCCAGGAAGCATATACTCTTGCAGCAAACTGACTGCACTGCGGCTATCTGGTAACAACTTACATGGGCAGCTTTCACCAAGAATAGTCAATTTGAAGTCCCTTACTTTCTTATCACTTGGTATCAACAATTTTACAGACATCAAAAATGCACTTCAGATTCTCAAGAGCTGCAGGAACCTTACCACCCTGCTTATCGGGAAGAACTTTGGAGGAGAGGTCATGCCAGATGATGACAGAATAGATGGTTTTGAGAATCTTAAAGTTTTGGGCATTGAAGACTGTCCATTGTATGGAAAAGTACCTCTTTGGATATCAAAACTCAGAAATTTGGAGATGTTATTCTTAGAAAACAATCGACTCACTGGACCAATACCAGCCTGGATCAACACCCTAAAATCCCTGTTCTATTTAGGCATATCAAACAACAGCCTTACAGGGGAAATTCCAACAGCAGTAATGGATATGCCAATGCTAAACTCAGAGAAGACTGCAGCCCATTTGGATCCTAGAGTCTTTGAACTGCCTGTTTATGCATCTCCATCACTTCAATACCGCATACCCATTGCTTTCCCTAACTTGTTGAATCTAGGTAACAATAAATTCACTGGTGAGATTCCCCTGCAGATCGGTCAGCTGAAAGCCCTCCTTTCACTCAATTTGAGCTTCAACAACTTGACAGGACAGACCCCCCAATCAATCTGCAATCTTACAAACCTGCAGGTGCTAGATTTGTCGAACAACAATCTCACAGGCGCAATCCCCGCTGCATTGGAGAATCTTCACTTCCTTTATGAATTCAACATTTGTAACAATGACCTAGAAGGGCCTATTCCAACTGGAGGCCAGTTTAGTACATTTCCGTATTCCAGTTTTGCTGGGAACCCAAAGTTGTGTGGTTCTATGCTTATTCGCCATTGTAATTCAGAACAAGTAGGTCCAGCCTCCGTTGTCCCCACAAAACAGTTTGGCAACAAGGTAATCTTTGCGCCCGCCTTTGGAATTTTCTTTGGAGTAGGAGTGCTATATGATCAGATAGTCTTATCCAGATATTTTGGCTAACGTACTTCAGTTGAAACCGGCTACAATAGTGTGTCCTGGATTATAGATATACAATGGAAAGAACTGATTAGCTGAACCTAGCAGCAAGCAGCCACGGCTTTGTGGGTGTTATCACCGTCACCAACCACGGTGTGATCTCCAGTGGTTCTCACTTCAGGAAGGCCATGCCCAGACAGCCCAGTGGTTTCAGCCCCACAAAGATCAACACCTCCAGCAAACCTGATATGTCAACTCATGGTTTATTAGCGACATTCAAGACTCAGTCAGTATTCTCTACTCCAAAAAGGAGAGATTGGAAGGACGTGAGTAGGGGTGAGAAGTGGAAACAACTATCCGTATTATTTGGTTATCATATTCGATAAGATGTGAATATAGATTTTTTTCACATCCGATTAACAATATCTATATTATTCGTATTCGAATTCGCATAAAAATATAGATGCAAATATGGTATGAAGTTTTACCATCCGAATTGTTATTTTATCCGGACTATCCGTATCTGTATTCGTATTCGATGAAACAATATGCATATTTTATTACAATACGACTAATTAGTTGTACAAGTTTGTTAATTAAATATGAATTTGTGTTTCTTTAGATGAAGTAAATGAATTAGAATAATTAAGCGTGATTATACGAGGATAAAATGTCATTAATCTCTTCATACTATATAAGTTATGAGGGTATTTACATCCAACTGAATTGAGTAGATATTCAATTAGAATTCGTATCCGACATTTGTTTGATAATGTATTTGTATCTGATGTTTGTTCAATTCATCCAAGAAAAAAAGATAGGTGCGAATATGGTTTGAATACTATCCAATTCGTATTCGATCTATTTTTACCCTATGACGTGAGCCAATGGAACAATTGTTGGAGACGTAGAACAATTCAGACTCAAGTAATATGAAAAACCTGTTGATAAATGAACCATGTCAGTTGATAAATGAACCGTGTGTAACTACATTATTATTATTTTTTGAGAAAGAATGTATAACCATATATTCAGTATTTGCTTTGTTACATATGTGAAATGATGCGGTGATTGGCGAGGGTGATGGATGTTTCTTTTGGATCAAGGGTGGATCCGAGATAAACAAATTTGTTAGGGGTCACCATACAACTAACAGTACACCATGTAAGTAATATGTAGCTGAGAGTTCATACCATGGGCCTTTTGTTTTCAGCTTCTAAAAGCTGTTTTTCGACTTTTCTACAGTAACTAGCTTTTAAATGGAGTATTTTTCAAGATAAGATTTACTAGTTAATTGTAGTACATACTTTACTGACTTCATTTATATCGGTAAAAACCATACGTGAGTTTCTGCTACTCTGTAATCTCTCGTACAAACAGCACAAAAGCTACAAGCCACAGTAAAAAACCATAAGCCGCAGCTAAAAAGAACAGGTCCCATATCATATCGATGTGCACACATTCTAACATTCTGAGAGGACTAACCTACTATGGCTACTAAGTGAGACCAATGCGTTGAATCATGGTATGTCCCAAACCGCACAAGAAAACAAGATGGAACCTAATTAAGCTAGCTACTGTTGCCATTTAGCTCCATGCTGGCCACAAGGGATCGAAAAAATTGCAACGAAGGACATGCGTTAAGAAAATAGAGAGATCTCCACCAAATTATCAAATAAAGATCTGAGACATCTGGCAAAGTTTACGTAACTACGCTCCGAGGCTGTAAACAACAAGGGCGAGATTGCAGGAATCAAGCAGCTAATCCGCGGTTTTTTTACAAGAAACTCTGCGGCATTTAGCCATTTACCTCGGGCCCGAGCCGATCCCCTACCTAGCGTCTAGCGCTCCGGCCACCGGCCGCCGGGCGGGCGAGCGCATTGGTGCGCCGAGCCGCCGGGTCGCCGCGCGTGCGGAGTTGCTTTTGCTTCGCGAGATAGGGGGTGAACTGGGCATTGGAAGTAGGCCGGGCCTGTGTGGACTGGAGTCAGATTTGGGCTATTGGGTGCATGTTTGGGCCGAAGAGGAGAGCTTTGGTCTGGTCTTCTTACCATGGGCTGGGTCAGGGCCCGTGTGGGACTTGAACGCAGGCCTGCAGGTTCGTTGAACTATAGTGCACTTTTTCTTTTCTACGAATTAGTACACTTGTTCTTATAGCTGCACACCTGTTGGCAATGAGAGGAGGGAGGTGTTGCTGAGCATGATGGCACCAGTTGATTTTTCAAGTTTTCATTAAATTTTAACTTTTAATCATCAGCGTGGTTTCAGCAAAAACAAAAGTTGAGCCATCAGCAAGCTCAATGGTAGGCGAAAATTAAATTTCAGAATACCGAACATAAATCAACCTAAATGCAACGGTATACTACATATTTTTTTTCTTATAAATATTTTTTGCTGATAATGGGCAAAAACTTGGTACCAATTGCCAATTCCGTAAGGGCATGTATAACAAGGTGATGTAAAATGTCTATAAGAAGTGCCACCTAAGAATTTTGATGAGGTGGATGAAAGAGAAAGAGGAGAGAGAAGGAGGTCGTTTGTAAATTTGTAGATGATCGAAACCGTGAATGTAGGCTGCTATCGATGGCTTTGCTGCCATTGTACGATTACTTTCGATCTGGTGTGGCCAGCCACGCTTGACTTGCTCATTTCATCTCCGCGGACATGATTTCTTCTTGCTGCCCAAAGCCCGCGAGACGTTCCTCCTTGGTGCACGACCTCTTCTCCACGATCCACCCCTCCCCATGCAAGATCTCCTCCCTTAACGCCCGATTTCGTGTCCACAATCCACCCTTCCCCACGATTTCTTCTCCACGAAGCCGCCCCTACGCGCAAGAAGGAAAAGGGATCGAGCCCTCTTCTCCATGACTAGCTTTCTGTACTGCTTCCCCTCCAAAATCACTCGCTTCCTGAGCCTCCCTGACGCGGCCTGTAGGCCAAGAAGATGCCTTGCCGAGGGGGCACAGGTGGATGCGCCAGCACCGCCGCCGTGGGGATCTCTTCCAACCACCTCTGGGAGCACGCGGCTGCTGCCGCCCTCTCGAGCGTTGCCGGTTGGTGAGCCAGCGCATCCGCTGGTAGTCCCATTGCTTCCTCACCTTAGGCAGTCCCCACAGACAAGCACGCAGGTGAAGCCGCTGCGGCCGATTTCGCACTACCAACCTCAGATCCACAACACCGGTATTATATTTCCTTAATTTTCTTCCTTAATCAACCTTCTACCATAGTGGAAATTAGGTTATTCAGGGACAAATATTGGAATTCGGAATGCTACTATGCATGCCTTTTCCTGTAGGAATATGGAAGTCTAAGCATCTGAGTCTCAATTTAAGTGCCCTAGGAGTCAGATAGTCTTATAGTCCTAATTCAAGTTTCACTGATTTATGCTTCTCAGAAAGCTCCATCCAGGCACACTCCAAAACAGTAGGGTCCTATATCAAATCATATGATCAGTCATGATGCACATTATACCTAGAACATTACTACACTCACAACTCATCCAACGTTTCTTACCAAAAGATCTTGCGCTTTCTCGAGAAAGTAAGCTACAGTGCTTTTTTCAGCCATAAGCCATGAGCTTTTCAGCCGAACCGATCACCACCGTAACCTACTGGGGCTTTATAGCAGACAAGATACCATTCTGTACAAAAGTAAAATAGCTATGTCACTGGAGAGTCCGTAACGACTCTCCATTTATGCAAAACAATTACAAATATATGCTCAGAAATAAATTCACTAGACTAGCTTGTCATGAAGCACCTAGAACACACACGAGCTCATCCTAAACATGTTCCAAAAATGTCGATCATCGGCAGGTTGCAATGAAACCCATTGCCATCCAGTCATTACCGAAACTCTTTGGGGTGGATCAGAGCTGATTTCCTCCTCTACGCCGTCAAACACAGCAAAGGCCAGGAAGCCAATAGAGTTCCCTGACCCATCTCTAGACTCATTTAGTCTCCCAGATATCACTTCACACAGTTAGAGCAAACAAGATACAGTCCTCTTTGAGATCACAGAACACCAAGCAAATATCACATATGAGCTAGGTGAGAGCATTGCATAGCCAGAGCAAACGACAGAGAACTAGTAATGCATTGCACTTGACCCAGCACTGACTCAGAACATGCACATGTGAGAACAACTAGAAATCACAGAAGTGACCCAAAACAAGCACCTGTGAGAACAATAACTATAATCACAGAACTATAAACAGCATTACAAAGCACAGATGTAGCACTAGCACTACAAATCACAAGAGCTAGATGACAAAGCTAGATAACACATGCACTATAAGAACAATAACTGTAATCACAAAAGTAACAGCACTACAAATCACAAAAGCAAGATAACATAACTAGAACTACCACTAGAAATCATAGAGGTAGCACTAGAAATCACAGACCTAAATGTCAAAACTAGAAGTGCCAATACAACTAATAGAACTAATTGTAGTGCATATTTAAGGTTTAGAACACACTAAATTGACCCTGATGTCCACACAATAGCACAGATCACAAAACTAAATAGACAATCATCTCAGTGATAAGGAACTCAACAAATCAGGTTTTGACTAAAATGAGATACCATGACCGATAACTAACAAACTGACAGATATAACAACTCTCCAAGGATGTTCCTTCAACTAAGTCAGATAACAATTCTCAGGCCTTATCCTTCAGTCTCTCCCATGTCCGCTTAACCTAGTCAAGTCGACCCTTGCTCGTTGCCATGGAGAGGAACCTAGTGCAAAGCTTTGACTTCATGAACAACTATGAGGCATAGTAGTACTTGTTGCTTCCTTTGGTAGCCCTCATGTCATTTACCAACTTTATGAGTCTCATGAACTCTTGGCTCGTTGAGTCCTACATAGGGTACATGGCATTAACGCCGGACAGCCAACTGGAGGGTGTGTGAGTCCTCTCATATATGTCCACCAGACGCTTGAGCAGGGCGTCACAGTCAATGCATTTCTCTAGCTGGTTGCTACTCAGATAGGTCAATACTAGCTGTGGCCTCTTGCCCCGAGAGGAGCCCGATATTCACCACTAGCCACGGTCTACAGTGGGTAGCAATATTGCCATCATCTCATAGTAGGCTTACGGCTTACGGGGAGGTCCTCGCTGTCTGAGTCCAACGAGTCAACACCTGGCACGAATGCATACTTGCTTGTGCTGATAGCATTGGCGAACACGAGTTCCATCAGGTCCTTGTGTGGAAGAGATTGATCCTTGAACCTGGACATCCCTGACTTTCCTGTAATGCCAAAAGCAAATATCAGTCCACCATTGCAGCATTGTGCGAGTTGAAACTAAATGAAAGAACAATGCACTTGGTAGTTCCAACTTACCGCAATGGCATCTGCTTACCATGAGTCATCAACGGCGATGGAGCCGGTCCCAGGGTCCACATCGAGGTCCATCTCATGCATCTTCAATCCCTTATATTTGATGTAATCGCGTTTCAGGCTCTCCTACTTGTTATTCATTTGCTTGATTGTGTACGGATGATCGCTTCCCTTATTGAATTTGCGAACAAGGTTGTTCTGCCCCTGCCTGTTCAAGCGTGCATAGGGCCGGTTGTGTGCATGAACCTCTTCGGCGCATATTTCTAGGTAAATGTGAGTAGCATCACCGCTCTAGGATGCCAGGGCCATCTGCAGTCATGGTAGCGCCAACAATTGCCAGGGTGATGAACAAGTGCGCAACGAAGGGACGTACACATGCAAGACCAAATAACGAAGATGAACATAACCGACGGCAAACCATCTCCAACGAGCTCTATTGTCAAAGCGAAGCAAAATATGTACGACAATGAGAGGAAGCAAATAGGTCGTACCTTGCAGCGACGGGATGCTTGGTGGAAGGACCTCATCGCAAGCTCCTTGTCCAACTCAAGGATGAACTCACATGGAGCTCAGATTTGGACCGAAGGAGGTGACGTGAGTTAGTGACTGCAAGCGCCGCACCTCAGCGATGCTGGAGCATGGGCCGTTGAAGCACCCCAAGAATATGGATTGGGGGTGGCGTCGATGGCGATCGATCTACGAATAGTGCATGGCGATGTTGCTGCAGATGGGCAGGGGATGACAGCCCGCGTGTGGATAAGGCTGTAAAAAAACTCGAGGCTCGCAGCTACTTGAGCTCGGCTCGTTCTAGGCTCAATTCAAGTTCAGCTCAAACTTTAAATGAGCCGAACTCGAGCTCACGAGCTTCACTGAGCCGATCTTGAATAGTTCGCGAACCTCGATTCGAGCTAAAATAGTGATACATATTAACTTTTACCGAACTTACCCGAGCTAAACTCGAGCTCGAGCTTTTCTTATTCTTAAAAATTAGTGTATGTTTGAATTATTTTAACATTATCGAGCTTACTCGAGTCGAACTCGAACTCAAAATTTTCTTATTGTTGAAAATGAGTGCATAATAAATTATTTTAATTGTTATCAAGCTTCAACGAGCCGAGCTCGAGCCCAGGTCCAGGATCGGTCCCCAACTCGAGCTCAAGCTCGAGCCTGGAAGGCCAAGCTCACTCTAGCTCAGCTCGTTTATAGCCCTATGCATGGAGAGGGAATGGCCGACTGGGCGTCGCGGATTTGGTCACCACGGCGGGGAGGGGGGGAGGAAGCGGAATCACTGGAGAGGAAGGGTTGTGTGCACAATGGGGAAAGAGGAATGGAGTTGGTGGAATTTCGAGAGCCAGGGAAAAGCGACGACTCTACTGCTTTGAAAGCTCCTTCCATAAGTCGCAGCATCGCAACAACTTTAGATCCAACCGGCTTCTGGCTTCTCGTAGTTGGAAGTCGGAAGCGGAAGCTCATTAGAGTGGTATCTTACTATTAGTCCTAGATTGGGGGCGTTTACCGTGAGGTGTGCACGTCCAGGATTAGAATTGTTCACACAAAGTAACACTGTAGCTATTTTTCTAAATTTAGCCTTCCAACGCCTGTTTTTACAAATTCAGGTCCATCCTTGTAGCTGTCAAGATAGAGGAGCTTGGTAGGTACCTGTCGAGTTACAGTAGCTTAATAGGTCTTCGGCCGCCACATATTAAGTATTGTTATCATATTTAATTAGTACTAATCGCATTTTTAGCGTTAATCATGAAAACTTTAATTGCTACCGCTGTGGGGGCTTGGTAAGTGCCGTCGAGCTCGTATAGCGTGGCATACGAAACGTGTCGCCGACCGTAGCAATCAAGCTTGGAGAGAAAGAGCTCAAAATGTAAAAACAGACGTGTGATTGCTAAACTAGAATAAAAATAATAGCTACAGTTTCGTTTACGTAAACATTTGCGCGTCTGTACGTCAGACACTGATAAGTTGTCTCAACGTGTACGACATGCCGTAATTCAATCGTTTGACCTGGAACTGGTTCTTCTCTGTTCTCAAGAGATCGATGAGCTCCTGTGCAAGTGCGACGTTCCCGTGCATCATTCCAGCCAGAGCCCACGCTGACACGACAAGAAGCTCTTCTGTAACCTCTCGTGTTCTTTTTCCGCCTAGGTGTAGCTGTTCGTTATGGTAGTCATTCTTTTCGGGGATCTGAGAGGCCACGAAATTGCATTCTGCAAAATTCACAATAAAGACACTCAAAACTTAGTTAATAAGACTCGAATCATGGTCGTTAGTCACATGGCACATATGCACCATATCAGTAGGACATAACCACCTGTTGGTGTGGTGACATCTTTGCGTTATTCCTCTTGTATTGTTCTCGCTATTTCTGCCCTGATAAGTCTTTCTCCGATTGGCCTTGTACCTAATCATAGTGTAAAAAGGCATGCATCTGAGCGGAAGAAATGCTAGTGTACACGATATGCCAATTGTACAATTTCTGAGAATAGTAATAATGCCTAGCCGCTCCAGTTTTTCAATCAACATTCAACAGGGGATATTAGCCACCTACTGTACAGACCCATGACAGATACCTTACTCATTTATGATACAGGCCCGCTCTAAACAGGTTAAATTTGGCTTCTATTTAGAATACGTCAGCTTCTTAATTTTAATTTTTTTTAATTTTTTGTTCTTATTTATCTGTACTGTTCTAAAACATATAAAGGTATTTTTTAATTTTTTATTATTTTTAATTTAAAAAATACTAACAATAGCTATAGTATAATGGCAGCTAAAGGCCTAGAGCAGAGCTCAAAAGCTGTAACTTTTTAAACGGTTTAGGTGGTGATTATTTGGGCTTTTTTGGTGACTTATGGCTGAAAAGCACTGTAGCTGGCTTAAAAACACTGTAGCTGATACAGACTTATTTAGCATAATTAAATATAAAAAAAATAAAAAATAAAAATATGTTAGCCCATTATGTATAATACAAACAAATACGGAAAAAAATAACTGACAAAAAAGCTAAAAAAAATTTAAAAAAAAGACAAAATTTATAAATAATAAAAAAAATAAACCGAAAGTTAAAAGTTGAAATCAAAACGATCGAGTCCCGCGGACACGCCGAGTTGTTACCACAGTATACATAGCCCACGCGGACACGCCAAGTTGCTGCTCTTTCGTAAGCTCTTTGTGTGTGTGCGCGTCTTCCTCGAAAGGTGCAATAATTTCAGCAACCGAGTGGCCACGGACCATCTAACACGTAGCTAGTAGAACTCGAATCGAATTGTGGCCGTCAAGAGATATTAGCCATGATACAGCCACTGGAAAGAATCTTCCTCGCAAAAAAAATGTGGAAATAATTAATGCGCAATCACACCTAGTAAACAGCATCAAAACAATACAATCCAAAAAGACAAAACAAAACGATACCCAGAAAGAAATGCAGTTCTTAGCACCAATTATTCAGCTAAACGAACAAGCCCAGCAATATCACCACCTGAATCCATTCTACAGGCCATGTACACACAAGCATCAGACTCTCCCGGGTGTCTCAGCTCTCAAGTGATCAACAAAACCTGCCACTGCCACTGCCAGCCCTCACACGCTACCTAGAGCACTTCTGAATTGAATTCAGACGATAACCAGACAGAGTCGTGGTCCATGGTAGAGCACTTCTGAATTGAATTCAGACGATAACCAGACACAGTCGTGGTCCATGGTAGAGCACTTCTGAATTGAATTCAGACGATAACCAGAGAGTCGTAGTCCATGGTACACAATGATGCAGCAGTGGAGCCGGGAGAATGGAAAACAACTGCAAACGTATGCATCAGCCAAACCACGCGTGATAGCAGGAAGTAAACGCCTCGGGTCAGGGGGAAAGAAGATCGAGGAGAGCACAACCAGATCATCCACACACTCACCCCAATCCATTGAGCAAGAAAACTGCCCTTCTTGGCTTCTTGCCCTCCACTTGTGCCTTGTTGTTCTCCAAACCACGTACACCCATTGACGGCGAAGCCGATGATTGCTCCAAATTATATGCGCCTTTCGGAATGGTGCTCCCCATGTACTATCTCGCCAATCGAATCGAATCTTGCAAATCTTCAGCGATTGTTTCTTCCGCTGATACGCGCCTTTTCCTGTTCACCAAAAGGGATGCACCAAGAAGTGATTATTTTTCTCTCTGAAAATTTGTCGGTATTAGTGGCAAGAGGATTGGCTTGTTATACTGAGGTCAGATCAAGTAAATTATTAAGGCATGCTGTAACAATTCTAACAGGATTGAATCTTGGATGACCACAAGAGCAAATATTTTGTACGGTCAGGAAGGTTTTTTTTTTTTGACGGAAAAGGCAGGAGATCTGCCGTTTATTGAAAGAGAGAGGAATAAAGGATTACAATCCGAATTTCAGACCAAGGGCCTGAAAGGGAAACAAGCTAAAGGGGGAGATCACAACAAAACTATTCGACCCCTACCTCCACTCAAGCCGAAAAAACAGAAATAACATTCCTGCTATCAATTGCCGCTAGATTTGCCACTGAATCCACCGAGAGAAACGAGCTATTAAAGATTCTTCTGTTCCTCTCTCTCCAAACATTCCACCACATTTGCAGTAGGGCCCCAATGCATCTCCTTCTGTTTGTTTTTGGCCTAATATTTGCAAAAGCTTTCCACCAACCCAAGAGGGTGTTGTAATTTTGTCCAGCCGGAGGATCTCTCAAGTTCAATATCTCTGTCACTTTGCCCCAAACAGCCACAGTAAAAGTGCAGTCTTTTGCTAGGTGACCGGTGTTTTCTCCCTGCATAAAACAGAGAGCACACAAAGGGTTGCAAGGCCAATTCCTTTTGAGGAGATTATCAGCAGTTAAAATCTTCTGTCTATATAGCATGCAACGGTCAGGAAGGTTGGCATTTGAACTTCTCAATAGATTATAGCATGCAGCCACTACGTCATAGTGTGAAATAAGAAACTGCTGCGGCAACTGTGTAAAATCCTTGACCACCTTTTCATTGTGATGACTATATATATGACTAGGGGCAGATCAAAATGGAACCAAGAGCTGCTTTCTCTCTATCCCCTCATGCTCTGATCATTGGTGCTTTGTCTAGTCAGGACACAACTTGAGCATCTGGTTTCCAAGCTAGCTTCATCAGAAAACCATGCAGCCACTCCATTTTTTGAACAAGAAGTGCAGTAGGAAACTACCCATACCTCCCCTTGGCCTTGCTCTTGTGCTGCTGATCTCATTGGCCTCTCCCACCAGTTCCTGCACAGAGCAGGAGAAGGGCTCCCTTCTCCAGTTCCTCGCCGGGCTTTCACAGGATGGCAGCCTCGCCGCATCGTGGAAGGATGGCACGGATTGCTGCAAGTGGGAAGGGATCACCTGCAGCCCAGATAAGACGGTCACCAAAGTCCTGCTGGCTTCTAGGAGCCTTGAGGGGCGCATCTCACAGTCCCTTGGGAACCTCACCGGCCTGCAGCACCTTAACCTCTCCCACAACTCGCTGTCCGGTGGCTTGCCGCTGGAATTGGTGTCGTCTAGCAGCATCATGGTCCTTGACGTCAGCTTTAACCACCTCAAGGGAGACCTACAAGACCTGCCATCTTCCACCCCTGGCCGGCCTCTGCAGGTACTGAACATCTCAAGCAACTTGTTTACAGGACAGTTTCCATCCACCACATGGAAGACAATGGAGAATCTGCTCGCACTCAATGCCAGCAACAACAGCTTTACTGGGCAGATACCAACTCATTTCTGCGACAGCTCACCGTCCTTCACCGTGCTTGAACTCTCTTTCAACCAATTCAGTGGCAGCATCCCCCCAGGGATTGGTAATTGCTCCATGCTTAAAGTGCTCAAGGCTGGCCACAACAACCTCAATGGGACACTCCCAAATGAAATCTACAATGCTACCTTGTTGGAGTACTTCTCTTTTCCTAACAATTATTTACATGGAGTACTTGATGGTGCACGCATAACCAACCTCAGATATCTGGCTACCCTTGATCTTGGAGGGAACAACTTCAGTGGCCATATCCCAGATTCTATTGGTCAGCTCAAGAGATTGGAGGAGCTCCATTTGGACCACAACGACATGTCAGGGGAGCTGCCATCAGCACTGAGCAACTGCACAAATCTCATAACAATTGACCTCAAGAGCAACAAATTCAATGGAGAACTTACCAATGTCAACTTCTCCAACCTACCCAATCTAAAAACTTTAGACCTTCTGTACAACAGCTTCACCGGCACAATTCCAGAAAGCATATACTCCTGCAGCAATCTGACTGCACTGCGGCTATCTGTTAACAACTTACATGGGCAGCTTTCACCAAGAATAGTCAATTTGAAGTCCCTTACTTTCTTATCACTTGGTACCAACAATTTTACAGACATCAAAAATGCACTTCAGATTCTCAAGAGCTGCAGGAACCTTACCACCCTGCTTATCGGGAAGAACTTTAGAGGAGAGGTCATGCCAGATGATGACAGAATAGATGGTTTTGAGAATCTTCAAGTTTTGGGCATTGAAGGCTGTCCATTGTATGGAAAAGTACCTCTTTGGATATCAAAACTCAGAAATTTGGAGATGTTATTGTTAGATAACAATCGACTCACTGGACCAATACCAGCCTGGATCAACACACTAAAATCCCTGTTCTATTTAGACATATCACACAACAGCCTTACAGGGGAAATTCCAACATCAGTAATGGATATGCCAATGCTAAACTCAGAGAAGACTGCAGCCCATTTGGATGCAAGAGTCTTTGAACTGCCTGTTTATACATCTCCATCACTTCAATACCGCATACCCGTTGCTTTCCCTAAAGTGTTGAATCTAGGTAACAATAAATTCACTGGTGAGATTCCCCTGCAGATCGGTCAGCTGAAAGCCCTCCTTTCACTCAATTTGAGTTTCAACAACTTGACAGGACAGATCCCCCAATCAATCTGCAATCTTACAAACCTGCAGGTGCTAGATTTGTCGAACAATAACCTCGCAGGTGCAATCCCTGCTGCATTGGAGAATCTTCACTTCCTTTCTGAATTCAACATTTCTAACAATGACCTAGAAGGGCCTATTCCAACTGGAGGCCAGTTTAGCACATTTCCGTATTCCAGTTTTGCTGGGAACCCAAAGTTGTGTGGCTCTATGCTCACTACAAAATGTGGCTCAGCTAAAGCACCTCTGGTCTCCACAAAACAACGACATAAGATAGCCATCTTTGCAATTGTATTTGGCGTGTTCTTTGGAGGCATAACCATTCTTTTCTTACTGGGGTGCCTCCTTTTCTCAATCAGGGTAAGGAGCTCTGCAGCCAAAAACAGAAGGGAAAATAGTGGAGATGCTGAAACAACTTCATTCAGCTCCAGTTCAGAGCAAACATTGGTGGTGATGCCACAAGGGGAGGGAGAAGAAAACAAGTTCACATTCGCTGACATTTTGAAGGCTACGAATAATTTTCACAAGGACAACATCATTGGGTGCGGAGGTTATGGACTGGTCTACAAGGCAGGGCTGCATAATGGCTCCAAGCTCGCCATCAAGAAGCTCAACGGTGAAATGTGCCTCATGGAAAGGGAGTTCACTGCAGAGGTTGAAGCACTCTCAATGGCGCAGCATGAGAATCTTGTACCATTGTGGGGATACTGCATCCAGGGAAACTCAAGGATCCTCGTATATTCATACATGGAGAATGGCAGCCTGGATGACTGGCTTCACAATATGGATAATGACACCAGCTCGTTTCTTGACTGGCCGAGGCGGCTCAAGATTGCACAAGGAGCAAGCCGCGGGCTTTACTATATCCATGATGTCTGCAAGCCTCATATTGTCCACCGAGACATCAAATCCAGCAACATCCTACTCGACAAAGAATTCAAAGCTTATGTTGCAGATTTTGGGCTATCAAGATTGATCCTTCCAAACAAAACTCATGTCACAACAGAGCTAGTCGGCACTCTGGGTTACATCCCGCCTGAGTATGGGCAAGCATGGGTTGCTACATTGAGAGGCGATGTGTACAGTTTCGGAGTGGTCCTGCTTGAACTGCTCACAGGGAGGCGCCCTGTTCCAGTCCAGTCTACGTCAAAAGAACTTGTCCCATGGGTGCAGGAGATGAGATCTGAGGGAAAGCTGATTGAGGTCCTGGATCCAACACTTCGAGGCGCAGGGTATGAAGATCAAATGCTGAAGGTGCTTGAAGTTGCTTGCAAGTGTGTCAACCGTAATCCTTTGATGAGGCCAACCATCATGGAAGTAGTCTCCTGCCTGGACAGTACAGATGCTGATCTGCAGACGCAAAACACAGCCAATGTAGAATGTGGTTAGATTAGATATGATAGATAATCTTGTACTTTTGGTGCACAGAGTTGATGTAGTTTTCACTAGAGCTACTACTTACTAATCTCATAGTTTATTTTGAACATATCCTGACAGATTGCCATTGTGAGCTTTTTTATACTTTCTAGGAGAGCAGTTTTGTAACATCTCCCTTCCCCTGTGTCTTGAAGTGTTATGTATGATCAAGTTTCACAAGCATGGGAAAAGGTATAAACAAGTGAAAAGATTGCCCTGTTACTTTAGTTCCTCACTGAAAAAGTAAAAATGGTTCCCACTCAAGTGCCGATGCCAAGATATTTGAGGTGAGTTCAATGGGTTTCAGAAACCACCAGAGATGGAGGTGGAATGAGAGGATAATACCACAAATAGTAGCTCCAAGAATGCAATGCGACTACAATGTTTGTAACGTGGACTGTGTTATGAATAGCGCCTGTATTCATATGAGGCCAATGGGCCGGTATATATACACAAAGTACATGTGGTAAATATGCAAAGAACCCCTCATAACAATGGGGAATAACAAACTATACATATATCTCTAACACCCCCCCTCAAACTCATGGTGGATCAACAACACTGAGTTTGGAGAGGAAGAAGCTGTGCTGTGCTCGAGTCTGGGCCTTCGTGAAGAAATCCGCTATCTGAAGCTCTGAAGGCACATACTGAAGAGTAATCACCTGATCATGCACACAAGTCCTCATGAAAGAAGCATCAACACCAATATGCTTGGTGAGCTCATGCTTCACAGGATCACGCGCAATACTGATAGCACCTGTACTGTCTGACAAGAGAGAAGTCGGTGTAGTAACAGAAACACCAAAATCCTCAAGTAACCACCGTAGCCAAGTAATCTCTGCTGCCAAGAGAGCCATAGCTCGCAACTCAGCCTCTGCACTCGAACGGGACACTGCAGTCTGTTTCTTCGTCTTCCAGGCAATAAGAGAACCACCAAGAAAAACACAGTAAGCGGAGATAGACCGGCGATCAGAAGGATCGCTGGCCCAAGTAGCATCCGAATAGGCCTGAAGCTGTAAAGAGCTGGAACATGGAAAGAAGAGACGGCGAGAGATAGTCCCGCGAAGGTATCGCAGAACTCGGAGAAGGTGGCTGTAGTGGACCTGAGTGGGAGCTGAAACAAACTGACTCAGAATATGAACTGGATAAGTGATATCCGGACGAGTAACAGTAAGGTAGACAAGACTCCCAACAAGATGACGATAGCGAGTCGGATCAGAAAGAGGCTCGCCATCAGAGAGTCGGAGGTGAAGATTGAGCTCCATGGGAGTCTCAACAGTACGCTGATCAGTGAGAGAGGCGCGATCAAGAAGATCCTGAATATATTTCTCTTGGGACAGAAAGAAACCATCTGGAGTGGAAGTAACTTCAATCCCAAGGAAGTAACGAAGAGGACCAAGATCCGACATAAGGAACTGCTCACTAAGACGAGCCTTGACAAAGGCAATGTACTCAGAATCATCCCCCGTAATGATCATATCATCAACATACAGGAGAAGAAGAGTCCGACCACGAGACGAAGTGTGGACAAAGAGCGCAGGATCATGATCACTAGCTGAAAAACCAGCAGCAGTGACCACAGAGGAGAAGCGCTCAAACCAAGCACGAGGGGCTTGCTTAAGGCCATAGAGAGAGCGACGAAGGCGACAGACCATGCCCTCAGGAACAGAATACCCAGGTGGCGGATGCATATAGACCTCCTCACGCAACTCGCCATTAAGAAAGGCATTCTTGACATCAAGCTGAGACACAGACCAGTGGCGAACAGACGCCATGGAAAGAAGAGTGCGAACAGTGGTCATGTGGGCCACAGGAGCAAAAGTCTCATCGTAGTCAACACCATGCTCCTGCTGGAAGCCACGAGCAACAAGACGCGCCTTATAGCGCTCAAGAGAGCCATCAGAGCGAGTCTTAATCTTATAGACCCACTTACATGTGATGGGACGAGAATGAGATGGAAAAGGAACAAGATCCCAAGTGCCAGTACGCTCGAGGGCAGCAATCTCTTCAGCCATGGCAAGCTGCCACTCAGGGTGAGTAACAGCATCCCGGTAGGAGACAGGCTCACGAGTAGCTGCGCCAGCAAAGGCGAAACGGGCAGGAGGCCGAATCGACTGGCGATCGCGGAGAGCGTAGCGAGGAGAAGATGACCCATCAGGGGAAGATGGAGCATCAGAAGAAGATGGAACATCAGAAGAAGATGACGCATCTGGAAGATCCTCAATACGAGGTCGACGAGTGTAGACGATAGTGGGAGGAGCCTGAGGAGTCGTAGAAGACGACACAGGCGGCGACAACGGCGGAGAGGCCACAGGGGGAATATGTGGAGACTCAGTAGGACAGGTGGACGAGGGCAAAACAGATATAGGAGTATCTGGAAAGGTCAAGAAAGACAGAGACTCCACAGAGGAAGCCGAAGGAGAGGCAGGACGTGGGTAGAATGGACGAGACTCGTCGAAAGTCACATCCCGAGAAACCCGTATCCGACGACCAACAGGATCCCAGCACCGATAGCCCTTGTGCTCGGCACTGTACCCCAGAAAGACACACTCAACAGACTGAGCGGTCAGTTTGGTACGTTCTCGAGGGGCAAGGAGAACATAGCAAACACAGCCAAACAGATGAAGGGCAGAGTAGTCAGGAAGAAGACCACAGAGACGCTCAACAGGGATCGCACCCTTAAGAGCAGAAGAGGGCTGAATGTTGACGAGATAGGTGGCAGTGGAAACAGCCTCGGCCCAAAAGTGAGGTGGAATAGAGGCGGCGATCATCAGAGCACGAGCCGTCTCAAGGAGGTGACGATGCTTACGTTCAGCGACACCATTCTGAGCATGAGCACCAGGACAAGAAAACTGAGCGAGAGTGCCCTGCTCAGCAAGGAAGCTGCGCAGGTGACGAGAGAGGTACTCGCCAGCAGAATCAGCACGAAAGACACGAATAGGAGTGGAGAACTGTGTGTGTATCATAGTGGCAAATTGTTTATAGATAGGCAAGGCCTCACTACGAGAAGACATGAAATATATCCAAGTGTGGCGAGAGAAATCATCTATAAAAATAATATAATAACGATGACCCCCTTTCGAAACGAAGGGAGCCGGACCCCAAACATCTGAATGAACAAGATCAAAAGGACGCTGAGACACAGTCTCACTATGAGGATAAGGAAGCTGAATCTGTTTACCTAACTTACAGCCCTGACAATCTAAAGACACGTCTCCTGAGACAGACCCCAGAAGACCACGACGAACTAAGGACGACAGGCGAGATCCACACAGATGGCCAAGACGGTGATGCCACTGCTGGAAGGAGCCGGTAGACGAAGCGGCAGAAGCGGAGAGACTGGCGGCAGTGGTGGCAGCGGAAGGAAGATGTAGCCAGTCAAGCTCCCAGAGACGCTGTGAGTCACGGCGCCGAGGGCCAGAACCAACCAGAGCTCCCGTGTGGCAGTCCTGAACACAACAAGAGTCAGAGTCGAGAATAACTCGATAACCAAGATCAGTAATCTGCCCAGCAGAAAGAAGCTGCAAGGTAAGGCGAGGAACATGAGCAACAGAAGGAACATGAAAAGATGAGTTGCTAAGAGATCCTCGACCAGAGACAGAAAGGGATGTACCATCAGCAGTAAGAACACTGACAGGAGAATCAAGAGGTGTAATAGAAGACAGAGTGGAAGAATCAGGAGTCATGTGAAAAGATGCTCCAGAATCAAGAATCCACGGGGAGGTACCTGACTGTGTAGGAGGTGGTCTCTCAGTGCCTGAAGAGTCAGTAGCAGAACCTGCAGAACCTGTCGAGGGAGAACCTGAAGCGGCAAGTAGGCGTCGAAGTCTGGCTATCTCCTGCTCGGTGAGAGAAGCTGCTGAAGAAGTCGAGGCAGACGTCGTCGTAGAAGCACTAGTGCCAGTAGAAGAACGGCGTGAAAGATGCCGCTTCTTCTTGTAGCACTGGGACTCAGTGTGGCCATCCTTGTCGCAGTAGGAACAGTGAGGACGGCCACCTCCAGACTGAGGACGGCCACCACCACCTGTGGTAGCCGCTGGAGGAGGCAGTGTAGCAGGCGGACGAGCGGCGAGCACAGAGGGGAGTGGCATCAGACCAGCACCACTCAAACGAGTCTCCTCTGCGCGTAGCTCGGTAAGAGCCTCCAGGAGAGTGACACGAGGGTGGCGTGCAAGAAGCTGGGCACGCCTTTGCTCGAACTCAGGACGAAGGCGAGTAAGGAACTCGTAAACCCGCTGAAACTGCAGATCAGCACGTACCTCCAGGCAGCACGGACAGGTACGACAGCCAGCAGTGCGAAGTGAGTCCAACTGACGCCAGACAGCAGAACTCTGAGCGTAAAAGGCGTCAACAGTAGCATCACCCTGCTGAAGAGAGTGCTCCTGGCGGACCACGGACAGGTACAGGGCATCACCAGAGGGCTCGTAGCGCTGACGAAGATGAGTCCACATCTGAAAAGCCGAAGGGAGTCCCACAACCTCAGAAGAAAACTGAGGCTGGACACTGGCGATGAAGACAGCAGCAGCCCGAGCGTCGTCATCGTGCCACTGAGTGTAGACGGTCAGACGATCCGTGTAGGAATCCAGAGCCTCCTGGTAGGCAGAGGCAGCTTTATCATTAGCGTCATCATCAGCAGCAGCCTTATCGGCTGTCGGAGGCAATGCAACAGGCGTAGGCTCCGTCGGAGGAATAGGGCAAGGCGGGCAGGTGACATCGCCAGAGAGGACGCCCCAGAGACGAAGACCACGCATGTGAATGCGCATGTGAGACACGAAGTCGGTGTAATTAACACCATCAAAGATCACCGGGCAGCGAGGGAGGGAAACGGTGCCCATTGGTAGGCGGCGCTGGACGGCGCGGCGACCAAGGCAACGAAGTCTAACAGGCGGCGCTGGACGGCGCGGCGGTTAGAACAACGTTTTTTTTTTTTCTTTCGGTCGGTTTACAAACCGACCGGCTTCACCGAGCCCAACAGGAAAACTCTAATCGGGGGCGGGAGGCGACCCTGCGGCGGCGGCGGCGGCGTCCCGGCGCGGGAGGCGGCGGCCGGAGCGGAGGCGGCGGCCCGGCGCGGGAGACAGCGGCCGGAGCGGAGGCGGCGGCCTGGCGCGGGAGGCGGCGACCGGAGCTGAGGCGGCGGCCCGGCGCTGGCGTCCAGCAGGCCGGCGGAAGAACCGGGGGCGGCGGGATCGGCGACGGCCCTAAGGGGAGGCGCGGCGGCGGCGAGGCGCGGCGGCGGCGTCCCGATTGGCGGCGTCCCGATCTTCACCGTGGATCGGGAGTCGACGGCGGAGCGGTGGAGGCCGGCAGAGGCGACCAGGTAGGAGGGGAGGCGCCGGACTGGAGGCGCCGAGGTGGCGGCCGAGTGGGAGCAGAGGAGGCCGGCGGGGACGGCAGCGGCGGAGGAGGCCGGCGTGGCGACCGGGTGGGAGTCGGGCGGGGCCGACGGCACGGCGGAGGCCGGGAGTCAGCGACGGCGGCGGCGGCGGCGCAGGGAGCCCGGCGACGGCGCGAAACCCTAGGTAAACCAAAACCCTAGTTTTGGCTCTGATACCATGTTATGAATAGCGCCTGTATTCATATGAGGCCAATGGGCCGGTATATATACACAAAGTACATGTGGTAAATATGCAAAGAACCCCTCATAACAATGGGGAATAACAAACTATACATATATCTCTAACAGACTGAATAAAGTCGCAGGTGCTAGCCAGCATACAACCACCAGCTGAAGTGAACATGTGGAGTGGCGATCAGAAGTACCAACCATGTCAAACGATCCACGCAGTGAAGAAACCACGGCATTACAGCACGCAGTTTCGCCCTCCGGCATATACCGGGAAACGTGTCCCTCGGCCTGCTCGACGCGCCCGACCGCCCGAGCTTTACGACGGCCACGGTCGCCGTCCAAGAAGCGACATTCGGGTCGGCATTTCGCCGAACAGCTTGAGCACGCTGCCACCGAGACGGCGACGTTGCGTTCCATAGAGCGGCTCTCCCAGACCCGCATTGCGTGGAACAGTCGGAGCGCGTCGCCGACGCGCGCGCGAGCGGGGGTTAGAGACACGCGGCGTGCGGTGGGTAAGTTGAAGCTCTATTAATTTACTTTTAAAACTTAATTAGTCATCTGCTCATGCATTGCAACAAAATTATAGCACCCCATATACAGCAAAGTTAAGATACTATTATGAAACGTCATCACCAAAATTAAAGAGAAATAATAATAAAAATAATAGTAGAATCCATACACAAATTGAAACCTTTAAATTACTTTATTAAAATAATCACCGGAAGCTGAAATAGTGTTAGAAATATGAGACCGGTCCACTTCTAATCAAATGAAAAATAAAGTAAATGGCAAAAATAGCGGCAAGTCACAATGCTGAAACTCGAGTGCTCCCACCCATACATGTTGCTATCAATCCGCTGGCCTTTTACCTGAGAAGGGAAAGAGCAAGCGTGAGATTTGGAAATCTCAGCAAGTACCCAACAACAGTCGCAACACAAAGAGTAAAGACAGGTAATACAACCACGTAAAATAAGGAACAAGTATCACAAGTAAGCAAATAGATACAGGATAAAAACAACGAACAAATGATACCGAAAATACTGTCATAGGGACAGATATCATAGAGACTACGTAATTGAATATGGTTGTTATATGACAAGTTATAGCAACTTAGCAAGTTATAGCAAAGGCGCCAGCGACCTCATCCCACATACCCGATTATACGAGAATAGTTAGGCACATTCTTGTCCTAGACTGTATAACCGCCGACGGTGTGTAATATCCTATGTAACGAGAATGTACGACCCCCGTACGTTACCAGGTTGGGTGAAAATCTCCCCTATATGTGGGTAGTTCCATCTTGATAACCTTTAGTTTTTTATTTAGTGAATTATTCATGATGTAATTAGAAAGTCGTGAATGAATTAAGGTAAGAATTATGAGAGTAAAGGTTTAGTACAATGAGACCGAAGAGATAGGATTGATGATACAAAGTGATAGAAACATAAGATTTTGGTATTTTTTGCAAACCGATAGTAGGCATTAGACCAAGAACCAACCTACTATTCTACGGCATTTCTGAATCTGAATGCCACCATGGGAGTTCGGTTCCGGCTAATGAATCCTTGAGCAAATTTATACACCCGGTGGTTCGGTGCCTAGAAACTAGGGGTGGAAAACAGTAATAGATAATTTATTTTATCTGACATTTATATCTAAGAAAATGTGAATATAGTAAGTAAAATCCGTATTCGAAAATATTCGTATTCGAGAACATTTGTGTCCATATTTGAGAATATTCGTATTCATATTCAAGAATATTCGATTCGTATTCGACCCGTTTTCAGAACCTAGGAAAAATCCAGACGAATTTTGTGATTCAAAATTTGAATTTAGGCGGTTTGAAACCGGTAATTAAGTACATATTTGATCGAATTAAGTATATATTCGAGTCGAATTTATGTCCGTTACGATATTCGATTTGTATTCGTGTTCATTTTAAAAATATAGATTTACGCTCATATATAAGACTATTCAATCGTATCCGATCTGTTTCTATCCCTACTAGAAAACAGCCTACCTAGCCTCACACCGCAGCAAATTACTGACGAAGCGGCGAATAACTCCCACAACACAGTGACGCACCGCACGGCGCACGATGAGCGAACCAAATGCCTAAATCGACATGTAGCCAAGACTCGTGGAGTAAGGAGTACTAAGATAAGCAATCTCCATCCTCTAAAAAAATGGGATTATACATAAAAAAGATCCCTCTAAAAAATATACAAAAATTATCATTAACTCCCAGTACATGTGGATTAGTTAAAAAATTAAATAACCTATCGTTTTGCATTGGAACATTGGATGTGCCCCAATACCTGGGGTTTCTGAAATTTATACACTCTAATAAAAAAAAGGCAGTGTTAAAGAAAAAGTAACTATTGGCTATAGTATTTACATTGAAATGGAGGCACCCTTTGCTTAGTTCCAAGGCCTCGAAATCACAATGCATACACCTGGTATGTCTGGCAGATGATACAAAGATTTCGAAACTTCAATCTTTTTTTAGGATCGAAGCTTCAATCATATTAGTCTCGTAATACATGCATTAAGGGGGAGAAGAATTGATACAAATAGTAAGCATCACTACCCATTGCAGAATCATCCAACAGTCACTAGATTCCGGCAGCAGCCACATTCCAGTGAAAAAAGAACTCACATTATATGGCACTATCCATCTTATTAGCACAAAACTTACAAATCAATTGATCAAGACAGAGAACTTTACAAAAAAAAAAAGAAAGGTATGTGGGAAAAGAAAAAACAAAAGGCTATCTTCAGTATGAAAAACAATACTGAACAACATGAGATCCAACACAACCTTCGTTGCCAACTTTGCAGAGATAATCAGATTTCGCAAATGTGCTATCCTCGTTGAAGTTCTTTTTGTAGCCAAGCGGCTTCCAAGCTTTGTTGCATCATATACTCTTCTTCCAAAAACTCTTCTTCCAAAAATTTACATCATATACAACTAGCTATACCATTTTCCAGTATGCAAACAATGGTTTTATGACCCAAATATACTAGCTGGTAGGATTTTTTTTCTGAACACAGCTCAGGACGTCTGTCTGGGTTCTGGCTTCTGGGAGCTACTGCTGTCAGGCAAGAAGAGATACCGGAATTTCGAGTCAAATGTGACAACAGTAAAACTGTGTGCTCCAAGAAGCCGCTGCTTCCGCTGTGAAGAAGAATCTCGGATGGCTGCAACTTGATCAGGTGTGAGGTGATGGCAGATCCAGTCCACAAGCAGAGAGTCTTCGACTGTCCCCTTGGCGTAGCTCTGCAGTAACTTTGGGATTAGTAGCTTCCCTCGGTCACTTATACCAACAGAGGCTTGGATATAGTCTCTCAATGATTCCTGAAGCTCCTGTCGGACATATGCTGCAGAGAAAATCCTTACCTGTATGACAGCAGATCATCACCTCAATAATACGAATATAAGAAAAAAAATACTTTATGATTCTTGAATCATGTTTGACATGAATATATTTATTTCAAAGAAATCAGAAGGGCATACACACGCTTCCAGGAAAACTATGATAAGCTCATATACTTACAGCAGGTGAAGAGAACATTCCGCAACTGAGTCCAAACAACACAAGGGGCTCAGTTTCTTCGATCGAATACTTCTTGTGCTCCTCGGAAATTTTGAACTTATTAAGAGCCAACATCAAAGACTATAAAAAGGTAGGGGAACAATAAAAGGCATTATAAGAGAACTAAAGGCAAAGAAATGGATTAAGACAAGAGTCATACAAGTTGGGGCCGGTGCACTGGAGTCTTCATCTTTAGAATCACAAACTCTATTTCAGCTGCACCGAAGGACTGGCCACCAACTGTGTAACAGGCCTGCATCACTAACACACTTTAATCAACAGCTTCGTTGAAGAAACGTGACATATATTTTGTTCAACACAGAAGAGATACTGGTCAAACCTTTTGCATTAGAGAAAAAAGCTTGATGTCATTCCGGGGAACTCCATATGCTAAATATGCCTGATAGACACCAATACAAAAATGTTAGTGTCCAACATTCAACATGCAAGTGCTAGAAAGTCGAAGCAAAACAAGGCTTTTAAAGAAGAAAGGTGAGGAATGGAAAGAACTGAACTGAGAGGTCTTATTTCCGATTATATGGTAATGTTGAAGTAGACACATATAAACAAGGAAACGAAGAAATTCTTTTGAAGTACAATTCCTGTCTGCAAAACTAGACTCTTAAGTAACAAGTTATACTTACATGCATAATCAAGGCGTTGTATAAGTTAATCCAAAAGGCTAGCCGCTCATCAGAGTTCATACTATTAGGGTTAACCTTTGATAGCTGCTCCACAAGAAATCTGTAAAACATTGAGAAAAATACAGGCTTTAGCACATATATTCAAATATTCAATGTAAATATTAAGAACTAAAACATGCTCCAGGGTGAGGCACATCATCATCCACAGAAATAACACCAGCTAGGAAAATGTTGTAGAGAAAATGTTTGTTGAGAGATGTAATACCACCAGAGGGCAAAAAAGAAGAAATGCGAGAAATAAAACAACCCAAGGAATAATAAAAGAAAAGAAAATGTTTTTGTCGTTAGAATCGAATGGAAGTAGCGCTCATTGAGGTTCCCAGACCGTCCTCGGCCAGTCAGCACCATCTCGCGTTTTGGGTTTTCATCATCCAACGGGACTTACCTTTCTACCATTTCACTTCCTAACCGAGAGCCAACATGCAGCCACACATACATAAAGACATGGCCACCCTTTGGACCAAAAGTTCAGAAAGCCCACAGTGATTTGAGAGTCATATAGAGAGAAGGGAGGGGCAGCCTAATCAATGCACAGTGAGTCTCACAGCCATGCCACATAGTATAAGCTAGCATACCCCTTCTCTCTCCCAAATCATTTCCTCATTGCCTCCCTGGACCGAGAGTAAGGCCAGTGGTGGGGAGTCACCCTTCACCACTACCGACCTCGGCAAATAACCAAGCAAGCCACAAATCCACTTCACCTCTCCACCGAGAGCAAGACCAGCCGAATGCAAGCACATCCATCCAGACGCCCACTGAAACCATTCACACCAGAAGAAAGGGAGCAAGGAGGAGAAGGCCAAGAAGATAGAAGGCCCCAAGGAGCTCGGGAAGGTAGGGGCGTGAGGACGACGCCGACGACAACAGGGGACGTCGGCGACCACCGAACCTATGCCAAGCCAGCCATTGAGTATGCCCACTTTCCCTCCACAACCCATAGCATAGCACAATAGCACGCAAAAGTAGATGAAGTGCACATAGAGAAAGCGGATGGGGGCGAACCGTCCTGGTAGTAGGGGTGGCCAACCGGTTATAAGCCGTGGTCGACGAGCTCAAAACCGTAGGGAGCGGCCGAAGCTAGGGGCAACGGCTGAGGGTGACGAGCGGTGGCGCAGGCATCCGAGCCTTGAGGGCGACGACATGGCCGGAGGCCAAGGTTGGAGGTGCAGACGACCGAGGCCAGAGCCAAGGGCGATGGCCGAAGGTCGTGCCGACCAGGAAGCGACGTAGGATACGTCGCCAAGGGAGTTGGAGGGGTGCCGAGTAGAGCCGCGCCCATAGTGACGGTGTCACAAGCCGCAAAGCGCCGGCGCCACACTGGCGGCCGACGGTTGGCTAGGGCCGAACAGTCGGGGAGGGGGCGTGCGGGAGGTGGCGCAGGTGCCCTGCGTGGCAGCACCAAGCGCCTTGCCGCATGCACAGAGTGGAGGCGGCCGGCGAGCTAGCGGCCGACGGGCTAATGGCCGTCGACCCAAAGGGGTCGAACGCACTCCGATTGAGAGAGGGAGAGAGCTATGGTGAGGAAAAGGAACTTCGGGGAGGGGGCGGCCAGCGGCACGGGGAGCGCCGCCCCAGATCCGGATCGAGGTGAGGAGAAGAAGGCCATTCAGCCAAGCAAAAGAGAGAGAGTAATAGAGAGAGAAAGAGGAAAAGGATAAGGAAGGAAAAAAAGAGGTAAGGCCGGTTCGGCCGAGTAGAAATAGAAAAAGAAAGTGAAGGAAAGAGAGAGAGAGAGGGAAGAGGAGAAAAGGAAAAGAAAAAAAGAGGGGGGGGGGGGGGGTTTGTATCTGCACATCAAATCATTGACCCCGAGCGACTCATTCGCCAGTGTCGTCTTACGCGTAGAATCGATGCTGTTCATTTAAGCACAAATATCGATATTTTATTTTGAGTCGGGTTAACTACCTGTTCAAGTGGAGGTATGGGATCGATGCCATCCGCATGTCGCTCCGCTCCGCTCAGTTAACAGGCAAGTGCATGATAGAATAGTGGATTGTGATGAAACTGGTATTTTGTGCCTTCCATGCCATTTTCTACAGTACTTATGATTACATGCTAATCATACTTTGAGTGCTATTTATGATTAAATGCCAACATTGAAAGCATGTTGCATCACACATTGTACTCATACATAGACAACAGACCTACTTCGGTAAGTACTCCACAGGAGTGAAGTTTGGATTCTCATATAAAAGAGGACGAGGATTGAGTCGTTCATCGACGGGTGAACACTCCGCTATACCGGTATAAGCTACAATGATAGATGTATAGCATCGCATTGCATGAAAACAGAACAGTGATACAGTTGTAGAAGCATTGCATTGCATAAAAGTGACAACAGTAAAACAGTTGCAGAGATAGTGATGTACAGTTCACGGAAATGAAAATTATTAAATTGGTGTGTTAACACCATTGTTTTATCGTGTGTTTATTGAGTCTCCGGACTCACCCTTGTTTTGTTTGTTTTTTTAGGTGATCAGTGAGGGCGACATGCACGGGCAAGAGTAGCACATGAATAACTTCACATACTAGCAACACTTCACGTGTCAGTTTTTGTTAGTATGTTTAAACTCTACTAATATTCTAGAATAGTTGTTTAAAATGATATGATGTAAGTGTTTTCTGTATTATGAATAAAGTATTGTTTGCTTAAATCAATTAGTAATTGTTAAAAAAGAGTAATATTATGTAATGATGGTAGCACTCTAGACCCAGATGATGGACGAGGTGTTACAAGAGATGTTAAGAATTCTTTTATTCCTAAATGTATTTACTTTCACTATCACTTCAGCAAAACCTGGGGATTGTAAACGGAAGATATATCGAAGATATGCCAAAATGGAGATGGCAAAGTGTGCTTGATAACACATTCAGATATAGGAAAAGTGCATGCTAAAAGGAATTCTTGTGGTGCTGAAAATGATAACAAGCAGCCAATTCCAAATAAATTTCAAACTTAGTTCTTCCTGCAAACCAAAAATTACATGGATCATACATACTGGTTCAATTGTTTGTAAATTCACTTAGGGCATCAATGGTAAAATCAAATTAGAAATGTAGATCGTATGCTAACAGTTTCATTCATATGAACTAGTGTTTCATCAGTTCAAAAAAAAAAAACTAGTGTTTCATGTCCCATGCTTGAATTGCAAGTCCACTATTCCATACATCAGTAGTGATGTTTGTATACATGCAATATATCCACATTAGGGCTGGTAGCTTTAGCCGAAGTTGCAGCAGCAAACCTGAAATTTTTTAGGGCTTCTGATGCATATTCAAGTTGGTCTTTTCCAACAGACATCCATGATACTTCAGCTGCTGAACGATAGTTTCCAATATCTCTCTGGGTTTCCTTTCCATTAACTTTATATGGATCACAGTTTCTGACTTCATTCATCATCTCATCATTCTGATTTGAGCCAACTGAAGGACTCCATAGCATTGAGAATATTATGGATGAATCCGAGAAAGATGCCAGTGTAGAGCCAGATAGACGCTCTGCTGAGCAAGATGAACAATCAGAAGATGTCTTCGGTGATATCTTGGAGGATTTAGATAAATGGAGGAAAATGTTTCTCATGCAGCGCACCATCTCCTCTGAGAGCTGATTTGGATTGTTCCAAAGATTCCCTCCTTTCATGCTAGTTATTTTTAGAATGAACTGTTCAAACGATAAAGTGTCAATCTTCTCATCTTCCTTGCCTACTTTTTCCATAGAGCATAATTCTTCCATCTGCAGAAAGAAAAATTAATCTTTGATATACTAATATGTCTAACAAACTCAGTTAAAACTACAAATAGGAATAAAAAGGACCTCTTCATCACGGTGCTTTTCCAGAGGTCTATTCAAAGAAGTATCTCGGTGTTTTTCCAGCAGCCTATTTAAAGAAACTATCTGCTTATCTTCAGACTCTTCTCTAACATCCTGCTCGAATTCCAGTTTGGGGAATAATTCTTGTATTGACCTCATTGACTCAGATCCTCCATACTTCAAACCTCTCAGTGATGATATGTGCTAAGAAATATAACCAAGAAACCATCAACAACTCCCATATCAGAAAAAAGGCACTCTTAGATATTTACTCAGAGAAAAATTACTTCTTCCCATGTACACGTGCAAGTTGACAATGACTTGTCATCTGGGGATGTAGATGGCAGACATCTTCGACTAGTTTCAGCAAGTAGCCTTTCATTCCTTTCATGACAAAACTGGTAATACAAGTCATTTAACTCCTTTTCGAGCTTCGAAACAGTACTCTCCAAGGAGGCAATGTTAAATAGTAGCTCTTGTGACTGTAGGATGAAAGGTTAAAACAAGATTAGTGAGTGCATTGACTGGCTAGGAAATGACAATGCAATACATAAAGGCAAGAAAACAAGAACACTAGTAGCTCCTGCACTTTGTATGGAAGCTTCGTAGAAGACTTCAATATAGGCGCGGCGTTTTGCGCAACAGCATCTGACAACGCCACATGCAGATCAATCTCTTCTTCGAGCTGCCTCTGCAATTTCTTGACCTGCATATTTTTGACAGGATAAGAAATTCGCATCCCGGCACCAACATTAGACTGTGAAAACAAGGACAGAAGAGTCACTCACTTCCTGCTCGAGCTCCGACCTGTATTGCCGCATCCTGCCCTCGTGGCTCTCTTCTCTCATCCCACTACTACCATTACCCTTACCATCCTAGAAAAGAACAACGAAAACGATCGCACAGCATTAATCCAATCTTAAAAAAAACGATCCAGGAAGCAAGAAGCAACAAGATTGTCGGTTGACCAACAGTCTGCTGTAATTAATGGAAGGTAGAGACAAATGGGGTATGGGACAGTTCATCCGGGGCCCCCATGGAAATTTGCAGCCAAGCAAACAGCTCGGCCGAAGCCGACAGCGCCCTGCGCACTACGGCACCCGCAAAAAGACACTGCCTTTGCAGCATTTGCCGTTAAAATTTCGCTTTTCTCTACCAAGAATTTAGCTTTTCCCAACAGTGTTGTCCCGAATCCAAACAAAATGTGTGGTTTTCGTGAGGAGTAAACGATGGGTAACCAAGTCAACCGAGAGCAAACCCCGGAGCAACTGGCCGCCGGCGCCGACGCATCGCCGCCCCCCGCCGACAGATGCGCCGAGCGCTGCAGCGCGCGCCCCGAGCCGCCCGATCTCCGCCCGCCGCCCTTCTGGATCAGGCCACCTCTGAAACACAAAGAAAAACTCCATTATCAGAATTCAGAAAGATTCAGGGAGAGCAACAGAGCAAGAAGCACACCAATCAATGGTAGAAAAGATTCGAGAACAGAAACCAAAACACCTCCTAAGAGGCCGGCCAATTACACTCACGCTGGGGCAGCGGCGGACGAGAAGGCGTCCTCGGCGCGCGCGCACGGCATGGAGCTCTTCGCTCGCTCCACGGCGTCGCGGGAAGCTACGGCCTTGGCGGAATCGGAGGCGAATGCGAGTTAATGCTCATGGGGAGACGAGGATTTGCTGGTCCTGAATCACAAGTTGGCGCTGGATTGATGATGGCTCATGGGGGTGGGAGAGGAGACGTGGGGATGTGGTGACGCCGCGTCGCCATTGCATCGACGTCGGCGTTGAAACGACAGAAACAAGGGCGTGTGGCCGGCTGCGCCAAGGAGGCTTAGCTTTATGGCGCGCGGGCGTAGCTGCAGCGAGGCGAGGGAGGCTGCAGCTGGAGGGTAACTTCCCTTTTTTTTTTCTCTGTTTCCATTCCTCTTTTCTCACATTATTTATTCTATTTTATTTTTTGTGAGATCTGCAATAATATCTATCTCTCTCAGATCATTATCACGTGTGAAGAAACACAGAAAAGGGGACGAGGAAGCTTTGTTCAGTACCTAGTGGGAATAACTGAGCTGATGAGTGATGACTGTGGATGTTGCTGTGTCGACGGCCATTCTCAGTTGAGTACACGGCCTGTTTGGTTCTGAGCCGATGAATTCGGTAGCTTCCATCAAATTTGGCACTTATTTGATTTGTTACCAACGTGTCATCAAATTTTAGTAAGATTACATTATTTTAATTGGATCTCTGGTTTATTTTGTTGCCAAAGTTCAAACAAAACTTGGGCCAGGAATTCCGTGACCAAACTTTGTTGGTGCCAAGTTTTGGCACACAATGGGGTAGGGTTTTGCATGCGTCCTGAACCAAATGGCCCTAAAGTCTCATTTGGAATACGAAAACTATTTTTTGAATCTTTTTGGATTTGAATTGTTTCCTACGTTTCAAACGGCCCTAATTCAGTACTACTTTCTTTTTCAAGTAAATTTCATGAAACTACACATATTTTATAAACAATCACAAAACTACACATTTAAGAGAAGTTTTCAAAGAACTGCACATAAATGTTCAAAATGTATAAGAAAACTACACTTTTAGCCAAACTCTGTTCTAGGCAATGGTATCACAGTACGCCCCCATCCCATTCTAAACGGTTTCAGTTTTTGGGCTTCTGAATTTTGACTTTTTGGTTCTTTTACTTTTTCAGTTTTTCTTTTTTCTCTCTATTTTTTTATTGTTCTAAAAGATATAGCAGTATTTTTTAATTTTTCTTATCTTTTTAACATTTTTCTCATTTTTTAAACTTAAAATCTAACAACCGCTACAGAACATTTTACAGCCAAAAGTCTACAGGAAAAAAACCAAAAAACCACGGTTTACATGTAATACCTGGCCCAGCCCGGCCCAACCCGGCCCATGCTGTGCCCCATATAAGAGAGAGACAGGTGGGGGGAGGAGGCAAAAATCGATTTGCTCTCCCCATCCCCCGTGCTCACCTGGCGCCTGCTGCCGCTCCCCCTTGCGTGTTGCAGCCGCTGGTGCCGCCGGGTTCCACCGCCACCGCTAGCCGCCGGCGCCGCCGCTCGCTAATCCCGGCGTCGACGCTCATCGCCTCCAGCAACCGTCGCCGCCTTCCCTGAGTGCCCGCCGCCGTCTCTTCGCCCGTGTCGCCGCTGCTCGCGCACGCGCCGCGCGCCCTGCCCCACGCGCCGTCGTTGCTGCGCGCGACGCCGCCCTTAGCTTGCCGCCTTGTGCTGCCCCTTCTCGCGTGCGCTGCTGCCTCCGCTCGCCGCCCTCCGGTCGCCGCTGTCGCTGCCCCCTTCTCCTCCGACTGCGTGCCACGCAAGGGAGAGGGGGAGGACCAGGCTCCGGCGGGGAGAAGAGAGGGGGGACCACGCCGGCCGACAGGGGAGGGAGAGGAGCGCCGGTCATGAGGGGAATAGGAGTGAGCTGCCGGCGTGAAAAGCAAAGAAAAGGAGTGAGGAGAAATAGGAAGAGGGAGGCGTCAGCGTGGGAGGAAAAGAGGAAAGGAGGAGAGAGCCGGCCGAGTGAGAGAAAGGAAGATGGGCTGGCGTGAAGAAAAAAGGGGCCAGGAAAGCTGGCCGGCTGAAGGAAAGGAAAAGAGAAGAGAAAGAAAAGGGGAAGTCGACCCGTTGCCAGATCTGCCCGATCTGGCTGAGAAAAAGGAGGGCTGTCCCGATCTGATCGTTCGGGCTAGGGTAACACCTCGAAATCTTCTTCCTGTTTATTTGCCGAGACGGGTATTATTAATACCGATCATTATAATTGATGCATGTGATCAGTTAGGTATCGTTTATTAATATGAATGCATGGACGACGAAATTGGTACTACCACTATTGATCTGGTCGATCTGTGGCAGAAGAGGGAGAAGGAAAGTATAATTGGAGGTTAAACAGTATAACTGATTAAAGTTAGATTAAACGTGTAGAAATTAATCGGCGAGGATAAATAATGTGATTGCTCAATTTACAGGCTGGTTAAACCTCGGGTCAATGAGAGGTTGCCCGGTGGGACAGGAGTGGGTTATGTCGATCGGACGTTAGAGCAATGTTATTTACTTGTAATTGAATGTATTGCATGAGTGATGAATTGAGATGATTAATGCTTGTTCAGGTGGCGGTTCGAGTCTGGTGCCGGCTACGCACCGTCCGCTAGGTTAACAGGCAAGTGCATGGTAGAACAGTAAATTGTGGTGAATGTTTGTCATTTGGATTTCCATGCTATGATTTACAGTATTTATGGGATGTATATGAATTGTGCTAATCATACCTGAATGAGTACCGCTTATGATTAGACATCCATATTTGAAGCATATTGCATCATGCAATTGCATAAGAGCCAGGTCGGTGAGAATGTCATGACTAGTCCGGAGTGCTCTTGAATAAGAGCAAGGTCGGTGAGAAAGTCAAGTGACTATTCCGGAGTGCTCTGAAGTAAGACCTACAGAGGTAGGCAATTGAGTGGTCCATCGGCGGGTGGACGCTCCGCTATACCGGTATCAGCTACAGTTATAGGTGCATACAGATGCATTGCATTGCATCGCATTGCATTGCATTTACAGGAAATGAACAGATGACAGAGATGACACCCAGAGATTCTGGATTACAGCTCATAAATGTGATTTGATGTTTGCAGATGCATTACAGATGCATTGCATAGCATTGCATTACAGATGCATTGCATGAAAGTGACAGAGAAAGTGATACAGATTACAGATACAGAGAAAGTGATATAGACTACAGCTACAGAGTTGATTTACAATTTACAGTTACAGAATTAAATTACAGTTTACAGTCATAAAGTGGATTTACAGCTTACAGTCGTGAAATTGATTGAATTGCTAAAGTGATGTTACTGTTTTATCGTGTGCTTGCTGAGTCTTCGGACTCACTCTTGCTTTATTGTTGTTTTTAGGTGAAGGAAGACGACATGCATAGGCGGGAGTAGCACAGTCGTTCACGTGCCACAGTAATTCACAGATTATGTACAGTTGGCATATTTAGTCTTGGATAGTCTAAGTGCCTTTCTAGTAAGTATCAAAGTTATATCTCTGCTGCGCTTAGTGTCAAGTGTACCGGCTTTTGTCGTCTGGTTGCTATTTAAATAAAATAATTGCTTCGCAAGACCAGCGGCAAAAGTTGAAGTTGGTAGCATTATAGTGTAGGTGGTAGCACTTTGGGCTCAGGAAGGAGCCGGGGTGTTACAGTTGGTATCAGAGCGGGCGTTAGGTCCGTGGTGGAAAAAAATACCTTAGTCCTAATGGTTAAATTAAAACTTGACACACATGGGTGCACAGTAGGACAGGATTGGGTTAAGCATTTTGTTTTTGTTTTCGTTAGTCATGTTGATTTGCAATGCTTTGAGGCTGATGCTTGCGAGTTGATGCCAAGCATTTGAATTTGTTGCTTGTGTGTCCGACGGGACCTTGCTGTGATTGTGTCGCGTATCGATGCAATAGAGACCGAGACCGTGGCCACGGGAGAGGTCTGGTCATGTTGCCATTTGTGAGTGAAGTAGTGATGCCTTGCTTCAGTTTTGGGAAATTGGTTCCCTTTGGTTAGCAACTCGTTGAGTTGTATGGAAATACTCGATAGTGGGGAGTGCTCCATGCAAGTCTGGTATTCGGGGGAATTTTGATTATATGAATGATTGGAGTGACTTCATGTTGAGATCAATGTTTTGGAGAAGGCAATATCTGATAGTGGTTGAAGTATTTGATTCAGCGTACGTGGGATATGGTAGTTAAAGTAACAGGTTGGTAGGGTATGGAATTCTAGACGGTGAGAACCTAGGAGAGTAATTAACTTTAGTTATGTTTGTGGGATTGAAGTTGATTCGAATCCAACGAGGATTTAGTAGTGACAGGAGAAGTAGCGGCGTAAGGTATATCCATTTCTGCTTAATAGTTGGATTTGAATTATTGGTGAACCAGTCGGTGATTATGGTTGCTTCGACTGTTGAGCCACATTGAATGACTGGTATTATGATGGCCTCAATTGATTAGCCCAATCGTGCAATCTAGGCATGCTAAGAAGTGTGCTAATTTATTATTTTGGTGGAAAATCCCTTATGGAATTATCCTTTCATTTGGCATTAGGTGAAGGATTATGAATTATCAATCCTGCACCATGATTGATTATTATAATCACCACTAATGTATTGGAAGGTTCTAATAGTTGTAATGTTAGAACTATTGGGATTAGTTGGGAGGATAAGAATAGGGATCTTGATGTCGGATAAATCTCCCAACTAAATTTGATGGAGAAGAATTATTGTACAGTTGAGGGAGATTCAAATTTTGAGGGATGAAGCTAATAATGATCTAGTGAGATTTGGTGGCAATATTTAAGCATGAGTGGGTGGAGTTGCCACCGCATTTTGTAGGAAATCATGTGCACGCTTACGGAAGTAGAACAGACGGATTATATGCTTAAGAGCAACTGTGGTTTATGGAAGTATATATGATGTGGCTAAAATCCGGGTGATTGACCATCCTTAAAGTTGAGCTGTGGAGATTAGTTAGCGCCTTGGAATTAGGTGCTCATGGGGTTATTTATTGAGAGTGGATCTTTTGATTAAAGAGCCTTAATCGCATCTTGTGGTATGTGTACTTGATAGTCGTTATGATTATGTTGTTTTGTACAGTAAGGTGACAGTGTTTGATGAATTATAGAGTAAATATGGAGGAATAAAGTATTCGGTGAACCGTGGAAAGGTTCAAGATGGGATACTAAAAGTCAATGACTTATGTATTAGCGAATTGACATTTGGTAATCTGTGTAACCAGTAGAAGAGGTACTTGCTTGTCATTGTTATGGGGAAAAGAATTTTAATTGAATTCTATGTTGGTATCTGGAAGAAATGTTCTATGTTTTGATGTGCATTAGCATTTGGAGTTCATGACTTCGAAGGTCATGTTAAGTTTCTAATAATGACGAATGCTTGGAGGTACGGTAAGAGATCCGTATGACTCACAGATTGATTTATGTGCATGTGTCATGAGTGCTACATGACTTTCCTCACTTCTGCATATGAGATTTCCCGGACGAGTGGTCCGTGGCGCTCCCAAACGCGTAAGTTTCGGGCGTACCTAGGAACGAAGTCCTAGGCGTACTCAGAAATGAGTCCTGAGCGTTTCCCAAATGTGTAATTTTGGTTGTCTTGAATTGGGAGTCTAAAGTGAGCCCGGGCGCGTCAACTAGGGTAATGTAAGATTTGGATTTTATTGCATCTCTCTGTTCCTTAGTGTTATTTGTCTTATATATATGGCTAATAGAGATCAAGCTGATCTTATGCCATAATCCTAGTGAGAAATTGGTTATGGATAAAATCGGCCTTAAAGGCAAAACCGACTATGTTGTCGCAACTAGTAGCGTCTATGGGAATAATGGTGACTGATATCACAGTTAAGCTGGTAAAACAGGGGTAGCGATGAGAGTATGATATTTTGGTGAAAGAGTTTCCCTGACCTATGTTTTGAGGTAATCATCACTAGGTGTTAATGTTTTAGATTGCTTGATTCCCATAACATAGATCGAGGATGATAATGTTATCGGAGTTATTGGGGGAATATTGGAAACCGTGGTTTATGAGCCTCATATTTGTTTATAGCAAGTGGAGGTTAAAAGATTGAGGAAAAAAACTTCAGTTTAGCACTGCTTTCCACCCACAGACAGATGGGCAGTCTGAACGCATCATTCAAACACTAGAGGACAGGTTGAGGTCCTATGTTTTGTCATGGAAGGGTAGCTGGGAGGATGTGGTGGCACTCGTGGAGTTTGCCCATAACAACAGCTACCACTCCAGTGTTCGGGCTGCGTCATTTGAGGTTCTGTATGGGCGGAAATGTAGATCGCCACTCTGTTGGGATGCTGTAGGCGAAAAGGCAGTTCTAGGTCCAGATTGGGTCCAACAGACAGTGGAACGAGTGGCAGAGATTAGACAGAATCTGCTAGCTGCCTAGAGTAGGCAGAAGAGCTACGCGGATGTTAGAAGACGAGATTGCTTTTGAGAGTGTCTCCCACTAAAGGAATTGTGAGATTTGGTATTAAAGGGAAGCTTAGCCCGAGGTACATTGGACCGTTTCTGATTCAGGCACGAATTGGAAAGTCGGCATATCGTTTGGGTCTTCCCGAGTCTATGCGAGGAGTTCATAATGTGTTTCATGTGTCTATGTTGAGAAAGTACTTAAGGGATCCGGAACATGAGATTGTTCTAGAACCATTGTCCCTTAAGCAAGACCTTACCTTCGAGTCCTGTCCAGTTCAGATTCTGGGGGAATCAGAGAGAGTGTTGAGGCACAGAACGTTGGAAGTATGTGAAAGTCCTATGGTCGCATCAGTTGATTTTTGTTTGATTCAGTTGTTTGTTTTTGTACAGAGTATCGAGTTGCAGAATTCGGGGTCGAATTCTGTTAAGGGGGGAAGAATGTAATACCTGGCCCAGCCCGGCCCAACCCGGCCCATGCTGTGCCCCATATAAGAGAGAGACAGGTGGGGGGAGGAGGCAAAAATCGATTTGCTCTCCCCATCCCCCGTGCTCACCTGGCGCCTGCTGCCGCTCCCCCTTGCGTGTTGCAGCCGCTGGTGCCGCCGGGTTCCACCGCCACCGCTAGCCGCCGGCGCCGCCGCTCGCTAATCCCGGCGTCGACGCTCATCGCCTCCAGCAACCGTCGCCGCCTTCCCTGAGTGCCCGCCGCCGTCTCTTCGCCCGTGTCGCCGCTGCTCGCGCACGCGCCGCGCGCCCTGCCCCACGCGCCGTCGTTGCTGCGCGCGACGCCGCCCTTAGCTTGCCGCCTTGTGCTGCCCCTTCTCGCGTGCGCTGCTGCCTCCGCTCGCCGCCCTCCGGTCGCCGCTGTCGCTGCCCCCTTCTCCTCCGACTGCGTGCCACGCAAGGGAGAGGGGGAGGACCAGGCTCCGGCGGGGAGAAGAGAGGGGGGACCACGCCGGCCGACAGGGGAGGGAGAGGAGCGCCGGTCATGAGGGGAATAGGAGTGAGCTGCCGGCGTGAAAAGCAAAGAAAAGGAGTGAGGAGAAATAGGAAGAGGGAGGCGTCAGCGTGGGAGGAAAAGAGGAAAGGAGGAGAGAGCCGGCCGAGTGAGAGAAAGGAAGATGGGCTGGCGTGAAGAAAAAAGGGGCCAGGAAAGCTGGCCGGCTGAAGGAAAGGAAAAGAGAAGAGAAAGAAAAGGGGAAGTCGACCCGTTGCCAGATCTGCCCGATCTGGCTGAGAAAAAGGAGGGCTGTCCCGATCTGATCGTTCGGGCTAGGGTAACACCTCGAAATCTTCTTCCTGTTTATTTGCCGAGACGGGTATTATTAATACCGATCATTATAATTGATGCATGTGATCAGTTAGGTATCGTTTATTAATATGAATGCATGGACGACGAAATTGGTACTACCACTATTGATCTGGTCGATCTGTGGCAGAAGAGGGAGAAGGAAAGTATAATTGGAGGTTAAACAGTATAACTGATTAAAGTTAGATTAAACGTGTAGAAATTAATCGGCGAGGATAAATAATGTGATTGCTCAATTTACAGGCTGGTTAAACCTCGGGTCAATGAGAGGTTGCCCGGTGGGACAGGAGTGGGTTATGTCGATTGGACGTTAGAGCAATGTTATTTACTTGTAATTGAATGTATTGCATGAGTGATGAATTGAGATGATTAATGCTTGTTCAGGTGGCGGTTCGAGTCTGGTGCCGGCTACGCACCGTCCGCTAGGTTAACAGGCAAGTGCATGGTAGAACAGTAAATTGTGGTGAATGTTTGTCATTTGGATTTCCATGCTATGATTTACAGTATTTATGGGATGTATATGAATTGTGCTAATCATACCTGAATGAGTACCGCTTATGATTAGACATCCATATTTGAAGCATATTGCATCATGCAATTGCATAAGAGCCAGGTCGGTGAGAATGTCATGACTAGTCCGGAGTGCTCTTGAATAAGAGCAAGGTCGGTGAGAAAGTCAAGTGACTATTCCGGAGTGCTCTGAAGTAAGACCTACAGAGGTAGGCAATTGAGTGGTCCATCGACGGGTGGACGCTCCGCTATACCGGTATCAGCTACAGTTATAGGTGCATACAGATGCATTGCATTGCATCGCATTGCATTGCATTTACAGGAAATGAACAGATGACAGAGATGACACCCAGAGATTCTGGATTACAGCTCATAAATGTGATTTGATGTTTGCAGATGCATTACAGATGCATTGCATAGCATTGCATTACAGATGCATTGCATGAAAGTGACAGAGAAAGTGATACAGATTACAGATACAGAGAAAGTGATATAGACTACAGCTACAGAGTTGATTTACAATTTACAGTTACAGAATTAAATTACAGTTTACAGTCATAAAGTGGATTTACAGCTTACAGTCGTGAAATTGATTGAATTGCTAAAGTGATGTTACTGTTTTATCGTGTGCTTGCTGAGTCTTCGGACTCACTCTTGCTTTATTGTTGTTTTTAGGTGAAGGAAGACGACATGCATAGGCGGGAGTAGCACAGTCGTTCACGTGCCACAGTAATTCACAGATTATGTACAGTTGGCATATTTAGTCTTGGATAGTCTAAGTGCCTTTCTAGTAAGTATCAAAGTTATATCTCTGCTGCGCTTAGTGTCAAGTGTACCGGCTTTTGTCGTCTGGTTGCTATTTAAATAAAATAATTGCTTCGCAAGACCAGCGGCAAAAGTTGAAGTTGGTAGCATTATAGTGTAGGTGGTAGCACTTTGGGCTCAGGAAGGAGCCGGGGTGTTACATTACAGCTGTTTGAATCAAGCCTGATGTCAGCGTTGTCTAGAACGGAGTTAGGTTAAATCGAACGGAGTCAGCCAAAAGTATAGTTTTCTGATACATTTTTAAATCGATGTGTAGTTTTCTGAAAATTTCACTGTCTCTTGCCGGTGGGTCCATGCTTTCAGACTGTTACTAGAACGGAGTTTAGCTTAAAGTGTAGTTTTCTAATACATTTTGATAATCTATGTGCAGTTCTTTGAAACCTTCTCTTCAATCTGTAGTTTGTGATAGTTTGCACAAAGTACATGTAGTTTTATAAAATTTACTCTCTTTTTCTCTCGAAAGATGTCTTCCTTTCTTTTTTCTCCTAAAGAAGTCTTTCTAGAGAAGAGCGTGGCTACCTTCTGTGATGTTTGCAGAACAATGTTTACTTCCTTGTCAAATGTTTGCAGAACAATGTTGTCCTATATATGTGTTTTTTTACAGTGATCGTTCTTCAGAAAAAAAAAGGGAAAAAATGACGGTGGTCAAATGAAAGCCAACAATATAAAATTGGCCAAGACAATATTGGCTGTCAAATGCAACGCGGTCCCATTAATTTGGTTTCCGGAGCTCTTTTCTCGCAAAAACATGCATTGCATATTTGCCTAATAATGAGAGTTACAAAATATGCTTGTCAAAATTTACAATCGAAGAGTCTAAAAAAATACTACTAAATTTTGGAGTATATTTGGGTCTACTCATTTCAGCTTGACCTTTTAACTTCTGACTTATTTTTTACTATTTTTAGATTTCGTCTTTTTTTACTTTTTTAGTTTTTTTCCTGTTCTTTTTTTCGTATTTATTTACATTGTCTGTGATTGGCTAACCTATTTTTTTCTATTTTTAAATTTAGTTACGCTAAATAAGGCATCATCAGTTACAATATAATTTCAGTCATAAACCAACTTATTTTAGCACAACCGAGCGGCACCTTAGAACACACGTATTTGCACCAATTTTTCAAGAAATTACAATCTCTCTAAAATACCTACTGAATTTGCAGGATTAAGAAGCGTTAATTTCAAGATCAAAGAAGACAACAAAAGAAAAGACCAGCGTAGCAGTAGCACAGACAGCCGAAGAATCAGGAGACGGATAGCGTTCCTTTGCCCACAAACACACCACCTGTCCTTAGCCACTGCTTGGCTCGTCCCTCGAGCCACTCTATCGCAACTCCAAGCTCTCTCCTCTTCTCTGGGACTGGGAAGTCTCATCTCATCTGCAACTGCAAGGTAACCTCGCTCCCCTCCTCTCCTCTCCTGCAGTTTGGCTTCTTCCTCCTCGCCCTCTTCTTCCGCGCTCTATGTGTTCTAAACCACTCCATCTTCTGTAATTTTCTTGTCCAGGCCACCACGGACTTGTTCGCTGTTCTGCCTACACTACTAGTACGCATCATGCCTCCACTTGCCACATTGTACGCGCCAAGTTCGCTTCTTCTACTGCCCACTGCGCGCCAAGGGATGGGGAGAAATCGAGGAGGTTGGAGTTGCTCATCCGTTGCCTTGTAAATTAACTCTTATCCAAGAATTGCTGCCAGTCTATTTCTTTCAAAAATATTTAGTTTTTTGAAGTAAGTAAGAAAGAAAGAATTGCTACCATTCACCAAGTGTTGCTTTGTTTCTTGGCAATTCTGTTTTCGTCGGTTTTATTAATTTCGTGTTTTGAACCTCCTAGTGCGAGCTCTTAGTATTCACTACTGTTTACTGAAGGGTAGAGCATGGCTTCAGTTAGATGATGGCCGCAATGGTGAATTCGTGAGTCGTGACGCGTGCCTGATATCATACTTGTATAATACTCCCTCCTTCTAAATTTATTTTCACTATCTCATTGGCCTATATGCCAAGAAAAAAAAATATATTTTATAAATTTAGACAGAGGAAGTACTTCAGTTAAACTTCAGGAATTGTGTGTTTGTGCACCTGCTGCCCACATTCAGAATAAAGAGAGATCGTATCGACATAGCAAAGGAAGTAATTTTAGTTTGATTTGAGTTTCTTGCATTGCAGCAGTGCAGCACTCCCCACCATGCCGAATCATTTCTAGTTGCATTTTAATAAACCTTACATCTAGGTTTTGACAAGGACTAAAAGTGACAATTTGGTGTCGAGGGAATGTGCGCTTGCATGCCGAATTGAGCTTCATGCACCGATGATTTCGCTCGAAAGCTTGCCCTGCTAAGAAAGATGATAATTTCTTACTGTAATTTAATATTAGGAAATGGTGCTTACTGCTTAGAATAGTGTGGCTTTGTTTACCGAAGTTCATGCAGAACTTATATTATTCAATGTAGGACAAAGCTGGGAAGAACCATCTATCTGGGGTTCACGATCTCGGAGGACAAAACTCAGCCCTACTATGTCTGCCAAAGCAATGTCATGCGTAGCTTCCATGGTAAGACGTGCCTACTTGTTTGTTCTTGTGGCCAAGTAAAATATTTCTCGGTATAGCTATGACAAGCTGGTTGGTCTTTTTTTCTTCTTGTTGTAATTTTACCTGGTGAAATGCTGTGCACATTAATTTAATTTGTGAGAGTTCTATGAAATATTTTATCTGTTCTTAGCTAGCCTTCAAAATATGGTGCAAGCCACAATTTTTGAACTTGCAGTAGTTCAGCAGGAATTTATCTTGAAGCGAGTATGTCAGAGATCACCACAAATTTGAAAATCTTTAATGTATTTGTGAATACTTAAAAAAAAATCCCATGAATACTTAACAATATCTCATATAAAATTTTGTAGGAAGAATATTTGCCCTTGCATACAAAAGAGATAACGAGTATTCTTGTTACCTATGGTGCTAGGGCCCAATTTCATGTATCACATTTTATTCATGTTGGAGCAATCACCGGCAATGGAGCTATTTAACTCTCATAGTTTCCAGGCTTTAGCTAAAGAATGCGAAGAAAAGAGGAATTTGAAGGGCTAGCTAATTTGAAAGTTCACGGTTTAACTTGAAAAGTTGACTTATTTCTAAACAAATATGGTTCCTGTCTCTGTGCAAAACCAATTTCTTGCGATCACCTGATTAGTATATGTGAAACATGTACTGAAGTTAGTTACTGCAGTCTGTAAATCTGAAGTGCTAATGTTGCTGAAGCTTATAAACTAAAAGTAACAGGATATATGATCGATTTGTTTGGTTGATCTGAAGTCTAACCAGCAAATCTGAAAGCAGCTAACACAGATTGCTTCTGAATTTTTTGCTGCAGAACATAACATGTTGTGCAAACCAGACACAAACTGAGCGGCGCAGATCGTTTTCTGGTCCCACCTCTCCACCATCAGGTGCAGTTAAAGGTAATGGAAGGCATTTGCACAACCCTGCTGTACCTCCCATCCTCCTCTCAAATCTGAAGTTCAGTGTACAGCAAAGTTGTGTTTACATTGGGGAACCACCTCTTAGTGTGGTCGTTGAGTTATGGGCATACGACGCCGCACACCAGGGTTCAAATCATGGTATCCACTTTTACACACACACGAGTGCGCTTCAGTAGAAATTTTGTGAGGCCACGGATTTATCCCAGGCCTCTGTCTTTCTAGACATGTGCTTAGGGGACTCACTCGCGTGTGTGAGAGTGTGGTGGTGTGCGTGTGTGCGCGTCTTCCTTGCAATCGCCAAAAAAAGTTGTGCTTACATTGACATTTAGCACACAATTTCTCACTTAGATGATACTTGATTGTAGAGAAAGTGAAGGGGCCAAAACTTGATGATGGAGGTGTCGGGTTTCCGCCGTTTCGGTTCGGTGGTGGAGGAGGAGGAGGTGGCGGCGGTGGCAGCAGCTCTTCCGGTGGATTCATCCTCTTTGTGATTGTTTTGGTTCTGGATTACCTGAGGGAGTTTGAGAGAAACATGCAGAATGGCCCACGGAGGGGAAGTGACTATGACAACGGGCTGGCATCACAATAGCTTGCTTCCAACAGACACACTAGTGATGATTGGTGTAATCACCTGGTAAGGAATGTATCAAATCAAATGAGAATTATTCTTATGAGATGACAATGAGAAGTAGCAACTTTAGCCGTTGGATTGAATGTGGAAGGCCAAGAAAAAACACCAGAAGCCACTTACACTAATTAATCCACTTTCTACGTTTATGCTCCATTGATTTGGGATTGGAATCCTGGAGGTTGCAGATGGGAGGCTAGTTTGTAGGCCTGTAGGGCTGGTGGCCTTGTTGCTCTTATATGTACCTACCACCACACGGGATTAGTTGAGGCCGTCGTAAAATTCCCTTTTTGCCACTCTCCTCGTATAGTTTATTTTCGTTTTTGTTTGCTCATGGATTTTCCCGATTTAGATTTCGACGTTAAATCCATGCCTCTAGCTCTTTTTTATTATCTTCTTTTGTTTGTGGTGTGTTTTCTAACATACTATTTCACCTTCTAGTGTTACGGGGCAATACGTCTTTATCTATATTATTCAAACTGGACCGGTTGCTGCAATTAGAGTTCTTATTATCTCATTTTCTAAGGGTGGGTTGTGCTAGACCTGCCCCCGCATGGGGACGACTTCATACAAAAGGATTTCTTCATTCTATCTCAGCATCTCTCTTCTGGGAGTTTTTCTCTTTGTCTCCCATGAGAATCCTGACGTAGGCATTGAAGGACTTGTAAGATTGTTGTTAACATAGTCATACGTGACATCTGCGTTGAACACGCACCTCCTCTATAGCATATTATGGTGCCTTTGAAGGTACTCAGCCACATCAGGGCATATTTTCAGAACCTTGTGTCATGTGGTGAACAAATATCTCTGTCATATATGCCCTAGTTACAAACCACATATACCGAACCATGGAATTTCTTCGTAAAATTAAGTATGAGATGTCTAAAATATTCCCTCTGCTTAGCTTATGGGAACACCTTCTTCACCGCATTTTCTAGCCCCTTATAAGCATCTTGTGCGCACTGCCAAAACAGGAGGCTCACCTATTGTTTTCTTCAGTTGTGTCATGAACCATATCCAATCGCCCCCGGTTTCAGCATTAATGAATCTAAAAGCTACTGGAAACATCCAGTTATGCCCATCTAGAGCTGTTGCTATAGCTAAATGCTCATTTCACTTGCCATTAAGGGCATTTGAATCTATACTAAGGTATGGTATGCAACCATCTACAAAACCATCAATGTAGGGCCTAAATGCAGTAAAAAATCTGTAAAAAAAAAACAAATTACCTTTTACTCCTTTTGTGTCTATCTTTACAACACTTCTCAGCTAAATCTCAGTCTTGAAGTTGTACAATAGCTGAAAGCTTTCTTCCCACTTGCCATGAATTTCATCCACTGCTCCTTGTCTTATTCCAAACCGTGTCATATCCAATTGTCACATTGTACTGATCCCGTAGCTTTCCTTGGTTGGCTCCCATGATAGGAATTCTCCTTAGGATATTTGTAGCCCTGTTTGCCACCCAAGTATGAGATGCCATAGAACTTTTGGTCCTGCTGCTTGACACACATGTATGAGGACCAATTAGTTTGTTTACCTATATATATATGAGACGCTGAAATGGGGCACCAGGCCTCCTTACATTTGGATTATTTTTAGATACATACAAGTGCAATGATATATAATATATTAGGCAAACATGTTAGCATTCATTAATTTGAAAAAGGTATTGATTTAGCATGCTAAATCAATCATAGGTAGAAAATCTTAATCATAGATAAAAAAACCTCAATCATCCAGTCTAGCCATTATAGTGTCCCTATTTTATATATATATATATATATATATATATATATATATATATATATATATATATATATATATATATATATATATATATATATATATATATATATATATATATATATATATATATATATATATATATATATATATATATATATATATATATATAGGAAAATTACATAAGGCACCAACATCCGATACACGTGTATGATTGATAATTTTTTTGAGTTTGGGTATGAAAATGTTTTATACCCTTGATATATTTATGGTAAGTTAGTTTTGAACTCAGTTCAAACTAGTTTGAACTACTTTTGAGTTCAATGCAACTACAGTGAGTATATACCATAAAAATAGTTCAAACTAATTAAACTGAAGTTGAATTTAAATTTTTTCGGAGTTTGATATCTCAAATATACTTTTTTATGGGTATATGAAGATACCCACATCAAACGTTGCGAATCTCGAAGCAAATCAACGGGTATTGATATTGGTGCCTAGGCACCATGGTGCATGAAACACTCGTCCTATATATATATATATATATATATATATATATATATATATATATATATATATATATATATATAGGAAAATTACGTAAGGCACCATGGTGCCTAGGCACCCACATCCGATACACGTGTATGATTGATAATTTTTTTGAGTTTGGGTATGAAAATTTTTATACCCTTAATATATTTATGGTAAGTAAGTTTTGAACTCAGTTCAAACTAGTTTGAACTACTTTTGAATTCAATGCGACTACAGTGAGTATATACCATAAAAATAGTTCAAACTAATTAAACTGAAGTTGAATTTAATTTTTTTCGGAGTTTGACATCTCAAATATACTTTTTTATGGGTATATGAAGATACCCACATCAAACGTTGCGAATCTCAAAGCAAATCAACGGGTATTGATATATATATATATATATATATGAAAAATACCTTTTTACTCCCGGGTGTAATTACACCCACCTCTAATATACCACCTAAATAAGGAAAAATTGCTCCCATGCCACACAGTTTAATGGCGTTTGTTAAAATGCCCCATGATGTCTCACTGACATGCGGGTCCAGGGCCCACATGTCAGTGAGACATCATGGGGCATTTTAACAAACGCCATTAAACTGTGTGGCATGGGAGCAAATTCCCCCCTAAATAAACTTGAAATACTCCTTTATCACTTTAGGTATACTCATATACTAATTATAAGATATTCTAATGTGAACCACATGAAAAAATTGTAAGGGAGTCCATAGTTTTTAGCGTATTTTGTAAATACCTTTATATACGTATATAAAAAGGAGTATGTTGAAAACAATGTACATACCGCCTCTGAAAAATTGTTCATACTACCTATATAGTCTTAAATACTCATATACTACATGTACATACTCCTCGTTACGCGAGATACTCCCTACGTTGTGGGAGTAGAAAAGAGGCTTCCTATATATATATATATATATATATATATATATATATATATATATATATATATATATATATATATATATATATATATATATATATATATATATATATATCGATGAGATGAGGTACGCCCTTTCCAAAAGGGCACTGAACCCGGCCACCTCAAGAAAGAGAGAACAACTTTTGTGCACACTATCACGTGTCATATCCCAACAGAAAACGACGTCTCCAACCCAAGCAGAGTTGAGCAGGGAAAAGCCTGGGCCCCGCATGAATGCCTGGTGACCGATGCCAATGCCATGCATCGACAGCGCACCCAGCTCTCCCTATCGTACTAGGCCTGGCTCGTACTGAAAAGGCCGTAAGATAAATATAAATGACTAATTTTTGAAGTAATTTTCTTACTTCTCACTCTCCTCACATGCGCTCCATCTCTCGCTTCTATCTCTTGCATTAAGCAACTCCCTTATTTTTCTATAGCTCCTGCCCTCTTAAAAGTCATTTTTTTAGCTAATACCATCTATTTTCAACTAAAAACTATTAGCTACAGTTAGAAGTCAGCATCTGTAGGTAATATGGACAGTCCATATCACTCCTACCCAATATTCCATTCTGCTAGCTACTCTACAGAAACAACATATCATAGAGTAGAATATTAGGGCACTTCCAGTAACAGATTCTACTTGTTACTGTAGCCATGATATATCACCTTTTTCTTAGGCGGAAGAGAGAGAGAATTTGCTTATTATACCGACAAAATAGTGGGCCTATATATCTATCTTTAACACAGTCTGCTCTTCTCTAGATACAATTTTTAGTACCAAGATATAAATTATTGAAGTGCCCTTAAGGCTACTTATCTACTGTACACTTTCCTGCGTCTTTTTATAGTTATACTCAAGTACACCTCCCTATACTATAGCAGTAGCACTATTTCATGTCACTACTGGATACACTATGAGCAGCGTTCAAAAAGTAAAAGGGGAAAAAAAAAGAAAAGCAAAGACAAAGGTTTTGTAGTTCACGCTACGTTGTGATGGAAATCGACGGCGCAGCTCGGAAGACGAGGCCAGCATGCAGCTACGCACCAACGGCATTGCACGAATCTTGAAGCGTCGTCGTCGCGCGCGCCCGTTCGCAGCCGTCGGATCCTCTCTCTTCCCCGGCTGGCCTCGTCGGTCTTCGCCATCATCGACTAATAAAGTAATTGAACAGTATATAATTTGCTCTCTCTTCGCCCCCACGTCCCCGGAACTACTAACTCACTACTAAAGTAGCCGTAGTAGTAGTAGTATTCGTTTATACTCCACTTTATTATAGCTTGGGATTGATTATGATTTGTGACGAAGATGATGGTGGCGTTAACCAGATGCCCCCCTCCAAATGCTGCGTATTGCGTCCCTTGTCCCACTATTACGTAGCTTAAGCAGCTAAGGTGATGTACAATGGTATGATGTTAGTTATTTATAAATCTTACAACGTAAGATATGATATGGTGTGGAGGAGAGATAGAACATAGAGAATTAGACCGTCTCTCATACAGCAGTCGATTGTAACACGATAAACAAGATCTGTCTATAGAGACATGCACAAAAGACCATTTATTATATGAGCTATCTTTAGTACTGTCTATAGATAACATGAAGAATATTGCAGATAACAGTAGTTATCTACATCATTGTATATACCCTAAATCAAGGCCACTGTTGATGGAATTGTTTTGAATGCTCGGTCTTTAATTGGCCGATGAACTTTTGACAGCGAATCAGGCGTACGGATTGCGTGGTGTCATGGGCAGCTGCGTGACGGGTCCTTTTCACTGGCAACCGCACGATGATGAAATGGCATCCATCTTACTGTCTAGTCCTCACATATAACAGAAAGTGCAAGCGCGTGCATCATATCATTTCTCGGCCCGTCGTGCAAAAAATCAAAACTAACCAGAAACTGACGCTACCGTGTCCGTATGGTTTTTTTTTAATTATCTTTGTTAAGTCGGAGGGGTTCCGTGCATGCATGCTCTCTGGTTCTCTTTCTGTTTATGCACGTTGTGGTTTGTTGCAGTCATAGTTGACAAATGTCCCATCTTTTTTTCCCCCTAGTTTCAGGTACGCGGCAAAGAATCATCCAGATTGGTGATAAACACGTGTCATAAATCTAGGGTAAAGCCTTGATAGGTGAGATTTAGGGCCCTCCTCTGGAGAAACCGAAGACGGTTGCATGTACGCCATTTAAGCTAACGCATGCAAACAGAAGCTTTCATGTCATTTCTTACTCATTTTGGTTTGAGCTTCTAATTATTTTTTACTATTTATAAATTTCATTTTTTTCTGAACTTTTGGCTTTTTTTGAGCTCTTTTGCTGGTTCTTTTTTCCGTATTTGTTTGCGTTGTCTGTGATGAGCTAACATATTTTTTCTATTTCTAATTTTTTAAATTTAATTACACTAAATAAGTCATCTTTAACTACAGTATAATTTCAGCTAGCTACACTATAATTTCAGCTATAAGCTAACACATGTACGCCATTTAAGCTAACGCATGCAAACAGAAGCTTTCATGTCATTTCTTAGCTTGAGAAAGGCCCAAAGTGCATCATTCAGCCTGGATCGACGTATTGCACTGCATTCCAACCAAACCTTGCAAGTTTCTACGCTCTATGGTTTTCCATATCCGATGGACCGTAAGTATTTGGTTTTCTCTTTCTATGCTTCACTCATGGTCACCCCGATCCACAGTTGTCTAATACGATAATCTTGTGAAGTAAGAAAGGCAAACGATAGTTGTCAATATTTTCTATTGAAAGCCATTACATGGCACTAAAGATGACATGCAAACACAACTATAGCATTGTTCCGTAGCCACAAGAGTTGCAGCTTCAAAACTACTAAAACACCTTAATTTGGTAGTATTTTCTTGATCAACCACGATGACACTTGCATGCTATCTGGATTTCTTTCCCCTCCGTCGGTGTGATTCTCTAGTGGTTCACAACTACCTATGTTTGCTCTTACCAATGTAGCTAATTAACTCCTGCAACTGTCATCTGAAGTAAAAAAAAGGCAATTGTTTATCAAGACTGCCTGTCGATTATACTATACATAAACCTAGAAACTGACACACACGATAATCGATAGTTGTACAAATTAATATCCTACGCCATTCCATTAGGCTCTGTTTGGAATGCGGGAATTTTTCCCGATTCCTGCGGGAATTGAACTGTTTCTTGCAAAATTCCTGTGAAATTCCTCTGTTCCAAACAGGCCCTTAAAAGGGGGAAAAACCGTCCGATTCACACGTATGGGCAGCTCCACGTGAAGTTTTGGGGGTATAGACGGCACTAGGTCTAATTAGGGGCAGATTTGGGGCTACACATGACACTTGATCTAATTTTATTTTACCGCATCAAAACTTATATACGTAGATATATATACACCTCACAATTTAAATGTAACAACCACTATAGCCTTGTTCTTTTCGACTGTGACCGATGGCTAATGACTATAATTGATAGCTTTTAACTTTAGCGTGAGCATTTATGTGAATGAATCGAATATAGATAAGTCGTTTCGAAATGGTGATGGAGAAATCGTTTGTTTGTTCGAAGAAACTATAAATTGGGTGGGTTCTTTTGGGTTGTGGCTTATGTCTTTTGCTTATAGTTTTTGAATTCTGACTGTTTACGAGAGAGTATGAAGAGAGATGATCGTATATAATTTTAACCGATGTAACTGAAGTCGATATATTATATACTATAATCTATTAGAAGATATAACTGAAGTCGATATATTATATACTATAATCTACTCGAGACCTCGACCGAGAGAGCACCACTTGGAATCAAATTGCTGTAGCTCCGCACAAAACGACGACAAAAAAAAGGCTAAGCCGTTGCGAACCCGCCTATAAGGTATAAGTTTGGTAGAATCGAATCAGCCCTATATATATTATGCACACACACGTGAGATAATGTACTATGACCGCGACGTTTTCCTTGTAGATCCGCTACCGGTAGCTGCGGAAGCGGGCAACCACTTTGACGTAACCGCACCTTCTAATCATTGGGGGTCGAGAGCTGTTAGCGAATACGCGGGAACTGGGGGGCGGCATCGCAAAAGCGGACGGCTTTGATATGCGTGCGGAGGTCTAAGCTTCGCGTGCGCCTAGAGAGAGAGAGAGAGAAGAGGGAGACGAGTCCACGTGAGTGAAGAGGGAGAGAAGAGGAGGAGCGAGAGATCTCTCCCCCTCCTTCCTCCGCCTCTCTCGCCGTCTCCGGTCCCAATTCGCCATGGATCCCCCCCACGGAGGTCAGCGCCGTCCCCGCCCCCCGCTTCCCCCGCGGCTTCCGGTGTTTTTCGGTGCCTTTTGGGCGCCGATGGCGGCGCGGCGGTGCGCCGCCTCGATCTGTTTAATTCGGCGTCTGCTCCGCGATTCAGGCGGCGCGGATTGGGTAATTGCGTGCTCCGCGGTGGGATTCGTGGGTGCTGCCGGGTTGCGAGTTTAGGGGGTTCGCGGGTCTTCGCCTGCCATCGCGCAGTGCTCGTCTCCCCGATCCGAGATTTAGCCTTTTTTGCGGGGAGGGTTTATCCGCGCGATGCGTCTACTTAGGGCTCTGTACTGTTTTTATCATCGCCTAGTGGTTGTTGCTGATGCGTGGCTCTACTGGCGGTGGTGGAGTGGAAGGCACGGAGGAGGAGGAGACGTTGTTGCCGCCTCAAGTGTCAGATTCGGTGCTGCATGCGGTGATGGCTACTCGCATTGCGCTCCTTTCTCCTTCGGGGAGGTGCCAGCGACACGGTTTCCTGGCTTTACGTCGTTTTCCTGGGATGTTCATGTACATGGCTGGTGCCCTCCGACGTTGCTAGTAGTAGTATCTGTATCTCCTTTAAGATGGAGGGAAGAGCTCGGTCGGTGGATCAGTTGTTGGGTCCTCCTGTTGGTGCATTTGGTGTTGGTTGCATCTGTGAGATCGCATTGCCCGAACGGGGGTTCTGTTCACGTGTATGGTGTTGTTTGTTTTGTGGATTTTCTTGCTTTAGGTTGGTAGGGTCAGCTGGCACTTCGAGTAAGCCTGTTAGGAGAGTGGCATCTTGCGTTCCATGTCCTGCTGTCTACTGCTAGGGGCTAGGCAAGTAGAAGGTTCCATTATGCCAATCTTGGTCTATAGTGTTGATGATAGTTTTGCTGTATAATGATCATAATATGTACAATGCATCTATAGCTCCAGTAAATGTGCCTTATGCATGGTGCAGCGGAAGGAATGGCATGCTAGTCTTAGCCCAATTAATTAATTACAGAGGGGCTTGCAAATTGATAAACATGGATGGGTGCATTTCAAGTGAGTCAAGCACGCGTTTATTCGGAAAATTCCCAAGAATCAGTTTTCTAGTTTTTTTCCTATCTCCTCGGGGCAGGTTTTTGGACGATAGATTTCCGCAAACCGTGATAGCTTTTCTCAGATCGGAAGGCCCTAGGTTACTTTGCACCAAATTGTATTGCAAGTGTCCTTTGCATTGGATATCAACCCTTTCAGTGTATGATCTGGTATACATTTGATGTGCCATTTATTCTTGATGTTTCTGATGGAGTATTTTTGCATGCTTTTTTTCGTTTCAAGCTATATTAACCGAAACACCTGTGTTTCTCTTGGGTTAGACTTGTTTCATTGGCATGTTCCCATCATAACATTTCGACATTTATGCCAGTATGCTGATCACACAGTTTCTTAATTCGAATTAACAAGACATCTTAGGAATTGCTGTATGTATGACATTGAAATTCAAGTCCCTTATTAACATATACTAATACCCCTTGTATCAATTGTCACAGTTTTGATTTCTTTTATATTACCTGTTTCGCCCTTTGATTTTGATTGTTGAATAGGACCCTTAAGGCCTTAACTATTTGGTTAATTATTAACATTTTAGATAGAAGAGTTTATAAGGAGAACTTTGATAAACACATCCCTGAGGCTTATCTTTTCTTTAGATTTGTTTTTTGAGTGTATGCAACGTTGCAACAAGTTCTTTTTTTTCCAGAGGATGTAGATGTGCAACAATGTAGTCAAGAATTTTGGTGTCGAGAACACAAACAACGTTTGCTTGGTAGTGTTGTGCACGGCTTCACTTTTGATGCATGATGCAATGCACAAAGTTAACTTCTCAATTCTATCTAGTTAGTTTAATTGTGAAGAAATTGCTTATCATCAGTAAATATTGAGGGTTTTTTTTCTTCTTGCATGCTACCTATTATGCCTTTCCCGTTAGTAGCAATTGGCAACCTAAAATACAATATCTTATTTGTTGTGCCATTTTCTAAAATCATGTTGGGAATGATGCCCCAAAACTATGACTAGTCACTCTTCTTTTATTCCTCTATGAGACCTAATGAAGTTTAAACTTTCCATTCTGGCCTTGAGCATTGTTGGTACATTATTGCAAATATGGATATATACAAAGTTTCTTTGGTATACGCTTCTTGCCTGTCTGGATTTGTAAGCATATCTGATGATGCATGCAAAGTAAATTTGACTTCAGTATTTATTCAATGGATAGTAATACTAATATGTGTTTTTTTGCTCCAGGAATTACTATTGATCCTGCTAAATGCCGATTGATGAGTGTTGATGAAAAGCGAGAACTTGTTCGTGAATTATCGAAGTTGCCAGAAAGTGCTCCTGACAAACTACAGTCATGGAGTCGCCGTGATATTGTTGAGATTCTTTGTGCTGATTTAGGAAGGGAAAGGAAATATACTGGATTATCGAAGCAGAGAATGCTGGATTATCTCTTCAGGGTGGTGACTGGCAAATCATCTGGGCCTGTGGAACATGTGCAAGAAAAGGAGCCAACTCCTGAGCCCAACACAAGTAACCATCAGTCCCCTGCGAAACGACAAAGAAAGAGTGACAATCCATCACGACTACCAATTGTTGCAAGCAATCCAGCAACGGCTGATGTACCTGGGCCAACAAATAATGCATGCTTCTGCCAAAATTTAGCTTGCAGGGCAATTCTTAACCCAGAAGATAAATTTTGCAGGCGTTGTTCATGCTGTATTTGTTTGAAGTATGATGACAATAAGGACCCTAGCCTCTGGTTGTTCTGTAGTTCAGAACAACCGTTGCAAAAAGATTCTTGTGGCTTTTCATGCCATCTTGAATGTGCGCTCAAGGATGGGAGAACCGGCATTCTGCAGAGTGGGCAGAGCAAGAAACTTGATGGTGGTTATTACTGCACTCGCTGTTGGAAGCAGAATGATTTGCTTGGGTATTTTCTGAAGCATCTTTTTTATTTACACATACTTTGTGTTCTCAAGTATAAAATAAGTTACACAGATTTTGTATGTAACTTTACTTCTTGTTCCTGTGCTTCCAGTCTTACTGCTTCACTGCCTTGTTTTGTGCTTCCAGTATTTCTTGCACTGATAACAGCTAGAAATATCTTAGTTTGACTGTTGTGAGACTTGGCTTTGATAATTTGCATGTTGACTTGGTTTCCAGTCACATTTTATTTTCTGGAACTTCCGTACAGAAATAATAAAATTGTTGCAAGACAAGAAGTGCCACTGCCTACCTTAAGAGGTTCCATACTTGCATGTTTAGGTATTCTTCAGTGAAGATCCTTGTGCTGTCATCATCAGTAGTCCAAAAACATATAATGGATATTTCATGTTGGTATGTTTAGAAATGGCCTGCTACAGTTGCTTTTGAACTTTATGCTATGAGCTGGCATACTGATGGGTTTGTGTGCTCATTTCAACCTGGTATAATGTTGGATCCATCCATTTTCCATCTGGAGTAAGATTTGTTCATTGGGATAGACTGAGGCTATGCTGGGACTATATAGGTTACCAGCTGTGCAAACCACCCGTTAACCCTATTTTTCAGGTCTTCTTTGTAGTGCGTCCCTTAGTGTTCTTGTAGTTCTAGATTCAGGGGATGGAGTCAAGGTTCCAATTCGGTGAAATTTGGCAAGGTAATAAGGTTGAGTATACGTGTAAGGATGAATAGAACATGGAGTATACGTGTACTATGCATGGAGGCTTATATTTACTAACTGCAAAAGTGCAAATTTAGAATTCATTTGAATGACTTCAAAAAAGTAGCCATTTGAACCGTGGCGAGATTGCTGGGCAGTTTCTTTTTTTTTGTGTGTGTGCTGAATTCCTATTAATATATTTTTCTCCCTTCACTCAGGAACCTGCTAGACCATTACCTTAATTGTATTTTCTAAAGTAGTTGTATAGTTAAAGAGCTTGAGAAAATGGTTATTTTAGCAATCCAGTACAACACACTTTATTATATTCACCAAGTTTACTGGTTCATTTTTCAAAAGGTAGCTCCTTTCAAGAGTTCTGGTTGATTTTCCACTATTGTTGCTCTATTTCTTCAGTTTGAATATTCAGACCATAAGCCGGGTCCTTTTGGTAAATTATATTGCTGAGCGATAATATGACTATTTAATGCCCTTGCTCAGGTCCTGGAAGAAACAGCTGGTGATAGCTAAAGATGCTCGGCGGTTGGATGTCCTGTGTCATCGGATTCTTTTGAGTCATAAGATCCTCATCTCCACAGAGAAGTACTTGGTCTTGCATGAAATTGTTGATACGGCGATGAAAAAACTGGAGGCTGAGGTTGGTCCTATATCTGGAGTTGCAAATATGGGTCGTGGAATTGTCAGTCGGCTTTCTGTCGGTGCTGAAGTTCAGAAACTTTGTGCTCGAGCAATAGAGGCTATGGAGTCTTTGTTCTCTGGTGGATCTCCTGCTAACTCACAATTTCAGCGTAAGTTTCCATGCCCTTCACAGTAGACCTCGCATACGCAGATGATGTTGACTATTCATGCATGTTTGCATTTTCAGGATCCAGTATGATATCATCAAACTTCATAAAGTTTGAAGCTATAACCCAAACATCTGTCACTGTAGTTTTGGATCTGGGTCAATGCCCTTCACTTGCCCAAGAGGTAACTGGTTTTAATGTATGGCACCGAGTGGCTGGTACAGGATCCTACTCGTCAAATCCGACTGGCATCATACTTGCACCATTGAAAACATTAGTTGTCACTGAACTTGCGTCAGCTACAAGCTATATCTTTAAGGTAGTTGCATTAAGCAACTCCAACTGGTTTGGGTCATGGGAAGTCAGAATAAAGACAAACTGTCGGAAGGAAGATGATCCAAAGGGTTCGATGCCAGGTGGTGGTGGACTAGAACAAAATAACAGAAGCCCAAAGACAAATAGTGGTGGTCAGTCTGATCCTTCGTCGGAGGGCGTGGACTCGAACAATAACACTACAGTGTATGCTGATCTAAATAAGTCACCAGAAAGTGATTTTGAATATTGTGAAAATCCTGAGATCCTTGATTCAGATAAAGCATCTCATCACCCAAATGAACCTACCGATAACTCGCAAGATATACAGATGGCTGCAGCTAGGGTAACAGTAACTGAACCGGAGGAAGCTCCTGTGCTCTCAGCATCAGCTTTGGATGAGGAGCCCAATTCAACTGTTCAAACAGCATTAGTTAGGGAGTCCTCAAACTCAATGGAGCAGAATCAAAGAACTGAAGTTCCTAGATCACAGGACGCATCAAATGCATCTACTGGAAATGCGATGGTGATTGTTCCACCTCGATACTCTGAATCTATGCCACCCACTGCACCAAGAGGTATGGAAAACGGTAAGGAGATTGGTGGAAGGAGCTTCAAAGCAAAACCTGGTGATAACATTCTTCAAAATGGCTCTTCAAAGCCTGAAAGGGAACCAGGGAATTCATCAAATAAAAGAACATCAGGTAAATTTGAGGACATTGGCCACAAGGATGGATGTCCGGAAGCATCTTATGAGTACTGTGTCAAGGTTGTCAGGTGGCTGGAGTGTGAGGGCTATATTGAGACCAACTTCAGAGTGAAGTTTCTGACATGGTATAGCTTGCGTGCTACCCCACATGAGAGGAGGATAGTTAGTGTCTACGTGGATACTCTTATCGATGATCCTGTAAGCCTTTCTGGCCAGCTTGCTGACACTTTCTCGGAGGCAATCTACAGCAAAAGGCCACCTTCAGTTCCCTCTGGTTTCTGCATGGAACTTTGGCATTAAGGGAAGGGAAGCTATTGCCATTCTCTTTGTAGGGAGCATATTTGGTCCCATTCTTTCATAGCATCGCTGCATTGATTCTTCATTGGAAATTTCATTGAAGTAGTTAACTTATACAATCCATTCATTGGAACTTTCTTCGCTATGACAGGAGGTTTAATTTATCGGGCAACTTATTATTTTTTTTATTTTTAGTTCATAGTCTACAGTTATGTCATCCGCATAGTCCATGTTGTTGGAGCGTCAGGAGATGTGCAATTTGGTCAGGTTAGGTCATGGAACCTGAAGTTTCTGTTGCTAGCTGCTCGAGGAGGGGTGATTCCCAGGCTGAATCAGGGAAGAGCATTTGTGTGGGATGAAGCAGGCTTCGTATTGACGTTTGACGAATCCGAGCTAACCATGTCTTGTCAGTAGGATGACGTGCTGTATCTGGGGGACGTGCTGTATCTGGGGGAAATGCAATGTGTATCTAACTCTTGTGGTTAATGGGAGGAAAACATTATGTTTAAGATAAGAGATTCAACAATTCTGGATTAATGTTATGCCTTTTCTATCTACTACCGCATCTGTTGGCTTACTAATGTACTGTTTTGAGTATTTCCATTGATGATCTGCACATATTTAGGATTCTGTTTTGCTGCGTTTACTTGTACATGGCCGCTATATCTCTTCTTGCATTTTGTATGAAGGCCAGATTGGGCATAAAAGATAGGAAAACATCAGCAGATCTAATAATTAATAACCATCAGTTGCTTCTCTCAATAGTAATTGAGATGGGGGTATGGCAAGCAGTTCATCTGGATCATCCTTTAACGAAGGTAGGCGCTGTGGCTAACTCAACAGCATACCTTGACAAGCTCATGATAATCATTCTTAAGATAAATCGCTCACTAGCAATGATCACAACACTGGTCATGCCATTTGATGTGAAAACATTACAGGAATCCATTGAGGGCACAGTTGCCATTATTATTATCATCTAATCCATCCATTCAAGGTTGCAGTGAAAAGCATCGGCGCAGACCAAGCTGGAGAGACTACAGCCAGGTATGGTTGCAAGCATTGCAGGCAGCATGAAGGGTTTGTTGGATCAAGCGGCTGCTGGCCAAGGAGAGGAGGATGTGGCGGAGGGCTTGTGCACGACGAGGGATATGGACTGGCGCCGGCGGCTGCTGTCGAAGGCGATGAGGCGGACGTAGGCGTCCGGCTACTCCTTCCGGCACTCGTCCACCTCCCGAAGCACCTGCGCCGCGTCGGTGCAGCCGAACATGGGCAGCTTCCACAGCGTCCAGTACCGGCTGTCGCAGTACCCCGGTATCTGACTGTTGCTCCGGTGGATCCTCCCCTCCTGCAAAACCCAAATGCAAATGGAATCATGCAAGCAGTCTGTACACTGCACGACAACTCAGCTTCCGTAGGAATCGAAAAAGATTTCTAGGTCCAAACAGAACCTTAATTTCATGCTGTTGATTAGAAAGAGAGCAAATTAAGACATGAAGTATGCATTTGCATCTGCATGCACATAAGATACTACTAACCTTGTCGAACTCGAGACAAGGAGACCCAACCTTTGGACATGATGAAGTCGATCTCCTTGGCGATCGACTCCTCGCTCAGGGAAGGCAGGTACTACAGCGACTCGTACCTCGTGTTGGTGAAAGGGTTCCATGTCTAGCTCACCATCACCATCGAATCAAATTTTACAGCAGAGATTTGTTATCACACACAGATACTACTAATGCACAGTGTAACAAAAGATTACCACAAGAAACCACACAAGGTTCTTGCTCTGCAGCTAATAAATTAAGTTTGGTTACCCTCATGAAGCAAGTCCTGAAGCCATTGGATGCAGTTCTTGCCCTGCAAGAACCGGGCACCATCCTCCGATTCCGGACAATCTTGGCCGGCGGCTCCGGAAGCAAGCCGCCGATGCCGGCGCCGGCGACCAAGCTGGCTGTTGTGTTGATCAACATGTTCTTGAGAGAGAGAGAGAGAGAGAGAGAGAGAGAGAGAGAGAGAGAGAGAGAGAGAGAGAGAGAGAGAGAGAGAGAGAGAGAATCAACACAACACAAACAACAAAAATACTATAGAGTGAATTATGGGAGATGATGGTTTTGAAGGAAGGGAGGCTGAGCAAAGAGACGAGCAGAGTGCGGTGACAGCAGGAGAAGCTGAAGCGGTGATGCCACCAGAGGATGCCGTTTTTGGTTTGTTTTGGTGGCAACCTTACATTTTCTTTTATTGACAAAAAAACATCTTTATTCATATTCATGATGCTGTGATTGTGCAACATTGCAACATGCATACAGGACAATTAATAGAGTATTCCATTTCTCACTTACTAGATAGAGTAGATTTTGTGGAGAGCTCTAATTACGATTGGCCCAACAAAATATCATGCATCTTTGACTCTAATACTAACATAAAAGTTCTCAACTAATACAGTACATTGCAACAAACAATTAGCAATGTAATCACAGAGCTATAGTGATAAGTGTTTCTCTTGTAATAATGTAACACCCCGACCCTCCACAGGGCCCAAGATGCTACCACCACCTATCTACCATTTCAAAGATGTGGTGCTAAACCAACTTTTAGCAGCACATCTTCTTTTGTTGTGATTACCCATAGGGAGAAAACAACAGATAAATATCGGATAATCACAATAAGCCAACTAACTTTATATTACACAAACTATAACATAAACAGACTTTGAGTTCCACAATCATGTGAGATCCACCATCACGGCTCGCTAGCAAACTAATCCAAATGGCGAGCCACCAAAAACCAATACTAGATTAAACATAAAAACTCTGTAAAGCTAATTGTTATTGCATATGTGCAGTGTTAAAAGGACTATTCCCATTCCATGCATGTCGTCATCATTCACTTAAAAACAGCGACAAAGCAAGGGTGACTCCAGAGACTCAGCAAGTACAAAGCAAAACAGTAAATAACAGGTTTACAAATCAATCCATAGTCATCATAGGTTCAATCACCATTTGTTACCATTCAAACACTTTATGCTCTTATCAATCAATCATTATGCATATGCACATGCTTCTCTCTCTTATCTCTTTAGCCTATACCGGTATAGCAGAGCGAGCACCCGTCGATGCTCACCTAGGCCCGCCTTGTTTCCATGCGGGGACCATAAGCTCGTCCTTTTTCATACGAGGACCACAGTAGCCTATCCTTTTTCATACGGGGACCTCAATCTCCACTCCCGTGGAGCGTCCACACCAAGTGGACCAATGATACCACAACACTATCTCTTTTCATGACATGCATGCAATGCAACTTCTCTATTTATTCATATCAACATGTCATGTCTCAACAACCGTCATTCATCATTTCTCATCATGCATCCAGAAATAGTTAACTTACCATCACATGATAAGCAATGCATCATCATACATATATAAAGAAATATTACCCGAATTTACCGCTTTATTATGCACTTGCCTGTTAACCTGGCGGACGGTGTGTGGATGGCACCAGACTCGAACCACCACCTGAATAAGCATTAATCATCTCAATTCATCACTCATGCAATACATTCATGTACGAGCAAATGACATCGCTCTAACGTCCAATCCGACATAATCAAATCATGTCCTACCGGGCAACCTCTCATTGTCCCGATGTTTACCCAGTCTGTAAAATTAGCGATCTCATTATTTATACTCGCCGATTGATTTCTATACGCTTAATCTCATTTTAATCGATTACCCTATTTAACCTCAATTTATTCTCCCCTCCCTCTTCTGCCACGGATCAACCAGATTAACAGTGGCAGTACCGATCGCACCGATCAGGCATTTATATTAATAAAAGACACCTAAATGGCCACATGTATCGATTCTAATTATCGACATATTAACTTATGCCCAACTCGGCAAATAAACAGGGAGAAGGTTTTCGAGGTGTTACCCTAGCCCCAAATGACGGGATTGGGGCACCACCCTTCTTTTCTCAACTGGTTCTGACAGATCTGGCAGCGGGTCAGATTTCTCTCTTTTTTTCCTCCTCTTCTCTTTTCTTCTCTCTCTTTCTTCTCTTTTTTTCCCTAGTTGGCGCCCCTGGCTTTCTTCTTTTTCTTCTCTTTTTCCCCACGGCCGGCTCTCTCTCCTCTCCTCTTTTCTTTTTTTTCTTCCTCTTCTTTCTCCAGTCGGCCGGCCGGTGCTCTTCCTTCTTTCTTCTTTTTCTTCACCGACAACTCCCTCCTCCTCTTTCTTCTCTCACTCAGGCGGTGCCTGGCTCTCACTTTTCCCCGCTCAGCCGGCGTCTCCCCCCTCCCTCCTTTCCTCTACTACTCCCTCCCCGCTCTCGGCTGGCTAGCTCCCCACCCTCGGCCGGCTCCCCGCTCTCCCCTTGACTCCCTCCTGCGCGGCATGTGGCCAGCGGAGCAAGGGGAAGGCGACGGTGAGCCGCAGGGAGGAGCGGCGGTAGCAGCAGGGGCGGGAAAGCAAGGCAAGGACGATGATGGCACAAGGCGCAACGGCGACGACGACAAGCGGCTGCGCCGGGGGTTAGCGGGCGGCGGCAGCAGGCGCAAGGGGCAACGGTGACGGCGACAAGCGGCGGCGCCGGGGGTTAGCGGGCGGCGGCAGCAGGCGCAAGGGGGAGGCGCGTAGAGCGGCGACAGCAAGAAGAGCACGTGAGGAGGTGGCAGTAGTCGAGAATGCATGGGAAGAAGAAGAGCAAAATGGGTTTTGATCTCTCCCTCTGGTTCTCTCTCTCTTATACGGCTGTGGGATGGGCCGGGCTGGGCTGGCTAAACCTGGCCAGGTATTACAAATAATTCAGCAAAACTAATTAGGACACTGCCGAAAACAAAACATCTTGCTGACCATTTGACCCATTGGTCGAGAGAAACAGTTGCTTCAAGATGGGAGTTTTATATACGTCTCTAGTGGACGATGGGACCAGAGCAGAGCAATGGTGATTTCTTTCTTTGGTGTCATCGCCAACTCTTTTCTTTTCCCCTTTCCACTAGCCTGTCCTGCAGGCCGCCAACAGAAAATTTTTAATCGCCCAGGGTTTGATTTGCTGGTGCCATGCATCATCATCATAATTGAAAATAGTAGGCTAACTGGCTTGTTATTGTCAACAAAAATTAGGCTTTGTCACTTGTTTTTGCTTTGTAATTGTTTAGACAACATGGTATTGCGAGCAAACTCCTAAAATCTCCGTCTTTGTAGCAAATATAACATTTCAGGATAAAGATTTTTGACATAATTCCCTGTCCTGAAGACATGATTCCAAGCTCTTGATCAAAACAGTTCAGTCATGGAGAACGAGAGAACTACATGGAATTGAACCCTGTTTGCAGTGAGTACAAGTGTTCAGCATTGCTAGATGGGAGCTATAGATTGTGTTTAATTTACAGGTTGATTAATATTAGTATCAGACATTTCCAAAAATGAACTACAGCAGTCTGAAAATTACTGGGCTAGGGCAGTATTTACAACAGAATTGGAACAACTGCAGTTCCAGTATGATAGACAGTCCTACTTCTGGTCCTTGTATTGCTATTCTGCCAATGACGCTCCCTTCACACTTCCATCGTTCAGAATCTCGGCCAAGTCATTATGCAAAGGCAAATCCTGCATTCATAGTGGAAAATTATAAGCCTAGATGAAGCACCAACTCCTGCACTACAAACTCTAACCAATTCAGATGATAAAAAATTCAGTAAGCTATTGAAGACACCTAGATGCATTCAGTTTAGAATTTTTCTTTTTCTTTTCGAGAAAACACAAAAGTTTTGCGCTCATTTCATTGGCAGAAAAAGAGTCCAAACCTTGTCACTGGCTGAACGTTGATGGCCTTGATCTATGGAAGTTGATGGCCTTGACTGCATTTCATTGTATTCAGTATAGAATTAGCAAGTTCCAATGGAGGCAAGAAAGGATAGCTGGTTAGTTTTAACTTGTCACTTGCCGAACACAGATGGCGTTAATCTATGGAAGAGAATCTTCAGATGACACAACAAGCGCGTGCAGACGGATTAGCTCAGGCAGCACGACGGATTCCAAATCGGGACGGTCCCTGCGTCGCATCTCGCAGCATTTCAGTGCAAGCTCAGCAAGCTTCTGAGCCTCCTCCACCGGCCAGCCGGTCACATTAGGATCCAAGAGCTCCTCAAACGTCCCTTCTTCCAGTGCATCAGATACATTGTAAGCAAGCCCCATGGCGTCCTTTGCAGTGATCATCTGAAGATAGATGACACCAAGAGCATACACATCGGATTTTGTGCTGACCAATCCGGTCTTCTGGTACTCAGGATCAATGTAGCAGAAGGTCCCTGCAGCGGCAGTCATCCGGTACTGCGTGATGGTGTCGTCCATCGACCGGGGAATGATGCGGGCGAGACCGACATCGCCGATCTTGCTGACAAAATCTTTGCCAAGGAGGATGTTTCCAGGCTTGAGGTCTCGATGGACAAAGGCTTCAGGTTTCATCTTGTGTAGGTAGAGCAGGCCGGTGGCTATCTCCACTGCAATCTTGAAACGGAGCTGCCATGGCAGTGGCGGCGTGCCTGACCGGCAGAAGAGACGGTCCTCAAGGCTGCCGTTCAGCATGTACTCGTACACCAGGCATCCATATTCAGGGCAAGCACCCACCAGGTGGACCATGTTTGGATGGCGAATGTTGTTCAACAGCTCAACCTGATGATAACACAAGTTCTTTCATCACGATTCAAAAAATACAGCATTTACATCACTAATGCATGGTGTATTGCGGGCAAAGGACTAGGCAGAAATCATCAAATTCCTTTCCTTTCTCCTTTTCTAATGCACAAACATTGCATTACAATGTCATACTACTAAATCTACACAGAACAGCAGGTTGAAATTTCACATTCCCACCACATTGCTAGAATGATTTTGTCTTCAACAATACTGTAGTAACCATATCGACAAAGTAAAATGTGGATGTGGCCGTGCTGTTTTTTGAAACATTGTAAAAAATCGCTATGTGAAAAACTATCCCAACAATAATTTTGTTAAGTTTGGAAATGAGAAATGGTACTGGCAAAGAATACTTTGTCAAACAAAATTAGCTATGGACATACCTCCTGTTGAAACTGTTTCAGTCCTTGAGTTATATTAGAGTGGAGAATCTTGACTGCAACAAGCGTATTGTCAAGTGTAGCTTTGTATACCGGTCCATAACCTCCTTCCCCAACCTTCAGGTCCATCGAGAAATGATTGGTCGCATTCGCAATCTCTTCTGGCGTGTATATTCTGCACTGCAATCTAGTAGGGAGACCCTCTAGCATTCTTTTTGTCTCAATTGGCCTCGGCAAGGATTTACACTTCAGTTGAAGTCTGTGAGTCTCTTCTGAAGCAGATCCATGCCGACCATCATTTTTAGGTGAGTAAAATTTTGGTGGCAAGCGTCTCAAGATTGGGTGAACTGCTTCCTGGGAATTATGATCTGTCGATTCCTCTATGTTTCTTTCTCTACGTTGAGTGTCAGACAATAAAGTCTCAAGTGTCAAGAGCTTATGCTTTGGGCCAAGAACTGCTGAACTCAGTTCTTCATCTGTTCTGTCTTTGTAGGGAAGGTTCGTTTCAACTGTTCTTTTCTTCTCCTGGAGTTCTTGTGTAGGTTTGGTCTCTTGTTCAAAAATTGCGTACGAGTTTTCTATCTCGCCTTCACTCCCCAGAGGTAACTGCAGTCCCAAAAGAATGCTTCTCTTCAGATTGAGACCAAGTTTGGAATTGGAGACAAAAATAATTTTATGAGGTAAACCATAATCAAGACTGCACAAGGTATCACCAATACCTCATTGTAATTCCACGGAAGCATATTGCCATTCTTTTGCTTCGTTTCAAGCTTAAAGTGCCTTAGTTCAGCATCCACATCTTCCTGCAAAATGAGATGATGTCGATAAGACTTCTATATATCTGAGAATAATAATGGTAATAATAGCTTTGTATGTCAATAAGAACTAAGAAACAAAGGGCGGGAACGATCGAGGCATACTGTTTGATAATTAGAAGTTGATGCAGTACATTCTCCTCTTGGGATTGGAGATAAAGGTTCACAGGCATCGTATCCAGGACTAAGTGCACTATCATTAAAATTTGGTTCATCAAAGCCCGTGTATTTTCTATGTGGAGCATGGCATTCACGCTCATTGTCCTTGTTTGGCAAAAGCAATATATCTCTATGGTACCCAGGATATTCTGAAGACACGTAATTGCCTTGTTGATTAATGTTTCTTAAGAATTCACTTGGACATGAAGATGTTTTTAGATGTGAATAATCGGCATGTCTCTGTTGATCTGATGAAATGAGGCTGCCCTCTTCTGTTGATTCATCAGAACTGGCATCAATGTGCATAGCAGCGCGTATTGACACAGGCCTGATCAGAGTTCAAAATTAAAATAGAATGAAAACAATAGAAAGAGCAAGCACATATAAAAATAAATTAATGAACAAGTATTGCGACATTGAAGAAAATATCAAAATTATAAATAGTAAGAGTAACCAATATGAGAAATAAATGAAGCTATCTGATGTGGACTTCAACATAGAAAAATAGCTCCATGTGATAGTCGTGCGGACAAGCATCACATTATATACATATCCGTATACGTATATGTACATATATGTGTGTGTGCATGGATTGCGTTTAGATGCGTACAAGTGTAATGATATATAATATGTCAGGCAAACCCGTTAACATTCATTAATTCAAAAAGGCATCAATTTGGAAAGGAAGTTATTGATTTAGTATGCTGAATCAATCATGGATGAAAAGTCTCAATCATGAAGCCTGGGCATCATGGTGCGCCTGTTTTATATATATATATATATATATATATATATATATATATATATATATATATATATATATATATATATATATATATATATATATATATATATATATATATATATATATATATATATATACTTGCATGAAGTTTACAAAGGCAATTATTTCAGCAGTAGGGAAATGTGTGAATTCACCTGGAAGAATAAGATCCTTCATCAGGTAGCTTGCGTGCTGGTTCACCTGCAAATTACACATGCACATCATGAGCATTCAAATAATAATCTACTACAGATAAATATTGTACATCTAAATGAATAAGAGTGTCAGAGAAACACAAACTTTTTACAGCTAGAAGTCGATTCCCAGGTGCATCAGATTTCAAATCGTCTTTGCCTGTATCATTTACATTTGCATGAGTGGCAGGCCTAAAAGACGATAACTTCCCTTTCGCTATAACATACACTGAACAGAAGTTTGGGGCAGATTTTGTAACAGATGTAGGCACATCCATTTTCCATATCGTCCTGCGGTAGTAAAGAAAAAACATCAAATTCATCCAAGTATGGCAATTTCGTGCTAAGAAAGGGGGCCATCGAGTAATTTCAGAAAAGAAGTGGCAACCGAGGTTGCTATAAATTAGACAGAGCACCTTGTAAATGCATTCCTAGATGATGCTCCCAGCACTACCTTGTCAACATTCTGGTGCGCAACAAAATCCACAATAGCTTTGGACACATCAGTTCCATCAAGAATAATTTCCCTGCATTGCAACTGCAGATATTAAAGTAAGTCAGCCAAGAAGGGGTTAGTATGGCACCGAATCGCTAGATTTATCAGGAGATCAAACAAGGATGACACTAGCCTTTTCATACCTTACATTCAGCCAAAACAATGGAGATTCTGTATGTAACCAAGAGGAAAGGTGGATTTAGATGATGCATACCCCTCTTCTGCTGCAGAAGCACTGGAACGGAAGCATCAGGTCCTTGGTCCGAAGATCCATTTGAGCAAGAAAAGAAGCCGCGACATCATCCTGCACGTGCGATATGGCGAACTGCTTCCCACCTGCACCACGCATACACATGTTACGATTGGAAATCCGTCACCTGTGTCAAGATCATCGCATCACGCGGGCAATCGAGATTGACTCAAGAATCGCGTCCATGATATGCGCTACCGGTGGTGTGGAGGGAGGTGTGCTTGCGGCGGACGTGGAGGAGGAAGAAGGGGTGGGCGCGGGAGAGGACGTGGTCGGCGGCCCATTTGAGCGCGTGCTGGCTGCTCCTGTCACCGTCGACGGCCACCGCCACCACCCCCGCCTTGCCCCCGTCGCGGCCGCGCTCCCTCGACGCCGAGCGCCTCATCGCGGACGCTGTCTCCTCCTTGCCCGGGACCTCCCCTCTCTTCCTCGCCGCCACCACGAACGGAGGGCGCGCAGGGAACGTACGTGGGTTACGAGACGACCCCAGGACCAGGAGAATGAGGAGGAGGGCATCAATGGCCGAAGGCGCGAAAAGGGAGGAAGGCCGCGAGTTTGGCGCGGAACGAGAGGCCAGGGTTGGGTCCGGGCCCGTCTCTGGTCGCTGGCTCGGTCGGTCGGTTTGGTTCAGTGACTTCGGTGCTCAACTTCTAAAATCATACACAATGAGAACAACAATATTATAAAAATACAAAATATAATAAAAATTATATCTCGGTAAAGAGTAATATGCCCCCAAAACCCGTAAATATATGTAATCAGTTATCCGTATACCAAAATTAGCAAACTTAGTGATGAAATCAGAAGTTGCGATTGTGAATAGTTATAGAGATTCAAAAAAGGATGAAACATACTACTAACTAGGATTAAGTAGTAGTACAAGTACGAGGCAATAATATTCTACGAGATTTCATACTTTGAAAGCGTTTTCTGATTCTATCATCATCAAGGCTTTTAAAAATGCCTCACTCAGTGTAGTATATCATCAAGTCACTGAACCACTCAGCCGCTACTCTATTGCATAAATCTGTCTTGTTAATATTCATTGCCAAAAAAGTCTTTTAACTGATACTGTTGCCACTAGAAGGATTAATATTAGCTCAATGAGGTGATAGACCAATGGGAATATTCTATTTTTATTGTTTCAACCACCTTTTGAGCTAGCTTTGCAATATTACCACATCCATATAATTTTACACTTCTCCTGGCATTGAGAACAAAGGTTTGAAGCTAATTTCTTAACAATAAACGGTTAGCTATGTCGAAATCATTAGTATAAATCTCAGCAAGTCGAATAAGCTTACCTACATTAAACTTGAAAAAAGAGTCTCTTGGATGAAGACAAGGCATGCATACCTGTAACTCTGAAAAAACTTCATTGAACCGATGGTTCATCTCTAATGTAATGGCATCAGTAGCAGTAATGAAAATCTCAACATGATAATAGTGAAGATAAGTCACCGTATGCTTCCTACGTGCAGACATACCTTTAACCGTATTGGCACATGAATCTCATTTGCTTCACAAAAACTTTTCACTTGCTGGAATAATGGCTCCCACCTATTATTTCTCATGTCTTGCAAACACACTTCACATCTACAAGCAAACCCATGGCCTCAACATCTTGATCATTCTTTTACAAGGCAAGTGATAACTCACTTGTAATGTTTAGCAAGTCTTAGCAATAAATGCAAGATGAAAACAAATTCAAAACTTTTCATTTTCTGCATCAAACCTGATGCTCCACCATGACTTGATGGTTGACATGCATCTTTACTTACAATTTCTAGTACCTCTAACACTGCCTCTCATATTTGATAAATAATTAGTAAGGTTTTTAGATGAGAGCCCCATCTAGTATCTGAAGGTTTAGCTAGACTCATTTCTTGTTGCAACCATGCACTAGTGATAGCTTTACCATTCTCTAGTTTCTCCAACAAGACATCTCGATACTTTACAAGCAATGCATTCATTTTCTTGCAAGGTGCACTCACAGTGGTCACTATTAGGGAACATAGTTGAAGAAATCAGCAATAACTCTACTAGAACTTGCAATAATCACAACCACTAATTGCAACTTATGGATAAAACAATGAACATAGAAAGCATATGTATTATCATATCGAATCTGCCTTTACAAGCTATTAAATTCTTCTCTCATATTTGAAGTTCCATTATAACTTTGCCCTCGTAGCCTAGAAATTAGTAATTGATGCTCTCCAACAAAGCAAACAAAGCTTTCTTCAATATAGTAGATGTACAATTTGTTGTATGTTTAATACCAAGAAATCTTTTAAGAACCTTCCCTTGATCATTCACAAACTAGCATACAACAAATTATGCTAAGTTAAAATAAGACCACATGATGAGATGAATAAATAGTACAATGCAAAAGCGTAAAGTAACTACCTCAAAATCACAGCTATTTGCTCTTTTATTGATATATATCATGACTCATCAATAAACGCTTAGAAATTCCTACCTCCAATCTCCTCTATAATCTCCTTCACCATCTCTTTTGCACAAGCTTTCATAAGATCCTTTTGAATTTTTGGAGAAATTATCATACAATGTAAGGGAGCTTGATCGAACACTTTTTTCACTTCCTCATTCTTATCTTTGTACCACTCAGCCAATTCTTTAAAATTTCCCTTGTTGATGGAAGTTGAAGATTCATCGTGTCCTTAGAAAGCTTCACCTTCAATTAGGAGAAATCTTGCACAATCTAAAAAATAGACAAACGAATTTTGTATGCAATTTTTGACTCTTGGCCATAATCAAAAAGTCTTTGAGTCACACTTGCTCTTTGATTTCTAAAATCCTCACAACCCCCTTACAATATTGTGATAACTACTAGGTTCACCGATATGTTTATCAAATGTTCCTGAAGATTTCTTCCAGTTGGAACACCTGTTGTTGTAAATACATCACTACCAAATTTTTTGGGCCTTCCAGGTTTCTTGAAAAGAAAACAATAAAAACAAAAGGCCGCATACTTTTCACACTATATTCCAACTAATCATATTTATTGTACCAAGATTGTTCAAATACATTTGAATAATCATTTTACATTCTGTGAGGAAAATTATGGCCTTTTGGTTGGGTTGGACCTGTCAACAACTACACCCGCCTCACTTGATCTCTAATTTTACTGTGATACTTATTAATAGGTATGCAATGCACCAGATTAGTGATGATTTCATCGGGACTAAAATCCATGTGAGCCTTTTTTACTTGACTATTATTAGTATGATGAGTACTACTTGTATTGGTTAAAAAAATATTTATGTACTGCTCGTTTCTCCATTTCTTTTGACTCTATAAATCGATAAATGATAATAGATGAAACTAAAATACCAAATCAATCACAATTGCACGAATTGCAAAGTAGATTTGTGTTTATACCTTACGGCCGTTGCCTCTGATCCACTATTATCTCATAATGTAAGGTTGCAGCCCCCAACCCCCTCAGCAGTTAGGCCCTCACAGCCGTGTCCACACCATACCTGGTAGCTAAAATGTAGTTAAAAAGGACTTCATTTATTGATACTTCCGAGAGACAATAGGCAAGTACAGTCGTAGAGCCTCCGTGTTCGGGGCAGGTGGCGGCTGTCCCTACGCGACGGGCGGCGTGGCCAGAGGGGCGGAAGGCGCATATGCCGCAGGATCTCCGACATTTGCGCTGGAGTCCCACAAGCTTCTGACGCCCGTGGCCACGACGAATCCCCGCGGTGTCCGGTGGAGCTCCGGCCGCACACACGGCCGTTTAGCCGGGGCTGCCGGCAGCGATACTGCCCCCGCAGTCGCGGCTGGGGAAGCCCCCGCGGTTGCAGCGCCCGGGGGCGAAGGTTCCGCGGCGGCAATGGTCGCAGGGGGCACCTCGGTTTCTGCCGCTGTCGATAGAGGCAGCAGGGCTCCGCGCGCCCCCGTGGAGGGCGCCTTCGGCACCACAGCGGCCACGGCCAGAGGCTCCACCTCAGCATCGCCGGTCTGCACGGGTTCCGCCCCGGCGACTTCGGTGGACGGCAAGACGTCCCCCCTCCGGCTGCATGCAGCAAGCCTGCCATCCGGGGCGCTCGCCGAAGATACCTCGCCTTCGGCGTCCGCGCCACCCAAGCCTGAACCGGCATACCTGGCCGAGTCCGACTCCGCGTCCGCCGCGCCCTCGGGAGCACTAGCAGCTGCCGCGGCAAGCGCGGCAGGCGCCCCGCTGCGGCCCCTCTTCCGAGACGGCGCCTTCTTCTTCTTCGCCGCACCGTCGTCTGGAGCGACACGGTCCGGCACGGCAAGGCCCAGGGCCTCGCACACGCGGTTTATTCGCCCCAGCCCCGCCTCGGTGATAGCAGACGCGCGCTGCTCGTGCTCCTTGTCGGTGTACGGCCCTAGGAACATGCGCGCTGCTTGCTCCGCCTCCTCCAAGCAAACCCATGAAGCAACGGAGATGGCATCAGCATATAGCGCATTTCGCGTGAACGAAGGGGAGACGCGGTCCAGGCTTACGAAGACTGGAGGGTGCCGGCAGCGAGCAGACCGATGGCGCAACATTGTCGTCTCAACGCCTCTCGGCGGCAAGACGCCAGTCGCGGGCAAGCGGGGCCACGCCGTACATTACGTACTCTTCGGCGAGGTCGCGCATGTTGAGGCGGGCGGCCACGCCTACGAGCCGCCGAGCCCTCCGCCTGTCCTCGTCATCGAGCGTCCGGCCGGGCGAGGGCTTGAACGCGATTGGTCGGCCTGTGCACTCAAGGCCGCTCCCGCTCTCCACACGGTGGTAGAACCACCGCTTCATCCAGTAAGACTCCCACTTCCCGCGAGTTGAGTTCGCAGGGAAGAGCTTCTTGCACGACGGACGAAGAATAAAGGTGACGCTACCGAAGCTCGACAGCGTCCCATCCTTCCGGTCCTTGGGCTGGCACCGTGCATCGTGAAGGTAGGCGAACAACGAGGCGCTGGGCCAACACGCCCCCGAGCGCAAGGCCCAGCTGTACACCGCGAGCCGCGCCACGGCGTTCGGAGTCAGTTGCGCCAGCTCAAGCTCGAAGGTCCGCAGCACGTCGCCCACGATATCCGCCGCTGGGATGCGGAGTCCCGCGTCGAAAAAGGCAACGAACACGACCGCCTCCGACCTCTCGGGATGCGGTTCCGTCTCGTCGGCGGCGGGCAATCGCACCTCCTGGCGCTCGGACAACTTCCCCGTGCGAAGAAGCCCTTGGATCGTCTTCTCGGTCACGAGCAAGGGGCCTAGCTCGCCGGAGAACGTGCCTTCCTCCTTCGCCACCAGCCACTCCTTGTCCGCCGCCACCGGGTCGCGCTCTTGGAGCGCGTATTTCACCTCCAACAGCGAAGACCGCCGGCGAATGCCGCAGACACCACCCGCCTGACCACGCTTGCCATCAGATGCCATTGCTTCTCCGGGAAGGAGGCCAGCGGCACAAAAATACTACGCGAGTATGGAAGGCGGCGCAAGCAGGAAGGGGGCGTACAACAGCGGGGGCGCGATCGCGGGGGCTACTTTAAGCCACCTCGCCCCAGTACCGAAGCGTCGCGACGGTCCGCGTGCGGGACGCGACCGCAGTCGTACAAACGCCCGTCCAGCGCTGTTCCCCATACCCAAAGCTGAAAAGCCACGACCACAAGCGCCAAGGGCCGGCATAGCACGACCCTCCCTAGCCGCTATTAAAGGCGCACTAATGGGCCAGGGGATCACAACAGCATCCGCCCGCCATTCGTCGCCCGCCCCGTGTCCCCCTTGCCTAGGGAAGGGGCGAGCGGCCGCGAACACGCAACCGTCCACATCCCGACGCCCACCAGTCGTAAGCCGCCGCGTGCCCCGTGCGCGCCAAGGCGGGTCGCACGGCACAGGAACCTTTACAGCGCAAGACCGCATCGCGAGATCTCAAGTCACCGCACGCGTGGCGATGTCCGCGACGCAAAGGCGCCAGCTCCGCTGCCACCCGTTCGAAGGGTAGGGGACGGAGCGCGCGCGTCTACTCCGGCTGGGCGCCAGCTCCGCTGCCACCCGTTCGAAGGGTAGGGGACGGAGCACGCGCGTCTACTCCGGCTGGGCGCCAGCTCCGCTGCCACCCGTTCGAAGGGTAGGGGACGGAGCGCGCGCGTCTACTCCGGCTGGGCGCCAGCTCCGCTGCCACCCGTTCGGAGGGTAGGGGACGGGGCGCGCGCGTCTACTCCGGCTGGGCGCCAGCTCCGCTGCCACCCGTTCGGAGGGTAGGGGACGGGGCGCGCGCGTCTACTCCGGCTGGGCGCCAGCTCCGCTGCCACCCGTTCGGAGGGTAGGGGACGGGGCGCGCGCGTCTACTCCGGCTGGGCGCCAGCTCCGCTGCCACCCGTTCGGAGGGTAGGGGACGGCGCGTGCGCGTCTACTCCGGCTGGGCGCCAGCTCCGCTGCCACCCGTTCGAAGGGTAGGGGACGGCGCGCGCGCGTCTACTCCGGTTGGGCGCCAGCTCCGCTGCCACCCGTTCGAAGGGTAGGGAACGGAGCGCGCGCGTCTACTCCGGCTGGGCGCCAGCTCCGCTGTCACCCGTTCGAAGGGTAGGGGACGGAGCGCGCGCGTCTACTCCGGCTGGGCGCCAGCTCCGCTGCCACCCGTTCGAAGGATAGGGGACGGAGCGCACGCGTCTACTTTGGCTGGGCGCCAGCTCCGCTGCCACCCGTTCGAAGGGTAGGGGATGGAGCGCGCGCGTCTACTCCGGCTGGGCGCCAGCTCCGCTGCCACCCGTTCGAAGGGTAGGGGACGGAGCGCGCGCGTCTACTCCGGCTGGGCGCCGCAAAGGTGGAGGTCTTATCCCGCAAAGTCTGCCTCGTTTTCCTTAACAGACCACCTACAGTGCATCAACGTAAAAGGTGATGCCGGCGGGCTCCATCAGGAACGCCGACTGTAGGTAGGCCTGTTAAGAAAAACAGGGCAGACCTTGCTGTCGCCTGCGGAAGCGCGGTGCGGTGGCAGGAAGCGCGGCTGACTGTCGACAACCGGCGCTGATCGAGCTCCCAAGAAAAATGGACCTCCTTCTGTGCATCAACATTCCCCAAGCCGTTCAGCGTCACCTAGGAATGTTGATGCACGGCAGGGGCCCATTTTAGGGGAGCAGCTTCTATCACAATATACGCAGGAGCAGTGCCGCACCAGCGCCATATATATACCCCATCAGCAGGGGAGCCAACCGGCGGAAGGCCAATCGGCAGAAGTCCAACTGCCGGGAGTCCGCCGCCATATTAATGGTCACGACGCCTCAAACGCCCGCACCGCGCCAAGCACGCTTCGCCGCGTGGACGACCAGCAGACCGAGCGTCATGGCACGTCCCTTATCACTTAAGGCTCATACGACGGATCAGGGGCCCGCTACGCTGTCCTGTGCTGGGGCAACGCCCCCGGCGCGCGTCTACTTCGGCTGCAGCCCAGCCCTGGGTCAAGTTTGGAAAAGTTTACAGGCCGCGGGGACGGAGGGGGCCAAAGGACTCGGCGACATGGCTTCGGCCCCGTGAAGCCCTTTACCATGAGAGGCTCCTGTTGTTGGGGTGGCCCCCACCTAAACCCAGCAGGCCCGGTAGGAGATTATAAGGCCCAGAATAGGCCATGTGTAATGACATAAGTGCCCCTAGAGGGGATAACCAGACGTAAGGGTATAACTGTAAAAGCACTCCTCATGGGTACATATATATGATTACAGTCCATGGGGAGGAGGCAGAACACTCCCACCTCTCCACTACCATCTCTCTCTCTGTTTGGTCTGTAACCACAACAGTGTTCATTTCTTTTTGCTCTCCAACACTACAAGGATTGAGTAGAATTGCATACACAATCTATAAAGGACTAAAGTCACTAAACGAGAGTAGGACACTACGACAATAGGAGACCAAACAATGCATTACCATTGCCATTGATTTGTCGGCAATGCCAATTTACCATGCCCAAGTGCCCAAGCGGCCAAGCCCAACTCGGCAAGACAACAACTCCAGTCTACTCCCAATATTTTAATTACAGAAGCTCTCCTCTGTCAGCATTTGAGCCACAAATATAGATCCCCTTTTGGCCTTCCCCTAATCCCCTCCCTGCCTACCTGCTTCCCAGTCTCCCTTGGCCTCACAGGCTCACAAGCGGGCTTCGGCCTCCTACCTGCTCCACTGATTCAACGCTCCTTCCCGGCTGGCCGACTCGGTGGCTCCCTCACAGACCTAGGCACTAGCAGTAGTCACTAGATTGGTAGATATGGCGGTAGATGCCTAGGCCACCAGGCACCTGGTCGGCTGTCGGTGCCCTCGCCCTCTCATCGTGTAGGACACTCTCGAAGGTGTCCACGTCAATGTGCATGCCAAGGCTACCATATCCTGTAGCTCAGGTAGGAAGCTCTGGAGGGCCACGTGCATGGGCCTCGCCAATGCCTGACCATGCTAGAGGGTCAGCATGGCCATGTCCGTACTCCCGTGCACCGCCACCGCCACCACCAGGCCAGGTCGGAGGGTCAGTGTGGGCACGTACCTACACACCGGTGTCATCGTCGTCCATGGACCCCTACTTGGCATCGACAGGTTAGTACATGTTGTTCGGCTAGGGCGGGTACGGTGGGTACAATAGTTGGCTATAAGCCATGGCCCACATGGAAGGTACATTTTGTTTCTTAAGGTTTTTCATGTGGATATATTGCAAGAATAAACAATACTTGTCCTGCAGATTGAACGGCCAAGTAATTTCTGAAACTTGGGAACATCTAATTAAGAAGACCCACAAGCACCTCATGCACTTCATTCATTCCTATAGCTAGACACAATAGCAATGGCAACTGCTGATGTGTAACTTGCTGGTAGTGGTGGATCCAGAACCAAATTTTAAGGGGGCTAATGGGACATGACTTACAAAAGATAAACTAACTAAACACAATTCAAACTATCTTTTGCAATCTAAAATTATATATAATTAGAATAAGAATATAGTAAAAATGCAAAATACATCAAAGATTGTACCTTAATAATGGGTAATGTGCTTCCCAAAGCCCATAAATATATGTAAGAACCTATTTGTACACCAAAATTAGCAAACTTAGTACTTAAATCAGAAATTGCGATTGTGAATAGTTATGAATATTGAAAAAAAGGATGAAACATACCACTGGCTAGGATTGAGTAGCAGTAGAACAAGTATGAGGCAATAGCATTCTGCGAGTATCAAAGAGACCATTAAAACGAGTGCCATCTCTGATAAAATAGCGAATGCCTTGCTTAAAAGCACCAAGATGAGAACTAACAGGAGCATCAAAAGAACTAACAACTCCTCCTCACCGTGGGTATGCACCTCGATGGGGAAAATGAGGTCCATTGCATGAGAAACGATAAAAATCCTTCCTTGGGATAGCACGTGGACTAAGACCAACATCATGATAATCAAGTTCGCGACTCCGTCCAATACCACTAGAAAAGGTGTCAAAGAAGCCATCAACAAAGCGAGCCTTCATGCTAGGCTCATGAGTGTGCATGCCATCAGAAAGGCTATACATACTTGGAGACTTAGAAGTATAGGCTCATCGCATATTTGGCATGCCAAAAGCAAAAGTCTACATGATGTCCATCCTTCCCACAAAATGAGCAATGGTGCAAAGGTCTACTAGAAGGCACGGTCTGAGAGGATAATGCACCATTCTTGCTCAAAAGAGAAGTCACTTGAGACAAATATGAAGATCTCGTGTTGGCGCTTGATTCACACATGCTATGAGATGGGCGATGTGTGTTCCTAAAAGCTCGACAACGAACTTGACGCTTGTGCTTGACTTAGCGAAAGAAAAATTTAACAATGTGTCTATCCTTCTTATAAAAAGTATAATGATACTTCTCTTTGAGAGATATAATATTATGTGAGGAAGAAATATTCTTGTCTTTGGAAGTCCCATGGACAACACCAGAAGAGCCACAAGAAGTATTAAGAACTAAGTAAGAGCTATCTAAAACAATAGCACAAGTGCCAACATCAAGTGACTTAAGAGAAGCATGAGAAGAATCTAAATCTGAATGCAAATAAGCAAGATCATCTTTTAAAATATCAATCTTAGATCTCAAAGCAACACAAGAGTCACAAGACTTGACGCTCATATAATCATGCACTCTCTTCAAAGAATTAAGCTAATTCTTCAAGGCAATACAAGATATACAAGAAAATGAAGATGCATTGATAATGTGCATGGAATGTGAAGCATCAAAGAGTCATAATCTGCCCTTTTGCATTTTCTCACAATTCGGTTAATGAATTCAAAGTCACCGGCCTCATCAATGTCATCAACCAAAGAGTCATAAGAAGATGAAATAAAAGACTCACAAGACCTTACACTAGCCGTCATGTTATGATCAGTTAAGATCAACCAAAGAGCAAATCTTTCTTTGATACCACTTGTAGAATCGAGTATGGCAACTAGAGGGGGTTGAATAGGAGGCCAAATTCAATATGAGGCTTTTCAAAATCTTTTCCTTTGAGCGGAAGCAAAACTATTCACTCTAGTAGCTATGAAAGCTATGAAGATCAGAGATAAATAATCACAAGGGAAGATATGATCAAAACTGAGTAAAATACGCACTGAAAACCCTCGGCGGTCTGACCTCTACATACATGATGGTCTGACCTCCATGAAGGGACAGTCTGACCTCTAGGCCGGCCGGTCAGACTGCTGTTTCAATGGCGGTCAAACCGCTATGAATAGTATAATTAGGGGATGCTATAGTAATCCCGATTAGACCGCTGCTACAGTACCTTCAGGGATGAACAACAATTTCAGACCGTTGCTGATGTGTAACTGGCTGGTAAATTGCAAATCTAAATCTGATTGGATATATAAACGACATATACATTGCAGCGACATCTACCTAGCTATATCGATCTAGCTTTGTGTATGATGCTCATCTGGCAACTACAGTTTGTTATTACGTTGCTGACAAAAGGTGTCCATCTAATGCTGCAATGTTCTCTGAATTTCCTCAACGAACTGGCCTGTTGAAGAAGACAACGCAAGAAGCCCCAAGTCGTTTTATATATGAAAAGTTGAATGAATTGGATGACCATACATGTTTGCAATGTCGTCTTTCAATCAATAAAGTTAATTAAATCCACCAAACACACGCAAGAAATAAACACAAGAAATTACAAGTGCATGCATATTGTACTCCTTTCCACAGCTGCCGACCGGTGGTTCAGAAGAAGAAAAAATACGTTAGGCCTTTTCGGGCAGCTATCTATTCTTTCTTACTTTCTTTCTTCCTTCCTTTCTTTTTCACAACCAAAGTCAAATTGCAACAAGTGCATGCAAATATTTATATACGAAAAATATGGTTGTGTACTCCTGGTCCTGGAACATGTACTTCTGCATCTGATATACTACTTTAACGATATTGTTATACTTCTATATATGTCAGTTGAAACATACCCTAATAGTGATTGATTATAAAATAATCTAAAGTGAGTTCCAAAAGAAAAAAAAAAATCAAAGTCTACCACGCTACTACCAAGTACCAACACAATACTTTTTAATCTCTGATTAAATAAACAAAAGGGTCATGTATATTCAACCTTTGTATTCTCCTTTCTTCATAACAACCCCAACATTTTTCTCCATAACAACCCAAACTTTGGGTTTGAATTTGTGTGTGAATTGTGGTCATGCAATAAAGTTGCATGTAGTACATCATCTTTTGCTTGCATTTTGTCCCCATGCATGCAATATATATCTAGCTTGGAATTCAATCAACTATATATGACCTGCATGCTTTAAGATCGTGAGAAGATGCTTGGTAATAATTGGACTTTGGCCTGACGATGCGTGCGTGAGTGCTTAATTGTTTGATTTGTTCACAGGCTGCCATCCGTCGTCAAGGTTCGGCCGGCGTTGAACATCCGTCCATTACCTACCTGTTGCTTCAACTGATTGTAAACTACTAATGCTGACGACACGTACGTTTGCATAAATGTACATTGATATCTACGTGCCAAATCTTTTCATCTTTTAATCAATTTTCTCCTTAGGAATGGACAATCTTCCTTTCTGCATGTCTCTGAGGACGAATAGATGATGCAACGCATGCACCAACTGTGTTTTGTGTTGCGTACGTGTCCCATCTGCTGATATGCAAGACCTATCATTGGAATCTTAGAATGTTTCCTAACGACAGGTTGTGTTCTTGAAGAGATTGCGTGAGTTTTGATTTGATATTGCAGCGCTATATATATGTTAAGTCTAAATCCTGAAATCCAACTAACTACCTGGCTAGCTTGTTTGTTAAAATGGAATAATAATATATTATATTGATCTTGAGTCGTAATCCATGGATATGAGTAAATGGAACTCGATCACTACATTATGGCTCTGGGCAGTGTAATTTCGTCGATGAGGGTATTTCGTACAAATTGCAAAATACTCTTATAAGAAAGGCGAAAAAAACAGAAATGATCGATACGAAGTTGGCCCATGATCAGATAGCTAAACGTTAGGTGTGCATCTACCCCACCAGCGTTTAAGTAATAAAGCGCGTGCCACCACTCAAGAGGCCTTGGGTGCCTCTAATAAATTCCCAACATTTGTAGGAAACGAGCATGTGTGTGCATGGTAGTGTCTATTTAGTGTGTATCTGCATTGTACTTAAAAAAACAGAAAGGATTACTAAAAAAATGAGTTTTGATATGTGGTACAATTTGGCCATATTGCTCACAAATATTAAAACATAAAAAAGATAATTTAAAAACAAAACAAAGTATACATATACTCTTTTTTTGAATTATTTTGTTCAGTACCATTGCGAAGATCACGGAGTTGAAAAATATCATCACTTGTGAGAATGATATATGGGCAACCAGAACCACTTGTTTGTGACACTTGGATAATATTTTCTAACTCCACGATCTTTATGATGGTACTAAGCAATATTGCCTATTTTGTGCAGCTCTGTCATCGTCAATCATGATGTTATTGTTGTGGTAAAAAACCAAATAGTAAACAATGGACCAAGCAAGGTAGCGTGGAGCTCATGTCTTGTGCTCGTATTGTCGTTCCGTAGCACAGGCCAAGATGCGCGAGGGTCTCGGCGTGTAGTAGCACAGAGCCGGACGACTCAGTGCTCTTATTTATACTCCGAAGAGTGGGTCGGGATGTACGAGGATTCTGGCTCCTACTTATATTCCGTAGAGGTGGCGCAGAGCCTGTCGACTCCATGCTCTTGTTATGATCCGTAGAGTTGGCCAGGATACGCAAAGGTCCTGGCTATTATTTATACTCCATAGAGTTGGCCAGGATGCCCGAGGGTCCTGGCTCTGATTTATATTCTATAGAGTGGGCTGAGACACATGAGGGTCTCGATTCTTATTTATACTCCGTAGTGCGGGCTGGGACGCACGAGGGTCTTGGTTCTTATTTATACTCCGTAGAGCGGCATGGGGCTGATCAACTCTATGCTCTTATTTATACTCTGTAGAGTTGGTCAGGACGTGCGAAGGTCCTGACTCTAATTTATACTCTGTAGAGTGGGTCAGGACGCACGAGGATTCCAAGTCTTATTTATACTCTGTAGAGTGGCGTGGAGTTCGTCGACTCCGCACTCTTATTTATACTTCATAGAGTTGGCCAAGACGCATGAAGGTCCTGGCTCTAATTTGTACTCCATAGAGTGGGCTAGGACACACGAGGGTCTTGACTCTTATTTATACTCTGTAGAGTGGTGCGGAGCTAGTCAAATATGCACTCTTATTTATACTTCATAGAGTTGGCACGAAGTTTGTCGACTTCGTGCTCTTATTTATACTCCGTAGAGTTGGCCGAGACATGCGAGGGTCCCGGCTGTTATTTGTACTCCATAGAGTTGGCGCAAAGCCTGTCAACTCCGCGCTCTTATTTATACTCTGTAGAGTGAGCTGGGATGCACGAGGGTCCTAGATCTTATTTATACTCTATAGAGTGGGTACAGAGTTTATCGACTCCGTGCTTCTATTTATACTATGTAGAGTCAGCACGGAGGCCATAAACTCCATGCTCCTATTTATACTCCATAGTGTGGCGTAGAGCCCATCGGCTTCATGCTCCTATTTATACTTCGCAAAGTGGCACGAAGTCCGTCGGCTCCTTGCTCCTATTATACTTTGTAGAGTAGTGCAGAGTCCAGCGGCTCCATGCTCTTTTTATACTCCAGAGTGGTGCAGAGCCCAGGGTCTCCATGCTAAAATATAAAAAAGATAATTTAAAAACAAAATACAAAAGTATACACATACTTTTTTTGCATTATTTTGTTCAGTACCATTACGAAGATCACAGAGTTGAAAATATCATCACCTGTGAGAATGACGTATGAGGCATGGGACCACTTGTTAGTGACACATTGATGATAATTTCTTACTTTACGATATTTATGATGGTACTGAGCAATATTGCCTATTTTGTGCATCTCTATCGTCATCAATAATGATGTTATTGTTGTGGTTACAGACTAAACAGTGAACAATGGAGCAAGCAAGGTGATGCGGAGCTTGTGTCTTGTGCTCGTATTGTCATTCCGTAGTGTGGGCCAGAACTTGCGAGGGTCCTGACATGTAGCGGTGTGGATCCGACCATCTCCGCACTCTGACTTTTTCCCCGTAGAGTGGCGCAGAGCTGGTTGACTCCACACTCTTATTTATACTTCGTAGAATAGGCCGAGACATGTGAGAGTCCTGGCTTTTATTTATACTCCGTAGAGATGATGCGAAGCCTGTTGACCTTGCACTCTTATTCATACTCTGTAGAGTTGGCCGTGACATGCAAGGGTCCTGGCTGTTATGTATACTTCGTAGAGTTAGCACAGAGCCTGTCAACTCCGTGCTTTTATTTATACTCCGTAGAGTCAGTCGGGACACATGATGGTCCCAGTTCTTATTTATACTTTGTATAGTAGGCAGAGACACACGAGTGTCCCAGCTCTTATTTATACTCCGTAGAATGGGCACGGATCTTGTCGAATCCATTCTCCTATTTATACTCCGTAGAGTCAGTGCTGAGCTTGTCGATTCCGCACTCCTATTTGTACTCCATCTGCACTCCTATTTATACTCTGTAGAGTGACGCGAAGCCCATCAGCTCCATGCTCCTATTTATATTCCATAGAGTGGCGCGGAGTTCATTGACTCTGCGCTCTTTTTATACTCCGTAGAGTGGCGTGGAGCCCAGGGGCTCTGCGCTCTATTTTTGGTTGAGGCATACTCGATTTGTCCAGGTCAAAAACGGAGCTTTATTAGACTTCATTTGCACGGGTATGCTTTTATAAAATCTATACATGTGCCATGCGCGGGCCCGACCGCCTCGCTACAGTCATGCATAGTAGTGACAAAGGCGATGACCATTCCACGTGTGCTTGAGGTCCACTCCATCTAAGGTGGAGAGAAGGTACAAGCCCGCCCTGAAGGAGGTCATGATTATGTAGGGCCCTTCTCATTTGGACTCTAGCTTGCCTGCCATGGCAGCATGGAGGGATTTCTTCAGGATGAGATCTCCTATTGCCAAGCGCTGTGGCTTGACTTTTTTGTTGTAGGACGTTATGGTCATTCAGAGGTACTTGGCGATGTTGTGTGTGGCCTAAACCCTAGCTCCATCAATGAGATCGAGCAAAATGCTACGTTCATTTGGTGGAGTGGAGGCCAATACTCGATAGGACTTCGTCTTGTTCCAGTGTCATGGCTTCACCCCGAAGAGCAGCTTGAATGGAGTAAAGCTTGTAGGATGTGAGGTTGTGGTGCACATGGACCAGAGCACCTTTAGCATCTCCGTTGACCACTTTCCTTTGGGTAGGCTGACTAAGCGTTTTTGATGCCATCGGAGATGGTGCCGTTTGTGCGTTTGATCCTCATTGGACTGTGGATGGCCTACGGAGGCGTAGCACACCTTGATGCACATGCATTCACAGAATGCTTAAAAGGCCACTGCATCAAACTGGAGACCACTGTCCACCGTGATCTCTCTAGAGACTCTGAAATGACATATGATGTTCTACCACAGAAATTTCTGTGCTACCCAGAGGTGATCTTGTCGAGGGGTACTGCCTCAACCCACATGGAAAAATAGTTGTAGGTGACAATAGCGAACCGATGGCCCCAAGGGCACGGGGTAGTGAGCCAATGATGTCGATCAACCAACGGACCAATGGAAATACTGGTGGGATTGGCTAGAGGGGGTTGAGGGTACGTGGGAAAATCTTCCTATCTATTGACATCCTTGGCATTGCCTGACCAACTCTTTGGCATCCAACGCGACCGTCGACCAGTAGAAGTCTTGATGGAAGGTCTTCCCTATGAGAGCCCTAGGGGATACGTGCGAGCCACATAGGCCACTGTGAATTTCCGCAAGGAGCTCCTGGCCTTCTCGGTATGAGAGGCAGCATAATAGTGGGGCGCACACACGTCGTGCTTGTAGAGTACGCTCTCTACCAATTTGAAGGTGTTCGCTCACGAGTCAGCCGGCTTGTCACTTCCTTGGAGGAAGGAGACAATGGGCTGCCTCCAATCATCGTCCTGGCCAATGTGTAGTATGCCGGAGATCTTTGGGTACTCCTGTGGCACTGCGGCGTAGGTTAGAACTTCGAAGAAGATGTTAGATAGTAGCTCCCGGCCCTAGCTGGCGGCTTCCACTAAGGCATCTGCCTCTGTGTTGTTGGACCGTGGTATGGGCTTGACGGTGATCCCTAGGAAATGGTGCTCTTTTGCCCTAACCACGATGAGGTAGTTAATGAGGTTGGTGTCCTTAACCTGATAGGATTTGTCAATGTACCCTGCGAGAAGACAAGAATCAGTGTACATGAGGATCCTCCACGCTCTGAGCGCCTTCATTTTGTGGAGGCCAACAACAGCGCCTCATACTCTGTCATGTTGTTAGTCACAAGGAAGTCAAGGTGCACTGCGTATGATAGGGTTCACCCTTTGGATATTGTTACAATGGCTCACAGTCCTGTGCCCACTGTGCAGTATGCTCTGACTATGTGTAGTGCCCACACTGGCTCCAGAGGCTGTTGGGCGGTTGCTAGCTCATAGGGGTCCATTTGGTGATGAAGTCTAATTATGATCAAACATGAATATAAGGGCATGAAGATATAAGATAGCTTACAAAGTAGATACAAATGCTAAACATAAAAGTACATGCCTCTTGGAGGCCATCAAAGGGAGTGGAGAACCATCTAATGTTCCAATAACATGACAAAGCAAAAGACCGGAACCAAATCGATCACATTTTCTCCATCCCACATCTCAGTACCTATACATGAGAAGAACAAGATGCCCGAGTCTTGGACCCTGAAGGTTAGTAAACAAGTATTTAGGAACCCAAAACTTGGACACACCAACACTAGAAGTATGCGAGTTAGCATGATACAATGGATGGTTCATACAACAAAATCCAATCTTGGGAGCACGCCGCAAGTGGATAATTTGATGAGAAAAGTGAGTACCATATATAGAAAAATGACGAATGCCTTGTTTGAAAACACCACGATGAGAACCAACAGGAGCATCAAAAGAACTCACAACTCCTCCTCGCTGTGGGTATGCACCTCAATGGGAAAAACGAGGTCCACCACATGAGAAATGGTGAAAATGCTTCCTTAGGATAGCACGTGAACTAAAACCAAAATTATGATAATCAAATCCACAACTCCGTCCAACACCACTAGAAAAGGTGTCAAATAAGCAATCAACAAAACGAGCCTTCATGCTAAGCTCACGAGTGTGCATGCCATGAGAAAGTTTATGCACACTTGGAGACTTAGAAGCATGGGCTCATCGCATGCATTTGGCATGCCGAAAGCAAAAGTCTATATGATGTCCATCCTTCCCGCAAAATAAGCAATGGTGCAAAGGTATGCTAGACGACATGATCCGAGAGAACAAGGCACCATTCTTGCTTAAGAGAGAAGTCCCTTGGGACAAGCATGAAGACCCCGTGTCGGCGCTAGGTCCACACATGTTATGAGATGGGCGATGTGTATTCTTAAGAGCTCGACGATGAACACGACACTCGTTTTTGACTCAACGAAAGCAAAATTCAACAATGTGTCCATCCTTCTTACAAAAAGTGCAATTATATATCTATTTGAGAGATGTAGTATCATGTGAGAAAAAGCACCCTTATCTTTGGAGGTCCCATGGATAACACCAGAAGAGCCACAAGAAGCATCAAGAACTAAGCAAGAGCTATCCAAAGTAATGACACAAGTGCCAATATCAAGTGACTCAAGAGAAGCATGAGAAGAATCTAAATCCAATTGCAAATAAGCAAGATCATCTTTAAAATATTAATCTTAGATTGAAAAGCAACACAAGAGTCACAAGACTTGGCGCTCATATCATCGCGCACTCTCTTCAAAGAATTAAGCTAATTCTTCAAGGCAATGCAAGATGTGCAAGAAATTGAAGATGCATTGATAATGTGCATGGAATGTAAAGCATCAACATCATTTAATAAACTAGCACAATTCTCATAAGAGTGTAAATCATCATCAAGCAATTTTTTAGTTTTTAAGCACATGCTAGAAGGATTAGACTTAAGTGCATCAATTTCAGCTCTAGTATTATCTAAGTGCTCAAGACAATTGGAAAGACTCAAATTCCATTTTTCATTTTCAGATTTAGCAAGTTCAAGTTGTTCTACAGATGTGGAATGAGTCAATTTTAACTTCCCAATTTCAGCAAGCATGTTAACATAAGAATCATGTTCATTCCTAACCATAGGCTTAAGATTGTCTATCTCCAATCTAGCACAATCAAACTCATGATGTAAGGCAACACAAGAATTACATGGTATAGAATCATTTGATCTAAGAAATTTATTTTCATATTTCAATCATGCAAGTAAAGTTCTTAAAATATCATTATCCATAGGTAATGACTCATAAGACTCACATAGCAAAGACAATTTCAATATAGCTACTTCATCAAGCAAATCATTCTTTCTTTCACTATGTTCCTCATATCTAATTTAAGAGCAAGTAATTTTGAGATGAGTTTCTCCTTACTCACCATTTTAGTTTGAGTCGATGATAAACTTTGGAGAACTCCTCATGATCATCTCTCACGGTCACTCCACACAAGCCATTAGGTTCCTTCTCCTCCATTGGGTCCAAAGCCTTCTCATCACTATCAAAACACCAAAGAGTGGCCAAAAACACCACACAACTTGAAGTGTCATGATCTACCCTTTTGCATTATCTCACAATTCGATTAATGAATTCAAAGTCACCAGCCTCATCAAGGTCATCGACCAAAGAGTCATAAGAAGATGAAACAAAATACTCATAAGACCTTACACTAGCCGTCATACTCATGATCGGTTAAGATCAACCAAAAGACAAACCTTGCTCTGATACTACTGGTAGGATCGAGTATGGTGACTATAGGGGGGTGAATAGGAGCCCAAATTTAATTCGAGGCTTTTTAAAATCTTTTCCTTTGAGTGGAAGTAAAACTATTAACTCCAGTAGTTATAAAAGCTATGAAGATCAAAGATAAATAATCATAACAAAAGATCTAATAAAAAATGGAACAAAATATGCATTGAAAACCCCCGACGGTCTAACCTCTCTATATATGATGGTCTGACCTCCATGAAGGGGGTATTATGACCTCCATGAAGGTTAGACTGCTATGAACAGTAAAATCAGGGGATCCTATAGTAACCCCGGTCAGACCACTGCTACAATGCTAGTCAGACTATTGCTACAGTGTCGGTCAGACCGCTGCTATAGTAATTTCAGGGATGAACAATAATTTTAGCGCTATTTTAGATTCAAAAATCCATGTAACTTTTGATCGGTTGATCCAATAACTTGAAGCTTTGCATGCACTTTTTCTAGGATGTTAGGAACCTATTCCAATCAACGATAAAAAAAAATCGTTGACAAAGTTATGACCTTTTTCTATTTGAAGGAAGAGTGCACCACAACAGGTCAAAAGAGAGAAATCTCGATCTACTCTTGCTTGTGAGTTCTTGATAATCTAGATGACCTTAGATAGGTTTTCACATATCATAGCAAGCTAGATAATAGTACGAACTGAAGCCAACACACTCACAACACTAAAACTCCAAAATCACTCCTTGGGCCAAAATAGAGCAAACAAAAGAACTTACAAATACAAATGCCTAGATGGATGAGATCTGGTCTCCAAGACACATCTTCATCACTTACACATTCTTGGCACAAAGCAAGATCAAGGGGAGAAGAGGAAACACCAAAAACCAAGCCAAATCAAGATTTCATCATGTGAGCATGAGTGAAATAGTTGAACAAATTTTGATCTCTATTGATACTTAGAGATGAATATTTACAACCACTCCCTAGCCAACATAAAAGCCTAAGGATGACAAAAAGCTCAGCCAAAAGAACCTCTCACATCTCCCATAAGATTCTCTCCAAGGACCCTAACTCCTCTCTACTTGGTATAGATGGGTTAACCCTAAACTATCTCTCTCCACCCTTTTATAGTGGAGGCATATGAGAAACCCTAACTAGCCCCTCTAGTTGGATTTCATCCACTTACATATGCTAACCCGTTAACCCAACACATTTTTGGGTTTTGCACTTACACAAGCACGCTTCTCAAAGCGCACACACCCATTAACCCATTAGTGAATCAACACTTGATCCACTTCACATTTTCAGCACAACCAAGACCTAAACTACTTAGGCCATGCCGTGATTTTGCACATTGCCACTTTTTGGTATTAGGCAATTTACCAAAATTTCCCTCTACTGCCTTCCTCAAAGTTTCCTACTTTCTTTGCTACGAAGCATCACCCATGCTTCGCTATCTTCCATATGACCCCAATGACTTAACGCTAAGCTTCTCACGAGTTCGGATCCCACCGAACCGCCCTCGCTTGCAAACGACCCAAGTTACTTGGTGCACCACATACCTCTCCTCGTATATGATAGCACTTTGCTTCTTTAACCGCATAGGACCTCAGCTCCTCCCCGTGCCTAGTCTCGTTCCACCTTGTCGTTGCCCGTCATGTCCTCCATTAGTAGCTTCCGCTCCAGCTACTCATCATCTCGATTTGTAACCACCCCGCAAGTCTCAATCGTCTCCAGCGGCTCTATCATTGTCTGAATCTCGACTCCTCCTGAGCGTTGTCCTGATCCCTTGACCGCTTTGGACCTAAGCTCTCTTAGCTTATTTCTGGTCCTGTTCGCCTCACCATGACATAGCTCTAGAGTCCTACAACCAACATCAACAAGCAAACCGTCATGTTGTACCACACAATGCACAAAGTCATCAATTGATACAATTAATCCATACAATTTACCATGCAAACTGTATGCAATCAAATCACCGATCCTAAACCTAGGACCAAATAATAAACCTATGTGCATATAAGCAATAACCCAGGTCAAACCAAATTTATCTCATGACTCAAAAATCCCAAAGCTCAAAACCTAACCGAAGATCCCTGTCAAGCCAGTCTAACCGCTTGGTCTCAGTAGTCAGACTGCTGACCCCGAGCGGTTGAACCACTGCCATGCACTTGACTCTTCAACAGTAAACCATATGCATGAACATACACCATGACTCATACATGCATAGACTCCCCCATGACTAACCCTTGCACAGCACCCGCCGTGACTAACATCCAAACTAGACTCAAACAACACAAACTTTATTGGGGCCTATCTGACCATGGCACATAAGCCGGTCGGACCGCCTAAACAGCTTTCGGTTAGACCACTCGGTCCCAGCGGTCAGACCGCCTGGGCCAGCCGGTCAGACTGGTTTTCCAACATAACACCAGTTCAATTTACAAAAATCAAAAGTTCAAACTCAAGCAATGAAATCAATACACGATCAATAACAAATATTTATCACTGATACAGGGTTACCACCACATGGTCCTTCAACAGGAATTGAATGTCATGCCTCCCATATCTTACAAGAACCAAAAACTCAGGAAAACTTTAAAAGAGAGGTTTGGATGCAACACACGAAAAACAAAGGACTGCAAGAGACAAAGCAAAGAAAATATAAGGTATGATCTCATAGATATTCTCTTCTGACTTCTAAAATCCCTATGGAATAGCCTATTTCATAGGAATTTCAAACAAATTTATGGGTTCAATCCTTTGTTCGAAGGGAGTAACTTTGCACAGGTGACTATTGTTTTTCTTTATCTTCACTCACTTTTTTATACTGCAACTTTATGTGACTGAGAGTACAACTTCAAAATGAGGAATTAGTACACTGTAATTTTAGGTGACTGAGAGTATAACTTTAGCTGACTGAGAGATAAGAAAATTTCGATTAACCGTGCAATAGCAAAACCGTTGTTCAAAAGACCATCGTAGGAATTTTTTTCTATAGGATTCCTCTGAAGTTCCTATGTTTTCCATTCATTCCAAGGAGGCCCTAACTTCGGTAATAAAATTTTCACCTAATACACTTTCTACTTGTATCACTCGTGCTGCCAAACAAAACAACATCTCTGGTCATCACGTATAACCTCATGCATTCAACCAACTTCTGCTTTCTGGAATTAATGGGAATGCTTTCTTCTTGGAACAAATCATGACTACTTTTGCGGAGACCTCGTTAGCGTCCAGGGACGGAGCCAGAATTTTTTCTTTTACCCGGAGGGCCGACGTATTAAGCGAGGGATACCAAACATAAAGTTTTCGCTAGTCTGCATGGGACATTCTTCCTGTCAGCGTCTACAGTCCTGGAATGAAGAACATTTTTGAGGAACTAATTAACTAAGCCTTCTCTTTCTCGAACGGCCAAGTAATTTCTGAAACTTGGGAACAGGGAATTAAGAACACGCACAAGCACCTCATGCACTTCATTCGTTCATGTAGCTAGACCTGTTGACGCAATAGCTATATCGATCTAGCACCTCATGCAATGGCAGCTACTGATGTGTAACCTGCTGGTGAATTGCAAATCTAAATCTGATTGGATATACACACTACATGTACATTGCAGTGACATCTACCTAGCTATATCGATCTAGCTCTGTGCATGATGCTCACCTGGCAACCACAGTTTGTTATTACGTGGCTGACAAAAGGTGTCCATCTGAGATGCTGCAATGTTCTCTGAATTTCCTCAACGAACTGGCCTGCTGAAGAAGACAACGCAAGAGGCCCCAAGTCGTTTTATATATGAAAAGTTGCATGAATTGGATCACCTTACATGTTTGCAATGTCGTCCTTCAATCAATTAAGTTAATTAAATTAATCCACCAAACACACGCAAGAGATAAACACAAGTAAGAAATTACGAGTGTATGCATATTGTATTCCTTTCTACAGGTGCCGACCGGTGGTTCAGAAGAAAAAAAGGTTAGGCCTTTTCCGGTAGCTATCTGCTCCTTCTTACTTTCTTCCTTCCTTTCTTTTTTACAAGCAAAGTCAAATTGCGACAAGTGCATGCAAATATTTATTACGAAAAATATGGCCGTGTACTCCTGGAATATGTACCTCCATGTCTGATATACTACTTTAACGATATTGTTATACTTCTATGTCTGTTGAAACATGCTCTAATAGTGATTGATTATAAAATAAACTAAAGTGAGTTTCACAAACAAAAAAAATCAAAGTCTACTGCGCTACTACCAACACAATCCTTTTTAATCTCTGATTAAATAAACAAAAAGGTCATGTATATTCAACCTTTGTGTTCTCCTTTCCTCATAACGACCCCAACTTTTTTTCTCCATAACAACCCAAACTTTGGGTTTGAATTCGTGTGTGTGAATTGTGCTCATGCAAGAAAATTGCATGTAGTACATCATCTTTTACTTGCATTTTGTCCCCATATATACATGCAATATATATCTAGCTTGGAATATAATTCAATCAACTATGACCTGCATGCTTTAAGATCGTGAGAAGAAGATTGGTAATAATTGGACTTTGGCCTGACGATGCGTGCTTAATTGTTTGATTTATTCACAGGCTGCCATCCGTCGTCAAGGTTCGGCCGCCGTTGAACATCCGTCCATTACCTACCTGTTGCTTCAACTGATTGTAAACTACTGATGCTGACGACACGTACGTTTGCATGCATCTACATTGATATCTACGTGCCAAATCTTTTCATCTTTTAATCAATTTTCCCCATAGGAATGGACCATCTTCCTTTCTGCATGTCTCTGATGACGAATGGATGATGCAACGCATGCACCGACTGTGTTTTGTGTAGCGTACGTGTCCCATATGTTGATATATATGCAAGATGTATCATGGGAATCTTAGAATGTTTCCTAACGACAGGTTGTGTTCTTCAAGAAATTGCGTGAGTTTTGATTTGATATTGCAGCGCTATATATATGTTAAGTCTAAATCCTGAAATCCAACTAACTACCTGGCTAGCTTGTTTGTTAAAATGGAATAATATTATATTATATTGATCTTGAGTCGTAATCCATGGATATGATGAGTAAATGGAACTCGATCACTACATTATGGCTATGGGCAGTGTAACTTCGTCGATGAGGGTATTTCGTACAAATTGCAAAATACTCTTATAAGAAAGGCGAAAATACAGAAATGATCGATATGAAGTTGGCTCATGATCAGATAGCTAAACGTTCGGGTGTGCATCTACCCCACCAGCGTTTAAGTAATAAAGCGTGTGCCACCACTCGAGAGGCCTTGGGTGCCTCTAATAAATTTCCAACATTTATAGGAAACGAGCATGTGTGTGCATGGGTAGTGTCTATTTAGTGTGTATCTGCATTGTACTTAAAAAAACAGAAAGGATAAAAAAGGATTACTAAAAAAAAATGAGTTTTGATATGTGGTACAATTTGGCCATATTGCTCACAAATATTAAAACGTAAAAAAGATAATTTAAAAACAAAGCAAAGTATACATATACTCTTTTTTTTGAATTATTTTGTTCAGTACCATTGCGAAAATCACGGAGTTGAAAAATATCATCACTTGTGAGAATGGCATATGGGCGCCCGAGACCACTTGTTTGTGACACTTGGATAATATTTTCTACCTCCACGATCTTTATGATGGTACTGAGCAATATTGCATATTTTGTGCAGCTCTGTCATCGTCAATCATGATGTTATTGTTGTGGTTAACAACCAAACAGTAAACAATGGACCAAGCAAGGTAGCATGGAGCTTGTCTCTTGTGCTCGTATTGTTGTTCCGTAGCACGGGCCAGGATGCGCGAGGGTCCCAACGTGTAGTAGCACAGAGCCGAATGACTCAATGCTCTTATTTATACTCTAAAGAGTGGGCCGGGACGCGCGAGGATTCTGGCTCTTACTTATATTCCGTAGATATGGAGTCGATGTCGTTGTCACCTTCTTTGGTGCCATTGTGCCCGAACGCTCTTTCTTCGGCTCGCAGCCTCTACACTGCTCTCTACGAATGGCGCTAACTGTTGTGGTTACTAACCAAACAGTGAACAATAGAGCTACGAGGAGGCCACAAAGGGGTTGCCTGAAACCTTTGAAACCGCAGAGATAGAGAATAGAAGTTTATATTACATAAGCTTGTCTCTAGTAAAAACTAAACCCTCCTCTTCCCAGCGCCCTAAGGTATATACTTATAGCTATGAGGAGATTGTTTACATAAACACTTCTATCTAGGTCTATTATTGCAGAGGTAATCACATTTTCCTCTTGTGGTGGCCCTCTTAGGCCAGCCACATACTCGTATGATTATTAGGCTTTTTCGGTGCAATGGGTAGGGCCATGGTGGGGGTTATTCTCCTAACAATTATCAAATCGAAAGGATGCTGCTATCTATTGAATATTCGGTCATTGAATTTGTGAACTTTCTCATGCTAAATGAATTTATCTTTTGTTGTCTAAATTTGAGAACATTCTTAAATTGGAATTCTTCGGTCCATAGCTATGGGACTCATATTCCATAGATAGAAAACACCAATCAAAAACATAATCAAGGGTGAGAGAACTACACCGGAAATTGTCTCTCTAGATGCTCATATTCTTAACGTACTTAGCTTTGTCCTATGCGACCGTGCAAGAGTCTCCAATAGGTGTTCGGTTTCACTTTGACTTTGGCTTATCACTTTTTGCTACTGTAACTATCTTTTAAATGGTATATCTTTTTAAAGCGAGGTCTATAAATAGATTGTAATACACACTATAGCGACTTTATTTATATCTGTCAAAATCATACATAACTACTATTTTTCTTTATGTATTATCTCTCATGAATAATCAGAACTAAAAAAATCGTTAGGTGAAAGCCAAAACCAAAAAAAAAAACCTCCACCGTTTTGCCTAACAGTGTGTAATTAATCTTGTTCTAAACGTGGCCTTTCTTTCTCTGTTTCCTTCTCCCAACGATCAAGCTAGCAACTCCCCTACCAAATGCAAGTCAAGCGAGGGTCAAGTAATAATATACCAACTTTTGGATTCCAACCGAAGCATCCTCCTCCTGTACTAAGTGGTCAGACAGTCACAACACACAAGTTGCGGTGCCACTCATACCTGACAGCAACGCGTCAACGAACTGACCAAGAACAGCCACAAGTACATGCTAGCTTATAGGTAGATCAAATCTCTTTCTTTCCTTTTCAAATTATTTTTCTCTCTTTAGTTTATAGGTAATTTGCTCGCTTGTTTTCTCCTCATGTGTGTGACTTTTCATCCCAAATTCGTTGCCTTACTAATTCAGATAGACCGGCCCTCCGTGACATGCGAGCTAATCACCCTTCCTTCCCTTTCTCTGCACCTTCTCTTCCAACGGAATAATATTCCAACAGCAGATTATATATTTATATATATATATATATATATATATATATATATATATATACTTATGTAATTTTTCTATATAGGACGAGTGTTTCATGCACCCTGGTGCCTAGGCACCCATATTAATACCTGTTGATTTGCTTTGAGATTCGCAACGTTTGATGTGGGTATCTTCATATACCCATAAAAAAGTATATTTGAGATGTCAAACTCCGAAAAAAATTAAATTCAACTTCAGTTTAATTAGTTTGAACTATTTTTATAGTATATACTGACTGTAGTCGCATTGAACTCAAAAGTAGTTCAAACTAGTTTGAACTGAGTTCAAAACTTACTTACCATAAATATATCAAGGGTATAAAACATTTTCATACCCAAACTCAAAAAAAATATCAATCATACATGTGTATCGGACGGTTCTTGATGTATTATTGCTTGGCACACTACAAGTCCATGCCATTTGGGCTCCGGCGTGGATCTGCTGCTGTGGTTGGATCAAGAATCGACGGGCTCGATCGAACGTCGTATATAGCGGAAAAAAATATAGAGGGGCCAGTTTATTCTTCTGTTTTTATCGGTGCCTTGATCTGAACCGTAGATCACGCGATCGGATGGCGCCTGACATGTTAGCATTCCTCTTTTGCCACGTGGACCGTGCCTGGCCAACCAGACGGATGAATCAGATGTAGGGGCCGGACGAACCGAAACGAAACAGAACTCAGCGTAGGAAAGGAACATAAGGAGTTTGAAATTAAGGCCCCATCCTTTCCCGTCTATGGTTTATAGATTTCTTTGAATAAATAGACGGAATAAACAAATAGAACGACTTCATCATCGTCTTTTCGAAGCGTCTTATTGTGACAGACTTTTCGAAGCTGCTTATCAGCTAATCGACATCCGGTTCATTCACACAAGCGCTCATTCTAAAGGCAGGAGTCATCAGTTGCAGCCATAAGCCATTCGTCGCAGATGAAAAGAACATGCCATAAGCCATCTACTTTTTTTTGCAATTTGGACCATATGTCGCTCTATGGTTGGACGACTTGGGCTAATCGTCCAACCATTGGGCGACACGTGGTCAACTTGCCCACCCGTTGGGCGATCAGACTCTGTTGCCCAACTGTTGGGCGATAAGACCCCTAGTCGCTCAATGGTTGGGTGACTAGGGGTATACTCCCTTGCCGCACGTAGCTGGCTGAGCGCACTGCTCATTTCGATTCTATCGAGAGAAAAGAGAGAAAGGGAGAAGAGAAAGAGGAAAAGGAGAGGAGAGGAGGAGAGGAGGGGAGGAGGAGAAGAGGAGGGGGAACAAGAGAGGAGGAGAGATCTGCGCATCAACGACTGTGATTGTCCTATATTTTGTTGTAGATTTACTTTTGAAATATGGTAGGATAGCAACTAAAATTATTAGATATGTAGTTTAGAAACTAACGTCAACTTAGTTGTCTAGAGTTATATTACCATTTAGATCGCTCTGTTGCTCATTTGAAGGCCGAGTTAATTTTGTTAGTCGCCTATAAATAGTAGAAACCCCCTAATAAGTATTATTAATTATTAGAATAATTAATAGCCATCGAAAAATTTCAAAATGTTCGTGATGATTAAAATAACATGCATCAATTTAAAATAGTACGCGATGATTTAAGATTACACGTAGCAATTAAAATTATACGCGACGATTTAAATAGCATTTGAGTTGTAAAAATCCACAAATAACTAAAATAAAATTCAGGGATCCCACATGAACGCCTTAGTATAGTTCATTTAATTATCATTTAAGATTTACTTTTGTTTGACGAGTTTTCGTACAAATAATTTAAGTCAAAGCAAATACAAAGGTGTATGTTGGGAAGGAAACTTTAATATGTACATGTGCTATCTAATATTCAAATTCTTTAAGTCCGGGTCATGAAACAACACGCGACTTGGTCCACAAGCTATCGGTGCATAGTAGACGCGTTGTGCCTCATATGGCTGCAAATCCCTGGTCGACCATGAAGCATATGCGCTAAGATCATCGTGAGTTTGTGAGTCTTCGACTACGTTGTGTCAACCATGCTGTGTCGATCATGCTAATACAACCACGTCTTTGATCACGTGGGGGTGTCGAGCACATTTTTCGATCATGTTGTGTCGACCACACTGTGTCGATCGGTTGTTATGACTACATTATGTCGATCACGTTGCTTTGGCAACAGCACCTCAATCGCAGCTTTTCGATCACGGTGTTATAAGCTCACGAGTATTGACTAGTTCACTGTATCTATGACCAGTTCGCTACGCAGCTTGAATCACTACTACAACTGAGTCTCCAGAGTCTTCGACTACTCTCCAACTTCGAGGCATTCGACTCCTACATAGTATTTGAACACATCGAGTATTCGACATGCGACTACCATCAATAACAAGTTTACTTTCAACACGATCTACGGTCTAGTTCAGTTGTTTGTTGCACTGTGCCTCATACGGCCGTATATTCTCGGCCGATCACAAGACATGTGGCCAATTTATGGTAGTTTATGCACCAAGACAGAAGGAAAGATCCATTTTGGGTATACCATCTTTGTAATGAAAAGATGATGCACCGTATCTCCATCTGATGGAAGTAATTCTCAACAAATCTTTTCGCTATGGAAAGCAGAGGTCTAGAAGGTAAGAAATAGTTAATCGATCAGAGATTCGGTTTTAAAATTAATGGCATGATTGACACCACGTGGAAGCCGTGTACATGGCCTGCGACTTTGCTTGTGCCTATAAAAGGAGAGGCCCCTTAGCACCCAAAGGAGGAGATGGAATAGACATGAGGGAAGGGATGGAGACACCCGATCACACCCGTACACCCCAGACAGAGGGATGAATGGAGCTAGCTCGTAGGCTGATAAACGACGGCAGTAGCGAGACGACTGTCAATGCCTGTGGTCGCTGCTGGTGATGCCATCTAGGAAACACTCTAGAGCTCGCCGTTGGGTAGCCTGTGGCCACAACAATGGGGCTGGCAAAATCACCATCATCTCATTAGGGTTGAAGCATGAATTCCTCCTATTCTTGCATGTGGCGCGGGCCCCGGTCAAGTTATGCAGCCACGATGGTCCGCCATGTACCAGGTTTGTCCCGCTTGTACCTCTGATATGATGATAGCTCCACATGGCGAGGTGGACGGCGCTAGTCGCAAGTCCTTCTCGTCGCCCAGGACATGATTCGCCAACCATCGCTCCAATCTAATGAGAATGGTCTGCCTTGTGATCTTGACATCCTTCCTACATGTGCCCTTACTGCATTAAAGTTGTCCCAGTCACCCGCTGAGCTTGGTCTTCTACGATCGCCTGCTATACTTGGTCACTCACGACCACCTACCATCCTCCTCATCATCCCCAAAGATGGGCTCGGACTGCTCTAAAGAACCTGAGATATCGGGCCTAGTCCCCGGACTGGCCTCATCGAAGGTCACCTCACAGGTCTCTACCAACTTATTAGACTCGCAGTTCCAAACCCTATACGCCCGCGAAGAAGTCGAGTGACCTAGAAAGATACCATCACAAGATCGTGACTCGAACTTGTCTAGGTTCCCGGACTTCAGAATAAAACACTTGCAACCAAATAAACGAAAATGCGAGACACTGGGCTTTCGCCCATATCTCAACTCATAAGAAGTGCGATACAAGTGTGCCCGAAGAAAAACTCTGTTCGAAACATGGCACGCGGTCGCAATAGTCTTAGCTCAAAACTTCCTAGGTGTAGAATACTCATCAAGCATCGTCCTGGCCATCTCGACCAAGGTACAGTTCTTCCTCTCCACGACGCCATTCTGCTGTGGGACGTGCGGAGAAGAGAACTGGTGCTCTACACCTGTCTCATCGCAGAACCTCTCAAAGTAGGAATTCTTGAACTCCGTGCCATTGTCACTGTGGATCGCTCGTAAGGCACCCGGGAGCTCTACAGAAAGCCTACTGAAAAGACATCGGAAATGTAAAAATATCTCATCCTTCGAGGCTAAGAAAAACACCCAATAAAACATTGAGAAGTCATCGACCACGACAAGGACATACCACTTCTCTCCTGCTGACTGCACTCGAGCTGGTCCAACTGTGTCCATGTGGAGCAGCTGTCCCGGTGCATCGGTCATAGTCACTGTGACCGGAGGATGAGAAGCGGCAACCATCTTGCCGTGCCGGCATGGAGCGCAAACAAGATCCTTGACCATTTTGAGTTTCGGCAGACCACGAATGAGATCGTGGCCGCTAACTCGGGTCAAATGGTCAAATCCAATATGACTAAGTCTCCTATGCCAGAAAGTAAGATCGCGGGACTCAGAAGCAACCAAACACCGGAGAGGATCACCAGAAGACTCAGAAAAATCAGCACGAAAGATCCTCCCACAACGAGAAATCCCGCAAACCAGACTACCCGAAGAATCAAGAATTTTGCAAGCGTTTTTCTTAAAGCTCACCTCAAAGCCGTCATCAGTAAGCTGAGAAACAGAAAGCAAATTATACTGCAGCTTACTAACTAAGGCAACATCTTTCAAAATAAAAGACTCATTAACGCGCACTGTACCTTTGGCGATGACGCGCCCAGACGAAGCATCTCCGAAAGTGATCGTCTCATCACCTGGAGCACGGGCTAGGGAAGAGAACCAATGAGTGTCTCCGGTCATGTGTCGAGAACACCCGGAGTCAACGAGCCAAACCTCTCTCTTCCCTGCCCGGCGAACCTGAGTCAACGAGAGAGTAAAGTCTCAGTACTAGGGTAAATCAAGAGTGATTTTGGCACCCAATACTGAGTAACACGTCGAGTAGAAGAAGTAGCCACACACGACTGATATCTATCTACCCTACGCTCTCTGTCGCTCAAAGAGGCAGAAGGTCCATGAGCAGACCTGGAGCTATTGTTGGGTCCGACTGCTATGGGAGAGCGAGTCGGAGCACCAACAACACGCTGATCATGTCGCGGGTAGCCATCTCGACGAGGGAAACGAGAACTACTCTCAGAACGGTGAAAGTCACGACCAAAGGGAGCATGAGGACGAAAAGCAGCAAACTCGGAAAAACCAAGTCCTCGATGCTGCCCAAACCCATCAGCTGAAGCAAACACAGATCTCGTGTTGGACTTAGGTGCACTCAAGGTCTGGGGCTGACCCTGAATACGCCTAAGATCACGAACACGGTATCTCCGCGCGATCTTGGCGCGCCTGAAGCATCGCTCGATCAAGTGTCCATCCTTCTGAAAGAAGGTGCAATGATACTTCACCTTCTGAGAGGTAGAAGTAGCATGATGAGGCTTCGCCTTCTGAGAGGCCGAAGCTGCAGGGGGAATCACCTTGCTGTCAGAAATCCCTTGGACACATTTTTCATCTAATGCAACCAAGTCAGATTTTAGTTTGTCACAATTTTTGCATGGTGAGCTAACAGGGTCCTTAGAAGCAAATTGAGCCAATCTATTGTTATCATCAACTAATTTTTGAAACTGTTTGGAGACAGATTCAAGTTCAGCAGTAAGCTTGGCACAATTCACACATTAAGCAATAGGCTCAAGAAGAAAAGCTTGTAATTCAGCAATTTTATGATATGCCCGTTTTAGGTTCATCTTCAAATTATTGCAACTTTCACAAGTCTCGGGCAGATCGAGCAACATGGTATAAAGACCTCTAAATGCATTGTCCTTATCCTCACATGAGGTGCAAGAAGTAGTCTCAACAACAGTAGATGCAGAAGTAACAATCCTACTCATCTCTAGTTCAGCCAAAAGACTAACATTCTCCACCTTAAGCATATCAAGCTCAGAAGATAAACTATCATGACAGGTCCTTAATTTCTCCATGTCACCAAGCAGAGCAGTCCATACATCACAATCGTCACGGGATGGAGCAGATCTAAGTGAAGTAAGCTCTCGTGACAAGCTCTCTACTTCCTTCTCCAACTTGCTAACCCTAGCTCTAGATCTAGCATGGAATTTATCTAGCTTAAGAAAAGCATCATTAAGCTGGTCGTAGGAAGGGTATACCTCGTCGAAGTCGAAGTACAGCTCGCTGTCGCTCACTTCGCCCTCAAGGGCCATGAAGCACATGCCGGAGAAGTCGTCACCGCCCTTGGGATCTTGCTCGTCCGTCCCATCGTCGTCGCTCCACCCCTCCACCTCGTTGAGATCGATGTCGTCGAAGGCGGTGAGGATGCGGTGGAAGAGCCTCTTGGCTTTGCCAAGGTCGCGGAACTTCTTCTTGCCTTGAGCGTGAGCAAGTGGCTTCTTGTTGCGGTTCTTGTCGATGTAGTCGTTCTTGCTCACACCGCCGTAGTCGCCCTTGCCCTTCTCCAGCTTGGGGCAGTTTGCCCGAATGTGGTTGGGGCCACCACACTCAAAGCAGATCACGGGTCCTCCTCTCTTTCTGTCCCTCCTTCTCTTGTAAGCATGAGAAAACTTTCTAGCAAGAAGAGCTAACTAGTCATCTGCAAGCTGCTCTAACTGATCATCAGTTATGTCACAGAGAGTAGCAAGAGAGAAACCACAAAGCGACTCGGAAGAAGGTCCAGAAGTGGGATCGGTGACTAAAGCCATCGACTGCGACTTCAACCTACGAGAGACTATGTCAATCTCGTGAGTCTTGAGGCATGAGTACAACGCGTCAAGAGTCAGGGTCGAGAGGTCGGTCGTGTCTTTAATCGTGGTCACCTTCATCTCTCAAACACGCAAATTGAGAGCAGACAACATTTGTCGAGCATTATCCGAGTCGGTGTATATGAGACCGACCGCTCGGAGATTGCTCAGAATCTTGTGAAAACGCGCAAAGCACTCATCCAAGCACTCACCAGCGAGCATTTCAAACTTGTTGTAATCTCGCTTGAACTGGTCCTATCGAACCGTCTTAATCTGGGTGGTGCCCTCATGGTATGCATCGAGGGTCTCCCAGATGTCGAAGGCCGACGATAGATGAGAGATGCGATCAAACTCGCTTCTGCTCAACCCCTGGATTATGATGTTTCTTGCCTTCGCATTCGCCTCAACATCAATCATGTTTCCAGCGTTGATGTTTTCATCGGTAGGAACAACATAACGTACTTTGACCTTATGCCAGATGGCGTAACCCTGAGCCTGGATGTCGGTCTCCATCCGGCTCTTCCAGAAGGGATAGTCGATCCCATCGAAGACCGGAGGCTTAGTCGAGTACTTGTCTGTCGCCATGGCTCTAGAGACCGGTTAAGATCTATCGAGAAGAGCTGACCGAAATGGCGACAGAGGGGGGTGAATGTCGACTTTTAACCAAACTTGCCCCCCCAAAAGATCCACTAAATATCTCCTCTCTAATAGCTATGGGAGCTATAAAGAGGATTCAAGAGCACACTGAGCCTTGAGCTAACATAGAGGGAACCAACTAGCAAAAGATAAAGCCGCAAACACAAAAGCCAAGGGAAACAACTGCCAAGACAACCAGGGCCGATCAGACCGCCTTATATGGGCCGGTCAGACTGCTCCCTGGCCGCCAGTCTGACCGCCCATATAGGGCCTATTTCGTGGTGGAACAACCTCCACAAAGCATCAAATTTCCTCTGTTGGTTCTGCCTAGCCAGCCTCTTGAATAGCTTCATCAAAGATTGTTTAAGGAATTGCTTGAAAAAGTTTGCCCCTAAGTGACGACTGCACCACCGGTTCCTCATGTCCGGTCAAGGAAAGGGCTCCTCGGGGTCTTCTTGAAGTTTTCTTATTGCCTTGATAATACCGGCGTGGCGATCATGGATTACGCACACACCAGACCGAGTGGCTACAACTCCAGCCCTCATATGTCTGAGAAACCACAGCCAGCTCTCGTAATTCTCACTCTCCACAAATGCAATGGCCAGCGGCAATATTTGATTGTTACCGTCAACGCCTATGGCCGTCAGGATCTGCCCCTTGTATTTGCCTGTCAAGAAGGTCCCGTCAATTGAGATCACTGGCAGCATGTGCTTGAATGCTTCGATGCTAGCACCAAATGCAAACATTGCTCTCTGCAACACCGCATACCCTGGCGGACTTATGGACGGCTTCTCGTGGAGTGCGATGTACGTGCCCGGGTTCCTTTCCTGCAGGACATTAAGCATACGAGGAAGGTTGTCGTACGCCGCCTCGAAAGTGCCAAAACATTTTTCCAACGCCTTCTGCTTGGCACGCCACGCCTTCGTATAGCTAATCTTATACTTGAATTTATTCTCAATAGCTACCACAATATGCGTGGCTGCCATGTCCTTCTTCTGCACTATCTCCCCATACATGAGATTGGCTATAAATCCGGACGTCAGGTTACGATGTCTCGCCAAGACAGTGTTTAGAATGCAGGAGTGCGTCTCAACCTTGGACACAATCCAATGAGTCTCATACTTAGGTTTACGGGCGTGCACCCGCCAAGGGCAACCAGTCTGCTCGCACTTCACGGTGTACTGCTCTTGGCTTGATTTGACGACGTGAAATGTCCGATGCATTGAAAGGGCCCAAAGCTTGATGGCATCCTGCAGCGCTTCCTTGTCAGCAAACATAGCATGCAACTGAACCTCTGTCTCATGGTACTCCCATTGTGATTCATGCTCATCATGTGCGGAAAGACTCTCCACATTAAACCGGTTCCATTCCTGGGGGATAGGAACTTCATCCTCATCGGAACTGTCCTCGTCGTCGTCCTCTACAGCTTCCTCTTCATCCCATGCCCTCTCGTCATCAGAGTCCATCTGCTGCACAATATACTCATTATACTCTCCTTCATCGGCTTGCCCAGTTGGCTCTGTATGGCTTGACGGCTGTAACTCTCCTCCATGTACCGCATCGGCTTCATGACGAGCAACTTCATCATGTCCGCCAACATGCGGCCCGCTCGAGCTGCTAGCACCTCCCACAACAACGGCTGTTGCACGAGCTTCCTCAGCTGCTTGTACTGAGCACGGTTGCACAAGCAGCACACACTCGTATCCACGACGCCGGCACCCTAGCACAAAGCCCTTCCATGTGGCAGAGCGCACCAATGTCTTCAACTCCCATCTGATGTCCGTGGGAGACCGGCTCCAAAGCCCTTGCACGACGACGCTTTACACCTCGGGGTTCAACGAAAAACTCCGGGTCAGCCAAAGCTGCACATCTCCCATTCGAGCATTCTCGTCATCCGGAAGTACGAGAGTGACTTGCAGAAAATCGCTCAAATCCACACCATTCGGACCTTCACGAATGGTTCCAGCTCTCTAATACACCCTCAATGTAGTGGACATTGATGATGTCGGCCTGCATATATATTTCAATTTTGCGACATGTCAAATAATATCGCACAATACTAAAGTTCGTATACCACAAACTTTGCTAAAATTTCTATACTACCATACTACAAATTGCATACCAAACCTTTTCTACAACAATAATATTTTCATACTAACACGGTACTAATTATTCTACATCTATAATTTTTATTAACACCAACATTTCATATAAATAATAATGTAAATACAACATAATCCAAAAAAAATACCTGGATCCAAATTGATGGAATAGTTTCTACTCCTCCTTCCTCCCTCACCTCCTCCTCTCCTCTTCTTCCCCTCCGTCCTCCCTCACCTCCTCCTCTCCTTCTCCTCTTCTTACCCTCCTTCCTCTCCTTCTCCTCTTCTTCCCCTCCTTCCTCTCGTCTCCCCCTTGTTTCTTTTCCTTCTTCCTCTTCTCTGTGTGCTGAATGTGTTTGCTGAATGAGTGAAAAAGGTGGTTGGTAGTGAGAGCCGGCTGGGCAGGCCGCCTTAACCCCCCTATCGCCATAGCGTTGGGCGACTGCAATGCAGTCGCCCAACCGTACAGCGACTTAAATTAAGTCGCCCAACGTGAAAGCGACAGCACTGATTCGCCCAACGGTTCGCAGATTCTTTAAATGTCGCTCCCCGGGTGGGCGAAAGGCTCTAGTCGCCCCCCCCCCTATTGAGCGACTAGAGGCTATTTTTGTAAAAAATTTTCCCGTGGGTATATTTCTGTATTTCCGAATTAAAAAAGGTTATCCGTACAAAAAATTTCTATGAATCATTGCTATCTCAATCGTCCTCATAGAATTCTTGAGAAAATTTATCGCACTACGACAACATACGACGATTACAAAATGTTATTGCGAGTCTAACATATTTCGTGCGATTCACAATCTATAAAAATCATAAACAGGTCAACCGACATTGTTTGTCCTTTTATTTAAAAAAACAACTTGTAAAATAAGATTTGCTAAACATATTACTTACAAAATTGTTATTTACTCCCGCACAATTATTTTTATCGGATTAATACAATAACTATATTATTTTTAAAATCATCTAACCGTTGGGCGACTTGACCACATGTTACCCAACGGTTAGATGACTAGCCCAAATCATCCAACCGCAGAGCGATATATAGTTAAAGCTGCAAAAAAAATAAAAAAAACAGGTATAATGCTGTAATTTGAAATAAAAATTAATTATTTTTTTTAAAAAAAATCCCTATGTCCCCTGTGTCTGTATTTGTCGTTGTACTAAACTAGTCCGTGCTGACAGAGGCCAGACGCATGTCGCTGTCCTCCGCTTGTGAAGACACCGCCATGCCAAGCCAAGGAGCCTTTCAACCCACCAACTCGCTTTGCAAGTAGTTTGCATTGCAAAGTTGCACACATACATGCTCGATACACGCACCTTTAAATTCCTAACCCCCCACCACCTCCTGATTGTGTTCTTCCCTCCCTCCATTGAAGCCCAGAATTGATCACCAACCTCTTCTTCTCTGTTCTGTTCTCTCACATACACAAGCTGACAAGCAGCACACAAATGATCATCAGCCCTTACTCCTCAAAGATTCGGTGTGTATGTGATGCATCATTGATCATCTTCTCAGGGAGGAGGGAGAATTAATCCCAGCCAAAGCTGGAAAGGCTAAAATCATTAGCCATTACTCAGCGCAATTAATTCCTTCGGTTATTAGCAGTTTCCATTCCAAGATCAGGAGGAGAAGCGGGTTTTAATTGTTTGGAGAAGCAAACAAGGTGCGTGTGTTGTTAATTTCTGGCAATCCAGGGAGCCGGCGTTTAATGCCCCTGGCCGGATTGATTGCGGCGAGAACATTGGTTTTGGCCGGCCGCCGGTGGATTTCCGTTTGAAGTTGATCGAGCACGGCAGGGCAAGAGGCAGATGCGTTGCGTTGGAGTAGGGGAGGAGGAGGAGTATCGGTTCTTGGATTGTTGAAATGAGCGACGTCTCTGGCAGCTTCGTGGTGGCCGCGGCCGTGGTCGCCGTGTCGCTGGTGATGGCATCGGCCGCGGCGGCGGCGGCGCACGACTACGGGGAGGCGCTGTCCAAGAGCCTGCTCTACTTCGAGGCGCAGCGTTCCGGCCGCCTCCCGTACAACCAGCGCGTGCGGTGGCGCGGCCACTCCGGCCTCACCGACGGCCTTGAGCAAGGGGTACGTCCGTCCTTCTCCGTCGCCGTCGCCGGCGAGCGCGCGCGCATGGCTGAACGGTTGCTGCCGTGTGCGTGCAGGTTGATCTGGTGGGCGGGTACTACGACGCCGGAGACCACGTCAAGTTCGGCCTCCCCATGGCGTTCACCATCACCATGCTGTCCTGGGGCGTCCTCGAGTACGGCGGCGAGATCGCCGCAGCCGGAGAGCTCGGCCAAGCGCTCCAGGCCATCAAGTGGGGCACCGACTACTTCATCAAGGCGCACACCAAGCCCGACGAGCTCTGGACACAGGTGACCATGGCCGCCGCCTCCTCTCCTGTGTCCTGCTGACTCCTGTCCGCACGTGCGCATATACGTATACATACGTATAGAGTACGTTAACGCCTACGCCGTAGGCATACGTATCCGTATATGAATGTGATCGATGTGTACGTACTCCTGTATGTACGTGCGTATATGGCAGGTCGGGGACGGCGACTCGGATCACTACTGCTGGCAGCGGCCGGAGGACATGACGACGTCGCGGCGGGCGTACAAGGTCGACGCCGAGAACCCCGGCTCCGAGGTCGCTGCCGAGACGGCCGCGGCCATGGCCGCCGCGTCCGTCGTGTTTCGGCGAGCCGGCGACACCCACTACGCCCACCTCCTCCTCCACCATGCGCAGCAGGTACGTAGGTACATGCATGCCGTCGTCGTCACTACAAAAAAAAAAGCAGCACCAAATTAAATTGATACTTGACAGCGAGCAGCTCACCATCCACCGTACACACACATTTTAATACAGTAAGTACATATTTCCTACGGTGTATATATAACGTACTTTTATACGTATGTATGTACGTACGTACGGTATGTGCAGCTGTTTGAGTTCGGGGACAAGTACAGGGGGCGATACGACGGGAGCGTGAGGGTGGTGAAGAACTACTACCCGTCGTCGAGCGGGTACAAGGACGAGCTGCTGTGGGCGGCGCTCTGGCTGCACCGCGCCACCGGCCGACACGACTACCTCGACTACGCCGTCGCCAACGCCGACGACTTCGGCGGCACCGGCTGGGCCGTCTCCGAGTTCAGCTGGGACATCAAGTACGCCGGCCTCCAGCTCCTCGCCTCCAAGGTACCCTGACACGTACGCATGCATGCATGCCTAACCTGCGTATACCTACCTACCTTCCTTCATCAATTGGTCAAAACTGTATACCTTTTCTGCATGATTGCGTCATCAGCTTAATTCTGGCCTCTGTCAATGTTAACTACACACCGATCAGAATTTTCCGCCGCGGATTGCGCTCAAACTTGTTGACATGCAATGCATGCATGAATCCTGAATCAGAGGTAATTAGTAGCAGTAAACATGCCATGCATGATAGAGCGATCAATATGGTTAATTAACATGTACACTGTGATATATTCTCTTTTTGTTGCCCCACTAGATAGATAGATAGATAGATAGATAGATAGATAGATAGATAGATAGATAGATAGATAGATAGATAGATAGATAGATAGATAGAAAGATAGATAGAAAGATAGATGTGTGTGTTTGCAGCAGCAAGCTAGTCTGCAAGGAGAGTTGAGTACCACCGGTTCTAGCATGAAGAACAAGCCAGTTTGGTGCACCCTTTTGCTAACTTACAAGCATAGCTACCATGAGCTTGCTTGTGTTGGGATTGATGGATGCGCCATGCCCAACCAACTCGTCTTTGTACAAGAATGCATAGCATATGTGCTAGTTTCTTCGAGAATCGGGAGAGCTGCGTACCTTTGTATGCATAATTGAGCAGCATATATGCTGATTTCTTTGAGAAATCATGCACAAAATCTAATAAATTATGCGGATGATGATTCTTAACAAAAAAAAAGCTAATCATGAAAAAGCAGATAATGCTCGATTCATCAAGCTAGGGAAGAAGGTGAGAGGCCTCTGAATTTTTTTATGGACCTGCAGGCTGATCTTTCCTCCACCTGTGTCTTGTCCTTTGCTAACCATTATTTATTTCTACTATTTTTTTCTCTCATGTGCTCTGTACATAATTATTCTTCAGGAAACAGACTGTTTTCCTAACCTTGGATTTTTGTAAGGTGTAGACCGATGACATTATTGGGGTCTTGTAGAAATGGACTGCCTTCCTAACCCTAACTCCATTGACCATAGTTCCCTAGCTCCCATGCTTAGAATACAAGCTAGGCAGCTCTTACCATGCATTGCATGCCCATTTCTTTATTCATCCACAAGCTCTTTCTCCCTCACCTATGCCTGCTTGGAATGTGATCGATCTTTGGAGCAAGTAAATCAACTAATCCTACAGATTCTAGCTAGCCACCATCTTACTAGTCCAAATTGGACGAGCTAGAGGAGTCAATGGTCATTTCTTCAATTATTAATGAAATCACATATATAATTGACACTATGTAGTCTTCCATTGGCGAGGAGAAATTTTTCTTTTTGAGAGCATGGGGCAGCTCCTGCTAATGCGGACAACACAAGTGTGCCATGCATGTATGCATTTCTGAGGTAAACAATATCATATCTCCATGAAGCATTCAACAAACAGTAGTTACATGTTTGGCAAAAGTGGTGGTGGTTGGATCACAACCAGAGCCCTGACAAGTGACAACTGAACCCAAGAAGGATGATCATGTGGCCCAGATTCTAATTTTCTTATGTAGATTAATTTAGTTTAATCTAATTCAGCTGCATGCGAGCCTCCATAGTTTTAGATGACACTAAAATTAGGTCCATGTCATATGGATGGTCCACATGCATCCACATGACCAGCAATGAACAATGTAACCATCCCTGATTTCTGAAGTCAACCATACTATTGAGGTTTGGCACAAAGTTTGACTAACTTTTTGGCGGCATGCAACTAAAAGAATAGATCCATTTTAATTTTGCAAGGCAAAATATGTTCCATTTTAATTTCTGATACATTGTGATGCTCATCTTAAAACATCGATATATCATCGTCTAACTCTTTTTCAGATTGTGCAGATGAACAATTAAACAAGGATTAATTTACTGTCTAATTAGTGTTTAATATGTGTAATTAATGTTTATCCTCATCTATGGAGCAGCTGCTGCTTGAGGAGAAGGATCTGAGCGACGAGCAGCGAGCGGTGCTGGAGCAGTACAGATCCAAGGGGGAGTACTACGTGTGCTCGTGCCTGAACAAGAACTCCGGCGGCGACGCGCACAACGCCCGCCGCACGCCGGCGGGGCTGCTCTTCATCCGGCCGTGGAATAACCTCCAGTACGTCTCCAACGCCGCCTTCCTCCTCACCGTCTACTCCGACCTCCTCGCGGGGCTGGGCCAGAGGCTCCGGTGCGGCGCCGGCGAGGCATCCCCCGGCGACGTGCTGGCGTTCGCCAAGTCCCAGGCCGACTACATCCTGGGGTCGAACCCCATGGGCATGAGCTACCTCGTCGGCTACGGCGGGCGGTACCCGCGGCGGGTGCACCACCGCTCGGCGTCGAGCGCGTCGTACCAGCACGACAAGGCCTTCATCGGCTGCCTCCAGGGGTTCGACTCGTGGTACAGCGCGCGGCGGGAGAACCCGCACGACCTCGTCGGCGCCGTCGTCGGCGGGCCCAACGGCAAGGACGTGTTCACCGACCACCGCGGCGCGTACATGCAGACTGAGGCGTGCACGTACAACACCGCGCCCATGGTCGGGGTCTTCTCCAAGCTCATGGAGCTCGAGAGGCGGCAGCAGCAGCAGCAAAAGCGAGAGCCGCCGGCGAACTCGGTGGATCTCTAGTTGCTCTTACCTGTTAGTAGGAGGATTAATTAGCTGAGATGATGAATGCGTTAATAATAAAAAGAGATGGTAAAAAAAGAAAAAATGGAAAGAAAACTTGATATTTAGGATGGAAATGGTTGATGGGTGTACATGTGCATTATTTTTCGTTGATTCATTGGTAGAGGTGCTCTGTTTCATGTTTTGAAGATAGAAAATGTAGAAAAGGATATAAAAAGAAGAAGGAAAAAAGAATAAACATCACATTGATCCCTCTTCACTCCTCTCCATCTGCGTTCTCGGTTGTCACTTGCTCCGTTTTCATGTTCCGTTGGATTTCATTTTTGGTCTATTTGACTTGTACATTCCCATTTCCGAGCTGCATGGCTTGAGAAGATGGGACACCGACGTCGGACACTCGGGACTCCCTTAGGTCAGCGACTCAGTGGTCACCAGTGAATAATTGAAACCTGGAACTGCGACTACTTTGGCAACGATTTTATCTTACATACAGGCCTCGTCTAGGATACAAGAATTACACAGTAATTTTAAAATCAACTAAATTTTCGTATGAATTGGGAAAAAATGTTTGTTTTAAACAGGGCCTCATGTAGCACTCCACTATATGCTTCACTGCATTTTCCCAATACGATCTCGATAGAGATGGCCAAATAGGCGGTACGGCTTGACAAGACATGGGCTATGTAGACACTGGCCATTTAAACACGAACCTATTTGGCATGTTACTTAGACATGCCGTATCGGCCCATAGATTAAGGCACTGACCTAAACACGATCCAACAGCCTCATGGGTCATGTCGGGTTGACTAGAGCAATGATAAATTTTGGAAAAAAAACCCAATAAATATATAAAATACAAAATAGAATTATATGTACTTATAAAATAAACTATATAAAATTCAAAAACTACAAAATAAAAATATATAAAAAATTTAAAAAATGAACAACCGTACTAGGCAAGACCACGTAGTGCTAGGCTCGGTACTATTATTGCCGTGTTAGGCTAACCTGCTGGGTTGAGGTCTCGATCCAAGCACGGCACAGGTTATCGCCTCGGCTAGCATGACCTGTTTAAATAGTAGGCTATGTCATACTTGGCCGAATCAATAGTGTCGTGCTTCGGGCCGCCCTACCTACTATGACCCATTTGGTCGTCTCCGATCAGTTGTTGACTATGACTTTCGGTTAAAACTTTTAGGCGTTAGCTAAAATTATAGCGTCTATTATTTTTTTCTGAGTGATTTAATTAAAGCAACAACAACAAAACGGCTTTTTTGTCAATGCTTTTATCCCACGGCTTTCACCCCGTGCGTCTTCCTTATCGTGGCTTTTATCCGGCCCCGATCGTTTTGGCTTCGGTTTCTGGCTTATTTTTCACTATTCCTAAATTTGGTCTTTTTCTGATTTTTTTGGATTTTTTGAGTTTTTTTACCGGTTCTTTTTTCCGTATTCGTTTTCATTACACGTGATGGCCTAACCCATTTTTCTATTTTTAAAATTTTTTAAATTTAATTATACCAAATAAGCCACCTTCAGCTACAGTGTAATTTCAGCTAGCTACAGTGAAATAAGCCATAAGCCACAGGCCAACCTATCACCACCGAGAGCTATCCGCGCAACGCGCGACCAGAAGTCGAGGCAATTTTTCATTGCTGGTGCGGTCAGTGGTGGCCATTTTTTCTGTTAAGACTCGGTGATGTCCATATTTGGTTCTGTGTAGTCTATTCCCTTGTTATTTCTTAGCTCGTTAACTATTTTCCAATGCTAGTGTGGTCGCTGGTGGCCATATAGGTTTCTCTGTTAGTTAGTTATGAGTAGTTCAATAATAACATATTTTTTAAACATGAGTTTTGCCAGCTTTTATTATAGAATTAATAACATATTTTGTTGCCTGATTTCATAATGTGGTGCGCCTTGACCAATTTACATTATTTTCTTCTGAGGAACCAACTTACTCTCTCCTTGAATTAAATTAGGTTTTCTTTACTAGGAAAAGCGATTTTAAATTAGATGTTGACTGTGATATTTTAAGGCCCTGAAATGCAAGATTTTTTTTTCGTATACACACGAGAATCTGGGTCTGCTTTTTACAGTTTTTGGCTTCTGACTTTTGACTTTTTTTACAGTAACTAGTTTTCAAACGGAGTGTCTTTTTAAGATGGGATCTACTAGTTAATTGTAGTACACACTATAGCGACTTCATTTATATCGGCAAAAACCGCACATAAGTTTCTGTTACTATGTAATCTCTCTCACGAACAGCCTAAAAGCCAAAAACCGCAGCAAAAAGTCATAAGCTATAGCCATAAAGAACAAGCCCTCTATTTGCCCATTCCCAACCTCCCAGCATCCAGCAAGTCGCAACTCCATCTCTCACTGGAAGGGGAAGTGCCTCTATCTCCCTCTCCTGTAGACTGGTAATCCGGTCTTTCAACCAAACATCAAGACTGGTAAAAGGCTAGAAACACATTCTTAGCCATAACCAGAGCATCATCCACTTGCCCTCCATCAACACATGATGGGTTGTCTCTTGACTTGATGATCAACTCATAATTATTCTCTCTTCGAGATCTTGATGTGCATCAACATATGATGCATCCTCTTCTTGAACCTTAACTTAATGATAATCAACTCATAATGTCATCCAAAGTCCATATCATTATGGAACATAATATATTCATTCAACTCATGAAAAATTTAGTCCCACAATGTGATTGTTATTAATTACTAAAATAGACTATTAACTCATAATGGCGGATCTAAATCCTTTAATATTTCTCTTTTTGGTAATTGATGATAACCACTATAATTGCAAATAATTAGATATAAAGCAATACAAGCATATATGAACTACACAAGTTTTATATACTCAAAGGATATATTTCAAAATAGAGACCTCCAATATATGTGGATAAAAATATGAATCAATACTAATGAAATCATAAAACATAAAGTGAACTCCCAAAATATATGCATATATGAATGTATAATAAAAACATATACACATATTCAAGTTAAACTTTTAGTAGAGTTCAAGCTATATTTTGGATCTGAGGAATGCAGCAAGATATAAAAATATGACGTTGAGTGTATACCTCCATGATTTTCATATTTTTGTCTAAATGAGACTAAATAATATTATAGTCAATAAATATGTTAGTTTTACATATAGATTTATTATTAATCATTAAAATCAAATTAATAGACGTTGAACTTACACACCCGCGCGCCGTGGCCTTGTCTCCAACCCCGCGCCGCACCCTTGCCTCCGACTATGCGGGTCTGGGAGAGCCGCTGTGCGGAAGCGAATGCGCTCGCCGACGGCCGTCTTGGTGGCAGCGTGCTCAAGCTGTTAGGCGAAATGCTGACCCGAATGTCGCTTCTTGGACGGCGACCGTGGCCGTCGTAAAGCTCGGGCGGGCGGGCGTGTCGAGCAGGCCGAGGGGCACTTTTCCCGGTATATGCCGGAGGGCGAAACGGCGTGCTGCAATGCCGTGGTTTCTTCACTGCCTGGATCGTTTGACATGGCTAGCACCTGCGACTTTATTCAGTCCACGTTACAAACATTGTAGTCGCATTGCATTCTTGGAGCAACTATTTGTGGTATTATCCTCTCATTCCACCTCCATCTCTGGTGGTTTCTAAATCCCATTGAACTCAGCTCAAATATCTTGGCGTCGGCACTTGAGTGGGAACCATTTCTACTTTTTCAGTGAGGAACTAAAGTAACAGCGCAATCTTTTCACTTGTTTATACCTTTTCCCATGCTTGTGAAACTTGATCATACATAACACTTCAAGACACAGGGGAAGGGAGAAGTTACAAAACTGCTTTCCTAGAAAGTATAAAAAGCTCAAAATGGCAATCTGTCAGGATATGTTCAAAATAAACTATGAGATTAGTAAGAAGTAGCTCTAGTGAAAACTACATCAACTCTGTGCACCAAAAGCACAAGATTATCTATCATATCTAATCTAACCACATTCTATATTGGCTGTGTTTTGCGTCTGCAGGTCAGCATCTGTACTGTCCAGGCAGGAGACTACTTCCATGATGGTTGGCCTCATCAAAGGATTACGGTTGACACACTTGCAAGCAACTTCAAGCACCTTCAGCATTTGATCTTCATACCCTGCGCCTCGAAGTGTTGGATCCAGGACCTCAATCAGCTTTCCCTCAGATCTCATCTCCTGCACCCATGGGACAAGTTCTTTTGATGTAGACTGGACTGGAACAGGGCGCCTCCCTGTGAGCAGTTCAAGCAGGACCACTCCGAAACTGTACACATCGCCTCTCAATGTAGCAACCCATGCTTGCCCATACTCAGGGGGGATGTAACCCAGAGTGCCGACTAGCTCGGTGGACAATATGAGGCTTGCAGACATCATGGATGTAGTGAAGGCCGCGGCTTGCTCCTTGTGCAATCTTGAGCCGCCTCGGCCAGTCAAGAAACGAGCTGGTGTCATCATCCATATTGTGAAGCCAGTCGTCCAGGCTGCCATTCTCCATGTATGAATATACGAGGAGCCTTGAGTTTCCCTGGATGCAGTATCCCCACAATGGTACAAGATTCTCATGTTGCGCCATTGAGAGTGCTTCAACCTCTGCAGTGAACTCCCTCTCCATGAGGCACATTTCACCGTTGAGCTTCTTGATGGCGAGCTTGGAGCCAATATGTAGCTCTGCCTTCTAGACCAGTCCATAACCCAATGATGTTGTCCTTGTGAAAACTATTCGTAGCCTTCAAAATGTCTACGAATGTGAACTTGTTTTCTTCTCCGTTCCCCTGTGGCATCACCACCAATGTTTGCTCTGAACTGGTGTTTATTAAAGTGATCCGAATTCGTACTATATCTGCGTAGGACAGCTCGTCATTTTATACTAGACATACTATGACAGGTGTCTGAATTATGTACAGATTGTATCAGACGTGGTGTCAATATATAGCAACCAACTTTGATTCGGTTTCCTATCCAAGGCTCATTTCCCTCGCCCTATATTTATCTCAGTAGCTCATAGAAAAGAGGGAAGTGCTCCAATGTAGCTCTTCTCATTATAGTGATTTGACTTTGAGCGCTTGTAGTTTTTTCCATAAAAGTTTTTCACGTAAAAATTTATAACTCTTGTTTCTATTTTTTGTACATTTATTTTTAACAAGTGAGCATAGGATATTAGAGTTTGAGATATTTAAGGGGAAAATTTCGTCGAATCCGAGCGTCGTCACCGAGTCACATCATACTCGAGGCGCGTCTCTGAGTCTGCGTCAACTTCAGTGGGTTCGTTTTGGCTTATACATAGCTTATGCTTGTACTATCTATAGTAACTAACTTTTAAATTATGTGTTTTTTAAGACGGAGTCAATATGAAGATTGTAGTAAAAATGGTACTGAGTTCAGCTGTACTGGCCAAAATCACATGCGGCTATTTTTATATGTGCACTACCTTTTACAAACAGCTAAAATTCAAATATTTAATCTATCAACTATCAGTCTAAAAGAATCCACGCTTCATCTCTAAGCTAGAGTTTAGGAGGCGCAATAAAAGACCCCCACGACGCAGATCACAGCAGAAGCCGCCCCGGTTTTCCTCCCTTGGTCTACGCGCAACAAGCTGAAGTGAGATAGCCAATCGAAAGCACAACACGTCACGTCTTCGTCCATCAGTCATCACCTCCTCGCGTCACGCTTCCTCGGTCCGCGCAAGGCTGCTGCGTGCTTACTGCTCTCCAACTTATCGTTCATGCGCCATAGTTTTAATCTAAGATAATTTCCGATATTTTTATATCAAAATACCAAAATGTCTCTTGTTGACTCGGTCATTACTATCCTTTGCAAGCAATTGCCATACTTGCCACGTGTAGGTACACCACTAGTTTGCCATGCGTCGTCAAGTCTCTCATGTCCCGATTCCATCGAAACACGGCTCACTTGGTCTGTGCAAGCCACCTGGCGTCATCCCACCGTTCAAACTCACCTTCAATATTCCCGCCTTTCTCATGCCATGCTTGAGCTCACCGTCTCACCCGGCATTCTTGATCGTTTTGAGTCTCGACTCCTCCATGAGCTTAACCCCGATCACTGTCGTTGACCATAGTTGACTCCAAGTGACTCTGCACATCCAAATATAAAGAAATCATTTGCAGGCATAAGTTCTTTACAACTTGACCTACATTAGCCAAGACATATACCATGTAACCTTAATCCAATGACTCAAGTCAACCTTACTAAATCTATGACTCAAATCCCAAAATCCTCAAATTCCGCCCAAAACCAGTCCAGACAAAGTGCGATCTTTGCAAAACCAATTAACCACTCCACAAATATTGCAATGGTTCATCACAACATTAACCTGGACCATCTCACATGGTCCTTCGCTGCCCCAACTTAATTTAATATCGGTCAAAATTATACATGAGTATATCTCTCTCCGTACTCTCTCTCTCACGAATAGCCAAAATTTAAAATTTTAAATAAAAAAACTATAAACCATAGTACAAATGAATCCAGCCAATATCTCTTGTTGATTGAAAGACAGTGGCTGGCACACTGCATTATTAAGGCCCTGATCAATATGGCTTCAGCTTCTGGCTTCAGCTTTTTTTGCACTATTCATAAATTTCGTCTTTTTCTGAACTTTTGGTTTTTTTTGAGTTTTTTTACCGGTTCTTTTTTTCCTCGTATTTGTTTACATTGTACGTGATGGGCTAATATGTTTTTTTTTCTATTTTTAAATTTTTTTAAATTTAATTATGGTAAATAAGCCTCTGTCAGCTACAGTGCTTTTTTCAGCCAGCTACAGTGTTTTCAGCCATAAGCCATGAGGCTTTCAACCGAACCGATCACCACCTAAGGCACTCAGATATTGCACAGTTAGCATGTAAAAAGAAGGAAAAGAAAGAAAATACAGAGTTGGCATCTCTAGCTATCTCATTTTTCTTGTCCTTTTTTCCTTGGAGGGTGCTTGTGTATTTGTTCTTGACCACACTTAAGCACCGGGCCACCGGCATTTGTGCTGCTCAGATGCATGCCTTTTTACACTACTATCAAGCACAAGGCCAACACTGGAGAAATACTTGTTAGGGCAGAAATAGCAAGAACATAACAGGTAGTCCTACGTGTTAGATGTTCTGTGGCATCTCGGTTGCTGAAATTTTGCACCCAAGAGCTTGGCGTGTCCGCGTGGGCTCTGAGTATTGTATTATGTATGAGTAAAGTATCTGTCATGGGTCAGTACAATAGGTGGCTAATATCTCCTGTTGAATGTTGATTGAAAAAACAGGAGCGGCTGGGCATTGTTAAGATTATCAGAAATCGTACAGTTTGGCATATAAGAAAATGAACAGAAAGAAAAATGCAGAGTTGGCATATAAGAAAATGAACAGAAAGAAAAAAATGCAGAGTTGGCATCTCGAGTACACTTGCATTGCATCTCTTTTCTTGTCTTTTTTTGGGTGCTTGTCTATTAGTTCTTGATTTCTTTATTTTATGCTTTAGCACCGGTATTTTCGCCGCTACGGATGCATGCCTTTTTACACTATGATCAGGTACAAGGCCAATCGGAGAAAGACCTGTCAAGGCAGCAGTAGTAAGAACAATACAAGAGGAAGAACACAAGATGTCACCACACTAACCAATGGGCCTGTTTTTTTTTCAACTTTTACTTTTTTACAGTAATTAATTTTTAAACGCTGTGTCTTTCCAAGATAGAATTTATTAGTTATCTATAAACTAGTTTATTTTAGTCCAACTGATTGGTGCCTTAGTCTCGTAGCCTCTCGATCTCGAAAAGGACTACCATAACCAACAGCTACATCTAGGCGGCGGAAAAAGGAGCATTACGATGCACGGGGAGCATCGCACTTGTGCCAAGAGCTCATCGATCTCTTGAGAAAAGAGGGAAAAAAAACCATTTCCAGGTCAAACGATTGAATCGCAGCGTATCGTGCACGTTGAGACAACTCATCAGCGTCCGACGCACAGACGCGGTCCTTGGAGGTGGAGAGACAGTGGGGGTGATCGGTTCGGCTGAAAAGCTTGTGGCTTATAGCTGAAAATACTGTAGCTGACAGAGACTTATTTAGCATAATTAAATTTAAAAAAATTTAAAAATAAAAAAATATGTTAGTCCATTACGTATAATGCAAACAAATACGGGAAAAAAAGAACCGGCAAAAAAGCTCAACAAAAAACCAAAAATTCAAAAAAAAACGAAACTCGTGAATAGTGACAAATAAACCGCAGCCAGCTTATGGCAGCTATGTTGATCGCTCCCAGCCTCTTGTTTTTTGTATGTATGGTCCCACCTCGCGTTTCACACATGTATGGCGGCGAGACTCGACGGTAGGCCATGATGACTCCTGCTCCTTTAGAATTAGATTTCTGATTTTCAGGTTATCTTTTACTATTTCTAAATTTTATCTTTTTTAACTTTTTAGCTTATTTTGAGTTTTTTGTCAGTTTTTTCCCGTATTCGCTTGCATTACGTGATAGGCTAACCTGTTTTTTTTTATTTTTATTTTTTTTAAATTTAATTATACCAGATAAGCCACTATCAGCTACAATGTAATTTTAATCATCTACAGTAAAAATTTAGCCATAAACCATCAAAATTCAGCTCAACCGAGCACTTACTGCTGCGAACGCGTAGTTGATGTCTGCTTTCGGGGATTCCTTGTCGTCGATCAAGCAAATAAAGTTCTCTCCTTTTCTATTGCCCTTTTCTTCTTCCCTGTATGTTTCAAGTTTCATCGTCTAGGATAGAAAGATAGCAGCAATGTAGCGTCCACTACGTAACACCCCGGCTTTTTAAAACGTCAGAATATTATCTACAACTAAATACACTATCAACTTAAATCATTAACTATATCTTATCAACCACTAAGCACCAAAGATAATCATCGTAATAATGTAAGACGTACATTTCAGCAAAGTGGTAACCAATAAATTGGTCTTCAGATAAACCAAATAATTATTAAGATGAATTAATTGAGAAGCTAAACAAAACATTATTAAGTAGTAATATTATGAACTAGAAAAAAAACTAAGAAAACTATTAAGCAACTAAATATTACACTGGCCACTGCGGCGCGTACATGCAGACAGAGGTGTGCACGTACAACACCGCGTCCATGATCAGGGTCTTCTCCAAGCTCATGGAGCTCAAGATCTCTAGTTGTTCTTACTTGTCAGTAGGAGGATTAATTAGTTGAGATGATGAATGGATTAATAATAAAAAGAGATGGTAAAAAAAGAAAGAAAGAAGAAATGAAAAGAAAAAACTATTTTTTTTTCACCGACGTTGGACACTCAAGACTCCCTTAGGCCGTAGGTCAGCCACTCAGTGGTCACCAGTGAAGAATTGGAACCTGGAACTGTGACTACTTTGGCAACGATTTAATCTTACAGACAGGCCTCGTCTAGGATACAAGAATTACACAGTAATTTTAAAATCAACTAAATTTTCATATGAATCAGAAAAAATGTTTGTTTTAAACAGGGCCTCATGTAGCACTCCATCATATGCTTCACTACATTTTCCCAATTCAATCCCGATTGAGATGGCCAAATAGACAGCACGGCCTGATACAGCATGGGTCATGTAGGCACAGCCCATTTAAACATGAATCTATTTAACCTGTTACTTAGACGTGCTATATCGGTTAATAGGTTGAGACACCGATCTAATCACAACCCAATAGCCTCACGAACCGTGTCTGGCGGGGTGGGGCAAGGTTAATTTTTGAAAAAAAAATAAGAAAAATCCTAGAAAATATATAAAATACAAAATAAAATTATACATATAAAATAAACTACATCAAATTCAAAAATTACAAAACAAAAATGTATAAAAAATTTAAAAAACTGTCGTACCAAGCTAGGCCGTGCAGTGCTAGGCTCGGTACTATTCTTGTCGTGTCGGGCTAGCTTTGTGGGCTAACATCTCAACCCAAGCATGGCATAGGTTAGCGCACGGGCTAGCATGACCTATTTACGTAGTAGGTCATGTCATACTTAGGTCGAGTTAACAGTATCGTACTTTGAGTCGCCCTAGTTAGCACGGCTCATTTGGTCATCTCCAAGACTCCAACCGATTGTTGGCTGTGGTTTTTGGCTGTTAGCTCAAATTACACTTGTAGTGGCTATTAGTTTTCTTAGTCATTCAATTAACGAAAATAAGAAAAAAAAATAAACACACCGTTATATCTGTATAGACAATGTAAAGGGTAAGATAAAAAAAATAAAAAATTAATATTAAAAGTCGATGTATTTTTATGTGGCTTTTAGTTAAAAAAAAGGCTGAAAACTAGAAAAAACCAAAAGCGTTGCTCGCTAGGTGTTCGAGAAACGCCAACGCCGGTTCCGATGCCTCTCCCGCGCCGGAGAACTAAGCTCGGCGCCGCGCCTCCTTTCTCGCGCTCTCGGTGCGCGTGCGAACGGTCGTTGGCTCCACGCCGCGTCGGCGCGCCGCGCACGTAAGGTGTTCGGCGCAATGGCTCTCCTGCTGGCTGCCTCTACGTGCGTGCCCAAGGCTTTGGGCCGCCCGCCGTGCTGAGCGCGGGATTATGCTGTGCGCGCTGCAGCTCCCGCGGTGCACGCCGACATGCCCACTGTCCACTGAGACCGAGGGGCGAGGGTTCATTGAAGTCAAGGAGAGGAGACAAGAGTGCGTTCTCGGATTGCTGCCATCCACCGGCTGGAGGTGTCTGCCGGCCTAACCTGACCTGGTCGTTGACGTGATGTCGTCGTCGGGGAGGACGGGCCAGGCACGCGACGACGGCCCTGCGCGTGCCGACTGCCGACCTCAGGGTCTACGAAGTCGTCGCGCACAATCATCTTGGCCGGGTACGAAATTGTTGCGCATTGCGCGAGTGTTTGCCCTGCCAATACTGGTTGGCTCCATCTGTGCACCTAGCGTCGCCATCGAAGTTTTTTGGTGAAGCATGAAATTTTGTACAAGATCAAGGGCCAGGGCTTATCTCCAGTATTAGGCCTGCTAATGGTATAAAATCCAGCCCACTCCTAACCCAGCCCACAACACTAAACTCCACTTTCCCAACCCAAACCAGCGCACTTCACATCCCTAAGGGCCCAATCCAAACTAACCCACATGACACTTCAACCCAATCCAACCCAAACTATTTTCCTAATATGGATTCGACTTACTTTCCCAAACCATTTGGACCCATCTCTAACCATGGAACCGCCAACAGATAATGGTGGTTATCAAGCTGTGGGCCTCATGCTTGCACCGAGATCTCTCTTTTCTCTCTCTCCGTCGATCACTCTCTCTCACTCGGCTCTCTCCTTACTCTCTCTTACGTCATCATTTCTTTCTCGCTCTTGCATTGCATGTTGTAACGGTGCCACAATGGCCAGTGAAGAGGGGCCAAAATCTAACGGAGGAGCCCCGGAGGCTAGCGATGAGGGGTTCGGGTTGGCCGGTACACGCAGAGACTAGTGATAGGAAGCCCGGATCCGGAGACCATGGACCCGATGCAGCGAGCAGGAGGAGTGGATCTGGCAACCATGGACCTCAATTGCATCACTACCATCGAATCCAGCGGTTCCTGACCACGCGCGATCTCAACCATAAAGAAGAAAAATTCCCTTACCATGGAGGCATGGACTCGTCAATGGAGTGGTATGGTGTGGCGAAAGCGAGGAGGGGGCTTGCCGATGGAAGAAATATGGGGGAGTAGAGGGATGTGGCGCAAGTGGAAAGTCATCGTCAGAGGGGAACGCAGCGGTCGTGGAGATCTAAGGGTGGATGGGAACATAACTCCGGCTGTTGGCGGAGAATCAGAGAAGGAGATGGTCTTGGCGGTGGCGAATAACCCAGTCGGCGGGTGGCGGCCCCTCACCCACTCCACATCTCCTCCCAGGGCTCCGCAACCACAACCCATGGGGCAAATCCTATCTCAACCCACGGGTTGAACCGTTTTGAAACTAAAATATTGGAATTCACCCTAACCCAACCCAACCCGTTAAGCCACATCAACCCGCCCCCACCCATCCAAAGCCAACCCATTAGCAGATCCAACCTGTTGAACCCATTTCAACCCAACCCATTAGCAGTCCTATCCAGTGTATTATATGTGGAAATTGTTAACTACATATCAAGTCAGCAATCAAAGTACTTTATTCTTCCCTAATTGTATCTTTGTGTGCCACTTGTAAGATTCGTTAGGATCATCTTATTAGTTTATTGTATGAGGCGATTAGGTTGATTACAGGTAACAATTAAGTTATGCACCACCAGTCCATGGCCAGAAGATAACAACAGCAGATATCATGCGGCACGATGAAGTAATTGCAGTGTCGATTGCCTGATGCATCAAATTTGCTGAGTTGTAATGTAACGAGTTCCGCTTTATTTCAGGCCGGTTCCATTCCGCATTAGCTTAGTTAATACATATTCTGAATTGCTTGAGCATTGGGTTTTACTTTCCCTCTTGATTTATTATTCTACTATGAGATAACCACATCAAGGTTACGTGTACATGTCTATTCCCTTGTGTTAATGATGATCATGAGAATTGAAATCCTATGAACAGATAATAAGGCAGTCTTTTGTCTAATGCCAACAGAAGGGTCATACTGTCAATAACAAAAGTTGGAAGAATGTCATAGTTGTATCATTTCTATTGGTGGGTCAGTGGGACATACTTAAACATCTCGAAAACAACTTTTTTTTATTCAAGCATAGCATAGCTGGCCTAGTTTCTTGTACCTTGACTTTCTTGCCCTATGATTGCGGAATAGGACAACCATAACATGCGTGTATAAGTATTTGTTAGTCCCATGGATATATATACATATGCATATAGTCTCTGTCTGTCTGTTATGCTCACAAGACTCAAGAGTGAACAGGAAGCATGAATCTGTGTGGTGCAATTCTCCTATTCTGCATCTTTCAATTTATCCGTGGCCAGCCTGATAACCGAGGTGCGTTACATGTAGTTTTTACAGTTCTTTATGTTCGGACAATACACAATGAAAAGCACTTGTAATGCTCATATCTGCCATCCAAAGGTATGTTTACATGGTTGATAACATGAATGCACGATGCATAGCCATTGTTGTGTAAAAGAGGAAAGATGATCCACTCCACAAAAACATACTCAAATATCAAGGCATGTGAAAAATCTTTGTGAAGGCTAACAAGTTCTTTATCATGCTGGCAGCTGAATTTGGCAAGAGTACTTTTGACTTGTAGTTTGTTTCCAGGTTTCATAAGCATCGATTGTGGCATCCCGGTGAACTCTTCCTACCAAGATCTCGCCTCAAGTATAATATATGTCTCAGACTATGGTTTCGTCACCACAGGAGAAAACCATAACATCTCCTCAGATTACATTAAGCCGTCACTGGCAAAGCGCAATTTCGATGTCCGGTTCTTTCCGCATGGAGCACGGAATTGCTACACCCTGAGGTCCTTGGTGGCGGGAAACAAGTACTTCGTTCGTGCTGATTTCTACTATGGAAACTACGATGGACTGAACAAACCTCCTGTCTTTGATCTGTATCTGGGGGCAAACTACTGGCATGAAGTAAACTTCAGTGATGCAGGTGTAGTTAATTGGATGGACATCATAGTTGTGGCTCCTGCCGATTACCTGCAAGTCTGTTTGGTGAACAAAGGGATGGGAACTCCATTTATTTCTGGGCTGGATTTGAGGCCACTGAAGACTACTCTTTACCCAGAGGCAAATGCAAGTCAATCGCTGGTGCTGATCAATTCCAATCGGTTCAATTTAGGGCCCACAGACAATTCAATAGTCAGGTGAGTTTTGGATTTAGCGTTGTCTGAATCGAATTTAACTAACAAAGCCAGTGTTATCACCATTCTTGGTTGATTAAAGTAAAATTTATATGATGTCAAAAATTTTGAAAGTTCCTAGGTGTCTGGGTAACTTGCAGACTTGTTGAAAATAAGCAGAAAAAAAGGAGAAAACATCTTTATAAATGAGTCATGAGTGTAACCGCTGATTTTAGCCATATTTTGCATGGATTATGTCTCTGCAAGCTGTACTTTTGGACAAAAGTATGGTTGTGTGATTCTAATTAATTCAATGAATTAGAATACTGGATCACACTAACATATTTGTTTGGTCCAATTAGGTACCCCTTGGATCCCCATGACCGCATCTGGTCAACATATGAAACGATCCCAGACTGGACTGAGATATCTGCAACATCTGTCGTTCGGAATTACCTCACTGATGTCTATGACGCGCCATCAGCTGTCATGCAAAATGCAGCAACCGTCAACGGCTCAAGAATTGATTTCTCATGGGATCCATCTGATCCATCGGTGAACATCAGCTCCGAATACTTCTTTGTTTTCTACTTTGCTGAGTTGCAGAATGTACCAAGCAATGCGGTGCGGCAGTTTGATATCATTGTCAATAACAAGACATGGAACACACAACCTTACACCCCACCATTCCTATTTGCCGATTCTTTGTCCGGCCTTGTACACGGGTCGGCAAGTTATAGTGTTTCACTTGTCGCTACAAAAAATGCAACGCTTTCACCTATCCTCAATGCCATGGAGATGTACTTGGTGAAATCGATAACTGAGGTTGCAACAGATCTTGGAGATGGTATGAATTTACTGATGCAATATTAGTACCAGTGGATGTTTCTTATAACCCACTATTGTTACTATGTTAAGTTTTCATGCATTTTGCAATATGAGCGGTATTAAACTGAGATTACTACAGTTGTTGTTTATCACATTTGAGGTGCATTAGTATCTTAAAGCTTGCCTGCCTGCCTGTTCATTTTGTATGGGCTTGAGCTTGACCATTTTCCTTGATCTTGAAAACCAGCTAGAGCCATGATGGCAATCCAAGAAAAATTTGGTGTGAAGAAAAACTGGATGGGTGATCCATGTGCTCCAAAAGCTTTTTTATGGAGAGGACTAAAATGCTCCTATCATCCAGCTGATCCCTCTAGAATAACAGCACTGTAAGTTCCACAATCATGTTTGAAAGGAACAAAGAAAATCCATTGTTGTAGGCTGACATTTCAAAGAAGCGTTGGGACATTTCAACAAGAGAAACTAACTTTTTCGAATTTATTTATTTTTTTGGCAGAAATTTATCTTCCAGTGGGTTGGTCGGTCCCATTTCTACTTATTTTGGAGATCTGACAGCACTCCAGTACCTGTAGGTTCTCATCGTTATGTCTCACTGTAGATTTTTAATGTGCTGCAGCCTTTTTCTTTTGATAATACTAGCAAAGTGAACCCATGTGGATCTTTTGTTCCCTATACTAGCAAGCATATTAGCAAAATTCCAAAATGAAAGGAATCCTTACAAAGATATTCCTATGATAATTGACAACGTTACACATGGAGCCGAATTACTCATCAGTCACCAATATGTGAAACAATGTACACAGCAGTACAGGGACAGACTGTTTTGAACTTCACATAGATGGTGGTACATTCCTTGAATTGTCTACATATCCATATTTTCGGGAAAAAAAGAATATTTGTCTGTATCTCCATGTAGCCTGGAACTATGGATACTTCAAGAGTTATGTGCTTCCTCGTTTGTCTTCACCACCCACTAAAAAAAATACTGCCAGAAAACTAACTATGTGAAATATATATATTGAAGAGAAGCATAATCCTTTTTGTTTACATGCAATGACTAGCTGCATATTTTGCCTCTTGTATTCAATCATGTAGTGAAGCTTAAACATAGCACTTCCGGAACATTATATTCCCCATTCCTTACTAATTGTAATTCACAAGATCTGTTACTTATTACAGGGATTTGTCACACAACAACTTGTCTGGCTCTATTCCAAATTTTCTTGGGCAACTTCCATTACTAATGTTTCTGTAAGTCTTATTACATATCTTCTCCAGTTTTCTAAACTTCACAGAAGATTTTTTTTATATCATGATTTTTCTTTATAGGGATCTGTCCAGCAATGATCTCAGTGGACCAATTCCTTACAGTCTTCTTCAAAAATCCCAAAATGGGTCTCTGTCACTAAGGTCTGTTTAATGTTACCAAAAGATAGTGCACCAGAACTAAATTCCAATTATTTTTCTTTTACAAAAACATTGAAACTATTAATATAGATGTTTAACATGCTTGGAGGATGCCGTTAATAGTTTAAAGAGATAATTGATTATATTCCACTGAATAGCGACCACATCTACAAAATGTCATTTAAAAGCACTCTCTATTATATGCCACTGAATAGCGCCGAAATTCTATTATATGCCATTGCTATCAGTTAGGGTATATTTGCCCCTGGAAAATGACGATTTTGCCCTCGGTTCAAATTTGTCCCTATGATAAAAATTAAATATAGGGCAAATTGGCTTAGCAAAAAATACTGAAATTTTTTCGGTGGATCATTGCGGTAGTGTACAACTCAAATATAAAATTTTGTGAACTAAATCTTCCATCTGTTCCATTTTTGAAATTCAAATACAAAATCAGCCTATTTAAGCTATTTTTTAAACTAGGACAAATTCACTGCAGAAAAATAGAAAATAATATTTTTGAGACCTATGTGACATCTTAGGAGCATGTGATAATTTTTTTTCAGAATTTTAGACCTTATTTAGTCTCTGTTTGTAAATAGTAGCCTTTATTAAATTAAAAATCTGAAAATTTTCTTGGAACAGTGCCTTGAAAATTTTTTGGTAGCTCACTGACATATTGTGTAACACCTCTGTGAATTTTTATAATTTCTGGAGGTTGTTTGCTATTTTAAATAAATCGGATCTTTGATCTTTTGGAGAGGCATTTTGATCTTTTTTTTCAGAAGATAACGATCTTCCCTAACGGTCAACTAATGGTAGTACCATATAATAGAATTTCTATGCTATTCAGTGACATATAATAGAGAGAGTATTTTTTCAGTTGCATTTTGTAGAAGTGGTCACTATTTAGTGGCATATAATCAATTATCTCTAATTGTACACCTTCGCAGAGTTAGTGGTCATTATACCGTACCTCACACTATCCGTGTCATGCAACAAGGACTACATCTCTGTACATGAGATTTGCTATGAAGGTGGATGTCGGGTTGTGATGCTTGGGTAAAACATTACTGACCACATAGGAGTGCGCCTCCACCTTGGAGACAATACAGTGAGTCTCGTACTTGGGCCTTCGTGCGTGCACACGTCAATGACAACCAACCTGCTTGCAGACCACGGTGTACTGCTCCTGGCTAGATTTTATGACCCAAAACGTCCGTTACATGGACAATGCCCACAGCTTAATAGCATCCTGCAACGATCTCTTGTCAACAAACATTGCATGAAGTCAAACCTCCGTACCATGGTACTCCCTAGGGTTGTAAACGAGTCGAGCTCGAGCGAGCCTGGCCTCCCAAGCTCGAGCCGAGCTCGAGCAAGCCTGAGTTGGGATCCGAGCCTCCAGCTCGACTCGAACAAGCTCGATAATAGTTAAAATAATTTAATATGGACTAATTTTCAATAATAAGAAAAACTCAAGCTCGAGCACAGCTCAAGTAAGCTCGATAACAGTAAAAAATAATTCAACATACACTAATTTTCAACAATAGAAAAGCTTAAGCTTGAGCTCGGCTCGAGTAACCTCAGTAAGAGTTAGTATGCATCTAGGGCTATAAAAAAAGCTTAAGGCTCACAAACTATTCAAGCTCGGCTCGTTGAAGCTCACCAGCTCGGGATCAAGCTCGAGCTCGGCTTGTTTGGAGCTCGAGCCGAGTTCGAATCGAACCTAGAGCAAACTGAGTTCGAGCAGCTCATGAGCCTCAAGCTTTTTTATAATCCTAGTACTCCCACGGTGGTTCATGCTCATTGTGCATAGAAAGACCCTCAATATCCATGCTATTCCATCCCTGCGGCATGGGACCTTCATTCTCATTGGAAGCCATCGCCATCCTCTTCTAAAACTTCCTCTTCAACCGAGGCCATCCGGTCATCGATCTCCATCTGATGTACTATGCTATTGACATACCCCCTATGTCCGCTTGTCCAATGGGCTCAGCGTACGTTGTGCGATCTTCCTGTTCTGCTTCAGCAATATCTGCATCCGCCTATCTGGTGGGCGCAGCGTGCGGTGTGCGATATTCTGGTTCTACCTCCGCAACATTGGCCACCATGTCCTCTTCATGAACCACGCGTTTCATGCCCAAGCTACTCCCACCAATCGGACGATAGCCATCGGTTGGGCCGCCTGCGACTCCCTTCGGATATGCTTGCATGAATACCATGCACTCGTATCCACGTCACTGGCGGCCTTTCACAAAGCCCTTCCATGCAATTGTTCGTATCAGTCTCAACTCCCATCGAATTTGCATGGCAGACCGACTCCAAAACCCACGTAGAACGACACTGCATGCCTCGGGGTCCAAGGAGAAGCTGCATGTGAGCCAGTGCATGACATCTCCAATCAGAGCATTCTCCGCGTCCAGGGTACCAAACTGACTTGCGAGAAACTACTCAGGTCAACACCGTATGGACCTTTACGAATGGTACCAACATCGTAATGCACTTTTAATCTTGTGGGCTCAGACATGACTGATTTCTCACTGCAAATATTACCATTTGTCAATATACATTCACTAAATACATGCTATATCAATAAATAGCAACACGTTGCGTACATTCAGATGAGACTATTACCTTCACGCAAAAACCTTTTCTCCTTATCAATGAGCTTCTTTTGTCTTTCTCCCTTACCTCACGAGCTCCTCTCCTCTCCATCTCTTCCTCTCCCGAGCTCCCCTCCTCTCCTTCACTCCCTCTCCCGAGCTCCTCTGCTTCTCCCCCTCTCGCAACCTTCTCCCCCTCTTCACTTCCCCTCTACTTCTCTCCCTCTCCTGAGCTCCTCTGCTTCTCCTCTTACGACCTTCTCCCCCTCTTCACTTCCCCTCTCCTTCTCTCTTTTTTCTCCTCCCTCAAGCTCCTCTCATTCTCTTCCAAGAGAAATGGTGAGAGAGACCATGAGAGGGTCAGATCAAAGAAACATAGATGAACTGATAGCAATTAGCCGCTCCACCGTTAAGCAACTAGTACTAGTCACCCAACGGTTGGACGACTAGAGGATAAGTTGCTCAACGGTTGAGCGACTTAGGCTAGTTACTCAACGGTTGAGCAACTTGTCCATATGTCGCTCGACTGTTGGGTGACTAGCCCAAGTCGCTCAACGGTGGAGCGACATATGTGTATTACTGCAAAATAAAAATGCAGGTATATTACTATAATTCAGAATAAAAAATAGATTATTTCAAAAAAAATCAAATGTTACGAGTAGTACAAGGCCCATAGTGTTAGGCCCATGAGGCTCATAATCCACTTGTATGCTCCACTTGAAATACAAAACTCACTTCTTCGTTCTCAAATCACATGGTATCAGAGCGTCCCGAAAGGCGGCAGCTCCACCTTGGGGCCTTGTCTCCCCATCCTCTCCCGTGGGGCACACCCCGCTGGTGAATCTGTCTACTGTCCCTCCGCGATCACGGCCCCCATACGCCGTCATCGTCAAGCTGGTCACCACGCACCCCAAGGGTCCTCGTTGCCGGCTTGTTCGTCTCCTCATCAGCTTGTCATCTCCTTTGAGTGATTCTACCATCTGCTCATCATCCTTGTTGGGTGTTTCTTCCCTTTGATCATGCGTGTCAGTAAGCTTGGCATTTGTGTATTCATCAACATTGTTCAATTTTGCCTTGTTCTTACCACGCCAACTCAGTGAGAACGGTCAAAGCAAGTTTCTTCTTCTGGGCTGGAACTTCTGTGATGAATCTTGGTTTGTGTGACTAGGGGATGCATCTGGCATGGATGTCCTTGGAGAAGACAAAGGGGAAAGAAGTGCTTTTTGCTGGCTAGATTGGTACTGCAGTGTGGCCTCCAATATTGTTTCTGCCATTACTGCTCTGTTTCCCATTTGGGCAAGTGAAGCCATTGCTTCCTTGTACTTTTCCTGCAGCACATTAACAGTGTATCTCTGAGCAGCAGCATCCTGCTCAGCAGAGATACGTGCTTCCTCTGCAATTTTTAGTTCTTGTTCCACTCGCATCAGTACCTGATGTGAGGATTGTCCTCTTTGCTATTCCTTCTGCTACCCCCTGCTGAGGTGGCTCGGTTCCTCTATTCTCTACTACCATGGCAAAGGATGGCTCCCTCTTGGCTACTGACATCAAGCTAGATGGTTCCAACTATAGTGAGTGGGCCTTCTCGTTCTCGGCCATGACAGTTGTGAGGGTAGTCGGTCTTGAGGATTACCTAAGCAATGATCCTCCCGATTCAAGGGCTGATGATGCCACCAAGAAGGCATGGAAAAGGGTTGATGCTAAGGTGATGGGAGCTCTGGTTCTGAGTGTTGTTCCTTTACTTCAGATGAGCCTTGAGCATCACCACGCTGCCAAAGAGATATGGAAGTATCTTGAGCAGCGATATCTTTAGCCTAGTGGAGCACTTCGTTTCTCCTTGCTGCAAAGTTTGCACAATCTTCAGCAGTAGGACATGTCCATAGAGGAGTACTATGGAGCCTTTACTCGCATCACTAGTCAGCTTGTCTCTTATGACTCTAAAGAGTCACTCTAGATGTGAGTCTTGTATGGCTAAAGAAAAGCATGAGCATTAGACCTTCATGTTCCGGTTTGTGATGGATCTTAGGCAAGAGTTTGAGTACCGTCGCACCCAGTTACTTGGCTATCCAACTCTTCCTACCTTGGATGATATACTTGCTCGTCTGATTGCTAAGGAGACACGTCATTATTCTCTTGCCACACGTACTACACCAATGACTCACACCAGTGTTCTTGCCTCTCAGCACCGAGGTTCTTCCTCAGGAGATGTAGTCTATTCCTATCGCAAGAAGTTTGGACATACATTTGATCTTTGATTTGCCCTTCATCCTAAGATGTTGGCTAAGTACCGTAAGAGGTTTCCTTTGTAGCACCATTGTGGATCTACTAGGAGGCCCTCCACCGCTGCAGTCTTTGAGTCAGAGCCTTCGGCGAAGAGTGCCTCAGTTTCAGCTACATCCCAGTCTGCTTCCAGTGATGTTTAGCCTTGGGTACTTGATTCAGGGGTTTCTTTTCATGTGACCTCTGATTCCTCTCAGCTTGTATCTTGCCAGCCAGTGAAGAATGGTCCAGCTGTTCAGACAGCTGATGGTACACATCAGGGTTCTCTTTCCACATCCAACTTTTTTGTCCCTGTTATTTCTTTTGCCCCACAGCTGTCCATGAATCTTATGTCTATTGGTCAGCTGGCTGATATGAATTATTTCGTTGGTTTTAATGACATCTCTTGTTATGTGCAGGATCGTTAGAGCAAAAGGATGATTGGTACTGGCCATCACCGTAGAGGATATATGGGCCTCTATGTTCTTGACACCTTACACTTTCTAGCTTCTGCGTCATCTGTCACTTCCGCTACTTCCACTTCAGTGTCCTCTCTTGCCTAGTGGCATCATTGTTTAGGTCATCTATGTGGTTCTCATTTGTCTGCTTTAGCTCAACAGGGTGTTTTGGGTCGTGTTACTGTAGATGTTGGTTTCCATTGTAAATGTTGCAAGCTAGGCAAACAGATATAGCTTCCATACCCTTCCAACACTACTCGTTCTACTCATCCTTTTGATTCAGTGCACTCTGATGTGTATGGTCCTTCCTCTTTTGTTTCGAAGGGTGGTCATAAATACTATGTTATATTTGTTGATGATTACTCTCGATATACTTAGATCTATTTCATGAAGCATCGTTCTCAATTGATTTATATACATCAGGCTTTTGCTCGCATGGTTCATACACAATTTTCTAGTGCTATTCGTGTTTTTCGTTCTAAGTCAAGAGGGGAGCATCTATCCACAGCCTTTCATGAGTTCCTCTCTTTTGAAGGTACTCTTCCTCAGCTTTTATGTCTAGGTGTTGTAGCTCAGAATGGTGTTGCTGTGTGTAAGCATCGTCATATTATTGTAACAACCTGTACTCTTATAATTTCCTCGTTTGTTCCTGCTCATTTCTGGGGTAAAGCTGTTTCAACAGCTGTCTATCTTATCATTCTTCAGCCTTCCTCTCATCTTCAGGGCAAGTGCTCTGGTGAGATTCTGTTTGGTTCTCCTCCCAAGTATGACCATCTTCGTGTTTTTTGCTATACCTACTATGTTCTCTTAGTATCTCATGAGTGTACCAAATTGACTTCTCAATCTATTGAATGTGCTTTTCTTGGGTATAGTTTTGAACACAAGAGTTATCGTTGCTATGATCCCTCCGCTCGTCGCATTCGGTTTTCTCGAGATGTCACTTTTGCTGAGATAGACCTTTCTTCTATTCTTCTTCCACTTGATCATCATCCTCAACTTTCTTGGATTCTACCTCATTTCTTTCTCTTCCACCTATCTTATCTCTAAATGAGTCAGTTTTTTATCTGTTGTCATCATCTTTGCCACCAAAGCCACCTTCACATGTTCCTCCCTCTCCCTCACCAGCTCCACCTTCAGATATATTTCCTTTCTATTATAGTCGTGTCAGAGTTTCATCTGATTCCGATCTTCCTATTCCTTTGCTTCTGCTCCTCGAGCTAGTACTACTGATCCCTGCACTGACGACTCCTCTCAAACATCGAGGTATGCTCTTCGTGACCGTTCTTCCATTAAGATTTCAGACATATATGGTTTCTATGCAGGAGCAGAACATGAGCCTAGTACTTATCAGGAGGCAGCTCTACTACCTGAGTGGCAGTTAGCTATGTCTGAGGAGCTTGCAGCCCTAAAGGGTATTGGTATATGGGATTCGGTGCCACTACCCCCTCAGTCAGTCCTATCACATGCAAATGGGTGTACAAGATAAAACCCAGGTCGGATGGTTCTGTGGAACACTATGAGGCTTGACTTGTTGCTAGACGTTTTCAGTAGGCTCATGGTCGAGATTATGATAAGACCTTTTCTCCAGTTGCTCACATGACGATAGTTTGCACTTTGACTACTGCGGTTGCTATTCGGTCATGGAAAATATCTCAAATGGATGCTAAGAATGTTTTCCTTCATGGTGATCTACATGAGAAAGTCTACATGGAACCACCTCCAGGTGTTGAGGTTCCATCTGGGCATGTATGTCGCCTTCAAAAGGCTCTCTATGGGCTCAAGCAAGCCCCTCATGCCTGGTTTAAGCGTTTTAGCTATGTGGTTCGAGCTGTTGGTTTTTCTCCTAGTGAACATGACTCTGCACTCTTCATTCACACCTCTAAGCGTGGACGTACATTGCTTCTTCTTTATGTGGATGACATGTTGATTACTGGAGATGATTAAGAATGCATTGCCTTTGTTAAGCAAAAATTGAGTGAGCAGCTCAAGATGTCAGATCCGGGGTCCCTCAGTTACTTTTTGAGAATAGAGGTTGAGCATACTGATGATGGCTACTATATCTCTCAGTTTCGGTACACTCAGGATTTGATCTCTCGCTCAAGTCTTACTGATACACGCCCTGCTGCTACACCTATGGAGCTCCATTTGCAGCTGCGTCCTACTGATGTCACCCCTCTTGAGGATTCCTCTCGCTACAGGCATCTTGTAGGCAGCCTTGTGTATCTCACTGTGATTAGGCCTGATATTGCTCATGCAGTTCATGTTCTCAGTTAGTTTGTCAGTGCTCATACCTCAATTCATTATAGTCACCTATGTCGTGTACTTCGGTACTTAAGGGGGACAACATCTCGTCGTTTGTTCTATGTTCACTCTAATTAGCTTCAGTTTCATGCTTACTCCGACTCCACCTGGGCCAGTGATCCTATTGATCGTCGCTCAGTCACTGGTTATTGTCTTTTTCTGAGCACCTCTCTCATTGCCTAGAAGTCCAAGAAATAGACTGTAATGTCCCGTTCCAGCGTTGATGCTAAGCTTCGAGCCCTTGCCACTACCACATCAGAGATCGTGTGGTTTCGGTGGCTTTTGGCTGATCTTGGTGTTCCGTGTGATGCACCCACATCCCTTCTTTGTGACAGTATCGCTGCTATTCAGATTGCAAATGATCCTGTCATATATGAGCTAACCAAGCATGTTGGTGTGAATGCTTTATTCATATATTTTCATTGCCCACAATCAACTATTCGTCTCTAATATGTTCGTTCGGAATTTCAAGTGGCAGATTTCTTCACAAAGACTCAAATTAGAGAACGCTATAGGTTTCATATTCTTAAACTCAATGTGTCAAATTCACCTTAAGTTTGAGGGGGTGTTAAGAGTAGTATAAGACCCGTAGCATTAGGCCCATGAGGCCCACACTCCACTTGTAATACTCCACTTGCAATATAGAACTCACTTCTTCATTCTCAAATCACAGGAAGCGCATTACTAATGTGAATTATTGTTTACATTTTGATACTACCAGGGTTAGTAATAATGCAAATATTTGTGGCAACGGTACTGCCTGTGGATCAGGTCGAAAGAAAATTAATGGAGCACTTCTCACTGCAATAATCCTTCCAATAGTTGCCGTTATTGCACTATTTGTTATCTTATTTTTTCTGCTGTGCCAAAAGCTCAAGGGAAAAGGTAACAGTCAGGTGGAAATGATGTTTTCTGTTTTGTGCAATACACACTGTTGTAGACTTTTTTTCTGCTGTGCCTTTTGTTCTAAAAACGTATTTCTTGCCTTTAAATACATATACCACATGTATTCAGCTAAGAGAAAGGCTACTGGTCCTAAAGATGAATCAGCCTTACTTGAGAACCGAGAATTCTCTTACAGAGAACTGAAGCATATTACAAATAACTTTAGCCAAGAGATTGGTAAGGGCGGATTTGGAGTTGTCTTCCTTGGTAATTTGGATAATGGAAACCCAGTTGCTGTGAAAGTGTGTTCTAAGTCATCTTCACAAGGGGGTAAAGAGTTTCTTGCTGAGGTAAAAAAATCAATTTGAAGAAATTTTATGTGTCGCAATTCTTTCATACTCTCCCTCTGAAATACACTGGCAAAATGCAGTACGTTTTCCTTACACCTGCCTTTTTCTTTGTGTAACGATCTGTTTCTGAATTGTGGTGAACGAGCAGTTTCAATATTTTTTTGTGGTTTTGTAGATAAAATTACACTTGCTAATCATTCTCAAGATATGCTCTGCTAAAATTTTCTGAACAACAGTTCTGCATGTTATGTTGCAGGCACAACACTTGACAAGGATTCATCACAAGAATTTGGTTTCCTTTATTGGCTATTGCAAGGACAAAAATCACTTGGCCCTTGTCTACGAGTACATGCCCGAAGGGAACCTGCAGGATCATCTGAGAGGTTGTTCATCTTAGCTATTCAAATATAGATGCTTATATCAGCTAATCCAAGCTTTTAGGTGTCCTAGATTAGATCAGCTGTGTGCTATATCTTGAAATTCAGATTACAGAGGAATGCTACATTTTCTCAAAGTAGAACGGCCTAGGCCCTAAAGCAGCCGTGGTTACTAACTGCATAGATGCATATTTATGTTCGAAAGTATGAACTCCATGCATTCCTCCAAAATCTTATTTAAACTATGTTCTATTTCTGTTGATGTGCCAAGCCACTTCTACTAGTAAACCACTTACTTGGGAGCAACGTCTTCAGATCGCCCTTGATGTTGCACAAGGTTAGGATTTAACCATCTCCTAGTTCCTGAAATTTCCTTCATACATTTACATTGTTACAAAAAATTATATTTTACTTTATGACAGGTCTGGAATATCTGCACGTCGCATGTAAGCCAGCATTGATTCACAGAGATGTGAAGAGTAGGAACATACTCTTGACCACAAATCTTGGGGCTAAGCTCGCTGATTTTGGTCTGACCAAGGCTTTCAGTGACTCGAAAACACATGTGACCACTGAACCAGCTGGTACTTTGGGCTACTTAGATCCTGAGTACGTCCTATACAACATTTCTTCTCCTATACATTCCGCTTGCTTCTTCAGCATTGCCTAAAGTGGCATTATTTTGTCAGAATTAAGGATCCCTGTATCTACCAAGTAACCAAACTCTAGCACTGTGTTTGCGGATCTTGTGCAGGTACTACCGCAATTATCAGATCAGCGAGAAGAGCGATGTGTACAGCTTCGGTGTCGTTCTCCTGGAGCTCATCACAGGTCATCCTCCCGTCATCCCAATCAACGAGAGCGTGAGCGTCCACGTTGGCGAGTGGGTGCACCAAAACCTCGACCACGGTCACATCGAGAGCATTGTAGATGCAAGGATGGGAGGAGACTATGACATCAACATTGTCAGGAAGGTTGCTGACTTGGCACTGCATTGCAAACAAGAAGTCTCCAGGGAGAGGCCAACAATGGCAGAGGTGGTGGCACAGCTTAAGGAGAGCTTAGAGCTCGAGAACATTCGCGATAGGATGCAAAACTTGGCTTCGGCTGGTGATGATCTGGTCTATCTTGGAGAGGGAATTGCACATGAGGTAGAACAGGTTGGGTGATATGATATCAGGAGTTGCTGCTGGTTCTGCAATGAGATAGGCTGGCTTGTTCTTCAGTGTAGACCTCTTGCCCTGTCTTTTTTAATAAAACTGGTGTTGTCTCACTTTGCAAATTCTTAAGTTTGTGGCAGTTAAGTTCTTAGCTGAAGTCTACTAGTTCTTGTGATCCTATATCTGAAACTTGAACGAACACTCCAATTTGCTCGATGTTTACCCCCTTTCTGCTTGTGTATGAGGTGACCACACATTACGCTGAATGTGATGGTGATGTAACTAGCTGTAGGCATGTCGGGGTTCTGAAGTTGCTGATGCAAGAACGAAACACTTGGAAGGCATGCTTGCAAGCATAACATCAATTAATTAGATGGTTATTGTGTAATTAACGCAACTGTGTAAACATTTTATAACTGAAGGAATTCTGCATCTGCAACTGATCATCATTATGTAATAAACTCATAATCATACAGATACTAAACCCGGGGGATTCCCGGCCCCCGGGCGTGTCCACGTCGCCCCGCCCGCGTGTCCGGCCGGCGCGTGGCGGGGCAATTCCTGTACGGCCGGAGGTAGTTTCCTCCAGTTTTTCGGAAATTACATAAAGGTCCTTTTTCCTCGCGAAAAGGTCCCTGCAAGTTTTTTCCAAAAAAATTTTGGATAGCGCCCCGCAGATTCCCGAAATTACGTATAGGCCCTTATTTACTTACGTACAGGTCCTTACAAGTCCTCGATTTTTTCCGAAAAAACCCTTTAGCTTTCTCGAAAATACGTATGTGCCCTCGATTTTTTTTAAAAAACTTCTCACGAATTATCGCCTCTTTTACTTCGGCACACACGGTGGCTGGCGCGGCGTGTCGCCGCGCCTATGAGGCTAGTATAATACATATGTGGTGAATTAAGGCTTCAACCATTGTTGTACAGAGGTGTCAAGTTTGATTCTTAGAAGCTACGAGTGTGTACGAGTGTTTGAGAAAGGTGTAAAGTACCAACCATGGCATGGCATGGCTGAAATTTTGTGGTCAAGACAACACGTCGGCACACGCCAAACGGCGATGATATGATGTTCCATCTTACTAGTATATAAATCACATGTGCTCGATTTTCATGTGTAGTACGAATTAAATGGGGATGGATTTTTTAAAAAACCAGAGCCTCCACCAAATCTGTTTTGCCCACCTATGACAAAAAGGAAAAAAAATCGGCCTTCAATAGAAACCTCGATCGCATCCAGACGTTCAAGCTTGATCCAACGGCGCCCATCGAGGAGAGTCCACCGCAGGCGCCGACACGGGAGAGCCCGCCATGGCCAAGCGGGAAGCGAACGGCTGCTGCGGCGGCCGCGTGACGGCGGGGGAGGGCCTGGCCGCGGCCGCCGCCGCCGCCGCCGGGCCCAAGCAAAGGGGCCGGAAACGCACGCCGGCGGCGGCGCCGCGTCCGTCCGTTGGTTGATTCCCGGACCTACAGTGTGGGAATGAAGCTACTGGTGGTGGTATCCTGCAAATTTTCACTCTGGTTAACGTAATTTCTGGGTAAATATACTCCCTCCGTACATGTACACACATGTTCTTTGGATAAAGCTGCTCCCTCCGTTCATAAACATGCATCATACACGCACGCACATGTTTCCGATATCGACAAAAGTCTCCATAAATTGTTGGTAACAGACCAGAAAAAAACATATTATGAATTTTTTTTACTAATACAGTGTGGAAATCTCCCTATTTTCGTATAACCAATCCGGATACTTTTGCTACAGTCAGTTACAAAAGTACAACATCCTTCTGTGATCAAGAGGTAGTAACAATATGTATTAAGATTAAACAACCAAACTGGAGAAATTCCTGCAAAGATGAACTTATGCTGCTTCCTCCTCTGAACACACCGAGGGAGACATTTAGTACAGACAGCAAAATTAAACACAACCGGTCGGGCAGTGTGACACGTTCAACAAAAGGAGCGATCATCGATAAAAAATTCAGAACAATTACATCATCATCACGGCAGTGTCACGGGTCGCCATCGAAACGCACGTCACACCACACGAGTGGCATCAGAATTTCCAACTATGCGATGTCAGTCCCTTTGGTTTCTCTACCTAGAGTGCAGGAAACATCTGATGAAAACAACAGATATTATTAGGTATGGATGATAACTATTATCTTGTAATACGACCAAACAAACAGCAACAGCAGTGATTAACATATTCCTACTTCATGACTACATGAGGCGACTCCTGAGACATTGTGAGAGTAACCAGGTTTGATCTACTTGGGACTAGTCATCATCTCTTTCCAAGCAAACACAACTACCCTGCCAAGAGAGAGCTCACTTTGCTTGACCATTCCATTTACACGGCTTCACCAGTGAAAATGTCCAGGCTTCGGTCACAGATGAAATCAATAGCCTTTCTCCGGAGACATCACTACGACATAGCTGGAAGCTTGCTGAGGACTTTCGGACCTCAAACTAATGAGCTTGCCAGAGAAAGCTCATGTATTTCAGTTAGCATCCACTCTTCTCCAGTTTGTCCTCCAAGAACTATTGCCTTCGTTCCTCCCACAACACAGGTACTGTGTCCCCAGGCGAACCGAGGAGGGCGCCCTGGAACATTCAGTATCCTCCAGGTAGGCTTCTCTTCGGTTGGATCCAGGAGGTAAAGCTGTGAAGCGGAGTGTAGACCTGCCACTGACCCACCAAATATCAAAACTCTCCCTCCAGGAAGGCTCACAGCAACATGGTCAAGGCGAGGAGGTGGACCAACTCCAGCTGGATTACCAGCTCCTGGCATTCCACTACCGGTGATGCACTGCCAGCATGGCTCATCTTCACTTAGGTCCAACGTGAACACATCACTAGACCTGAGTCGTAGAGGACCACTTTTAGCAAGACCACCAAACATCAGAATTTTCTTGCCATCATAGACAGACAGTGAGTGCCCCAATCTAGAAGGTGGAGTCCAAGATGCAGGTATCTCCCTCCAAACAGGTTTTTCTACTGTTACATCTAGAAGATAAGTATCACTGAGAAGCACACCAGAGTCGGCACAGCCACCAGACACCACCAGCTTTGTTCCATCCAGTGTGCAAGAGCTATGCCATGACCGAGGAACTGGTGGTGCAAGGCCAGGAATCTCACGCCAAGTTGGATGTTGTGCATCCAAATCCAAAATGAACACATCATTGAGCAGGCCCTGCCCACCACAGCCACCAAACAGAACCAACCGCGATCCATTCAGGCATGACAGGGTATGGCCCCAGCGACCAGGAGGAGCTGAGCTCACATTGATGTGCCTCCATTCTGGCTTACTGGCATTTAAATCCAACACAAATGTGTCATTCATCGGCTCCATGTTAACACCTTCCCCACCAAAAAGGACAACACGGTTCCCTACAGCACAAGCGCTGAAGTTGCAGCGAGATGGCTCCACTGCACCCCCAACTGTCAATTTTCTCCAGGCAACAGCTTCCAAGGTGGTCAACTCTCTTGCTAGTCGTCCCCATGCCAAACTCTTTGATCCAGCCACAGTCTCAAGAGCTCGAGTAGCCTCACTCCCCCATGCATTCTGACAAACCATTCTCCAAAGGTCTTCATTCTTTGTTAAGTGATACAGTCGTTTACATACAGAGTTTACAGATGCTATATCCCGGGGTGACAGTCTTGACAGGATCTTCTGGCACAGTACCTCATCACTCAGTAGGAAAAGACTAGAATGCTCCCAACAGAAGTTACCCTTCCCCATTGAACTTGGCCGGGGAGTGTCATCTGCTGCAATCCATGTAGACCTCGCAACTTTCTTTGTCATAGAGCCAGGCAGTGGCCCCAAATCCACATTAGAATCATTGAAGGACTGAACGCCCATATAATGGGTAATTGTTTCATCATCTCCATATATGGGTGTTAGTTGCAGCCTTGAATTGAATGGAGAGCCATCTTTCCTAAAATTCAGCAGATCACCCTGGAACTCAGTCCCTTCATCTAAGCATCTCCGCATCTCAGTAACTACTGCAGCATCAACAAGGGGGTGTCTCCTCTGAGCATATGGTCCTCTACATTGCAAGAACCGGCTGGGAAGAAAGCAGCACAACAATTATAAATAAGACAAACAAATTAACCAATGTATAAGTAAATGACTAGCATAGCATGTTAAAGTAATATGCATGGTAGCTCAAAAGCAAAAGAAAACAATTGAGAAACTGTACGAGGTGAATCACATTAGCAATGCCAATGATATCTTTCTATCACTAGCAATTGATTTACAATAATTTCACATGCTTTTCTTTTGTGGGCATAATGATGAGATAATATCAGCAAAGGAAGTTATGATGTTCAGGAGCTTCTAACAGCACGTTCGCTATTTAAGCCCCAACAGTACTAAAGGCTACCTTTAGTGTGCCTTCACCACTTTAGCCCCCATAATATTGAAGGCCACCAGTTAGTTCAACCACTTCTACCATTAATATCCAACTATGATTTTGCATATAACAACATACTAATGTCACCAAAATCAGCATATGTGTCTCCAGACAACTTCTACACATCTATGCTACTCAAACAATTCATGTTATTAATGCTTAACCAAGCTGATGCAATATATTTTTTACAAACAAACGCATCCCAGTGCTATTGCTCAGGAAAGCAAAGAACAACAAGATCCTGAACCAAAAGTCCTAGTGGATTTAGTCATATCAAATTGAAAATAGAATTAAGCTCACCACCAAATTATGAAGCCAATTATCGGTTTTGTATTTGATTGAAAAATACGATTTAGGGGGAAAAAAACTTTTGTAAGTCAGATGGAAAGATACCTTTTGACTAGGCATTAGTTACCATTTTGACATTATCATTTTTAATTTAAATTTACCCCGGTATTTTACTAAAACTGCATCAGGATATTTTGTCAAATGAACACCATTGAAGAAACCTAAGCACATATGTCAAGGTATAGCTTGCCACATGCCAAATATCCTCAAAGACAAATTGGTCCTTTTACTTATTCGATATCTGTGCTAATTAGAGCTGAGGCCAAATCGGTGATCCTCCTTACAGCTTACCCAGATAGCATAAAATTTCAAACGTAAGACAAATAGAGTAATTTTTCATGTTCATCCTAACTTCTAGCAAACAATTTGATGCAACTGCTGTTTAGAAAAAGGTGGCAAGTCATAAAGGTCATCTGGAAATGAGATGGATTCAAGAACTAGATGAAATCCAAATAAAATAGAAGGCAGTGGTAAAAACCCAACAAGCTAACTTGATAAGCAATAGGTTGCATGAAAGTGAAATAACACAATTATGGCTATATTCCTCGGGGAGGCAGAAAGATGATCTTTGATGGAAGCAAGGCACCCACAGGTAAATGGTTCAAAGGATAAGGCAGCAGGGATTCCATCATTTCACTTGACAATTGTTAGGATGTTTACACTCAAACCTAACACCATGGAATGAAAACCTAGGTCAAGACATTTAGACAACAAAAACCAAATATTTTGTGGCTATATCTCGTTGTTTTCATCTAAAAAATACATATCATTGTTTCAACCTTCAACTCGAAGAGGGTTGGCACCCTAACAAAAAAGCAGGCAAATGTTCTATAAAAAAAACTATTTTCTAACAATTAATTAAAAACAGGACCTCAAGAAAGACAACAAGATAGTAGTACGATCATAAAGCAACTATGAACTGTCTAATTTTATTTTCGGCAATTCTAAATTCCAGAAGAACAGATTCTTCTCTAAGGAGAACTTATCACCATCACCTCACACAGAGACAACTACATGTTCACATAAGATCATAAATGAAACACCAATATCATTTTGGTTGCTACTGCTGTTCATGTCATGATAGCCCTTAATTAAACAAAAATACTGTGTAAGATTCCTAAGTGTGATATGGTTTTCCACGAGGGGAGCTGGGGGGTTTAGCACCCCCTTCATCGAAATCAAACAAGAACGTTGCAAAAACATGGAAACAAAGTTTAAATACTTTCACAGTAAAGTGAAAATTTTCAGTCTAAGCAACCAAATCAAACACCATTTTCAGTCTAAGCAACCAAATCAAACACCATGCACTAAAATCTCTAACAAAGATTTTTTTTCAGTCCGACCAACCAAATCAAACACCATGCGGCTAAAACAAGCATAGAAGCCTTTTTTTCAGTCCAGGTAACCAAACCAAACACCACACGCTTAAAAAAACAACAAAGTAATTTTTTTCAGTCCGAGCAACCAACTCAAACATCATGTGCCCAAAAACTAACATGATCAGTGATTCAATGGGTGTGACGAAAGAACATAGATTTTTCCAGAATAACTCGACACAATGAACACAAAACGGCAACACTATCCCCCTGGCTGGCTCGCATCCCCCAATCAACACCACTTTCCAATGCTAAAATCAGCACCAGAAAATAAAGTGAAATTATGTTAGCAACTTAGCACCGCAAGTGCAAACCAATCGAACCACTTGCTGCCTTCATTCCAATTCCCAAGCAGCCATTTCCGATCTAAACAGAACGTATGGAGTGCTGCTCCTCAGATCGCCACGAAACATAAACAAGCACACTAATAAGTAATAACAACGTGTGATCACACACCCACTCTAAGCGCCTCCCCTAACGACAGGCGAACTCCCGACATCCCATATCAGAACGGAACCAGCAAAAAATGCAAGCTGGAAGGAAACATGCCGCGCTGAGTTGAAAATCTCATGGGAGCAGGAGCAACGAACCAGTTCCTCCCGAGCACCTCCTCGGCGCGGTACCCGGTGGAGTCCTCGAAGCCGCGGTTGACGTAGATGACGGGGAAGTCGGGCTCGAGCGCGTCCGACACCACCAGCCCGCACGCGCCCAGCACCCCCTCGACCGCCAGCGCGAAGCCCCCGCCTCCGCCTCCGCCCCCATCCCCACCTCCTACCTCAACCTCCTCCTCGTCTCCGGTGCCGTCGGAGTCGCTGTCCCACTCCATCGAGCCGAAACCCTAGCCCATGGCGGGCCGAGCGGCAGCCGGGTCCCGAGGCTACCTCGCTGCTCGCTAGGGTTAGCTCGCTGCCTGGAGTGGAGCTGGAGGCGGAGGGCTTGGGTTGGATTTGTGCTGCTCGCTGCTAGTGATTTGCTTGGGATTCGTTCGACTCAAATAGGCGGACGAAATCGAGGAGGAGGAGGAAGAATCGAGTAACGAACGAGTGGACGACGCCACGACGGGGGAAGAAGCGGAAGAGCAGGTGACAAGTGGAGGTGCGGGGTTGGCGTGGGGAGCCTGCTCCGGGTCATCTGGGCCGTCGGTACAAGGACGGGCGGCTCTGATGTGAGTGACCGAGCACAGGGAACAGTTGCAGAGTACCGCTTCTTTTTGCCTTTAGAATTATGGGTTGTTTACTTGTTTTCGGTTGTGGCTTTTATCTTTTTAATTTTTAAATTCTAGTTATTTATAAAAGATAAAAAAGGAAAAAAAATTATATACAATTTTGATCGATACATTTAAACTCGATATAATATCTATTATAATTAATTTATAGATCTTGTTTTAAAAATACGTATTATTCAAAAATTAATTGCTGTAGTAGAAAATGATAAACAAAAGTCAAAACCGAAAATAGCCCTGGTACTGGCAGTGTGGTGAGTTGGCCGAGTGCTAGTACTATTTTTGGGGTACCGTAAGGTATGATGCTGTATTTTCGAGTATACGTGACTTCTACGTGTAAACGTGGGTCCATGCCAGCCAAGGGTTAGCGGTACGATAAAAAGGCCAGATATTTAGATGGATTTTTGCATACGGCAATACCAAGGCTCCATTTGGGACGTGTGAATCCCCGAATCCTATTAAAACTAAATTGTTTTATTTTGATTTTTTGTGAAATTTTTCTGAAATCCTTGCATTCCGAATGAGCCCCAAAGCATCACATAAGCTGTGTGGATCCCTTGAGCTATCGACAGGGTCGACTAGTTGCAGCAGAAGACAATGGATATGTCTTCTACTCATGGGTCATGACGGAAGTTTCAGAGCTTTTTACTTCTTTGCCACTCGCAATGCTCCATCTTGAGGTGGGAGACGGGCTGTGCTTTTTCGGGCCAGCTCAAAGCATGGCCGATCCGACATGGCTCAAGCATGGTCCGATCCGACACATGGCGGGCTATACCTGCACGGCACGAATAGTGAGCCAGGCTAGGCCTGAAAAGTCGGCACGATAGGTGGCACGACACGGCCCGACGTAGCACGCCGTGCTCGGGCTGGCCCGGCCCAGTGAGCACGGCTGGCACAGGGGGCACGGCCAACACACCAGCGCCGGCGGCTACCTTGGTCTCGCCTCCCGCCTCCCATCTAAGGCTGTAAAAAAAGCTCAAAGCTTGTGAGTTACTCGAATTCGGCTCATTCTAGGCTTGATTCGAGCTCGGCTTGAACTTTAAATGAACCGAACTCGAGCTCGCAAGCTTCATCGACCTGAGCTCGAATAGTTCACAAGCCTTGATTCAAGCTTAAATAGTGATACATATTAACTCTTACCGAGTTTACTCGAGCAAATTCGAGCTCAAGCTTTTCTTATTGTTGAAAATTAGCGTATGTTTGAATTATTTTGACTGGTATGAGTGTTGTTGCTTGTACATGGGTTTATTGTTTGGTCCTAGGTTTAGGATCAGTATTTTGATTGCATACATTTTGCATGGTGTATTGTATGGATGAATAGTATCAATTGATGACTTTGTGTGTTGTACGGTGCTACATGACGGTTTGTTTATTGTCGCTAGTTGCAGGACTTCAGAGCCAGATCATGGTGAGGCATAGGAGGATCGGGACTAGGCACAAGGCAGTGCTGAGGTCCAAAACGGTCAAAGAGACACTGAAAATGCCTGAGGCTTGCGAGGTGGTTGCAAGTCGGGATGACAAGGTGGACCAAGACTAGGCTCAGAGAGGAGCCGAGATCCAGACTGTCATGGAAGCTGAGTGTCGTTATACGCGAGGAGAAGTATGTGGTGCGCCAAGTGACTTGGATCGTTTGCAAGTAAGGACGGTTCGGTGAGATCTGGATGCATGTGAGGCTTGACGACAAGTCATTGGGACCACATGGAAGTTGGCGAAGCATGGGCGACACTTCGTGGCAAAAGAAGTAGAAAACTTCAAGGAAGATGGTGAAGAGGTATTTTGGTAAATTGCCCAGTACCAGAAGAGTGGCGGTATGTGAAACTGCGGAGTTGGCTTAAGTAGTTTAGGTCTTGTATGTGCTAAAAATATGAAATAGATCAAGTGTTGATTCACTAATGGGTTAATGGTTGTAAACTGCTTTGAGAAACGTGTGTGAGTAAAACTCGATGTCAGGTAGGGTTAACGGGTTATCTCCGGTTTAGCCGAATGGAGGGATCCATTAGGTTTTGGGTTCAGGTTGTGAGCCTATATAATAGGAGGGGAGACAAGAGCTAGGGCTTGAGAAGATTGGCTAAGCCTTTTGGTGGCTAGCTCCTCCTCTCTCCCATGGGGAGATTAGGGTTCCTTGGGTTGGACCCTTGTGTGTGTACTCTATGTTTAGAGTTCTACTATCCTGAGTGATTGGCTGTAAAAAGTTACCTCCTAAAGAAGCAATACATCAATCTTTGATCATCTCTTTGTGTATCTTCTGTTTTGATTAATTTGCTATTGTTTTGATTGGTTTTGATCTCCTCTATTCCCTTTTTTTTGATCTTGTTGTGCCAAGGACATATAAGAGATGGAAAAATCATCTGAGAATTTTTGGAGTAATTTCTTTGGTGTTCTTTCTTGCTGGGATATGTGGGAACATATATAGACCCATCTTGGTCGTTACTCACCCACGAGCAAGTTGTATTCATCGATTTTGATTTTGGCTCGGTTTTAGTACAATCTTCCAACAAACTGAAAAAGATCTCTACTTTTATTATAATTTTCATGACCGTTTGTTGGAATAGGTTCACAATACTCTATAGTAGACCCTACCAAATTTCATGTCATTTGAATCTAAGAGCCAAAAGTTCCATCAATTTTTGTTTTGGAACTCGTGTTGAAATTTCTGTTCATCTAGGAATCGGAAGTACCACGCTGCAAACAAAGGTACTTCCAAAAATCCGAAGTACCACAGTGTAAATAAAGGTACCGCGATGCAATCAAAGGTAATTCCGATTTTTCTAATTCTTCTCCAAAATTTCAGCACTTACCTTTTCTTTTCTTTTGGTTTTTCTCATCTTAATCTTTGTAGCTTTATAGCTATTGGAGTGAAAGAGTGTTGGTAAATATTTGGAAGAAAATTTTAAAGCACCATTCACTCTTCTTCTATTATTATCTTCGGTCTTATAGAGAAATGGGTTGGCTATGATCACTCAAACCTTACCTATTGAACTTAATTCATGTTTCTACATAAGGCCATTCTCAGTGGAGAGTTTCATGGCGTTGTTTCCAAGACTGCCACATCATGTAAAATGAAATGAAACATGGATGAAACATCCATCTTTAATGCATAGTTTCATTCTATTGTTTCATAGACATTTAATTTCATGACTCATATAGAGTTAGTAATCGTGCCAAGAGAGTTTCATCTAGATGAAACTCACTTCTTCTCTCTCTTCTTAAAAATGTTGCCATATCATCAAAAATGCATATGTGGTAGCCTATTAAATGCAGATGAAACTCCCACTGAGACTGGCCTAAGCATGCATATCGTGGACTCGTGGTGATGCACGCTTCTTCATTGTCTTATTTGTTGACAATTCAACCTGACACAGTTTCCTAAGTGTGATAGTTGGTTAGTGTTGTCACTATAGGCCAAAAGGGAAACAAGGCGAAAGGATGGTGCTAGCTAGCCTAGTTCAAGAGTTACATTGATACAACCATACATGCTTAATCATGCCAAAAAGCCAAGGGGATCAGATGATCCAAGTTATGGTTGATGTAACGCCCCCGTTTCCAAGGGCGCGTACGGACACGGCATTCCACAACTATTCATGCATGAACAGTTATGGAGTATCGCGCAAGAGTATACTATTGCATGCTTACAACAAAAGTCCAGCATATATTTCATATATGGAATAACATCCAGTTTTTACAGCGGGGCGTGCAAGCCCAAAGTAACATTACAAAAGATCCAAGATCTGCTTCGAGCGCGGCGAAGACCTAAAGCCACGGATCCTCGTCGAAGAAGAGGTCCTCCGGGACTTCCTCAACGGGGAGACCTTCACCTTCGTCTTGATCCTCTAAAGAGTGGATTAAGCAAGCCGTGAGCCAAACAACCGGCTCAGCAAATCCCAAAGGGATTCTATCTTACTACATGTATCGATTTACAATGGAAGGGAGTATACTTGGTTTATTAATTTGAGTGGATGCAGTTTTATTTGTAAACATTTTAATAAAACGGACCCAAAACTACTTCTTAAGAACTCAGGGGTTTTCAACAAAAGTTAATTAACCAGCTAACCAAGTTAAAGCATGTACAAAACTACTTAAGCTTCGCGGCTGGAATCACCCAAGTGACACAGCTCCAATAACCGGGAGCACGGCGTATTCGAATACCATTTTTTTGACTCTGCAGAGTTTGCTCAGCTTTACCCACACGATCCCTTAACTCCCGCTAAAGAGTTAAGAAAGCCAGGTCGTTTCACTGCTCAATTCTTTATATAGGCTCTACCCGGTAGAATTCCACTCAGGTCTGGCTCACACACTCACACACCCACACACACACACAAACGTCCGCTTCGAGTGAATTCTACCGTTGTTAGGCACCCGCAGCACGACCTGCCTAACCTTGTTACCCAAATACCTACTTCTCACCACCTGTAGAGTTTCAATCGAGTTGAACAGCTACTAAATCAGTGTTGACAAGTCAACTCCTGTGGTTGAGCGGTCACCATGTCATTTGCTTAGCGCAAGGGTCTGGTCCTTATATTTTTCCCCCCATAGTCCGCAACCCTGGTCAGGTCCGCGACCTTACAACCTAGGGTAAGAATCCTTACCCTATTCTGCACGTCGACATACTCCGCCCTTCGGCACGGCATCCCATACTACCCTGCCCTAGAGTCGGGTTTTCCAAAGTCTATTGGCCCGCAGCCACAACCTTATTAGTGTAAGACTTGCATGATAATAATAACTTATAGTTATCTGGATTAACAGATAATTATTTCTAGGGTTACAAAGGCATGGCTACAAATTTAACATGGCATTTGTCGGTGGTAGGTTTAACTACATAACATGTCATTCTAAACATTTTTATTTTACTTTGAACTAACTTTTCAGGACTAGCTCAATGCAAATAACATATTAACATAATTAAATGGCATGGGATACAACATGATCAAAGGATTTGGGACTTGCCGTTGATTTGGACGATCTCGGCTAGCTCGAACGTAGAAATGCCTGGATCCTGAGCTTGCACTTGAACTTCCGGAATTTCCGAAACTAGCGCAAACACATAAAATAATTAAGTCCAGCTTGAGACTAATCAAGCGAGGAAAAATAAACTAATTAAAAAGGAGTAAAAAGCATAAATCCGCAAATGGGGATTTTTAGGAATTTAATTGGGATGAATTTGTGGAATTGGAAGTCAAAAAATGGGTCCAGGATATTATTTGGAGCAAAGTGGTGAAATTTGGGAATTTTTGGGAATTTCTGTGATTTTCTAGGATTTATTTGGATTTTTCTGGATTTTAGAAATTGGTAAAAGCATTGGAAAATCAATATGAACAGTAACGGGGTCGGCCCGAGCTACAGTGCAGCCCGGCCGGGGAACGGCCCGCGCGGTCGCGCGGCCCAGGGGCCCATGCGCGCGCGTTCACGCGGCCCGGATGGCCGACATGTGGCGTTGGCGGACGGAGGAGATGGCGAGGGAACGAATGGATGGAAGCGGGGTAGCGATCGGACGGCTGGGGTTAGAAGAAGCGGCCGAAACGGTACGAGTTGATCCGACGGCTGAGGTTAGAAGGTGAGGGGAGGATCTGACGGCGAAGGAGAGGCCACGTCTTCGTCTTCCTCCTCCAGCCGTGACAGTTCTCCCGGGGCGGGGGTCACGGTGGCGACGGCGGCCTAGGCGCCTGGGGGCTTGCCGGCGGCCACCGAGGGCATCAACGGGGGCGGCTTGACGAGGGGGTTCCGTTTCGGGGCTCAGGAAGGTGAGGGAACCAGCGGGGACGGCGGGAGGCAGAGAGGGGAGGTGCGGCCATTTGGTGGTGAGGGAGGTTGACGGCGGCGAGGTAGCTCAAACGGCTGCGGCCACACGGTTAGGGGCTCACGTTGGAGGCGGAGGTGGAGGCTGAGGAGCTGCGGTGCGGTCTGGCCACGGAGAGGGTGCGGCGGCCGGGAAGGGACTTCGACGCCGGAGCTCCTCGGTGCTTCGCCTGGCCAGGGGAGGATGTCGACGTGTTTAGGGAAGGGTGTAGAAGCTCTGGGCGGCAGCAATTGCGAAATGGAGGGTGGGAGAGGGGGATTGGCTTACGAGCAACGCCGGCGCAGGGGAGGGAAAAGGTGGTGCTCCGGGCGGTGGAACTCCAATCGGGTGCACGGGGAGCTTCTCGGGAGTGGTGGGAAGTGAACGGGAGCTGTGGGGGCGCTTGGAGGGCAAGGGAGGTAAGGGAGCAAGGGGAGCGGCATTTATACCCGGCGGAGGGAGAGCTTTCGTGGGGGAGGAGGCACGGGTGCAGTCAAGGGGGAAGAACCGGGCGGCGAGGGAAGAGGGAAGGGAGAGGCTGCAGGTGGGGCTGAGCGAAGGGACGGCGACGCACGGCGGCGCTGGCGTCAGGCGGGCGGCATCAGCACGGTGGGGGGGATGAATCCCGCGGGCGAAGACCGGGCGCGGTTGCGGGCACGTGCAGCGCGTGCGCGCGGAGGAAGACGGGGAGAGGCGAGGCGCGAGCGAAGGGGAGAGCGAGGGAGGCGCTGGGAGAGGAGGGGGCGGGGAGGGGACGCGGCGCCAGCGGGAGAAGGAACGGGGAGGCACCGGGATCGGGAGGAAGCGGGGAATGGCGAGGCGCCGGAGGAGAGGGAAGGCGTCTGGCCAGAAAGGGAAAGCGGAAAAACGAAGACTTTCCAAAAAGGGAATGTTTCCAAAATTCCCTCAAAAATCAGCAAAAATTCAAGGAAAATTTGGTTTGAAATTTTAGGGCTTTTCAGTTGAGAGCTGACTCACGTCTTACTTTCTCCTGTTTAGCTGTGGGGCATTTGGTTTGAGAAATAAATTGGCCCTCGCCATCACTCAATTCTTACTCTGAACAGATTCCTTGTTTCTGGCATAGCATGCATATCCTGACAGAATTCTTGTTTCTGGCATAGCATGCGTATCATCGTGGTGCACGCATTTTCGTCGCCTTATTCATCGCAATTCTTTCTCTTTTTTGAAAAGCGATTCCTCGACAATTCAAACCAACACTCTTTTGCTGCTTTGTTTCTCACTCATAAATCGTAACGCTCCATCCTTTCAAGCTCGATCAGTCGATCGACAGAGAACACAAAATAAAGCCTCGACGCAACTAGCATAGTATGAATGGTCAGATATAACTGATGGTTGCTTGCATGTGGCAAGGTCCAAGACGACATAAGCTTGAGGGGATCCATTAAGCTATGCGTGACATCAGGCATCCACATCCTACACTTCCTCTTCTTTTTTCAGTTATAGGTCCCCATCTTCTGAAACTAACCCTTTTTTCTCTTTGAACTTCTGAAACTAACCTTCTTATTAGTTGTAGATCAAGCCAAATCAACTTTTCTTCTTCCCACATCTATCTCAGCATGCATATCGTGGTGATGCCTGAATATCTGTCGTCTTATCAGTTGACAATTCAAACCCGTACTTAGATTGGCCGGAAAACTGAAAAGAGGGGGGAAGGTGAAAAAACCACCTTTGGCTAATTTGTGGCTAAATGAGCCCTCCTCTACCACGCACCAAAATGGCACAATTGTACAGAGCAGCATCAAGGTAACAATAATAACGCAGGAATATTTGAGAAGAAGAACCCATCAGTTCAGCTCAATCACCGGATTAGTAGCGGTACTTACTTTTTGAACAGTAAAGCAGGAGCTCTACTTATGCATTAACAGAAACTAGGGCAGCACCAGGAAGACAGAGAAATTAAGTTTCGTTGTCAGGATCAAGATATGAATTTTTTTGTACGAATAATCCATTTTTATTCGAAATTACAGAAATATACCTGCGAGAATTTTTTTTTACAAAAATAGGCTCCAATCGCCCCCCATTGGGCGACTGGAGCAAATCGCCCAACCGGGAAACGACACATGGGCAGTTTGGTAACGGTTGGGCGAGTTATTGCTGTCGTCTGGGTGTTGGGCGACTGCATTCCAGTCGCCATACGGTTGGACGACAGCAATTCCAAGCACCCAACGGCCGGGCGACAGGGGGGGTTAAAAAGGCAGCGCGCTCGGCGCCGCTGCTGCTCATTTCGATCGTTCGGCGCTGTGAGAGAAGAAAGGAGAGGAGAAAGGAGAGAATAAGAGGTAGGAGGGGGAGAAGAGGAGAGGGAGAGAAGAAGGAGAGGGAGAGGAGAAGGAGGATAGGATCAGATCTTGAGATTCATGTGTTTTTTTAATATATTGTATTTCTAGTATATTTTGTATGAAATGTTAGTGGTAGTAAAAATTGTAGATGTAGAAAATTTAGTATGGAAATTTTAATACAATTTTTAGTATAGAAAATTTGTAGTATACATTAGTATGGAATATTTTTAGTACAGAGATTATAGTACAATTTTTAGCATAGAAATTTTTTATAGAAATTTTGTAGTATATTTTGTATGAAATGTTAGTGGTACTAAAAATTGTAGATGTAGAAAATTTAGTATGAAAATTTTGGTACAATTTTTAGTATAGAAATTTTAAGTATATAAAATTTGTAATATACAATTTTTAGTATAGAAAATTTGTAGTATATTTTGTATGAAATGTTAGTGGCAGTAAAAATTGTAGATGTAGAAAATTTAGTATGGAAATTTTAGTACAATTTTTAGTATATAAATTCTACTGTAGAAAATTTGTAGTATATATTTTTTTAGTATGGAACATTTTTAATACAGAGATTTTAGTACAATTTTTAGTATATAAATTTTTGTATAGAAAATTTGTAGTATACAATTTTTAGTATAGAAAATTTAGTTAACATAATTATAGGAAATTAGCAGGCGTAGAAATGAAGAGGAGACGAAGAAGCAACCGTAGGTGCACATCTAGATAGAAATAGTTAAATATTTGTTATACTAAATTTATTAAATATGTAGTTTTACAAAATTAACAGCATGCGTACAAAATCTGCATGTGTACGAACTTGTAGTTTAGAAATTTCATTCACCGTAATGTACAAATTGCAGGTATGGCGCGTGATGGTCGTGACTTCGACTGGCGGTATCCCCTATTGGACGAGCACGTGGACCGCGTGCATCGTGCTTCCTGTCGTGTGCCGCCATCGGGGAGCGCGGACGAGCCGACTAAGCTGGGAGTGGTCCGGACATGCATACCTTGCGTGGCCTGGAGACTCGACCCCGTTGGACAGTCAGGTTTGCACTTCGCCAGTGTTTTAGTGCTGCCGTAAGAACGTTCTGTGCTAACCTTCACTTTGTTTGCAAGCTGTGGGATGCCGGGCTACTCTCTCTTGCCCGGATGGTGCAGGCCACGGATGAGGATGGCCCTTTGTTGAGCAGATCGACCGCCTCACGGTCGACGACGTGCACTGGGAGCCGTACTCACATGCGGCACTGATGGACCGTGCTCCCGATGGGTTGTCGACACTCTACTGGCGCGATAATAGTATAGTGAAATGTACCAATATACTCTCACCTTTTGTAATTATCAACGGGGAGGATGAGAATTTTTAATGCTACCTCGTTCATGTATATAAATCTCCAAGAGGGAGGAGATCCACTCATTTAATACATAAACACATTCTCTTCTATGGTTGTCTCTCTCTAGCTAATCTCCTTATATACTGTTTAGTCAGTAACCACAATAGTGTAATTTGTCACGCACGCGTCAGAGAACACCGCTCCACATAAGCACCCTGAGATGCGGTGGAGCCGAAACCAGTAGCTTCACCGGTTGCGACGGAGTAGAAGCCGCACAAATCTTAAAGCGTACCAAAGGGTAGAAATTGGACTGCTATGCGTGTACTCGGGTGGCCTGGGAAAAAAATACCTACCCTTCAAAGAAAAGAAAAAAATAATCACAAAGCAAAGGCACTCCCTTCGATGGGCTGGGGATTTAATTTGGGCTGAGCCTTGGGATTCAATTTTTTGCCACTCTTAAGATGAGAAATTTCGATATTTGACATTGAATACGTGCGCCTCTCAACTTTTAACTCTCAATTCGCACACCTTTGGAAATTTAACTCTGTCACTGCGAATTCTTTTGAAAATGAGGAGAATCTCTTGAATCAAAAGAATTCGCAGTGACAGGGTTAAATTTTTAAAGGCGTGCGAATTGGGGGTTAAAAGTTGAGAGGCGCACGTATTCAGTGTCAAATATCGAAATTTCTCTCTTAAGATTGACCAATTCACTCTGTCACTTACATATGGGGTCACCTGAGTCACTGACAATGGGTCAGGATGACAAATCTGTTGTCACTGGACTCATAAGAGTGACAAATGATTAAATTTTCCTTTAACTCACGGGCCAAGCAGCGTCTCAATTCCATTCCACGTCGGTAACAAAGTCCGCCCTCGTCTCAAACTCACCATCTGCACCCGATCGGGTCTAACCGAAATCCCACCCTCCCGTCCCCCACGAATTCCCCGTCTCCTCCCTCCGAAGTCCAAACCCTAGCCCCGTCCATGGCCGCCACCGCAGCCTCCCCGGCGGCCGCCGCCGCCGCGGTCAACTCCGACGACGAGGACAACTACGAGGAGTACATCCCCGTTTCCAAGCGCCGGGCCATGGAGGCCGAGCGCCTCCGCCAGATCCGCCTCTCCAAGCCCGCCCCTTCCTCCTCCGCTGGCTTCCCCTCTTCCCTTCCGCCGCCTCCGCCCCCGCCGCCCAACCAGCTCGCCTCCGCCGACGCCGCCGCCAAGCCCAGCCTCCTAGTCAAGGCCACGCAGCTCAAGCGCGCGGCCCCGGAGGTCACCCCCACCGAGCAGCTGATCCAGCAGGAGAAGGAGATGATCGAGCACCTCTCCGACCGCAAGACCCTCATGTCCGTGCGCGAGCTCGCCAAGGGCATCACCTACTCCGACTCGCTCCGCACCGGCTGGAAGCCGCCCCTCCGCCTCCGCCGCATGCCACGCGCCAAGGCCGACGAGCTACGCCGCAAGTGGCACATCCTCGTGGACGGCGACGACGTCCCGCCACCCGCCCGCGACTTCCGCGACCTCCGCCTGCCCGAGCCCATCCTCCGCAAGCTCCGCGAGAAGGGCATCGTGCAGCCAACGCCCATCCAGGTGCAAGGGCTGCCCGTGGTGCTTTCCGGGCGTGACATGATTGGCATCGCGTTCACCGGGTCTGGGAAGACGTTGGTTTTCGTCCTGCCACTTATCATGGTGGCACTGCAGGAGGAAACGATGATGCCGATTGTCCCTGGGGAGGGACCGTTTGGGATGATCATCTGCCCGTCACGGGAGCTGGCCAAGCAGACGTATGATGTGATTGAGCAGTTCCTCGTTCCGCTGAAAGAGGCTGGGTACCCTGAGATGCGGCCGTTGCTTTGCATTGGGGGTGTGGACATGAGGACGCAGCTGGATGTGGTGAAGAAGGGTGTACATATCGTGGTGGCCACACCTGGCCGACTCAAGGATTTACTTGCTAAGAAGAAGATGAACCTTGACAATTGCAGGTGCGCATTGCATTTTTGTGATTGATATTGTGTTTTTATACCTCTAACAGAATATAACTGTTGTGTTTGTGTCAGTTCCATATTTTCTTGTTGGTGCGTAGAGGTAGTATGAAGTTTGAACTAAAACTATGCTATAGCTAATATGAAAGGTGCAATAGATATGCTTTTGAAGAAGAATATTTCCTCTGATAGGCTTAACATAATACATGTTCTCTGTTGGGTGTAATTTTCATGAATACATGTGATACATTTGTATAGAGAAACTACCTGATTAGTGAGCGTGATTCTCATGGATATTTTAATCTTGGAATAAGTCTACTTTACCCCCTTGAACTCTTATGAAAGTCTAACTCAATCTCAAAGTACAAAACCCGATGTTTTACAACCCTCATCCACAATACTGGATATATTACCCCCCCTGAGGCCAATTGAAGGCAGTTTTAGCTGACGTTGTGCCAACGTGGAAGCGTTTTGACACATGTAAGTGTGCAGCCTACCACCTTGGTCCATATTCGTATACCAACCTAAAAGGCGGTTTTAGGCGGCCGCCTAGGCGGGCCTAGGCGCTGGGCGGAGCCCCGCCGCCGCGCTTTGGCCAAAATCGGTGACCTAGGCGGCGAGCCCGCCTAAGCGGCCGTCGGCGGTCAAAGGCGGCCATCGGCGGGGTCAAAGGCGGGGTCTAGGAAGATGGTCTAGGGCAGACGGAGAGAGAGAGAGAGGCACCTGGAGTTTGGAGATCTCGTCAGCTCACGCGTTGTCGGCCTTCGTCGTCGCCGGATCCACTGCCTCCGCCATCGCCGCAGCCGGATCCGCCGTCGCCGCAACTGGATCCGTCGCCGCCGCAGCCGGATCTGCTGCCTCTGCTGTCGCCGCCGCCGGATCCGCTGCCTCCACCGTCGCCGCAGCTGGATCCGCCGTCGATGCCGCCGGATCCACCGTCGATGTCGCCGGATCCACTGGAGCAGCGGCGGCGTTGGGGTAGAAGGGGAGGTGGCGCTTGGGAAGAAGGGGAGGCGGCGGCGACGGCATTGGAGAAGGGGAGCGGGGGAGAGAGCAAAGGTGAGGGGAGGGGAGGCGTGCGAGAGAGGGAGAGAAGCAGTGAGAACGGGGGGAGAGCGAGAAGAGATAAGTGATGGCGGGCCGGGGCGTGCGAGTGAAATGAGGCGGTGAGAAGTGAACGGGTAGAGAGAGAGAGGAGGGGGTAAGGGGAGGTAAATGGGCTGGTGGGCGGTTATATACATAAATAGTTCTAAAGATTAAATAGGTTAGATAGAAAATAAAATAAAAATTAATAAATCTTAGTTTTAATTCCACCGCCTAGGCGCTAGGCCCCACCTCGCCGCCCGCCTAGCGCCTTCTTGAACATTGAAACAATGGTAAGCTACTGCAGATGTACAGAAGACAACCTTTCATTTGGTTTCATCTCATCGTAATATTGTCCCATGTTCTTTGAATTGTGGATATATATCAGATGTTACCTTTATTTGATATTTTAGCTAATTTGTTAGTTGTATTTAATGAATGTTCAAAGTTCAAGAGCACTGAACCAAATGTAGGGGCATAGGGCTGTTGATCTGTTATGCTTTATAAGTGAGATTTTTATTCTATAGTTCTGCCCAAAGAACGCGCAAGATGCCCACACTCATGAGAACCCTTTATCCATTAAACCATGTACTTCCTGAGTTAATACCTTACGGCCAGACTCACAGTGCTGGACATTGCCAGTTCACATACTGTTTGGTTCAACCTAGGAGGTAATCACTTGCTTTGGCCTATATTGGACTGCACCAATTAGTGAAACCTCTCTGAAGGTCTTTCAAAAGTAGTTGCTGACACTTCAAGTTTTTTTATAGTGCTTTCATTATTTTGCGCAGGTATTTAACCTTAGATGAAGCTGATAGGCTGGTTGATCTGGGATTTGAGGATGACATTCGTGAGGTTTTCGACCATTTCAAGGCACAAAGGCAGACCCTTCTGTTTTCTGCCACTATGCCCAAGAAGATTCAGAACTTTGCGAAGAGTGCCCTAGTGAAGCCTGTTATTGTTAATGTTGGAAGAGCTGGGGCAGCTAATCTTGATGTTATCCAAGAAGTTGAGTATGTCAAAGAGGATGCTAGAATTATATACCTCCTGGAATGCCTCCAAAAGACTCCACCTCCTGTTCTTATCTTTTGTGAAAACAAAGCTGATGTTGACTACATTCACGAGTACCTTCTTCTGAAGGGAGTGGAAGCTGTTGCGATCCATGGAGGAAAAGATCAAGAGGAAAGAGAGAATGCAATTGAGTCTTTCAAGAATGGAAAGAAGGATGTTTTGGTGGCTACTGATGTTGCCTCAAAGGGTTTAGATTTCCCTGACATCCAGCATGTGATTAACTATGATATGCCTGCTGAGATCGAGAACTATGTCCACCGGATTGGCCGAACAGGTCGATGCGGGAAAACTGGCATAGCAACAACCTTTATCAACAAGAACCAAACAGAGACTACGCTTCTTGACCTTAAGCACTTGCTCAAGGAAGCAAAGCAAAGAATACCACCAGTGTTGGCTGAGCTTAATGACCCATTGGAGGATGAGGAAACTATTGCCAAGGAGAGTGGTGTCAAGGGATGTGCATATTGTGGTGGCCTTGGCCATCGTGTTACGGACTGTCCAAAGCTGGAGCACCAGAAGTCCATGGCGATTGCAGGCTCCAGAAGAGATTACTACGGTGGTGGAGGCTACAGAGGAGAAATATGATTGCTCAAGATCTCTCTGTACGCTATTATCAGGAGCTAAGATGCTGCACCTTCAGTTCGTTCAGGTATGGATATAGCATCCAAGCTGAAGCTCGTCATAGCGTTTTCAAGTGCTGGTGGCTTGTACTATATTGCTATTGATAGCATTAACCTGCTCGTTACATGGCACAAAGCGTCTGACATCTCTTGAGCAGATTACTGTATTATCCTGTCCTGTTGTCAAATGTAACCGGAAGACTGTCAGATTTTATTAGTGGGAATATCTTAAGCAGCGGTATCATTAAATCCCTTGCCCTTTTCATGTGCTATTCATCAGGCCTTGTTACTGAACCGTCGTCAGTCATAGACGATATTTCCGAATATCACCTGTATGCTGGGGATGGGGTTCGTCTATCTGCCAGCCAGTGTTACGAAACTAGTATGTACTAATAGGCATTGGTATGTACCTATAGCAGTGTTCTAGTCCAAAAGATACGGTATAGTACACACATGCAGTAGCCAGCACCGGCATACTGATGTTGCTTCTTTCTGTGCTTTATAGATTTTAGCTACGATTTATTAATTTAATGATAAGTAATTGCTGAGAGAAACCGAAAGATAAAATCTGTCGAAAAGCCGAAAAGTACTCTGCTGTGCTTTGCTGCCTGCTGGAGAAGCGCATCGAATGGGGCCAGCTGAGCATGCATACTCATGCTGATGCTGCTGGTAGTATAATACTAATGTACTACAGGGACATGCTACCAGACGTCCAGTCCCTGGCTACAGGGTTCATTTATGTAGCCCCTCCAGTTGGTGATCAGTTGAGCTTAAGGGGGTGTTTGGGACTGCTCCACTCCACGTTTTTCAGCTACGCTCTATGTTTTTTAGCCAAATAGATTCAGCTCCACGTACTCTGTTCGAGAAAAAAAAAGTGGAGTTGTGAGAGCACCTAAAGGGGTGCTCCACAAACTCTAGGTTTTTTGTGGAGCTGCTCCACGGTAGAATTCGTGGAGCAGAGTTTGTGGAGCAGTCCCAAACACTCCCTAAAAGCTCATGACTTATGGCTGAAAACACTGTAGCTGGCTGAAAAAAAACACTATAGCTGACAGAGGCTTATTTAGCATAATTAAATTTAAAAAAATTAAAATATAAAAAATATGTTAGCCCAATATGTATAATACAAACGAATACGGGAAAAAACAATAGGCAAAAAAACTCAACAAAAATCCAAAAGTTCAGAAAAAACAAAATTTATAAATAGTGAAAAATAAGCCAGAAGCTTAAGCCGAACCGATCAGGGTTATGTTAACAACTGTGCTACAGGGGCATACCTAATGGCTATGCATATTTGAGACTTTGACCAATTTTGTCCTGCTGATTGCTTTATTGTTTCTTTTAATGATCATGCGGTTATGGTGCTTCTCTCACTGCAGTTCTTGAAGGAGCTAGGACAGCATGTGTATACATGTGTAACTAGGAAACTACACAGACTCTACAAGTAGATATAATAAGTAGGTGTTATGGTTAATCCACACCAAGTGCTTTATTTTTGCAGGTTTGCGTGGAGGTTCGTCGAAGCGTTTGGTGACTTCAGTCAAAACATCAAAATAGTAGTACTAGTATACTACTACTGCATGTCATCTCTCTCTCTCTCTCTCTCAAAAAAGAAACAGGGCGCAATTTCCCAGACTTTGCGTCTCCGGCACACTGATCCGTCAGCCTCTATTAACCGCAACGGGGCAAAGCCGCAAAGGCTATGCGACGAACCAACTCTCTAGAACAGAAGATGACGAAGGAAAAAAGACGAATCCAGAACGACAGGATGCTGCTATGTGCTATGCTAGCCAGTATTCAGTAACCATCAATTTCCTTCTATTGGATCCATCAAGCTGCCACAAACCTCCTGCTGTTAGTCAAAATAAGCATTGCCATCAACTGCCAAACCGTGCTTTGCTTTTCAGGTAACACCATGTCCCAATTGATTTTTTTTTACTTAACCTACAGCGTTAGAGGTGGACTCGGGTCAATTCAGTGTGATTTAAACTTTTAATGGACAGTTCAGGCTGATCGACCGAAAACGCGTTCGTTTCGTTTTAGGGACAGGGACCTATATGCGGGAATTAACTTCTCTGGGGTACATGCCTAGTTAGCAAATTCGTGTATGGAATGAGAATGGGCACATGGGAGGATCTGTGATGGATATCACCGGTGAGCCAAGGCAATGCAGTGAACCACAATGCCCCTTCCCTTTCATGCCATGCACGTATTGAAGGCTCATCAATGTGGTTTGGTGGCAGGCAGCGCTGCAATCGAAGGGGTGATCACGGTGGGGCTGGTCTGCAGCCTTCCCAACTGTAAATCCCAGGAGACTTAAAAAAAAGGAATACATATATAGGAGAAACTAGGTAATTTTTAAATAAGAATAAAATAGGTGTCTAAATTCGCGTGTAAGAGACTTGGACTTGAGTGGTTCCGGATGCTATCTCCATATGATCGGTTACAATATTTTTTTAGTTATGTATGTAATATTTCTTGGCTATATATATAATAAAAAAATTGATAAAAAATCTCGATGTTCCACACATGAAATCAAAATATTACATATATGAAATCAAAATGTTACACAAACAAACATCTACCTCCATGCGTGGCCAACGACGGGTGTGTTCCAGGTGACGTGGTCCCTGTCGGACATTCGATCGAACACCCTATATGCGGGAATTAACTTCTCTGGGGTCTGTCCCCTTTTCCTCTCAATAGGGACTGCCTCGGATCTCTTACACGTGTGCACGCACAAATCCCCGTGCAGGGGCTCCCTCCCTCCCCTTTTCCCCCAAAACGAGCCAGATGCGCCCAAACCAACAGAGAAAATGGCGGAGAAAGCGAGCTCGCGGCTGACCGGCGGCGGCTCCGGGAAAGGCCATGGGCTTCCAGGTCGCGGCCGTGGCGCCATGGCGGTGCGCACCCTCCTCCGCCTCGTCTTCGCCCTCGACGTCCTCGCAGCCCGCGTTCCTCGGCGGCGGCTGCGCCGGGCTCGCGAGTTCCCGGACACCGGATAATTGGGGCGTCGGTCTTGTGACGTGCCGGCGCGGGGCGGCCCGCGAGGTGCGCGCTGAGTGCTAGTTTAGATGGTATGGGAGGCGGGGACGCGGAGTTCTTGAGGAGTATTGAGGAGCTCACGGCGGCGGCGGGGTGCGGGTGGCCGGCCACCGTGGGGCGGAACGCGAGCAGCGTCGGGATGCCGCTCTCGCTGCGGATGCTGAAGCGGAAGAAGCGGCAGCAGGTGGTGCGGCAGTCGCGGTGGGACGAGCGGCTGCTGGGCTCCGCCGGGGAGTCGGTGGGGCGCGCCTTCTCGTCGATGGTGCTCATCGTGCGGGAGCTGCAGAGCTTCGCGCTGCAGCAGATGCGGGAGGCGCTGCTCTGCGACGATCTGCAGGGCATCCTAGCGCGCGTCCACGATGAGATGCACGACTCCTTCGTCTGGCTCTTCCAGCACATCATCGCCGGCACTCCAGCCCTCATGGTCTCCCTAATGCTCCTCCTCGCCAACTTCACCGTCCACTCCATGGGCCACAGCGTCGCCGCCGCCGCCATCCCACCCACTCCGCCCACCGTCACGGCTGTCACGGTGGTCGACACCCAGCACACCGAGCAATCCTACTCGCGGTTCGACGCGTCTTCGGTAAAGACGTTCTCTGTTGGTCGGGCGGCCTCGGTCGGTGGAAGCAGCGGCGGTGGCGGCAAGGTTCGGCCCGTCACGGGCGCCACCGGCGACGGCCGGTGGGACGAGTCCCTCTATTGGCTAAGCTGCGTCGCGCCACAGCAACCAGGAACTTGCGAGCCCGGCGCAGCCGCCGCCGAGGAACGCGGGCCGCGAGGACGTCGAGGGCGACGACGAGGCGGAGGAGGGCGCGCACCGCCATGGTGCCACGGTCGCGACCTGGAAGCCCATGGCCTTTCCCGGAGCCGCCGCCGGCCGGCCGCGAGCTCGCTTTCTCCGCCATTTTCTCTGTTGGTTTGGGTGCAGCTGGCGCGTTTTGGGGGAAAAGGGGAGGGAGGGAGCCCCTGCACGGGGATTTGTGCGTGCACATGTGTAAGAGATCCGAGGCAGTCCCTATTGAGAGGAAAAGGGGACAGACCCCAGAGAAGTTGCTTCCCTATATGCGTCAGTGGGGTGGCGACACTTGGCGTACATGTTGGTGAGGGCAGTGACAACGAGGGCCTGGGAGGCGAAGCATCACGCGGTGAGCTGGGCATGGACAATGCGGCCGTTGGTGAGATCAGCGTAGGCAGCACAGAGCTTGAGGAGGGAGGTGAAGATGCGGAGGACGGGGCGACGAAGGCGGCGAGCAGCAGAAGACTACCACAAGTCACACTTATTAAGACTATGTTTCTTAAAAATGAAGTAATAGTGAGATAGATTAAGACTCATGCCAAAAGAGATTCATGATGAGTTATCATATTGTTGAGTCCATAGCAATTATGCTTAAAGAGCAACATTGCCAATAAATAACATCACAACTATTACATCTTTTGAAGCAACATTGCCAACGTGGTCGTAGCCTCCAACGTGGTCGTAGCTTCCAACGTGGTCGTAGCTTCCAACGTGGCCGTAGCCGTAGTCGTAGACATGGTCACAGACGTGGCCGTGGACGTAGTCGTAGACGTGGCCGTAGGAACTTACGACCACGACCTTACGACCACGTTGGTCGTGGTCGAATGCAGCTACGACCACCTTGGCTGTGGTCGGAAGTCGTAAGTAGAAGCCACGACCACTGCGGTCGGAAGTCGGCGTTGTGGTTTACGACCACGTTGTGGAGTCGGCGCCTTACGACCACGTTGTCGAGAGCTGAAGGGATTAGAAGTTGGCGTTGTGGTTTACGACCACGTTGGGTAGTCGGCGTCTTACGACCACATTAACGCGAGAAGAAGTCGGCGGTCGAGGCTTCGACCGCTGCGGTCGATAGTCGGCGCTCTGGCTTACGACCACGTTAAGAAGTCAGTAGCTTACGACCACGTTGTAGCGAGAAGCAGTCAGAAGCCAAGGCTTCGACCGCTGTGGTCGGAAGTCGGCAGACTTCGACTTCAACCACGTGGGTTGTCGGCAGTCTTCGACCACGTTGTGAGGTGGTTGAACGTGGTCGTAGACATGGTCGCAGACGTGGCCGTGGACGTAGTCGTAGACGTGGTCGTAGGAACTTACGACCATGGTGAACGTGGTCGTAAGTCGGCTTCGTCTGACTACTTGGCCACCACCTTGTGGTCCGGCTCCTTACGACCACCTTTAACGTGTTCGTAGCTTCCAACGTGGTCGTAGCCTCCAACGTGATCGTAGCCTCAAACGTGGTCGTAGCTCCAACGTGGTCGTAGCCGTAGTCGTAGACATGGTCGCAGACGTGGCCGTGGACGTAGTCGTAGACGTGGTCGTAGGAACTTACGACCACGACCTTACAACCACGTTGGTCGTGGTCGAATGCAGCTACGACCACCTTGGCTGTGGTCGGAAGTCGTAAGTAGAAGCCACGACCACTGTGGTCGGAAGTCGGCGTTGTGGTTTACGACCACGTTGTGGAGTCGGCGCCTTACGACCACGTTGTCGAGAGCTGAAGGGATTAGAAGTTGGCGTTGTGGTTTACGACCACGTTGGGTAGTCGGCGTCTTACGACCACATTAACGCGAGAAGAAGTCGGCGGTCGAGGCTTCGACCGCTGCGGTCGATAGTCGGCGCTCTGGCTTACGACCACGTTAAGAAGTCAGTAGCTTACGACCACGTTGTAGCGAGAAGCAGTCAGAAGCCAAGGCTTCGACCGCTGTGGTCGGAAGTCGGCAGACTTCGACTTCAACCACGTGGGTTGTCGGCAGTCTTCGACCACGTTGTGAGGTGGTTGAACGTGGTCGTAGACATGGTCGCAGACGTGGCCGTGGACGTAGTCGTAGACGTGGTCGTAGGAACTTACGACCATGGTGAACGTGGTCGTAAGTCGGCTTCGTCTGACTACTTGGCCACCACCTTGTGGTCCGGCTCCTTACGACCACCTTTAACGTGTTCGTAGCTTCCAACGTGGTCGTAGCCTCCAACGTGATCGTAGCCTCAAACGTGGTCGTAGCTCCAACGTGGTCGTAGCCGTAGTCGTAGACATGGTCGCAGACGTGGCCGTGGACGTAGTCGTAGACGTGGTCGTAGGAACTTACGACCACGACCTTACAACCACGTTGGTCGTGGTCGAATGCAGCTACGACCACCTTGGCTGTGGTCGGAAGTCGTAAGTAGAAGCCACGACCACTGTGGTCGGAAGTCGGCGTTGTGGTTTACGACCACGTTGTGGAGTCGGCGCCTTACGACCACGTTGTCAGAGCTGAAGGGATTAGAAGTTGGCGCTGTGGTTTACGACCACGTTGGGTAGTCGCCGGCTTACGACCACATTAACGTGAGAAGAAGTCGGCGGTCGAGGCTTCGACCGCTACGGTCGATAGTAGCGGTATCTCGGACTATCTCGGACTACGAGGCGTGTAGCGGTATCCCGGACTTCGGCTGCGGCGTCTTCCACTACCCAAGCCTCCAGAACCAATCCGTAAGCGACATTCACGTGCAAAGTGACCAGCTTCACCACACTCATAGCACTTCATATCAGACCCTCCACCACGATCAACTGAACAAACAATTGTGATGGATCAACTGAACAATGGTTGCGAATCGTAGTACTTACCCGGTCACCTCTAAACATCTTTTCAACCTTCTCCTTGAGCTTTGCAGCCTACAATAAATCCAATAGATATCAAATTACTACGCAAGAGGGCAATCCCACCACCTAAATATGCAAAGAAAGTATCAAACAGGTATCACCTCTGCCAATTTGAATAGCTTATCCATGGTCTCCCCAGTCGCCCGCTGCCTCGAGTAATCCAGAAAGATCCCTTCATACTCCCTGTCAACCATCACCTCAGCTAAGCAAACGGGACACACACATGCAAGGGCGGAAACTTCACAAGCACACAGATAAAATCCCTACGCTGTCATTGCCTTGCAGCGCTCGGCATCGGCCATCAGGTCGCGCAGGTGCGTCTTTTGGATCGCACCGATGTGCGCCTGCTCCCCATGCGCGACAACACGAAACCACAGTGAGACTACCAATCTAACGGGAGCATAATACCCCAAAAATCTGCAGCAATGTGATCAAAATATACATCAAAATAGTGGTATATGGCGTATAGTATCATCAGTTCACGCACCTGGAGGCCCTTCCACTGTTCGGTATCGCAGATTAGCGCCGACGACGCCATGGGTGCTGCAACAAAAACCAAACAATCGCAAAGCCAACAAAAGGATCAGCACAGTCGCATCTAGCTTCGCCCGAAATCAGAATCGAACGAATCGAACCGCTAAGCACCGGATCGAGCCTTGCCGCAAAACCAACGGGGTATGTTCCCAGCCATATGAGTCTCATTTTAATTATTTACAAAGCACTGTATGTTATCTACAAACAATGTTATATGCTATCTTCTGTTCCCAGCCATATTAGTCTAACATTCATCTAACATTGCATGAATTGGGTATGTTTTGGCATGAATTTAAAAAATTCATCTAACATTGCAGCATTGTAAATTATGTATTGTGTCGTAAAATAGCATTCTTCTGCTTGTTAATGCACCAGACAATCCAATGAATCCAAATATACTTTGTTTAGCAAAATAATGTACTACCTCCATATTGTTGTCTACAACACATACTCGGACAACGGCTTCCGTACCATCATGGCAAAGGACCATCTCACAGTCAAGTGCCAACATAGCTCCTGAGTTCATATAATTAGAGACTTCTCCTATCCACATTACTTTCGATCCCTGCAAATAAGCAATGCAAATAATCTGTGGTTATGGAAAAGCTTAAACATTAATTAACCATCAGACAAGTAAAATGAAGATTCCAAGACATAACTACTTTATGATGAGACTATAAATTGGTCTTAAGCTTTACAATTTAGACTGGGAAAATATATATTGTATATTTTGTATGAAGAATCCAAGGTAATCTACAACTGTAGTCCAAGCATTAACAATCATGAAAATTATTCTGACCGAACAATTTAAGAACAGGAAAAGGTGCAAAAACCACAAAGAGTTGAATCGTCATTTGTGCATTAACAGAATTACAAAAAAGCTTTACCTCTTGATAAGATGGAAAGTTATAATTTTTCGTGTATTCCGGGTGTTCTGCTGTCAGTTGAACAAGCTTCTGCATTTTACATGATATACATCAATACAATTATTTACCAGATAATGTTTGATAGGAAACTACAATAATCAAGTAGCCCAATTGTCCACGAAGTAACCCAGAAACTACGAGAATCATGAGATAGTATAAACATTACCTGCTCGAGAGAAATCTTGTCAGGAAAATCCTTCATATACTGCTCGATAGCGCTTCGTTCATTGTGACGCTTTACCAATTTGCTGAAGTATTGGAACCAAAATTGAGAGCCTCATATTCTCAATACTGTGGTCCGGATGCTTAAAAACGAACTGCATATGTAGTCAAACGTAGTTGGCTGAATCAAAAGATTACCTTTTGGAAATCTTTGGAGAAGGTTAGAAGGAAAGCAAGCAGCACATCCCTGGATCGTTTCTTGGGGTCACTCACGGAAGCACCAAACTTCTTGTCGTTCCGAGCCAAGAAATCCTTCCATCCCCCCTCGGCACCTTTCAGCCCGTTCTTCTGAGTGAACCTCACGATCTCAACGAGCACCTGCATGACCAGAGCAACAAACGGCAAGGAAGAATGAGGAAAAGACTTATCAGGTTTTCGCTTGTTGACGCTTTGCTTTTACCTCCTTCTCGGCGCCGGGGTGGGAGGGAGGGGAGGAGGCGTCAGCGCGGGGTGGGTGCCACTCCATCCCGACGCTGATCTAGTCGTCCCGCTGGATCCTACCGCTGTCTCCCGCCTGGATCCGGCCGCCGTCGCCTCGGTTCTGGTCGCCGCCGACACCTTTCCGCCACCCATGGCGCCGCTGCCTCGTCGGATCCCGCCATCACCGCGCCGGCCCAGCCCAGATTCGACGTGGGGTGGGGGGAGGAGGAGGCGGCGGCGGAGTGGAGGAGCGGGGGAGGAGGCGGCGGAGCGGAGGAGTGGGGGAGGAGGAGACAGTGGCGGCGCGGGGTGGGAGCGGGGGAGGAGGCGTCGGCGCGGGGTGGGGAGGAGGAGGCGGCGGCGGCGCGAAGGAGCGGGGGAGGAGGCAGCGGTGGCGCAGGGTGGGAGGGAGGGGAGGAGGCGTCGGCGCGGGGTGGGAGGGAGGGGAGGAGGCGTCGGCGCGGGGTGGGGAGGAGGAGGCGGCGGTGGCGCGAAGGAGCGGGGGAGGAGGCAGCGGCGGCGCGAAGGAGCGGGGGAGGAGGCAGCGGCGGCGCAGGGTGGGAGGGAGGGGAGGAGGCGTCGGCGCGGGGTGGGAGGGAGGGGAGGAGGCGTCGGCGCGGGGTGAGGAGGAGGAGGAGGCGGCGGCGGCGCGAAGGAGCGGGGGAGGAGGCGGCGGCGGCGCATGGTGGGAGGGAGGGGAGGAGGCGTTGGCACGAGGTGGGAAGATGTAGCAATTGATCCTTGATCCTTTGGATTTGGATCGTTGGATATGAGTGGGTAAGGAGAGAGAAAGGTGGGAATTGATCCTTGATCGTTGATTTCACTTGTTGGTTTTCCTGGGGACACGAATTGGTGTGGACGCAGGAAAACTCATGACTGGTGGGGGCACAATTTGAGGTGGGCGTAGGAAAGAACTGAACTGGTGTATTTTAGGGGTAGAGAAAAACGCGCGCACACACACAACTGCGCTATTTTAGATCTACTTATATCGGAAAGTTATTATTGTACATAAGTAAAGTTACTGTCAAATACATATAGAGTTACTGTCAATTATGTAGTGTTACAATTGATAGTAAATCTATATATATTTGACAGTAACTTCACTCATACACGACAGTAACTTTCTAGCGTGCATTCTATACCTACACGTAGAATAGTCGTTCTATACATATATACATACATTCATACATATACATATACAGCAACATATCTAGTACTAATGGTTATTTCAGTGCTAAGGTGTTAATAACGATATGAACTGTCTGATCTGAATTGTATCCCATCTAACTTAAACACTTTCCCAGAGAAACCTCTGTGTTTTTCAAAATAAAAAAAACGTCCCTGCATGCGTGGGTAGACTTGATGCAAGGATGCAACCCGGATGGATGGAGTCCCTTGCTTGCTCAGTCTCCTGCAGTCCTGCCCAGCAGCAGCAGGGCAGCAAGCTATCCAGCATCGCTCATGTCTCCTGCACCATCTCAGCTCTCCCTCTCATCGTCAGAAACTTCTCCCTCTCCCCTACTCAGCATTTGGCAGCAGCTCCAACAACTACCAGTCTAGCTAAGCCACTGTTGTGTTCTAGCACTGCACTCTCTCCTCTTACACACTGCTTCTAGTCCACTACATCTCTGCATCTCCTCTGCATCAAGCTCACGTACGTACGACGTGCCATGAGGAGGCGGCCCCTCGCCGCCGCCGCGTGCCTCGCGCTCGTCGTGCTCATTATCGCCGCCCACGGCGCGGGCGCCGGCGTGTCGGCGTCGTCCGTGGTGGCGCGCCACGCAGCCGCGGCCACTGCGGCCTTCAATGTTGCCGCCGGCGCCGCCAGGTGCAAAAAACAGAGGAAGAATGCCGGTGCCGCCGCGGCCTGTGGGATGCTGGCAGGGGCAGGCGGAGGCGACGACGACGACAAGCGGGTCGTGCCCACCGGCGCGAACCCCTTGCACAACAGATGAGACGGCCATGTTGTACAGCTAGCTAGCTTAGTTAAGGGGATCAAGGCTCCCATGCCATGGCGGCCCAAGAAGCCAAGGAACAACCAAGGAAGGAGAACAAGTCTAGAGAGTAGAGATGAACAAAATGATGACTATTTTGGTGCCTAGCGATTGCATCAGTGTAGCATGCACTATCGATCGAGCCACTAATAGTTAATACAGCAGCAAATGCTCCGGACTTTCTTGGTCCTCTCCTCTTTCTCTTGTGTTCATCATGGACTAGTACAGTAGTAGTTCGTAGTGCTTGATTAACTCAAGCTATGCATATGTAGCTGGTAAAAAGATTTCTTTTTCTTTTTATCTCCTCCAAATCATGCATGAACAGTTGTGTTTGTGTATATTCTGTCTGTGTAGCTTGATGCCTTGCTTTCGTTTCTCTTCCAGTAACAAGAAGTGCCTGGCTCAATCAGACTCTCTCTCATCTTTTCTCTGCCAGGCGTTTGTTCTGACTCCACAAGAGGAAGATTCTTCATCAGTTGGTAGGATGAAACAAAAAGAAAAGCATTTCCTGTTTCATCTTTCCAGCGAAGAGGTTCAGAAGACTTTATCTTGTGTACAAACGAAAACATTTGCGATATGGTAGTACTGACGTTTCTTTCACAGAGCAAAGTATTCTGTTCAGAGTGACACATGGGAACAGGGGGAAGGAAGGATGTGATGTGATTCATGGGGCTGCGGCTTCCCTGTTCCCTTAGGCGTGTTCCGATCCGTGTTTCCTACTCACCAATGGCTAATATTGTTGGCAGTAGGCTCCACATTCCTTTCGTCTCCAACCTTCAGGCCTAGAGACTCCAGCCCACACGAATGCCTTCTACTCACGAAGCCAAGAAACAAAACATAGAGCTTTTTGATGACTGATGAGTACGTCGTCCTGCACACCAAGACCACCACTTCGGACAGCAACGGCAGGTTGATGTTGATCGCCATGCCCACCGCCGGTGTCATGTCCTACTGACAACTAAACACGGCTCAATTTTGATCACTATTTGTCCTTGCACATCGCGCGCCGCCTTCCTGGCTGTTGTACGCCGGTTGCTGCTGCCACGCGTGAACGTCGCCTTTACATTTAGCTATGTCTGTGCAGCCACCGTGACTGGTAGCCCCATCCTCAAATCTAGCGGTGAAGCTACCGCCTCGTCGGAGTCATGTGAGAATGAATTCACCGTGCTGCTCAAGACTCACCAAACATTCAGTCTTTGACAGTGCCATGTCGGCGAGCTGAGCTCAGCTACCAAGTTGGTCCTCCCCATGGGTCGCTCGATGCGATGAATTCCATCGTATCGAGCGACCCAATCTCCATGGTCGAGCCTCGAGGGTACATTGGCCAAATGCTCGCTTGCTCTCATGTCTCTCACCATCATGATGGTTACCCGCTTGCTCATCGCGTCCCCGCTAGCGGCGGTTTTTACGCGATGTGTTATGTTGCTGGCTTGTGGCAGCCAACCTTCCGTGACCTTACCGACTTCTGGCTGAATACCTATGACAAAGCTCATATCATGCATGAATCCTCTACTGCCTTTCAGACCTCAGGATATATACTGAGCGCCAAGTGTTGACCACTGCCGGAAGTCGTCAGTGGCGTAGCCCATGACGCTGCTCGAGATTACAGGCTACGGACTCTACACTTACCGACGGCATTAGACGCTAACTCCGGTGCCACTAACATGGAGCAGGAGCAATGGAGCAGCTTCTCAAGCATGATAGTCATGGACAATCGGCACCTGAAGACAACAGTAGCGGGGACTTTTCCTTTGTTGACGATGAAAGGTTGTAGGGGACAGCATGGGAAATAAATTCTATGGGGGAGGGCCTTGAAACCCATCTCTTGAGACCCCTCTTTTGATTTTTGCCAAGTGATAGTCACGGATCTCAAAGCAACCAATCTCTCTTCTATAAACACTCATCCATCCATGGACTTCGCTGCACCCAAGCACCAACGTCTGGACGGAGACCCCGGCATTGGAGAGTTCAACCTCTCGGCCCTAGAGGCTTTCAACGGCGCCGATGCCCTGGAGACCAACTGCCTCCGCCTCCTCGCTGACGACCCTAACCTCAAGCCGTCCCCTTCACTCCTCCTCTCCTCCCACCCGCCGCCCGCCTCTCCTCTTCTCCCACCCGCCACCAGCCCTCCTCTCCCCCCAGCCGTAGTCGTGGCACCGTGGTTGAAGAGGCATGGTTGTGGCACCGTCGTCGAACTGCCCGTGGAGAGGAGGGCCAAAGGTGGGCGGCGGCTCGAGGCGGAGGTGAGCAACACCTCAAGGGAGAGGAGGGGCAGCGGGCCGCGGATCGGGGCGAAGGCGGCCGGTTGCTCGGGGTAGAGGAGGGGCATCCGCGTCGCCGGAAGCCTCCAGGGCCAAGAGGTTAAACTCCCCAGCGCTAGGGTATTTGCCTAGGCGCTGGCGCTTGGGTGCGGCACAGTCCATGAACGGAGGAGTGTTGAAGAAGGGAGATTTATTGCTTTAAGATTCATGATTGCCACTTGGCAAAAATCAAGGAGCCTCAAGAGAAGGGTTTCAACATCCTCCCCCTGTGGAATCTATTTCCGGCGGCATGGATGTGGCAACGAGTAGACGCACGCGACGTAGAGGGAACATGCATGGGAACACGGGCGGGCACGGGACAGGGAAGCCGCGTCCCATTCATGGATAGATTCGCTTCTGTTCCTTCCATAAACACTACTGGTTTTGTACAAGGAGGGTCCTAGCTGGTGTTGTTCGGCCCACAGAGCACTCCATTTTGATTTCAGCACTAGTATAGTATTTAGCTAGTGTTTGTTTCAGAGGATTTAACTCTCCACTTTAGCACATAACGTGGGCATCAACGTATAATAGAGTATGAAAAGGAGACTAGCAGATAATGGAAAGTAGAAATTGAGAGAGGTCCTGAGTCCTGAACATGCAACCGATCAAATCATGAAACCAGTCCCAATACAATACAAATGAAGCCAAAGAAAGCGCTTCTTACATCCATCCAAAGATGAGAATTAAAGACAGAGCTGTGCTATTAATCATCGAGGGAAAAAGAGACAGAATATGTTAAGAGAAAAAAGGAGACAGAAACAAGAACACACAGTGCCTGAAAAATGGTATTATTCATATCATGTATTCATGTGTATCGTCAAGCATATATTGGCTAGTCAAATCCTTTCCTAAGAGTATATATAATTAAGCCCGTGGTAGCAATAGGAGTGTGTAATTAAACAGTATAGTAACCGTACATGCCACTTAATATCTTTTATGATATCTACAAAAACGCACTAGCTTGCTTCCATGGCACCCAAGCTCGATCAGTTAGGCCGTGCCATGTCGCCGCCGGCGACGAGGGCGAGCTTGTCGCAGGACGGGCAGAGCACCGCGGCGGCCGTGAGCCTGGACACGGCCGACGAGCGCACCTCGGCGAGCTCGTGCCGGAGCCGCACGTTCTCGTCGCTGAGCAGCTGGCACCACCGGCGCAGCAGCTCGCAGTCCACCTCCATCTGCCTCAGCTTCGTCCTGGCCCTCCTGTTCTGGAACCACACCTCCACCTGCCTCGGTCTCAGCCCCAGCTGCCTCGCCAGATCATGTTTCTGAGCCTGCACAGATTATATAATCAAATTGATGCGTGCGTACATAAATCTTCGGATTAATCGAGGATGAGCTAGCAGGCATGCATGGACTTACATGGGACAGGATGTTGTGGGCGCGGAAGCTGTCCTCCAGCAGCGCCGCCTGCTCCCTGGTGAGAAGGAGCTTCTTCCTCGGGCCGCCGGAATCCCCTCCGTCGCTCAGGCTCCCGCGGTCTCCGCCGTCGTCGCCGCCGTGCGTCGTCCTGGCCCTCTTATTGTGCTGCCTTGCAGTAGTAGTACCTCTGCTCTCTCCCTTGTTCTTCCTACCCGTCGCTTGATCTCGGTGACGGCTATCCTCGAGGAGCAGTGCCTGCTGTTGCGGGAACAGCTCGTCGAACTGCACCGGTGGCGGCCTCCTCCTCGGCGTCCGGCTCCCGCCGCCGATGCCCAGAGAGAGGCGTGTGTCGAACTCCTCCGGCGACTCCTCCATGCTGCTGGTGGTCGTAAGGCTAGACATGGCCGGCGCGCCAAAAGGTGGTGGTGGTGGTGGCGGCGGCTGGTAATGAGCAACAGGTGGGGTGTGCGCGCGTCAATCCTTTATAGGTGGCCGGCTAGCTCCATGGACAAGGTCGCGCGTGCGGTTTCGTGTCCGAATTAAAGAAAGAAAGAAAGAATACTCGCCTTGGTTAATTAATGTTTGGTTGGACTTAGGGGAAGCTAACTAAGACCAGGAAACTAACTTTAACGGCAGCTAGTACAAGTCAGTTTCTTGGTCGTGATCAAATGCTAGGAGTAACGAGCTATGTTGTGAAACCGACGACAATTTAGCGAACCAGCATGCAGCTTGTGGAATAATTAATCGATCAATAATAGACCTACCCAACATATCGTTTTAGAGGAATACATATAGTCAAACTTTTGAAACTTTATGTATCGGTATCATTCCAAATATTTATATTTGATACATCAAAAATCGTGTGAAGGTTTTGTCATAGAGCTTGCTTGTTTTCTAGAAAAAAAATGCGTAGATTGTCTCAAAAGTTATTCATAATGTTATAATTTTAGAGAAAAACTTACGCACGTCAACAGGATTCATTGGCGCCACTCTCCTCCTTTAACTCCAGCACCACTCCTCTACCTCCTTCTTCGACTCTGGCACCACCCTCCCTTCCTCTTTCACCTCTAACTCTGGATTTACCGATGACGGGTTTACCGTAGCCCCCGAACGTAGAGGGAGACCGAGGATGCGGTTGTCCAGCGGTGGCGGAGGGCGTCGGGCGGCGACGACGGAGGGAGGAATGACGACGATGGAGGCACACTGAATATTAGATTAGATAGGGTGGTAGCTGCAGGGAAGGAGGAGATGGTGGTTTGGCTAGGTGGCGAGGTTTTCGTCGGTCGTGGAGGAGGGGGGCAGGGGAGGTGGAGGAGGGGTGTGGAACTACTTCAGTGCCGGAGAAGAGAGAGGGAGGGGAGGGGAGAGGCAGAGCTGGTTCGAGAGAAGAGAGAGGGAGGGGAGGGGGAGGGGCGGCAATGAGAGGTATGCCGTCGGGACGGCATACCGTGCGGTAGTAGTTTAAAAAATTTTATTAGGTTCTACAAATAATTATAATAGAAATTAGTGATTAAGTTGTATTTTAAAGACCGTGTTAATGTATACAATATAGATTTTGTGACGAATGGAGTAATCGGTAGTGATGGTCATGGCAAACGTGATCAAGGAGAAATCAAAGGGACAATCAAACCAAATCAACGGTGCACGTGTGGCGGTACAATTAGGTTTGAATTATTTATTAACAATCAACGAGGTCTGCCATGTTGAAACTGTAACACCCCGCCCATCCTCTGGGCCTAGAGTGCTACCAACACTGCATAATAATACCACTTCTAGTCATCTGCTAAACAATTTAAGCAAACTCTACCTTGATCATGAAGCAACAACCACTTACACCATACCTTTTTTTAAACGACCTTTCTAACTTACTAGTAGAATTAAATATACTACCAAAAGCTAGATATGTGAAGTGCTGCAAGAACGTGAAGTCATTCATGTGCTACACCCGCCCGTGCCAGACGTCCTCAATAGTTACCTAAAAACAACAACAAAGCAAGGGTGAGTCCAAAGACTCAGCAAGTACATAATAGAACAATAGACACTACCAACATAAGTAAGCATATAAACATAATGCAGATATATCATCATGTTCATAACATCATTCTCATAGCCAAACAATGCAATGCCATCAATGCCATGCCTCATCACTCTACATGCTGATATGCTCTTCACTTTGCAAGTACCGGTACTGCCGAGTGAACACCCGTCGATGTTCACCCATCGTGGGCCCGCCCTCATAGGCACGGGGCCCCTCCACTCCCGTGGAGGCCTACCGAAGTAGGTCTTACTCAAGAGCACTCCGGATTAGTCCACTAGCTTTACTCATAGCTAGGGACTTTCTCACCGCCCTCACTCTTGAGTGCTCCTCATGCAAATGCACATGCCCATGATCATATTCACGCTCATCACTAGCATTACTAGTAGACAAGCATCTTTGCCTACCTCCATCATCATTGCCATCATTTACCATGCAACCTTATGTCAGGTAAATATCATATTTCCACACAGATATCATGTAATCAACGCATTTCTACATAGATATCATCATACCAAATAAACATCGCATATTCATAACCCTTGGTCTACCGCTCTACCATGTACTTGCCTGTTAGCCGAGCGGAGCGGAACGACGTGCGGAAGGCGTCGACTCGCGACCTCCACCTGGGCAAACAAACAGTCCAATTTTAACGCATCATACAAGACCGGAGATTAAATGGACGACGACGATTCTATACGCACATCCCGTTCTGGCGTAGAAACGCACGGGTTTCAGGGATCTGTTGCGCAGGTCCCGAAACCCCCTTTTTCTCTCTCTTTCTTTTTTCTTCTCTTTTTTTTCCTTCCTTACCTCACTTACCCGGCCGGCCTTCTCTCTCCTCCCTATCTCTTTTGGCCGAACCGGCCTGGCCACTTCTTCCCCATTCCCTTTTGGCCACAGGGGCCTTAGCTTCTCCCTCCCAACTCTCTCTCTCTCTCCCCTATCCTCCTCCTCCTCTCCGCGCGGGGTGGCGCGACCGGCCAGGCGCGGCAGCTTCCCCCGCCGCCCCTTCCTCTCCTCCCCTCCCCCACTATCTCTCTCTCCCTCTCTCCACTCGGCCGAACGGCCTTACCCGGGGCGGCGCGGCGGTGCGCACGGCCGGCCCGGCGTCGCCGGTCCCCCCTCACCGCCGGCGTCCCCCCTCTCCAGCCTCCTCTTGCTCTCCTTCCCCCCACCACATCGGTCTCGCCCGGGGGCGGCGCGGTCGCGCGTGGCCGCCTTGGCGTCACGGCCGCTACCTCACCGTCGGCCCCCCCAGCCCCCTTCTCCTCTCCGCCGGCCACTGGGCCGTCGCCGATCCCCTCCCCCAAACCGGCCGGCCGGCGCCAGATCCGGCCGCCCACGACATCGGCGGCTCCCTCTTCGGCCCCTTCTGCTCCTCCCCGCGTGCTGTGAGGCACGACCACCGCCGGCCGGCACGGCCAACGGCCGCCGGCCGCCTCCTCCTATTGCTACTCCGCCTCCCTCTCTACGTGCAGGTTTGCAAGGCTTGGTGCGGGAAGCATATGCAGCATTGAGTGGAGGCTCACCTCGCACTTACCTTGTGCTGGCCGAAGAGGGGTGGCTATGAGGGCTGGATGACTTAAGAAGGGGCTGGGTGATGACCTTTGCAGGGAGCAAGGCACAGGTGGCATGCATGCACGCTTAGGGCAAACATGCGGCTGCCACATCTCCCTGGCAGGTGGGTGGGGTATTACACTCTACCCCCCTTAACAGAATTCGACCCTGAATTCTGGCATTCAGCAATCGCACGGAAGAACAAAATAAAATAAACTGCACATAACATGACGTTAACTCGTACCCATGGAGAACAAGTCCGGGTACTTCTCGCGCAGTCTGATGTGCCCAAAGCACTTTGATATACTTTATCGTTCTATGCCTCAACACCTTCTCTGATTCCTCCAGAATACGAACTGGACAGGACTCGAAGGTGAGGTCTTGCTTTTTGCACCCCGGTTCTAACGCAATCTCATGCTCTGGATCTCGCAACTACTTTCTCAACATCGACACATGAAACACATTATGCACTCCATGCATAGACTCAATTCTCATGCCTCGGCATAAGAAAACCTCCAATCATTCAGGAAAAACACTCTCATTGCTTGCACAAAAGAGTCAATGCTACTCTTATTTGCAACAAAGAGAGCTCTTCTCTTTTACAAGAGAAGTATCACGCGACATCATAAAATCAACTCATCCATCCACAAACATCAACCCTTCTCTCAAAACAGAAGGGAATTCGTTCCCCCACGGAAATCATTTCATCACAATAAATCCACTCAGAGTGAAAACCAGACAGGAAATCAATCCTCATCCTAACCAACAACTTTCCACTTAAATCCACTATCCCTCAAAGTAGCCCTGAACGAATTCTCAAATCAGGGGAGCCCAAAATAATCCTTTGACTATTGATCAACCACTTCAGTCATTAACATGAGGGATATTCTAGTTCGTGTTCCTTAAAAAAAATTCGTATTGATCACACATCCATGTGACTAAACCCGCAAGGACAATTCTCACTAACTCTCTTAGCAAGAATAATGGATTCCCATACTTCGAGATATCGAGATATTCCAATTACTCATTAGATGGCCATACAACAATTCATTCTTCCATTGCTCATTATGAGCTACAAGGCCAATTCAATCTTAGGGCAACATTCCCATAAATCTGGGGAAGCTTTAGTATAGTACCTAAGCGAAATCCCCTCACCAACGACACATTTGCCAACAGATAGTCATGCCCCGTTAAAATTGCATTGGTTCCCATCAGTTCAATCCCTTCAGTACCCTTATTTCTAGGGTTTCAGTTCACACTCTATTGGTCTTATGATTAATCCCATCAATGGTCGACTTTAACTCATGGAACAGATTATTCCTCTAACTACTTCTTTAAATAATGATCACCAAACATGGTGGATAAAACAAATCATACACCAACTCTCAATCCTCTCACATCCACAAAATGAGGTAAGCTCTATTAGGATCTCATTTAATATCAAATAACTAAATCTTCCAATAGTTCTACTTCATCTTTACCTCAATCTATGTTATGGGAATCAAGCAATCTAAAACATTAACCCCTAACGCTGATTACCTCAAAAACATAAGTCAAGGTAGTTCTTTCACCAAAATCTCATACTCTCATTGCTACCCAGGCTTTACCAGCTTAAATGTGACATCAGTCACCACTATTTCCCATAGACACTACTAGTTGCAAAGACACAATCGACCATTGGGTTCGCCTTTAAGGCCAATTTTTTTTTTTATCCCTAATCAATCTCCCACCAGGATTATGGCATAGGATCAACTCAGAATTCTATTAGCCACACAAGTCTTTATTATCACCCTAGTACCAACATGCCAACCATTTCACTCTAGATCTAGGCCTAATAGAGCTTCACGTTATGAATTTAACATTTGCTTCGAGAACAAGGGATTCCAATCCCTCAGCAACCCTCCAGAGTTAAGAAGTCTACCAAATTTAAACATCCAGAAAACAGAACGAAATCCCAACAACTTTCATTCTCCAACAAAACAGGACTTGAGAATGAGTTCATCACTCACTCCCTCAACACGGGATTCACTCTTTCAATGATGCAACGCCTAGATAAGAGAACCATTCCCTCTGGCCATAGCATCACATCACAACAAACACAATAGGCAATTAACACCAAGAAAATATAGAGATGCAACAAAATCCAAATATTACATTACCCTAGTCGACGCGCCCGGGCCCACTTTAGACTCTCAACTCAAGACAACCGAAATTACATGTTTGGGAAACGCTCAGGACTCATTCTTGAGTACGCCTAGGACTTCGTTCCTAGGTACGCCCGAAACTTATGCGTTCGGGAGTGCCACGGACCACACGTCCGGGAAATCTCATATGCAGATGTGAGGGAAGTCAGGTAACACTCATGACACATGCACATAAATCAATCTGTGTCATGCGGATCTACTGCCGCACCTCTAAGCATTCATCATGGATAGAACTGAACATGACCTCCTTTGAAGTCATAAACCCCAAATGATAATGCACGCTAAAACACAAAGTTTTTCTTCCAAATACCAACATAGAAACCCATTTAAATTCTCTTTCCCATAACCACAACAAGCCAGTACCTCTTGTACTTCTTACACAGTTTAGCAAATATCAATTTGCTAACACATAAGTTATTGACTTTTAGTATCCCATCTTGAACCTTTCCACGGCTCACCGGATACTCTATTCTTCCATATTTACTCTTTAGTTCATCAAACATTACCACCTTTCTGTACAAAACAACACAATTATAACACCTATCAAGCGCGCATACCACAAGATGTGGTCAAGGCTCTTTGATCAAAAGACCCACTATCAACAAATAATCCCATGAGCACTTAATTCCAAGGCGCTAACTAATCTCCACCAGCTCGACTCTAAGGATGATCAATCACCCGGATTTTTAACACACAACGTATGCACTTTCATAACCCACAATTGCTTTTAAGCATAGAATCCGTCTATTCTACTTCCGTAGGCGTGCACACGATTCCCTACAAAATGCAGTGGCAACTCCACCAACTCATGCTTAAATTTTTTGCCACCAAATCTCACTAGAACATTATTAGCTTTATCGCTCAGAATTTGAGTCTCACTCAACTCTATAACAATTCTTCTCCATTCAATTTAGTCGGAAGGTTTGTCCGACATTAAGATATTCATTCTTATTCTCCTAACTAATCCCACTAGAGTTCTAACATTACAACTATTAGAGTCTTCCAAAACATTGGTCATAATTATAATAATCAATCATGGTGCGGGATTAGCGGACTTAGCTTTATAATCCTTCGCCTATTATCAATTGAAAGGATAACCCCAGGAGGAACTTTCCACCAAAATCATAAATTAGCACACTTCTTAGCATGCCTAGATTGCACGATTGGGCTAATCGATTGGACCATCATGATACCAGTCATTCAATGTGGTTCAACCGTCTAAGCAACTATAATCACCTACTGGTTCACCAATAATTCAATTCCAACTATTAAACAGAAATGGATATGCTTTACACTGCTACTCCTCAGGTTACTACTAAATCCCCATTGGATTCAAATCATCTTTAATCCCACCACCATAACTAAAGTTAATTACTTCCCTAGATTCTCACAATTTAGGATACCACGTCCTACCAACTTGTCACTTTAACCACCATATCCCACATACGCCTAATCCAACACTTCAACCACTATTGGATATTGCCTTCTCTAGAAAAAACTGATCTCATCATGCAAGTTACTCCAATCATTCCTATAATCAAAATTCTCCTGAAAACCAAACTTACATGGAACACCACCCACTATCGGGTAGTTACCAAACAACTCGACGAGTTGCTAACCAAAGGGAACCAACTTCCCAAAACTGAAGCAAAACATCACTACCTCAATGCCACAATTGGCAACATGACCAAGCCTCTCCAGCGGCCACGGTCTCAGTCTCTATTGCATCGCTACACGACACAAACACGACAAAGTCCCTAGGACACACAAATAACCAGTTCAAATGCTTGCTATCAACTCACAAGCATCAACATCAAGCATTGAAAATCAACAATCATGACTAACAGAAGCGAAAATGCAATGCTTGACCCAATCCCATCCTACTATGCACACGTTCGCGTCCTCTAGCTCTCGACACCTCTGTTCAAGACAGATAGCTAATCACACAGCTAGCCCACAAACATCTATTTCAACAGCACAGATCAACATCAAGGCTGCGAAAGCGTAAATGCAATGTAAGACCCATTCCCCATCCTATGGTGCACCAGTGTGTCAAATTTTAATTTAATTATTAGGCCTAAGTCAAATTTTTGTTGAATAATTAACCTAGATTGCCAAATTTCTTTATCACGGACCTAACGCCCGCTCTGATACCAACTGTAACACCCCGCCCATCCTCTGGGCCTAGAGTGCTACCAACACTGCATAATAATACCACTTCTAGTCATCTGCTAAACAATTTAAGCAAACTCTACCTTGATCATGAAGCAACAACCACTTACACCATACCTTTTTTTTAAACGACCTTTCTAACTTACTAGTAGAATTAAATATACTACCAAAAGCTAGATATGTGAAGTGCTGCAAGAACGTGAAGTCATTCATGCGCTACACCCGCCCGTGCCAGACGTCCTCAATAGTTACCTAAAAACAACAACAAAGCAAGGGTGAGTCCAAAGACTCAGCAAGTACATAATAGAACAATAGACACTACCAACATAAGTAAGCATATAAACATAATGCAGATATATCATCATGTTCATAACATCATTCTCATAGCCAAACAATGCAATGCCATCAATGCCATGCCTCATCACTCTACATGCTGATATGCTCTTCACTTTGCAAGTACCGGTACTGCCGAGTGAACACCCGTCGATGTTCACCCATCGTGGGCCCGCCCTCATAGGCACGGGGCCCCTCCACTCCCGTGGAGGCCTACCGAAGTAGGTCTTACTCAAGAGCACTCCGGATTAGTCCACTAGCTTTACTCATAGCTAGGGACTTTCTCACCGCCCTCACTCTTGAGTGCTCCTCATGCAAATGCACATGCCCATGATCATATTCACGCTCATCACTAGCATTACTAGTAGACAAGCATCTTTGCCTACCTCCATCATCATTGCCATCATTTACCATGCAACCTTATGTCAGGTAAATATCATATTTCCACACAGATATCATGTAATCAACGCATTTCTACATAGATATCATCATACCAAATAAACATCGCATATTCATAACCCTTGGTCTACCGCTCTACCATGTACTTGCCTGTTAGCCGAGCGGAGCGGAACGACGTGCGGAAGGCGTCGACTCGCGACCTCCACCTGGGCAAACAAACAGTCCAATTTTAACGCATCATACAAGACCGGAGATTAAATGGACGACGACGATTCTATACGCACATCCCGTTCTGGCGTAGAAACGCACGGGTTTCAGGGATCTGTTGCGCAGGTCCCGAAACCCCCTTTTTCTCTCTCTTTCTTTTTTCTTCTCTTTTTTTCCTTCCTTACCTCACTTACCCGGCCGGCCTTCTCTCTCCTCCCTATCTCTTTTGGCCGAACCGGCCTGGCCACTTCTTCCCCATTCCCTTTTGGCCACAGGGGCCTTAGCTTCTCCCTCCCAACTCTCTCTCTCTCCCCTATCCTCCTCCTCCTCTCCGCGCGGGGTGGCGCGACCGGCCAGGCGCGGCAGCTTCCCCCGCCGCCCCTTCCTCTCCTCCCCTCCCCCACTATCTCTCTCTCCCTCTCTCCACTCGGCCGAACGGCCTTACCCGGGGCGGCGCGGCGGTGCGCACGGCCGGCCCGGCGTCGCCGGTCCCCCCTCACCGCCGGCGTCCCCCCTCTCCAGCCTCCTCTTGCTCTCCTTCCCCCCACCACATCGGTCTCGCCCGGGGGCGGCGCGGTCGCGCGTGGCCGCCTTGGCGTCACGGCCGCTACCTCACCGTCGGCCCCCCCAGCCCCCTTCTCCTCTCCGCCGGCCACTGGGCCGTCGCCGATCCCCTCCCCCAAACCGGCCGGCCGGCGCCAGATCCGGCCGCCCACGACATCGGCGGCTCCCTCTTCGGCCCCTTCTGCTCCTCCCCGCGTGCTGTGAGGCACGACCACCGCCGGCCGGCACGGCCAACGGCCGCCGGCCGCCTCCTCCTATTGCTACTCCGCCTCCCTCTCTACGTGCAGGTTTGCAAGGCTTGGTGCGGGAAGCATATGCAGCATTGAGTGGAGGCTCACCTCGCACTTACCTTGTGCTGGCCGAAGAGGGGTGGCTATGAGGGCTGGATGACTTAAGAAGGGGCTGGGTGATGACCTTTGCAGGGAGCAAGGCACAGGTGGCATGCATGCACGCTTAGGGCAAACATGCGGCTGCCACATCTCCCTGGCAGGTGGGTGGGGTATTACAGAAACGATGTTTAGGTTGGAATTATTTACTAATAATCAACGAGGTCTGCCATGTTGAAACGATGTAGGTAAGGTGATCATCGATTGACCTGACCAAGTACCGATCCAACGCCGTGCTCGCTAGAGCGCTGGGTGCTACTACTATTCGTACGTACGTACGTGCTCAAGGTCCAGAGAGTTTCCTAGCTCTGTACGTATGACGTGTCGCGCATGCAGGCAGGGTACGTACGTACGTACGTGCTGGAGGTATAACCAAGTGTTGATCAGCGGACAAGTACGTACCTGCAGATTGTGAACACGTACGCACGCATGGAAATTAAGCCATGTTAGTTTCTGGTTTCTGGTTTATTTTTTTACTATTATCAAATTTCGTCATTTTCTGACTTTTTGATTTTTTTTATTAAGTTTTTTGCCAGTTCTTTTTTCTCATATTCATTTGCATTGTTCGTGATGGGCTAACCTGTTTTATTTTTTTTAAAATTTAATTACGTCAAATAAACCATCATCAGCTATAGTGTAATTTTAACCAGTTACAGTATAATTTTAGCTATAAACTATATTTTTTCAGCCGAACTGAGGAGGCTGTAAGTTGATCTTCTAGCGTGCAAACAGCCAAATTTATGCCATGTATGAACCCACGACTAGCTACACTACCTATCACATAGGCTTAATTCCACTCATCTGGGGTCGCCCTATCACACCGATGATGAAAGTTTCTGGCCAGTTTCGCTCATACAGATTCATAATAATTAAGCTAGCTAGTCAGCATACAATATAACAATTCACTAAGAAATCTTAATGTATCTGGACAGTTTCGCGTCCCGGCATAACGAGAGATCATATGACTGACCGACCATGCTAGCTAAGCCACCAATTGGTAACGACGGTCAGATCGTCCTGGTGAAAAAAAAAACAAAAATAAGCGAACATCTGAAGCTATCAACTAGGCGACCAGGCCATGCATGCATGTGGTGCAAGTGATCTGGAGCATGTATTACTAATGTATACGTAGGTCATAGATGTACACAGGACACTCTAGTACATTTGAAACTGTGGACACGGCGGCTCATGTCATCCCTAGACTTGTCGATCGCCTACCGAAGAAAACCGAAACCGAAAACGAACTAGTCCAACAATACGGTTTGACTTATCGTACCTAGCTAGCTACCTAGCACGAGATGTACTATTTGAAACAAAAACTACCTGGCCATAATTCACACAGCCGATCGATGGTGTTTTCTTATGCTGCATGCACGTTCCGATCGGTTGATCAAATATTCACGATATGTGTCTTAGTAAAATAGATCCCATAGATATTTGTATTCACACATTTAGGTCATATTATTTTGGGTTGCGATGGATGATTTTTTGCTACGGTTGATGGGTTTTGTTTACGCTTTTTGAGACGACAACGGATGGCGAGACATCGACGCGGATGGTGCACATAGTTTTGGGATCGAGAAGTTGTTTGAAGAAGTGGCTTTGAGAAGCCACATCTTTTGTTTCGGCTTTTGGAGAAGGCGAAGCCAAAAGCTTCATGTTGGGGGCGACCTTGAACCAGGAGACTCAACAATCGTGCTGCCACGTGGCTAATTCGACAGGGCTGTCACAAGAGAAAGGATGATATTGTCCTTGTGATTGTAGACACAGATAGGGTCATTTATATAAGAAACTTTCTCATGGTTATAAATACGTGCCTAGGCACCATAAGGGAGGAGGACTCACTTTTTCACAAGACAAGTGTAGCGTCCTGATATTTTAGAAGGGGCCCACAAAACGGCAAAACCCTAGTCTGCTCTATTTAGGAGCCACCTCCTTACTTCATACACGCATCCATCCTCTCTGTCATCAGGTGAAAACCGACCTTTCTCTTATGTATATTGTCCTTTTATATATAGAAAATGGTAAATAGCAAAAATAAATGACTGCGATGAAATTTTTTTAAGCAAATTGCATTAAAGTATCTTAGAATTAATATTTAATTATACCAAAAGTGATAAATAGATATAACATGTTTGTTTAAGTGGTACATTAATTGAAAGTGTGAGGATATACATACATAAATACATATGCACATATATATGTGTGTGTGTGTTTTGCCGGTTGGATTTACCACCGTGCCAGTTGGATTTGATCTTAAAATGCCATCTATGGCTAGGCTACCGGCTTCCTTCCCTGTGGACGTTGAGCAACATCAACTTCTCTGTTAAGGACTCACGAAGGGCTAGCTAAAACGCCTACGTGAAAAACAGCTGAGATTATTCAAAACCAACGATACAAAGTGGCCTGGTGATCAACGTCACTAAATCGAAGTAACAACACATCGCCGTCGAAAATAAGTCTATTACACCAACAAATGCACGGAACCGATCGAAAAGCCCGTGTACGTTGTTAATTATTATCATATGCGAATTGGAAACTCGGGAGAGAGAGAGAGAGAGACAAAAAAATGGTGCTAATCGTATCGTGTGCACACGTGCCATGGTCAATGTCGGAGCTCACAGGCAGCCGCCGGCTCCAGTACCTCCAAGCGTACGTATGATTAGTGCATCATCATCATATGTGGTCGCAAAAGAAGGCCGGGGCGTCTTGGCAACCTCACAGCAGATATCGTTGAAAGAAAAATACAGCAACGACGAACCAATATTCGCGTGGCCATAACTTGTGCGTAAGGATAATCTGACTATGTGTTCCCTTGTCATTTTCGTGGTTTACTCGTGCTAGTATCTAAAGCTATCAGCCACCGTAATTTTCAACTGTAGCCGAAAAGAATCCACTTAACATCATCTCATGACTACTGGTTTTCGTGTGGATGCATCCGTGCAAGTGCACGCTGGTTAATACAACAACAATATGAACCAATATTCGCATGACCATAACTTGTGCGTAAGGATAATCCGATTATGCGTGGCTAAATTTTTCTTTCCCTTATCATTTTCGTGGTTTACTCGTGCTAGTATCCAAAGCTATCAGTCGCCGCAACTTTTAGCTGTAGCCGAAAAGAATCCACTTAACAACTCGTGACTACTGGTTTTCGTGTGGATGCATCCGTGCAAGTGCACGCTGGCTGTTCCGGGGTTCTGAAAATATGTGGAGATATTGGTGCCAAGATTTTGACACCATATTCCTTAATGACCATCGCGAATATTATGATTTGAGATTTTTTTTGACTGCGGTGGTAGCGAAGGATTATATTCCAGTCAGCTAGCAAAAGACGATGCGTTGCTTTTGCGAAAACAACCATCTTTACGGATCATCAAGCGCCGGGGCAAAATCTGCCAAGATTGCTCTCCTCTCGGATCATGCATATTTTGAACAGTTTTTGCATGTACTTTATAAATCCTAGCTAGCTAGGCCATCGATACATATTACTTCCACTAGTTTGGCCATATCATTTTCATATAGCTCGACGACTAAGCTTTTGTTGACGTCATAATATTAAGACTTTTCTTTTCAGCTTCTATTTTTGACTTTTCTATGATAACTAATTTTTAAACAGATTATTTTTAAAATGGAATCTATAAGTTGATTATAGTAGATACTATAGTAACTTTATCTATATCGGCTAAATAAACTGCAAACAAGTTTTTCTTACTCTATACTCTCCCTCACACACACAAAAACAGCCTAAATCCACCGGTTGTAGCTTAAAAGAACAGGCTACGACGCATGCATAGTGTCCATTTGAACATGTACCAGTCGCGTCTCTTTTCCTATAGATTGCAAGCTGCGTCTCTTTTCATATAGATTGCAAGCTGCTGGTACCAGCCAAGTTGTAGCTCAACTGGCGAGACACCCCAAAGTTTTCAGGTTATTTTGCTAGGATTATCTATCAAGCTGTTTAAAAATGTAGTTTAGTGCGGCAAAATTCGAGCCGAAGATCGACCAGGTTCATATATAGCTGCTTTTTTTTTCTTCCCTGTTCTTAAATCGGCAGGAAGATTTACCATTTTTAAAAGACCTCTTCCAAGGTTGCTTATGCGTAGATCACTATATATATAATGGAGTACGTACGTCAATGTTGGTAATTGTACGATGATTGTCGCAAGTCTTGCCTGTGATGGATGCAATTGCAAATATTGCGTGCAATTGTGCATGATCAAGTCAAACCCTGAGCCTCTCAACCATGCGTGCACAGCGTTTTCTCCTTCCAGTGATGCTGAAAGCTGCTGCGACTCGATCTGATTCAGGTAAAAGCTCTTAAACAGATAAGCTTAAAGATTTCCCCTTTTTGACTCATGCTCATCTGTCATGCCTTCTAATTCACAAAGGAAAAAAAAAGGAAAAAAAGCTATTGCATATGTTGGAATTTGTCCTTCAGAAGCTAAGAGAGAACAAATTAAAAGATGAGCTAGCAATCTTGATTTTCGAAGACCAAAAATATTACTTAATGGACAAAAGGAACTAAAGTGAGCCAGAGAGAGAGAGAGAGAGAGAGGCAAAATTGGACCAGTTATTTCCAGAGCGTTTTTTCCCCGGATGCATGACATTTTTCTTCCTGTAAATATTATCATGATGCTGTCACATTCATGCGATAGATCTGGCCGTATCTTTTGTCAAGCCAACCGGGCAACGCAATTGTGCACAGAAGAAAAAAGCTAGCAAAGAAAAAAAAAGTTGTGAAAGGAATTGATCGATCGAAAAAGCAGTACATACATACATTAGTTCTGCTATTGCACAGACGACTGAAATTTTTTTATGTTTCAGTCACCTAAAATTGCACTCTCAATAAACTAAAATTGCAGTCCACCTAAAAAAACAGCTGCAACTTTAGGTGATTCAGAGTGCAACTTCAGGTGACCTGAAATTGCACTCTCAATCAACTAAAATTGCAGCCCTTCTCCAAAAAAAACATGTGCAACTTCAGGTGATTCAAAATGCAACTTTAGGTGACTGAAAGATAAAAAAAAATTTCAGTCGCCTGTGCAATAGTCTATCCTTACATACATATATGAAATGAACGAGAAGGCTAGGTAGGTAGGTGCTTCGATTGTCAAAACCCGAATGAGCCGCTGGCCCCCTCGATGATCGCGAAGCACCCACGCAGGCGACGACGGGAAGGAGAGAAAAACGCATGGAGACACAACGAAGAAGCCAAGTCCACTCTGCGCAGCACATATGCCAGCAGCTAGCTGCATGATATGGCCGACGGCGCGGGCGGCTTAACGATTTGACGCTGGCTTTGACGGACGGCGTGCGGTGCGGTGCGGTGCCACCAAAGTACAGAGCCGCACACCCGTGTGCGTACGTACGTACGCTACGTGCGGATATATGAAGGTACGGCGTAGAATTATCCAAGCATACCATGAGCCTGGCCTGCAGGGATGTTGACTGTTCGAATACAAATCGAATAGTTATCTCCTAATACTTGTATATATATATATATATATATTTTAAAATGGATACAAATTTAAATATTTTTGGATACGAATACGAATCGAATACCTACTTAATTCGGTTGGAGGCGAATATCCTATGGCACAATGAACTTTAGCAAATTGACCCCGGTTTTATAGTAATATTTATGTCCATTTTCCTCTAGCTTATCATGTAATCATTGATCATGGTGACATTTTGCCACTAATCCAAACTAATTCTAAATATATTGCAAATAAATCGGTTATAAATATATCAAATTTAGCTAAAAAAGCATGCACAAAGTTTATTCAGAGCTTTTTAGTATATTTGGCACTGTGTTTACAAAAATGGCCGTATATCTAGCGTATTGACAAAAAAATGGCATTTTTGCCGTCCGGTGGCCGAACGGCAACACGCGCGGGCTGACGCGTAGCTGCTGCCGTCCCGCAATGAGATGGCAGGTCCCTGGACGATAAATTAGGGTAGGTAATTAGGTCGGTTAATCAACCAGCTTAATCACTTGCCGCCTGGTGGTGGGACGATATGTCCCCTGCCGTCTGGTGGTGGGATGATAGGCCGCCTGTTGTCCCACCACGGGACGGCAGTGGCTACGCGTCAGCCCACGCGCGCTGTCGTCTGGCCACCAGATGGGAAAATGCCATTTTTGTCAATACGCTAGACATATGGTTATTTTTGTAAATATAGTGCCAAATATGCTAAAGGCTCTTGAATTTGAATAATATCTATATTCGTTAGCATCGTATTCCATATACCATATTCGAATTCATATTGGTGGAAAAAAAATTAGGATACTATCATATCCGTATTCGTTTTACAATATAAATGTATTTGCAATTTTTATATTCACTACCAACCGAATTCACACGTCGAATAAAATTCGAATTCGATTGACAACTACACAGCCCCCTCTCCGTCCCTGCGTGCAAGACGTTCGTTGCCAACTACCACCAGGGTAAAAAAGAACGAGGTAAGTAGCCTAGGTAGGCAGCGCAGCTGCGCAGCAATTACAGAAAGTTCGTAGGAAACTTGCACGTTCAGTGACAACAGATGTTTCTTCTCTGTGAAATTCCCGTGCTCCGAAACGAGGCAAAGTTGAAAACAAACGACCGGCTAAACGGCTGGAGCTCGACTATATATTCGTTGCCACTGAACGTGAGCATCTTGCGAGGCTCAGGGACCAAAATAAAACATCATATTCGTATGGATTAGCCTTGCAATTGGCGAAATAATCAGCCGAGCCGTGCCGTGCCTACCGCCTAGCTCAAAATAATTAAGCCAGGCCATGCTCAAAATAATCGGTTGCTCTTGCGCCCAGCCTACACCAAACCTCAGGCCCAGGCTGACCCGGGTCAAATATGCTCGATCGGCTGCAGATGTGTCCCGTTCGATGCAGTTAGCTTCGTCTTCTTATTTTTCTTTTTCTTTTTTACATGCCATGTGATGCAGTTAGCTTCTTAGTGTGTTGCGTTATATGTTGCTTGATTGAATATAGCGAATTACTTCAAGGGGATAAAACGGAAGGCAAGAGAATCTGTTCATTCTTCGGTTATATGGTTTTGGCTTGGAAGTTCGCGGCATCCGTTGATCCATTAAGTTGCATTCAAGTCTACAACTGGTAAACTGAGACCGATTTTATATCTCAATGAAATTCTTAACCCGGGATCGGTTCCAAGTGTCGATATATTGTGACATTCTGAAAACAGGTTGTTTTGACTTCGCTTTATTTTACAGAAATGCTCATGGTTGATAGACCATTCTGAACTCTCAAGTATGACAGCAGGAGCACACACACTGGGAGGAGGTGGTTACATACTGCGGTGTACAACTTTGTTCAAATCGTTCAAATAGTAGTATTACATGCATTTACGGCTAAAAAACTATTGCATGAAACACCAGTTACGTTGCAAAGTTCAAAAGAAAAAAAAAAGGAAATTCACATTGGATCATATTGTAACAACACTAGCCCCATCATCACTCTGTTCCCACACTACCATCTAGGTCAGCCGGGGGAATGAAACGAGGATGAAATCAGGTCAAGTTAGTTTTGGCAGCATGGTGAGCGCCGCCTCGGTACATCTACTAGGAGCATCAGATACAACAGCCTAAAGAACCAGCACATGCTTCTACCAAGAGCAACTAGGAGTTTTGGTCATCGGCGACCTCCTTACTCGGTCCGTCTCCAGTCGTTGTAACATCCAAAAAGCGGACGATGACAACAGTGATGTTATCAGAACTCCCCCTTTGATAAGCTTCTTGGAGTAGTCTCTTTGCTGCCTGCTCAGGGTCCTGAATAGGCTTGACCATGGCAACAGCTTCCTGGAAATAGAATCCAGGATCAACTCATCGAGTAATACAGGACTGTAGCACCATATATGGAGGACATTCTTCAGTAATGTCCGTAGTTACCTCGTTAGTTACAACATCCCACAGTCCATCACTAGCGAGGATGAGGAATTCAAGGGAGCTGTCGACTACCTCCTCCTGCAAATAATAGTAAAGCGCATTTCTTTTACCACTAGGAAAGGAAACTAATAAGGATGGTGAGTGACGAAGCAGGTTGATTTGATAGAAGCACCCAAATGGTCTGAGGTGTCAAAGAAAAGTAGGCTTAGAACCATAAGGCTCAAACGTCCAGTGTAATAGCCTTTGTCTTACTCAGGAAGAATGGGTGCCATTGTTTGTTACATGAAAGCAATGAATAACTTGGATAAAAAAACTATAGTTCATTGGTCCCTATAGAGCGCTACCATAGAGTTACAAGTATGGTAATTATGATGATAGATACGTTTCTTTTAAGCACATTATTCATGATTTTTTTTTGACATCAACCATATAATATTATCTCCACATACTCGTAATGACTGCCCATAATATTTAACCAAAAACCTGCAAGGTAAACATTGGTTTGCAGATGACTACGTGCTAGTTGAAAACTAAGCAAAAAAAAAACCCTAAGTCAAACCTTGATCTCCGGATCAGCAACAACATACTGCTTCAAGAGTTTATCACCAAATGCCCGAGAAACAGCAAGAACACCGCCAACACGCCATGTCCCTGCAAAAATTCAGTAGTTAAACAGAATTTCAGTAATAGTAATAAGTATATATAAAATAGAGAGTTTCAGAGGCATCATGAAAGTACCAGCCCACATCACAAAGCCTCCGGCGTCCTCAATTCTCTGTCTCTCATCTGACTGGTCAGGTTTGTGATCCCTCGAGACCGCAATTGCTGTAAGGGTGGGACGGGGAAAACGTCATGATCGGCTAACACAAGTGGATTAAGACTAACAAGAAATACTGTTATGCAGCTAATTTCAACTGCCATGTACCCATGGGGAAATAACTCAAACTAGGAAGAAAAAACTCATCGTATAACAATTTGAGTTTTCTAGTGAAATCAAGAGTACTGGAACACAGGACACTGAAGTATGTTGCAGATATTGGACTTACCATCCCCTCCTCTACAAACAACGGCTCTAGAATCTCCAACATTTGCAACCAGTAAGCGATCACCTACAAGAATAGCTGTTGAGGCAGTTGAGCCAGCATCTCTGGTATGACTACTATCAGCTTTCAGAAACTCTGAATCCGTATGATTATATGTTTCAGCTGCAGAAAAGGAACCGAAGGAAATCACGATCACCCTCTTAACTGGGTAGAAATATGTTGGTCCACAATAGTTGATGCGTGAATGGCATACCAATAGCAGACTTCATATCACTGATGAACTTCGGATGCTTGATTAAATTGCTGAAAAGGTGCTGCTTGACATATTCAGCTGCTCGAGCTCCACCATGACCTATAGGAAGAGCCAACTATACTAACTTGCTTCACTACTAAAGAAAGAATTCGATAAAGAAGCTGCTGACATACGAAAAGCCTAAACAATTGACAATCTTTCTCCTGGCACTAGGCAACTCATACCATCAAATACTCCAAACAATCCGACAGTCTCTCCATCAACACCATCGATTCTTGTCTCATAGAAATCCTCCATTGATGCCCTTTTCCCAGGACAACTTGCATACCCATAACTGAACCTGCCATTTTCACTGTAATGGCAAAGGAAAACACTTTATCAATTAAAATAAAAAAAAGCATTTCCTGCGAAATTAAATGCATCATCTTTTTGAACCAGTGGGTAGTTTGTGTACTCTATTATATGAAAAGGAGAAAATTTCCAAAAGTACCCTAAATATGAATGAACGTAGGCATGTCATGAATTCCCGTTTGCTCACATTATTATCTGATGAATGTCCTAGTATAATATTGATCAGTGTTATGTTTTCGCGTTTATTCAAAAACCGTGTATATGAAGGTGGTGTATTGACTAGAGAATCAAGGCTATGCTATTAATACACCAGCTGAATCAGATCAAATTTTTTGCAGATCCTTACGGGCCTACGGCAGGACATCGAAACTTCCAAGTTCTCCATCTTTCATTTGACTTATACTCGACACACCCTTCCAAGAAAATATCAGATACCTCGCCTAAGTATAAATTCGCCAAGAAATAGAGAAAGAAAGGAAATTCTTGCATGACTCAGGAATTTTTCCTCCCCAAAACACAAACCTATCATAATCACACCAAGTACCAAAATCACCACTATAAATTGGGCAGATCCAATTGAAAGGCTGCCAATCCTGGCTCATGTCCTAGACTAGTTTGCCTATAATTGATGATAGCTAGACCAGCAGGCACAGGCCCTACCGCAGTATGCTATGCACTCCTCTGAACAACCATGGATATTCCCTCCCAAACAATGATCTCACCAAAAAAAAAATTCCGAACAGTTTTGGCACCGGAATGAATCAGCCTAGCAGCGAGCTCTAATTTAATTTAGGGCGAAAGAATCACACCAAATAAGGGACCAGCACGCAAGATCAAGAAACGGCACCTGATCCCGCCTCCGCTGACCGGCGAGCAGTCCCCGGCGAACCCCATCGAGGCGCCCTCCTCGCTCTCCCGGCACCAGCAAGACGACCTCCGCGCGAACAAGAACAGGGGCAGGAACAGCAGCTAGTGGCCTCGAGCCCTCGACGACCTGCATGACAAGGAGAGAGAGAGAGAGAGAGAGAGAGAGAGAGAGCGCCGTGGAAGGGGTGGGAGTGGATGAGAATGATCGGCGGGCGGGTGACGTGGCGGGTGCGGGAGTTGACCCGGTCAACGCCCGGGTACACCACAAGCGGAGAACAAAGTTAGATTTGATACAGTTGCGCACTGTACTTACAAAAGTAGTCGTATGTATATCTCTACTCCTTAAAAGGAGGAGTTCAAGGTGATGATGCATCCTACACTCCTTTCCTTTTCACTGACATGTGGGTCCCTCCCACCTCGAAACCGTGCGCTGCCTCCCCATCGATTCTCGTGCGGTTGCCTCACCGATTTCTTCGTCACTCTTTTCCTCTCTCCTCCGCTACCGCGTCGACCTCGCCTCCTCCCCTCCCTCCGCCGTTGCACCGCCCTTGCCTCCTCCCCTCCCTCCTCCGCCGCCGCGCCGCCCTCGCCTCCTCCCCTCCCTCCGCCCTCACCACCTCCGCCCCCCCGTGCTGCCGCCACTCCTCCGCGCCCCCACCCTCCTCGCCAGCCCGCGCTCCCGCCCTCACCCCCTCCGCCCCCCGCGCCGCCGCCACTCCTCCGCCACCCCCGCAGCGCCGCATCCTCCTCCCCGAACCGCCTCCTCCCCAGCCCGTGCCGCCTCCTCCTCCTCCCCCCTGCGCCTCCTCCCCTACTCCCCCCAACCCCCCACGCCGCCGCCTCCCCCTCTCCGTCCCCCGCACCACCGCCTCCTACTCCCCCACCCCTTGCCGCCGCATCCTCCTCCCCTCCTCCTCCCAAACCGCCGCCTCCTACTCCCCCTACCCCTTGGGGGCGGAGGTAGGAGGAGGCGCGGCGGCGGCGGCTGGATCGGAGAGGAAGGGGGCAGAGGAAGGAGGAGGCGCTGCTGCGGTGGCGGTGTGGCGCCACGCCGACCGCACTGCCGCCAAGCGCGCCACCCACGTCCTCGCCGAACTCACCAAAAACGGTAACCTCCCCCACCCAACCCTACGCCCGCCGCACCGATCCGTGCTTTCCCGTACCCTCTCCGGCGCCGTTACTGAGGCGGATCTGGTTGTTGCTTTCTACGCAGAGGATGTTGTCAACGTGATCGTAGAGGGCAGGGCTTAAGAGTGGACATTTTAGTATGAGCATAAGCAAGTGCATAGCTTGAATTTCAATGGCAACAGCCAATGGACACTTTTTTGGTCTTTATGGCAACAGCCAATGGACGCCAATTTGGTCTTAATCGGTTTGTTTTCACTTCAGATGTCGATTGAGTTCTGAAGAGGGTGAAGGTTACTGCTTTAGTAAATACCTGAACTTTGACTGCTTTAGTAAATACCTGAACTTTGCCCAACCTCATTGTTCTCTAATACAGATATTACTCAGCTTTGTCGACAGTACCGTGGTCAAACAAATGGAATAATGCTCTGTTCTCAAATTTCTATTTTCTCTGTTGTCCAAGACAGCGCTATAATAGTGTGTATTTTCAGATGAGTGATCTTAGTATATATTAACCTATATTAACCTTATATCCTAAAGTTTGCACAAGTCTTTTTAAGGAGAAAACACAGTAAGTCCTTATAATTGGCTTTTAGGCATAATCATGAATACAACTGACATGCAATGAAACATTTCAACACAGTAAGTCCTTAGAATTGCCAATCTTAGGGTGAAGTCTGTTTAAGAGTGGACATTTTAGTATGAGCATAAGCAGGTGCATAGCTTGAATTTCAATGGCAACAGCTAATGGGCACTTTTTTGGTCTCTATGGTTGAGCTGCTGGAGGCATCATTATGTTCTCAGTACGCAGAACCTTGTTCATTCAGAGTTTGCTTTGGATTACAGTGGGTTGTATTGAATGGTGCATTGGTTCACCAAATGCTTGACTTTTCCATGCGCCCTTGGTATTTGGATGGCAAACTTTCCATGATTACGGGAGTGCATTGTGCAGAAGAGAAAAAGAATGTGTGAATACATTAGGCTGAGATATGTTTGTGAATTGAGATGATTGTATATTGTTGGTAGTGATTTTATTTTCTTCTGTCATACATGTTTTCTTCTGTTGGATATTATATTGTTGGTAGTGCCAGCATTGTCATGCGCCTTATGTTCCTCTGTAATTACCATTGTGAAGAGCTTCGAAAAAAAACCTGGATGCATTACTGAATATGACTGGATGTTTGTTGTTTAGAAAAAGAATGGGCTTGCCACTTGCCGGTGCCCTACAGTGAAGGTTGATATTCCAGTAGACAAATATCCAACAGTAAGTGTGATGTGTTCTGTAATTGTGATCTGTAGTTGAATTATAAGTGTGTTGTTTCTCTAATTGAATCCTGAATATGTGATCTGTAATTATCTTGAATGTTGTAAAGTTGTACATGTCATTATTGTACCACTTATTACTTATTTTGTGTAACGATGATAATGAGATTTGTGCTATGTAATTATCTTGAATGTTGTAAAGTTGTACATGCCAGTATAATTTATTTTCTTTGGGGATGAAATTATGTTTTGAACAACTATGTCCTTGCGACGAGGCTAAATTTGCCATTTGTATCATATTTTTTTTTTGTTTTACACCTTTGATTTTAGGGAAGGGTGTTTTAGCAAGATGTCACAGCCCTCAAGCCAAGATTTCAAAGGGAAAAAAGGTCCCTATATTGTAATTCTTGAAGTGCAAGTTTTCAAAATAAAACATGAGCTTGCATTCATATTTTATATTTCTTTATTTTGCATTATTTGTCTCTAATTGTGTGTTTCTATATGAATTTGAAATTCTGTATAAAGTAAAATACTATATTTATGTCAATTTAGTTTAGTCCGACAAAAGATTCAGCCTACCCTCAATTTTATTCCTAGCTTCGCCACTAATCTATAGTGTTCTTGTTTGATAGACTAATTTTAGAGTATTTCCTTTGCTCCCTATCATTTTGCAATTAGACTTTTTAAATGTTACGATAATGTTTTAATCTGTAGCAACGCACGGGCATCCAACTAGTTGTATTTACAAATATGACACTTCTGCTGTCTGACGGTCGGGCCGCAGTGCCGGCGAGGCGACACGTGGTGAGGCCGCCGGTGGCATGCGCCTACCGCCCCGCCAGCAGATGGCAAGTAGCCTGCCATCTGGTGGGCGGCGTCAGGTGATTAAGTTGGCTGATTAACCGGCTTAATTACCTGCCCTAATTTTTTTACTTTTAGTTTTTGTTTAAATTTTTAAATATATTAAATGAGCTTAAAAAATTACAAAAATTTATATATAGCCTTGCGATATAATGTACCTCACAGTGTAATTTTTGAGTAATTTTATCTATTGTGACTTTTGTTCAAAAATTTATAAAATTTTGATAGTTTTATGAGTTTTTACATATAGCAAACGAGCTCCAAAAATTACAAAATTTTATGTGAAGCCTCCCAACATAGTCATAATTATTGTGTATTTTTTTAAAAATTTTATATGATTCGAATTTGCTACATTTATTTGGGGTAATTTAATCACGAATTTACAAATATTTTATGATTTTTTACATTAGGAATACTTGTACAAGTAAAAGTAATTATAGTAGTACAAAAAATACATCACACTGATGCGATATGGCTTACCCATCTGAGCCACTGCTACCTCCTCACTATATCTACCTCCCGTACGTGGTCTTGTCTTCCGTTGAGCACGAGTATATCCCGTGGGGCACGTCAGTTGGTCCGGAGGTTGCGTATCGGGTTGGAGGATGTATGGAGACCGTTCTGTTTGCTCAATGGCCAGCGGTGGTCCAGTAGACTCAGGTACAGTAGGCTGGGTCCGCTAAGGGTCAAAGTCATCCAACTGAGATAAGCCGAACTGCGAGCCGCCCACAGTAATATTGTGAATGAAGGACTCTAGAAATCCCCCTGTGGTGCGAAGGAGCTCTCGCCTTGACCGTACGACATGGCAGCAAAGTCGAAGGAGCTCTGCACACCGAAGTGTCCAACCCTAGGTATTAAGCTACATGCGGGGGACACCACGTGCACTCTCTGGGATAGGCAAACCGAACCAGTCCATCAGCCTCTCCTTCCAGTCAGCTGATGCAGAAGCTGAAACAAGTGCGTCACTCCCGAGAGGGAGACCGGTCAAGAACGCAACGTCCTTCAGAGTGACCGTCATCTCACCCCCAACAAAAGTGGAATGTGTGCGTCTCAGACCTCCACCTGTCCAACAATGCCGCGAGCAGGCTGGCGTCAATGGTGAACTCGTGCCTGGTGGAGACCAGCATCGCAAAGGGTAATAAAGCTCATGGCCCACAGGGTTGGGATGTAGCGCTCGTCCAGCGCCCACAGATCCCTCCCCCGCCCCCCAACTTGAAAGACAAAAGGCCAGCCGCGTCACCCGTCATCCATGCATGGCAACGGTGTTTCTCATCATACGAGTGTTCCAGAAGCTCTGGTAAAGTCATACCTACCAATACATAGGACAGACGAAATATTAGTATGAAGATTAATAATTACTTTATAATACAAACTACATTAATTATGACTAACTAAATAACAATAATTATGACTATGACTACGGGAATAACGTCGAAAACATGCTATAAAAAATTACCTATTTTTCGGAAGAAGTAATCAGCACTGTCGCGTCTTAAGTGACTTATGCATTGCCTTCTCCAAATAATTAGCTGCGCACTATTAGTTTTGAGAGTACCTTGCAACAAATGGGATAGACGAAATATTACTGCGAAGATTCATAATGACAACAACATACTAAAGTCAGTGATCACATGCGTGCGTGTAACTACATACGAATACTTCACTACTTACCGATAATTTGATTACTCATCTGAAAAACATGACGAGTCATTCATTGCCATCATCGTTAGCACTAACTCATTATTTACCCCGAACTAACAAATTATGGGTACCGTACGTACACAAAAATAGTACAAACTATGTCTAAATTACTACGACCTACTTACTTCGTAATACAAACTACATTAATCACAACTAACTGAATAATATTAATTGACTACGATTACGGGAATAACGTTGAAAGTATTAGATAAAAAATTACCTGCATTTGCAGAGAAGAAATCAGCACTACCAATTTTGAGTTACGCACTGACTTCTCAAACTAATGAGTTACGCACTCCCAATTTTCAGTAACGACCGCGACAATGACCTTCTGCAATGAGCGACTGGGATGAGCAATGACAAACTGCCAGAGGTGCGTATTTATGCCCGAGCGAAAGGTGAACCCGGTGCACTCACCCTGTACATTGAGGACCTATTATCACGAGCAGTGCTTCGGGTAAGGGAGTACGGCATCGTAATAATGATAAATGTACAAATGTCTCTCACACGGTACGGAAAAGGGAGTTCGGGTAAGGAAAAGCACGCATTGATCTCTCTCACACGGTTGATGCATGGTCAGTCCCCTACGCGATTCTTCTTCTGAGGATTCTGACGATGGCGTGGAGGTGTCCCCTCCTGAAGACGTGCCTTGCTTGCAAATCCGTAACACATACCACGCGGCCGTTCCTCCTACAGGCCGGCCTTGTGATTTCTCATTAGACGGTGCAGCTAGTTAGTCAGAAGTAACCGTGCAAAAGACACCTCGTTGCTCTAGGAATATAACCAATACTAAACCCGGGGGGATTCACGGCCCCCGGGCGTGTCCACGTCACCCCCGCCCGCGCGTCCGGCCGGCGCGTGGCGGGGGGTTTCCCGTACGGCCAGAGGAGGAGGTTTCCTCCGGTTTTTCGGAAATTACGTATAGGTCCTTTTTTCTCGCGAAAAGGTCCCTGTAAGTTTTTTTTCCCAAAAAAAATTTTTGATTGCGCCCCGCAGATTCCCGAAATTACGTATAGGCCCTTATTTACTTACGTACCGGTTTTTCGGAAATTACGTATAGGTCCTTTTTTCTCGCGAAAAGGTCCCTGCAAGTTTTTTTCCCAAAAAAAATTTTGATTGCGCCCCGCAGATTCCCGAAATTACGTATAGGCCCTTATTTACTTACGTACAGGTCCTTACAAGTCCTCGATTTTTTCCGAAAAAACCCTTTAGCTTCCTCGAAAATACGTATGTGCCCTCGATTTTTTTTTAAAACTCCTCACGAATTATCGCCTCTTTTACTTCGGTACACACGGTGGCTGGCGCGGCGTGTCGCCGCGCCTATGAGGCTAGTGTTCATGACTAAGGGTGGGTTCTCGGCTATGATATAGTTTATTGTTATGATCCATAGCTTTTGTTTCTAGTACAAACGTTTATGTAAATAAATCAAATTTTAATAAGTCAATAAGCTGTTTCGAAAAGGATATCTCAATAAACCGTTTTAAAAAAATATGAAAAAATTGTTCTATTTATTTATTTATTTATTTGAAAGAGTTATAAGATATAAGCTGAAAAAAGAGGGTGTAACTCCAAGCTATCATTTACGCTCTGGAGACGCTGGACATGGGCATGGCTGGAATAGTACATGTTACTGTGCTTGCCAGCCTGCCACTAGATACGATGCATGCACTGTCGAAAAAGTTTGGAAATATAGGCTCACTTCTTTTTTGCTCGTGGTCTACAACTTATAGTTTTTTAGTAAATAAATAGGATAGTTTTTCATCATTATTTTAAAATGATTTATCGAGACAGTCTTTTTAAATCTGTCTATTGACTTATCAGTATTTACTTCATTTATATAAGTATTCGCGTTAGAACTAATCATCAAGAAGTCTGTTGCTGCACTCTGTACCGTGCCTCTTGCCCTTTCTCCTTTTTTTTCTCTTAAAAAGTCAGATATTCGTATTTGCTTTTGATTTTTCGATGTTGAAGATAGAAAAAGAGACCCGATAGTAAATGTTCACGTCTGGTGGGAGCGTATGTTTCCTTTCCTGCGAAATTCGTGTGTGATTCTTGAAAAGTAGTTAACATGCCCTAAAGACATTCCTCCAAAAAGAACCCCTTACATCATTGGAAATCCTGGTCTTAATTGAGGTTCATCTCCCACAAAACTCACTCCAATCTCTGAACACTTAATTTAACCGAACGGAATAGCTGGACTGCAAAGATCCTAAACTGGTTTTGTTAGAGAAAAAGACCGATTTTGATACCTATATTTTGAAGTTAGTTTAATTTAGACCCTGTATTATAAAACCGGTTATCTAACACCGTGTTTAATTTAGACCCTGTATTATGGTGGCCAAAGCAAAAAAAGTGGAGCACATCACGAGAATCAACATGGCGAGGGAGCTCACCACTGAAAATGGCAAGGGCAAAGATGGGCTGGATCGGTCGGATGATGTGAACCAATGGCAACCATGAATTTGAAGGAAATGACGGGGCTGATTTGTGTTTGTGACGGACGACGTGTTACCGAAGAGGGTGAAGGAGATGATGTTCCCGGCCTTCCTGTTGTAGAGAGATGAGAGGGTGGTGAGGAATGGAGAGAGGGTACCGAGATGAATCCAAAGCATACAATGGTCATGGTTGAAGCTCACGAGTCTGGGGCTATCTGGAAAACGCAGCAGAGTCCAAGTGAGGGAGAGATAAAAAGGGTGAAGGATCCAGTGAGGCATGGTCGTTGGTGGGTAGTGACACAACTACTCCGCCATGTACAACCAATTGCCTCAACCCTTGCAGCTTTATCCTCAGGTGGATAGGGGAAAAATAAGGATTCCCGTGGTGGCTAATGGTGCAATCGGGAGCAAGAATGGGAGAGAGTAAGTTCATAGGGAGAGGAGGCACCACATACATCGAGGGAGAGGACTAGCTCGGGAAGAAGAAGAGAGAGAAGAATTCAAGAGGAAGAAGAAAGAAAGGCTACCTCATCAACACTGCACACTAGAAAATAGTCCACCTTGCTGACTTAGCCGACATGTAGAGTGCATTCTTTTCGGCTGCGGCTTATGGCTTTTGGCCCTATTGCGAGCGTTTATGCGAACGAACTGAATGTCGATAAGCTGATAAGTCGCTTCGAAAAAGCTATCCTGCTAAACAGCTTTGAAACGGTGATGAAGAAACTGTCCCATTTATTTGTTTGAGGAAAACTATAAGGCATAAGCTGACAAAGAACAGAGCAATAATATCATATGCTTATTGGATGCTATGTCATTGCCAAAACCACTCTTACTCTTGTTTAGGTTTTGAAAATACTTGAGGCTATTTACCCGATTTTATAATACATGGTCTAAACTTGGGTGCTGCGGGGTGCTCAAAATGACTTTTTGTAGTGGTTTATGATTGAAAAGTACTGTAGCTAGCAAAAATTGCATTGTAGATGATGTTGGCTTATTTGGCATAATTAAATTTAAAAAATTTAAAAATAAAAAACAGGTTAGCCTATTACAGACAGTACACACGAATACGAGGAAAAAAAGGACCGACCAAAAAGCTCAAAAAACCAAAAAAAAGACGAGATTGTTAAATAATAAAAAAAACAAACCAGAAGTCAGAAGTTTAACCCGTTTTGAGCGAGGCCTTGAAATGATAAGAGCCTAAATATGGATTTTTCCTCCCAATATTTAATGATTAATCAGAATCCGAGCTAGCACCCAATCTGCGTCAGACGGTGGCGGTAGCTACAAAGGCCCTACCGGAATGCTTGCGTCTTGTGTCCCAGCCTCCAGAGCCCGCTGCGATTTGTCACTTTGTACCGCTGCCGCACGATGCACGTGCATCATGGGCCATTTCACCGCCCATTGGATCTCACGTTCCATCCTTCTCACATGCAATCATCGCTCGCACGCCCTTCCTTTTTCCATGGTCAATTCGGTCATGATTCGTCCAAGATTAGAGTCAGCTTTCAGCGTACTTTTTTTTTAAAAAAACAAGAAGAAGATTGAATAATAAATGTATTTTGATCAACATTTAATAACCAAAAAGGAAATTTTCATTAGAAACACCGGGAGAGTCGCGACTCGCGGTGCCGATAAATACCGTTGGCTGTGACAATGACAAGCCACGATTCTGGTTACCCAGCGGATTCACCAGCAATGGACTTTCTTTTTGCCTTTTTATGTGGAAATATATTAGGTGATTTTTCAAATGGCTCTAAAAGGCTTCTTGAGTTTAAAATTACGTGCTTCCTTTACGTCAACGTCTCTTTCATTTTAAAAAATATAGTTAAAAATTATTAAAAATAATGAAAAATCATTATCCAATGAAGAAACCCGATAAGCACTTGGACCGAGAGCATGTTTAGTTGCCAGCCTAACGGTGAGATTTTTTTGCCACGTTAAAAGTGTACCGTCGAATCAAACAACAATCTAAAAAAGTCAGACATAGTATGGTGTGTCACATCGTGACAATGATCCAAACATATCCTCAGACTGCACGGTACTAGCAAAAACAAGCCAACAGGTAAATTGTTTTTCTCTGAAACAGAGGGCACACCCCAGTTCCCGTTATCATGAAACCAGGTCATCAGCGACAAGTGCTGTTCACACCCTGCACAAAAGGGCTATTTTGAGTAATCGCCGTAGCTGGCTGAAAAAATACTGTAGCTAACGATGACTTATCTGATGTAATTAAATTTAAAAAATTTAAAAATAGAAAAAATGTTAGCTCATCACGGACAGTACAAACAAATACAGGGAAAAATAGAACAGACAAAAAAACTTTAAAAAGCTAAAAAAATAGAAAAAGACGAAAATGTTGAATAGTGAAAAATAAGCCAGAAACCAGAAGTCTAAGCCGAAACGAGCAGGCAAAATGTAATGCAATACAGACTTATGCTTTGCAGTTTCAGTTGCTTGAGCACTGAAAAAGAAAAGAACGGAAGCATTCTCCACTCTGCTCATACCTCCCTTGATCGCTAATTCATTCACACCTTCCACGCTTCCATTCCACCTACAATTAGGGTTATAAACAAATCAAACTCAAGCGAGCCTATCTACCTAGCCTCAAGCTCGGTACAAGCTCAAGCCGAGCCTAACTTAGGATTTGAGCTTGGAGCTGAGCTTGAGTTTAGCTCGATCTAAAGCTCGAGTAGGCTCATTAAGAAACGACATTCATTTTTTTACATGCGGCTTTTACAAAGCTCAAGTAGGCTTGAGCTTGGCTTGGAATAGGTTGGATCATAGGTGGCTTCTGGGCCTCGAGGAAAATACAAATTTGATAGAGAAAAGGGGTAAAGGGCTTGGTGTGTTGGTAAAAAGGGAGATATAGATCCTATTTCACATCTACTCGAGCCATAAGAGCTCGCTACGCTCGCGAGCCTTCGCTTAGGTTTGAGCTCGGCTCGTTCGGAGAGAAAAGGAGATGAGAGAGGTTTGGTGGGGGTCAGGTTGTGTAGGAGCCCAGATATTAACATCCGGATTCCTCTGTGATTCCACCGCACTATTCCCTGGATCAGTAGATAGTGCTCACAGATTACAGTTCTGATTATCAAAGTACATATCATGCGGAAGCATAAATATAATAGTAAACTTACTCATGGGCCGATTAGGCCGAAATCATGAAATTGCAGCAGCGGAAGAACGAAGCACACAGGTGGGACCTTCAGGACATGCCCACAGGCAGCCAACTGGAGGTTCGCGGCCTAGCCCTTGACATCGTCATCTTCTCGGCCAGCTTGTCCAATCTTGTTGCTGAGGTGAGGTGATTTGATTCCTGATTCTGAATTTTGTCGCAAAAGCGAGCATGAGCACTCCGACCCTGTGCTCCGCGAGCCAATACACAGAATGCAAATAAATAGTATGCATGGCTTAACAAAGGAGAGGCTCGGGCTATTTTATTTTGCGTAGAGTACTTTTGAATACAATTAATTAAAAAGCCCTATGACTTAGCAATTTTGGAACAAATCATAATGTACAAGGAAATGCATTATTAATATCGATTCAGATTCCATCCACCGTTACATGGCATCTGCACCATATAGCAATTTCTTCAGCGTTATAGCCGCTTAACTTACCACTGGGACGACGCCCAGGACAATTCCAAACCAGGGCAGTCCTTCGCCCTTCACATTTCCATTCCCACCCACAAAACATTTTGAAATAGAACTATCTCGAGTAAGTTCCCATGTCCGCCCATGACCGTGGGCACGGCTATTCGAATAGTTTTGACTCTGCAGAGTTTGTACACTTTCACCACAAGAGATGAACTATCCTTTTTGCCAACATGCTTCCTTAGGCATGAGACCCAGATAATTTATCACAAAGCCTTTACCTTACTCCGATCTAGCTAGACACCACCCACGCTGAGGTTTCACCGCTGAAGGGTTACACCACCACAGTCAGAAGCCCCCTCTTGCGCCGTGCGAGTACAGTACACCCTGTGCCTCACTGTGAGTAAACCAGTACACCCTGGCACCCACTTCCCTCGGTGATGTCTGAACTAAACCCTTGCAAGTTATTCAGCTAGGTCGTACCCATTATAGACTTGTGGTTGTACTGTTTTACATCAGGAGGTCATCACAAGATTCAGTCCTTAGTATTATCTGAGCGGTTCTACCACACTCCATAATTTGTGCTCCCACCGCACCACATACCAGCCCCCAAGCCATCCGCTCAGATATTTAAGCAAGTTGGGATTTTTGAGAGCATAAAATAACCATATCAAAGGATAACAGTCATTCCCACCATGACTGCCCAACCAATTTTTCTCAGGATTAAAAGTGATGCTTGGGCGCTCTCGCGCCCATGAGTATCTAAACAATACTAAGCATGGCATATATTTAGGGACTTATTTTCCAAAGGTTACTATTATAATTTTTCTAGGGTGACAAGGTTCTCATGTTCAAATATTCCAAAGGAGGGGCAATATTAACCAAGTTAGACAATAGACATTTAACTAGAATTCTAAATTAAACATGGATTTGCATATAAATTAACAGCATGCAATTTGATAATTTAAACAAAATAATTTGCAGAAAATGTAGGTTCAACATGATCAAAGTATTGACTCGCCTGGCGCGGTTTACCGCGGTATTGAGCTCACACAATGCTTTCTTGAGCTTCGGTCTCTATCTTCACTTTGAGCTTGACCTCGCTTGATCCGCTGGATCTTCAGGACTCCGATATCTAATTACGTTCTAAATAACTGAATACAAATAAAGGCAAATAACTCAAAAGATCCAAATAAATCCGAATAATTGAAATGGCCGATTTAATTTAATTTATACATTTATTACAATTTGAGAATAGAAGGGTGATTCGGTTTAGTGTGTTGCAAACACAGTGATAGCTGGATTTGAGTGAGAGAACCAGTTATCTGAATAGCTTTACCGTGAGGGAAAATTTTAGGATAATAAGAGATCAAAAGTGAGGACGTATCTACAGGAATTATTTGCTTTGGAAAAGAAATGGCCAAATATGGCCGATTGGAGAAAGGCGAGGTGTGATCTTTTTATTACTAACTTCTTTTATTATTTTCGCATTTATCAAGGAAGTTCCATGAGCTAGGTTAGACCTATGTATCGATGTACGAGTCTGACTGGGTATGTATTTCTTGTAACTTAGGTTATGGTAAAGGCAAACTGGACTGATGGATGAGATCTGTACTTATTCTATAAATCTTTTAGTCAAAAGTATTATAATACTTGTCCAAAAAGCTAGGTCTAGGAATCTCTTCTATTAGAACTTAAGTCTTTTAAATCATAATTTCCGACGAATCAATACAACCCACTTTACTCCCTTAACTTTAACTTGGATATATTTATTAAGTTTTTAGAATAATCTCTGATATAGGCTTTTACTTACTAATTAGATTAAGATAAATAGCAAAGGCTCAATATTTATTCATATATGGTAATTGATTAAAATTTAAATCTCTAATAATCCCATTATCATATTTTACGTATCTTCATTCATAGCTAAGCTAAGTTTAAGTTGAATTAGGGATCCACCCCTATGGGTCCTAACTTGTTATATATACAATTATGCTCAATACTATTATGTACTAGAGCTAGTGTTAGGATTTAATTAATGGCACTATTATTAGCTTGCTCATAATTTAGCTACTATTAGGCTTAGCTCCACTTCTAATTCGAATTTAAACTCGGCTATCGGGGCAGAGCTTGGGATGCAGTATTTTATGCGACCCTAATTATCCGCGTTATTGTTTAAATGTTTATTTTAGAGTATTTACACGCCTGTGAGATTATTTTTGATACTTGATGACTTAGGGCTATTATATTTTAGCATATATTATTATGCCCTTTTAGTTTAAGTTCGCTCTAAAAATTACTGTTACTTGATAGTATATCCTTTTACAAATCAAGCCTGTTATACAGGAGTACATCTGGTTATCCTTATTAACTAAAGTTACCATTTAGGATTTCATGACCAGCGGTATATTAACGATAGTATTTTGTGATACGACATTTTATGTATCCTTAGTTTTCCCTAAACTTATCTCAAATTGAATTAGTATTCAGTTGTATGGGCCACATCTTATTATTTCATGATCATCATTATTGTTTATTAAATCTAGTATTAAGATTTAGTTAATAGTACCATTATTATCTTGCTTATACTCTAGCTTCTACTAAGCTTAGCTTTACTTCTATTTTTAGTTTACAATTAGCTATCTAGGCACAGCTTGGTATATAAGGTCATATTTCAATATCTGCGGATTAGCAAAACCTATGGCTACAATTTATTTAATGAAGGCATGTTGAATATTGAGCATAGATTTTTAATTATAACTAATGTTAGCCTTTATTAAATTCGAACATTTAACCAAAAGAGATTTTATTTATTATTGCCCTTACTTAGTAGTTAACCATTCACTTCATTTAGGCAAATCACATTAATTATTTATATGTGATAACTAGTCCAAATGCTAGTGGCTTTATACCCAAATTATCTAATAGTCAAAAATGATTCTCTTGATTGCTTAGGGTATAGAGATGATGGTTAAGGTCTTTATCATGCTATGGTCACTCCTATGTTGTTCATTAATATACAATGGCTTATGTTTTTTTTATTTTAAAGTTATTTATCTGGGCAAAAATTATTCTATAGAGTCACCTTTCATTATCTGCCACTTAGCAAAAGTCTATCGTTAAGATTTATTTCGTGGCATGATAATTATTAGGGCATATAGGTTCATATTCTAATTAAGGGTGACCTCTGTTACACTTGGATATTTAATCAAAGTCATAATGCTGTTATCAATATCTTTAAAATAATTATTCAAACCATATAAGTTATCATATATGAGCTAATCCTTATTTAAGACTTAAATAATCTCACTTATATTCTAATTTAAATATATTAACTTCACTGGATTATTTTCCTAATTTCCCCTAGTTTTTACTATTTAAATTGGATTAATAACAGTAAAATCAAAAGAAGCAAAAATGTGGACTCGAACTCGGGATCTCTCAGGAGCCTGCTCTCTAATGCGTGCGCTAGTAACCACTCTACCTCTTGGTGCTTCGTGGCTTGTGGGGAAAAACCAACTAATAAAGCTTGCGGGGTTGAGAGCCAGTGAGGAAGTCTCTGGCCGAAAACAGGGAAGGCGGCGCACGGAGGGGAATGGCGGCGCTGCCGGCGGGAAGCGGCCGGGGAGAGACCGACGAACACTAAAATGGATCCTGGGAGAGGAGAGGGAGTCCGAGGAGGTGACACGGTGGTCAGAGCGGCGCCGGTGAGTGGTCGGCAGCGGCGTGCGGCGGCCGGCCACGGGTGGTCATGGCGCGATGGCGGCGTGGTGAAGGGAGAGGGAATTTGGCCGGTGCATGAGCGGTAGGGGGGTGTGTGGATTCTTACCATGCGGTGGTCCGGGCCGGAGGGAACTCGAGGCGGGCCGGCGGCGTGAACTTGCGGCGGCGCAGGTACGCCCACGGCGCCAGTGAGATGGGGTGGCGGGGAAGCTCCGGCGAGGTGGGGACTAGCTTCGTGGTGGCCGTGCAGTGCTCCCGGCGCGCGGAATCGACCGGAGAAGCGTCGAAGGAGCAATGGCGCCGGTGGAGGTGGCTTCGGCCGGAGACGAGGAAGAGGAGCACCCCGGCGAGCTCCGGCGGGGGTTTTTCGATTACTTCGGAGAGGAAGTAGCTAGGGCGCAGAGGCACACCGTGACGCGGTCGCCTTGGCTGGAAATGGCGAGGAGGCGGGTGGCGGCTTGCGGGCGCCGGGCGGAAGAAGAAAACGGAGGAGCAAGGGAGTGGCGCGGGAGCAAAAAAAAGGGAATCCAGTGCTGCTTATAGCGCAGAGGGAGGCACAGTGGAAACTGGGGGCGGCGAGGGGAAATCGGTGGGCGGCGCGGTTGCATGGAGGCCACGCGGAGGCAACGAGCTGAGCACAGCAGAGGGTGACGTGGGCGCGCGAAGGAGGAGGTCTGGCTCGGTCGGCAGGGAAAAAGGGAGGGAGGAAAGAGAAGAAGGGGCCCCACATGGAAGAGAGAGGGATAAAGGAAAAGGGAGAAGAAAAGGAAGGAAAAGACGGCTTAAGCATTACTTTACAATCTGGATTTTTAGTTTAAATTTCTAATTCACATTTTAGAGTATGGCTTTAAGTTTTTGCATAACCTTTGAAATTTAAAATTTAAATTTCAGCTAAATAGATGTTAGTTTTCACAACTCCTTTTATTATTACTAATCCCCAAATAAAACTTTATACTTTGGGTTCAAGTGGTACTCTCCCTTTATTCTATGGATGATCTTTTCAGATTCGTATAAAAAATTCTTGATTTGTATTAATTAAATATGTTTGTTTCTTCTTGATCCTTTTAACTTTTGGAACCTTCACCAAATTTCTCAGAAAAACATCATAAACTCCAAATTCAAATAAAACATATTGCAAAATAATTCAAAAGCTTCACATTTTCAAATTTCAAAATCTTAGGATGTTACAGGTTGGGAAGAAGAAACTAGAAGAAGGGCCGAAGAGAAAAAGGGAGAAGGATTTGTTTCAAGCAGAAAGGATGTGTTTGCTTGTTTTTTTCCTTGAGTCTAACCAGCTTTTTTACACCTCTACTTACAACCCAACAACTATAAACAAGCAGGCAAACATCTACTTCTCGACCGAAAATAAGGGTGGATTCTTTTGAGTTGTGGTTTACAGTTTTTGATTTATGGCTTTTAAATTTTAACTGTTTGCAAGAAAGAGTACGAAGAGAGATAGTCACATGTAATTTTGACCGGTATAACTGAAGTCGGTACTATATCTATTATAATTTACATACAGATCTTATTTTAAAAGATATATTATTTAAAAACTAGGTACTATAATAAAAATTTAAAGTCATTAGCATAAAGCCGAAAGGACCCAGACTAAATCCAGCAACACTTTCCCCTTCAGCCCTTTCTAGTTTCTTCTTCCCAACCTAAACCCCACAAACCTACCTCTTCTGCTCTCTCCCCTCTCTCCCTCTTCCCACCAAGAAGAACAAGAAGCCGCCTCCAAGTTCCAATAAGAGGAAGGGAGAGAGGACTCCAAGATCCTACCTGCATTGCGCTCTTGATCCGAGCGGCAAGTTCTCTCTGCCCCCGCGATGGACAAGGATGACGACGACCGAGCGGTGTCGAGCCTCGCGGCGGCGCGGCGCTCGCTGCGGGCGGGGGTGGAGAAGTCGCGGGCGTTGGGCCACGCGCTGGCGCGCGCGGGGCCCCGGCTCGAGGAGATCCAGGTGGCGCTGCCGGCGCTCGAGGCCGCCGTCCGCCCGATCCGCGCGCCGCGGGCCGAGCTCGCCGCGGCAGGGCCGCACATCGACCGCGCCGTCGGGCCCGCCGCGGCCGTGCTCAAGGTGTTCGACGCCGTGCACGGCCTCGAGCCGCCGCTCCTCGCGGGGGGCGCCGCTGCGGGGGACCTCCCAGGCTACCTCGCCGTGCTCGGGCGGCTCGAGGAGGCCCTGCCGTTTCTATCGGATAACTGCGGTCTCGCCGCCCAGTGGCTCGCGGACATCGTCGAGTACCTCGGCGACCGCGACCTCGCCGACCCGCGCTTCCTCGCCGACCTCGCCGTCACCCTTGACGAGCTCAAGAACCCCTCCGGCGACCTCGACGGTGGCCTCCTGGCCGCCGCTCTCGACATGCTCGAGGCGGAGTTCGGTCGCATCCTCGCCGACCACTCCCACCCACTCGCGATGCAGCAACACACCACCTTCGCCTCCATTGCGCCGTCTCCCATCCCCGCCGCGGCCGTCCACAAGCTCAGCCTGATTCTCGACCGCCTCATGGACAATGGTCGGCAAGATCGCTGCGTGTCCGTGTACGCTGATGCACGCGGTGGCGTGGTGAGTGCCAGCCTTCGTGCCCTTGGTCTCGATTACTTGCGCAATCCGGCTAACGACGCGCAGGCATTGGGCCCTGGCGTTGAGTTGTGGGGGCAGCATTTGGAGTTTGTTGTGCGCAGCCTTCTCGAATCTGAGCGGCAGCTCTGCACCAAGGTGTTTGGGCAGCGCAAGGATGGTGCATCAGCGTGCTTCGCGGAGGTGGCAGTGCACGCCAGTGTTCTCGATTTCTTGAGGTTTGGCCGTGCAGCTGCTGATGCCAAGAAGGACCCCATCAAGCTCCAGCGTTTGCTGGAGGTGTTTGATTCTTTGAATAAGCTGAGGTTGGACTTCAATCGGTTGTTCGGTGGAAAGGCATGTGCAGAGATTCAGAACCAGACAAGGGACCTTGTGAAGTTGGTAGTGGATGGCGCCGTTGAGATCTTTGAGGAGTTGCTTGTGCAGGTGGAGCTGCAGCGGCACATGCCTCCCCCAGCTGACGGGGGTGTGCCGCGCCTAGTTAGCTTTGTGGTCGACTACTGCAACCGGCTCCTTGGTGAGAAATACAGGCCTGTGCTTGCGCAGGTGCTCACCATCCAACGCAGCTGGCACAAGGAGGTTTTCAGTGACAAGATGCTTGTTGCTGCGGTGCTTAACATTGTCAAGGCCCTTGAAGCTAACTTTGATGTTTGGTCGAAGGCGTACGAGAATGTGACCCTATCGTATCTCTTCATGATGAACACACATTGGCATTTCTTTAAGCACTTGAAGGCTACTAAGCTAGGCGTGCTCTTGGGTGATGTGTGGCTCCGGGAGCATGAACAGTATAAGGACTACTATTTGACGGTGTTTATGAGGGATAGTTGGGGGGCACTTTCACCGCTGCTCAACCGGGAGGGGCTAGTCTTGTTCTCCAAGGGCCGAGCCACGGCAAGGGACCTGGTGAAGCAGCGCCTCAAAACGTTCAATGCGAGCTTTGATGAGATGTTTCACAAACAATCGGCATGGGTTATACCAGACAAGGACTTGAGGGAGAAGACATGTGAGCATGTGGTGCAGGCAATAGTTCCTGCTTACCGGAGCTACATGCAGAACTATGGGCCACTTGTGGAGCAGGATGTAAGTGCTAGCAAGTATGTTAAGTACACCGTTGATGGTCTGGAGAAGATGCTTAGTGCACTCTTTGTTCCCCGTCCCAGGCGGGCTGGGAGCTTCCAAATCAGGCACTCGGATGGCAAGATTACTAGTGCGATGACAGGGTTGTATAGGAGTACTTCCACAGTGAAATAACTCCAGTTGAAGAACCAAAAGATTTGTTCTAATATTTATGAAATAACTTGATAAGTGAGAATGATTCATTTGTCGCCAGCTGGCAAAGAGCTCAGCGCAGGATGTGAGGTGTAATAATGGACCTATGATGAGAGCAGGGGTGGCATATGAACATAAGCTCTTCTTGAGTTGGCATGATGAACAGAAGATGGTGGGAGCATATCCTCAGTGCGTATTTGAGATGTTACCCTGTCATCGGCTGCCTTCCCATCTTTCTCTTATTCTGTTAGTGTCCCTAGCGCCATAGTCATTCATTTAGGAACCATTTTCGGGACTGGTGGATATTTCATCAGCTGTGTAGTGTATGTAAAATTGGTTGTATTTTAGGTGGGCTGTAGACATTTATCTTTTCTATGTGCTACAAATTGAGCTCTAATATGCAATGTATTGATATGAAAAATTGGAAGTCCGAAGAACTGTTGGGAGCAAGGTTCCAAAACCCGGGATCGGGAGAAATCCCGGCCGGCGGCAGGTAACGGTAACCGGCCGGTTACCGGAAAAACTGGCAAAAAACCGATTACAATTTGAAAATCAAAACTTGAATTTTGGGATGCTTTGAAACTGGTAATCGGAAAAAACCGGCCGGTAACCGGAAAAGCCAGAAAAATTCGAAAATCAAAAATTGATACTGGCCGGTTTTTTCGGTTACCGATCTCCACCGGTAGAAACGGTAACCGGCGGTTACCGGCCAGTAACCGCCGGGATTTTGAACCCTGGTTGGGAGTCAACTGGCGATTATTAGTCCCTGTATTTCTTAGTGAAGAAGCTCTGTGCTTCATGTAACTGGGGTAATATATACCCCCCAATAGGCCAATATAGTGATATGCACTCGAGTTAATAATAATTCATGCAATCACAGTGAATCCTTCCATAAGTTCTTTTCATGACATTATTGTAAAAGCATTGAAGAGTCATAACTTACCGTTTCTTTTTGTTGAAACCACCATAACCGGTGGTGACATCCCTTGAGGACTGTGATGTAGAACGTTTGTCTTTGTGGTTGTTTCTTGGTCAGTTCAGGTGTTGTCTCTAGTTACTACTTCATCAGTAATTATTGTGGTAGTCCTTACGTATATTTCAACGAGTTATTACTTATTAATGTTTAGTGTGTGTATTGATGCAGGATGAATTCAGAAAACTTGAAATCTAGCAGGTGACAAGTTGCAAGTATGAATACCATCTCCAGTGCATTCTTGAATGGTAATGTTTCTTGCTGGCCTAATCCAACGATCTTGTTGTGTCTTAGTTTTCTTTTCCTGTACTTTATGTAGCTGGTGATGCAAGAAATTGCCAATCTATGTAAAGCAATGTAAATTGTGGTAAAATTCATGTATTGTGAGGAATAGGCTAGTCTTGTTTCTGAACAAAGGTAGCACATTTTTTATGCCATGCCATGATGAAAATTACCAATATTCTCCTAGTCGGTTTGCACTCTGCCTTGTATGGCACAATTCCTGTGTTGTTTGGCCTATTGTCGTAATAATAGCTTGTTTTCCACCAAGAGAAACAACCTTGCTTTTGGCTACACGGTGATGAAGTAAGATGGTGTTTGTCTGATAGTTGTGGTTACACTTTCCTGAATCCTTATTCAATTTGACCGTGGTGTTCCGGCAATAGCATTTTAATTCGCAAGAATTGCAGATTTTGCCTGTTTTAAGGTGACCAGCTTACAGCATTTGAATCCTTGCTCATTCTAAAACTGAATTGCTAACAGTGAAGTGAAATTAATGTACGATTTGTAAGATGAATCATGCATTCTTACCTCTGAGAAATGGATCGTGCATTCTTACCTTTGAGAAATGCATCATGTATTTGGTACAGGCCGATTCTCTTAGGCTGTATTCAACTTGTCTATACAAGTTTGAAAGATCACCTATACTTTAAACGCTGAATAACCCTGCATATGTAACTCATGGAACATATGATTCACAGGGTCGCATAGTTTCAGCAACATTATTCTCCCATTAGATGGGGCACCATGCTGCAGCAAATGCCATTACTAACTTTATTGCAAGGTTACTTGATTGAGCTGCCCTGCTGGAAGAATTTCTTAATGCAAGATTTGTTTATTGAGTTTGTGCCATGTATGCCAGAAGCCTAGAATGATAGTTTTGTTGAAATAGCTGTTGGCATGAAAGTCCCTTTACAGTAGGCTATTTTTGCCCTTTCCAATGACTTGTAGATATGAATTCATGGGGATGTAGTATAAAATTTTCTTAAAAAATTAGATGAAGCTATTTCTATGTGTGGTTTCAAATATTGGAAATTATACAGGAAATAATTTCCATGCTGTCTATCTATAATGCAAGATATATAAAATAATCTCATGCTAAATTATAAATAATAATGCTTGGGATTGAACTCATTTGATTCAGGTGAAAAATTGTATGAAGTTAACATCCAGTCAATGTGTACTGCAAATACTATACCATCCACCATGTTTGTAATTTTCTTTCTCACATGCTTTTCACTGTGTGATAATCTAGGTGCCAGGGAAGCTCAGTGTCGCATGTGTTGGCAGCCTATCAGCATCAAGGATCCTATGAGGTGGAATGTACCCTATGTTTCTCCTCAGTGAATGTCGTCTTTTGGTGGTTCTCATTTACTATTTTTAAGTATACAACCAAGAGCTACTGTATAACAGCCTGATATTCAGAGTTTTTTTTGAAGCTTTTAAATTAAAATTCATCATTTGATTTTTTGAAATAAATAAAAGCTTAAATATAATTTTTATTAATTAAAAAGGATTTAATATGACTAAATTAATTCACCATAGCTGCCTCGGAGACCGTCTCAACGCTCGTGTCCCCGTCGTCTTGGACTCTCGGTCGTCTCCGCCTTGAACTCTTGGCGTCTATACTATAAATAGCCGTGCCGCCACATCTCTTCTCCCCATCTCGAGTCGCTGCCCTCGCCGAGCTCACCCATGCGTCGACGCCTTCGTAGCCATCGTCATCGTTCCGACTAGCCCTCAGTTCGTCAGCCGCCCTCGTCGTCCCGCTCAACCCCGACAAGCCAGCTGTCGTTCGCAGTCCATAGCTGGGAGCCCGCACCGCCTCGCTTGTTGCTTTGGCCACCGCACTACCTTATCGTCCTCGGTACGTGTGTTGCCCCTCGCCAGATGAGGCAACACTTCATTCTGCGCGTCGGCCATGTCACCCCCACCCCGCGCTGCACGTCGCTTCAGCTTCTCCGTGAACTCAGTCCACTGCATCGAGAGTCAATCTATTTATTGTACCTACTTTAAATTATTGTTTTCTGCAAAATAACCACTCAGTCATTATTTGGTAAGTCTTGCATACTATATTACATTTTTTTTGTTACAAACGACTCGCTGAGTACCAATGTACTCACGACTTTATGCCTATTGTTGCTCAGTTGTAGAAAAGGAATCATATCAGCAGAAGGTACCTAATGGAGGATACTTCAACGACTTCGTGGATTAAGATTTTGCTCTCCAGTCGATTGCCTGTGGGTATGTCGAATGACTACTACGCTTATTTATGTTTTTCGCTGCAAGTTTCTTAAGTTTTTCAAGCTATTATCTATAAGTTTGGCCATAAAGTCGCAACTCTGATAATTAATAATATTTGAGTCTTTTCTTAGTAAATCGTGATGTAGTTGATATTTCATCCATATTTACACTATGTACACTAGTGTGATCCTAGACTAGTACGGTATATATAGGAGAATTTGGATTTACATATTTGGATCTCGACATACCGGAGGCTGTTGAACAACAGAGGAATATTGGAGCTAACCTTTCGCATGCTGCTGCTGATTTTCGTCATCCAGTGCTTGGTGATTTTGAGGTGCAGCATGTTTATCACTCACATTTGATGATCTTTGCAATAATGGCCTGTTTGCTGCCCTGGAGGACTTAATGCATGTAGTTCTATTGATATCTCCATTTCTGATTTCAGATATTTGTAGGAGCAGATGATGTAGATAGTTGCTTACATATATTTATAAGCTTTAGGAGATATATTACCTATTATCGAGATATAATATTTGTTGTATTTTACATTTTTACCGTGTCCCTGTTCTAATTATATATAATTTTAGATTGAAAAAGATAGTTTAATTTATGTTTAGTTTGTTTATCTTTTGTTAATTATGTCCCACTACCCCCTAAAATTTGGTTGTAAGTCTGCCACTGGATTTTTCCTACTTCCAATGTTGAGCTATTTTTAATCTATGTAATTTTCCCAGTGTCTTCAAAGATTAGATCAGCTGTGTGCAGATTAAAATCACGTTCACTCTATCCATTGATGGCTTGACAACAGAATATATATATATTATGTACCAGCATCTTATGAGGTCTTACAGCGCTGATTTGTGCCAATGGTGCTGGAGAAGACTACTGTGTAAGTAATCCTAAATTCCTAAGGATAACGGTGACGCAACTTCATCATGCCTCATTGCTGTTCTTCATCTATTGATCTTCCGCAGGTTGTGGCCAGCAATGTTTGATTCTCATGAAGAAGAAAAGCGTCAGAAAGAAGAAGGCTTGAGCTGTTGGTTATAAAGTACAGAAGACTGATGCACTGAGGTCTGTGGAATGCCCAGTGCCTAGTGGCTATAATCATCCATTCGATCACGGGGATTAACAATGCCGGAATGATTAACTTAATTAATCGACAACGAACATTGCTGAAATTGAAAACCCCAAATAATCTATATTCTGAAATACAGGGAGTAAGTAGTGATGTGTTGTGTCATTGTGTGACAGGAAAAGACGACTTCGATGGAAAAGAAAAGAAGTCAAAAAAAAAAAAGAGTAACATCCTGTAACAAGGGCTTAATGGGCTGCAGAAAACTTGGCCCAACAGCAGATAGGAGAGCGAACATGACAGGCCCACACGAGCGGTACCCGCAAGCATGGCCTATTCAATCTGAGCCGTCCATCTTATATGGAATGGTTCGGATATCATTGTGTGGTCGGCACACGCGGAGCTCTCCGAGGAGGCCGCGGCCGCCCGCTCCGTCGATCGCCGCAGACGAGGCGCGAAAACGGTGGGAGAGCAGGCGTTCGGGTCGGGTCGGAGGGCACGGAGCGCTCGAGATACGCTGCCGATTCCACGGCGACGCGCGAGCCCTAACCCTAGGTATGTGCGGATCTCTGGAGCGATCGATCTGTTCGTGTGCGTGTTTCTTATGCATCTGGCTGCTGTGTTTGATCGGTGTCCGATGTGGCCTGGCGTTTGATCCGAGATGGTCTAGGGTTACACATGTGTTGCATGGAATGTTTATTTAGTGGTTGGTGCCATTTGAATTTTACAGTGTTATGCTCTAGTCCCCTTGCCGGCATGATGATATACCTTTAGCTCGTGTAGCTTTTGCAATCCTATCTTACATGATGAATCACTAATGCTTTATCTTTGACTTTGTTTTAATCAAGGTAGCAGCATCTGTTTTGCCAATCGCGGGAGGTGCCTTGCTGATTGACTCATCAGACTTGCTTGAATTGCGGCTCGTGTGTGACTTAGACGAGGAGGCATGAGGAAGCGGCCGGGGATCGCGGGCTTGCAGAACGCGGCGGCTACTCGCGTATGTGTAGTTCTTTGCTGGTTAGCTTGAAGGTTTTTTTTTCTTTTTTGGTTTGGATCATGAGATGGAGAGTGTTCTTGGAAACTTTTAGGATCAATTCCGGCTGGTTGGGGAAAATGTGGCAAAGGTCAGGACGGATGTCATGAAGGAGCAGCTCGCAACGTTCCGGTCGCAGCTTGAAGAATTTGCTCGCAAGCACAAGGTGATTCTCTGCTCTTGAATTTTAGTTGCATGTGGAAAGTGGGGCGAAAAATCTTATAATACTTCCACTGAATCTATATGTTGTTAACAAATTTTCCAATCTATATGTGGCATGGGCGGATAATGATATCAATCTTTGGGGTTAGGATATATCAGTTGCACTTGTATTACTATCTATTGAATTCACCCACAAATGGAATGGTTATTTTCGGCAAACCTGAACAATATAGTTATTGGATTACCGCTTGTATCTAGATTTAATTTGTCAACAATCTATATTTAATTTGTCAATCAAACTTTGAAGAAGGGAACCTAACTAGCTTATAAGTGCACAGCCCAGCATATACCCGAAAACCGAGCAAGGGTCATCAGAACTGGAAAGTGAAGTAAAAAAATGTTATTTTGAACATTTTTTAATTTGTGGAATAACTTAAAAATAAAAGTAATGCTGTGAATAATCTCCTAATCTTGAGAAATATGTCAAAGGAAAGAAAAAAACCCAGGCAATTTGTATTTTTTTCTTTGACATGACCTTACCAAATCACCATCTAGAATGTTGCACTGTAGCTTTAGAAAAGCTATATGCTGCCTTTTATGGATTATAGTCAAATTATGCTTTATGCCAAATTTTGATGCTATTCAGCAGCTTCATTGGTTGATTTCTACCATTTAAATGACAGATACCACTCCTTGGCTTTGGCCAATTGGTAATCAGTTAATCACCTCCTTATCAAGCAAAGTAAAACTAGTCTTATGCCAAGACAGCTGGGTGGATGCTGTACTTCATTTCATACTCAGATGACAATTGATTGCTAATTCTTGTGATAGCTGATAGTTCTCGATTTCACTCATCTCATGACATCTAGTACCAGTGAGGTGGTATTTGCATTGTTATTCCCATGAGCTACAACAGATCACAAAAGAGATTAAATGGCAAAGCATATTGCAATGCTCTCTAGTAACATTATGTATGTTGTGCTAGTGCAGAATGACATCCGTAAAAATTCAGTATTTAGACAGCAGTTTCATGAAATGTGTGCAAAAGTTGGAGTAGATCCGCTGACCGCTGGCATCTAATAAAGGAGTTTGGGCGGAGCTTCTAGGGATTGGCGACTTCTACTATGAGCTGGGTTGGTATACCTACTTAAGCGTCCTTATATGTTCTTTTCATCTTGGAAGTTGAAAGTTTCTTTTATTATTGCTACCTTTTATGCTCTGCTTAACATCCATGTCTATTGTGGCAGGTGTTCAAATTGTTGACGTATGCATTGCAACCAGGTCGCATAATGGTGGCTTGATTGACTTGCTAGATCTCCGCAAACTGCTCTGTCAGAAGAGAAAAACTGATCTTGGATCATTATCGTCAGATGACTGTTTACGTGCCATAAGTAAGCTGAAGGTAAATATTTTAAGCTTAAATTCTTGAATCACATTTTATTTGGGATTTTAAAATTGCACTCACATCATTTTTACAAGTTTAAACTTGAATTAATGGACGATCCTGGTTCAAATTAATGTTATTATGTATGGATTTTTGGCTCATCTGATCCTTCATTTGTGAACTTGCAGGTCCTTGGTAGTGGCTTTGAAGTAATTTCTGTTGGGAAGAAAAAGCTTGTGCGATCAGTTCCTACTGAACTGAATACAAATCACAATGGGATACTTGAGCTAGCTCAGGTTTGTGCTTTTACTAGCGTATCATGTAATACCATAGTACATTATACAAGCATATCGGTTGCTGTATGTTGGAAGTCACAAGTCCCTGTATAATACCTCACAAAACTTTGTTGTGACGCATATTTCAGTGAGCAGCTAGACATAGTAAACAAGATTAGGTTGTTAGAAGTAAGGATCGAAAAACCGAAACCGGGTCAAATCCCGCCAGGCGGGCGGTACCGGTAACCGGCCGGTTACCGGAAAACCCGGTTAAAAACCGGTCAAATTTTGCCAAATGGAAATTTGGGGGGGAGTGGGATGTGGCCAGAAACTAGGAAAACCGGTGAAAAACCGGATAAACCGGATAAACTCAGATGAATATGCTGATCTGCTGCTGCTCTTCTTCTATTTGCTGCTGATCTGCTGCTGCTCTTCTTCTATTTGCTGCTGCAGCTGCTCCTCTTCTCTCCTAGCGTGTTGCTGCAGCTGCTCCTCTTCTCCCTAGCGTGCTGCAGCTGCTCCTCTTCTCCCCTGGCTGCTGCTCTCTTCTCCCCTTCATCTGTGGCTGCTGCTGCTGCACTTTCTTTACTGCTAAAGTGCTGCAAAACACTCTCAAAGGCAAGCATCCAATGTGCTTTCCAGCACACTGGGCCCAACATGTTTGCCAATAACCAAACTAGCTGCATATCACAATAATTCATCCATTTTTACCTTCTACAATAGCTAATCTATCACAAACAATGCCTAAACCAACCTACCAACTGCATTATACAGCCACAAATTCGAAATCTCATTTGAAAATTTCCGGCCGGGAATTTCCTTACCGCTTCAGCCCGATTTTTCCGGTTACCGGCCGGTAACCGCCGGTTTTCTGAACCATGGTTAGAAGCTTTCAAATTGCTAACATGCACAAACTGTTACCTATACCATAATTTCCATATTCCTCCAGTTTTAACATCAGTCACATGCAGGCTAAAGGCTATGTCACAGTAGAACAAGTTGAGAAGGAATTCTCATGGTCAACTGGTCGTGCGATCGACGCCCTTGAAACTTTGCTGAAGGTAAATACAGCTTCCTGATTCCCTCTCTATGATAGCAATCTGCATGGTTCGTTGACTTCGTTCTCGTGCCAAAAGAAAAGAAAAACAGCTTTGTTTTTTATGCAAGTTATGTTGGAACTCTGAATGCACGCTTGTTGGAGCCATCCTTGTAAATATGTAGTTGTGTATATGCATGCCTATGGGTGTATATGCATGCCTATGGACACTGCTTGTGACCAGATCATAATCGGAGGCAGAAGTCTTTGGTTTCTATATGCAAACGACGATTTCTAACTAATGAAACTGTATTGCACAACCAGGAGGGACTTGCTATGATCGACGATGGGCACAGGGACGGCAAGCGCAGATACTGGTTCCCGTGCGTCACTCTCAGTTCTGATGCAACTGGTACTGAAGGGAAGTCATAACATATTCTGTATCAATCAATTCCATTACGTTGTTGTATTCTTTTCCTAGTGTGTTCATGAGAGCTGGAACCACCAGTGGCACTGGAGCATTACTTTTTTTTCTCTGCCGCTTGCACTAGCATATATCAATGCACCTGTGTAAGAAGTATAGAATAACACTGCGCTTGTTGTACCTGCGAATATAAACTCTGTGATTATAGCTTCATAAGTCTTGATGGTTCGTTTTTTAATAGGTGAATTCTGATGGTTCTGGGTCATGGTCATGGACTCATGGAGTGTAGCTCTGCTTTCTACTCGTATGGTGTCATCTGAGTAAAAAGCCAAAAGCCATTACAAAAAAGCCGAATTGAAAGGGGGCCATAACATACGATTCAACAATGTCACAGTTTTTTCATCCTTTTGAAATTCAGCAATGTCACAACTGATATAGATAGCTTCGAAACGGATGTGACAATGGACTGCCAGTTTAATAGATTATCTTAAGCAGAAAGACAAAAAAGATGCGCTAACGTAAAATGATACAAGAAGATACATGGGTGCTTCTACTAAACGAAATTATTTTTTAATTAGTGTTTTGGAAATCGTGTCGAATAAGAAACAATATTTATTCAACAGTGGAGGGAGTAGATACTAACATGAAAAATTAACATCATAATTGAAAAGGGTTAGAAGGAAATCAAAATGATTACGACGGGCTTTGAGCTTTAGGGTTGGGCTATACTACAGCTTTATGGTTAGGCCTGAACTCCCAGCTGAATTCGAAGAGTTTAAATAGACTATCTGGTGTGCTCTGAAAACATGTTAGTCTAATCAGTAAAAAATGTTGTCAGTACACACCTTAGTTTTCTGGTTAACTACTAGAATTTGATTGCTACTAACCGTAATTTATATGGACTTTTCACTATGATTTTTTAGATCTTTTTTCCATGACCTGTGTGTGGGGTTGCGATATTTAAAAATGAATATTAGCCTATTATTCTCGCTCTTAAAAAAGAATTTACTTATCAACCAAAACTATAGTGGAGAATCAAATTCGAAATTAGAATTTCAATTAGTCAATTTACCGACCAATTCCAATTCTGAAAACAAAAAAAATGCTGGGTTTGCTTCAACTCCATAGCTCTTTATCTTTGGCCGGTTCAGACCACGAGAATTTAGTAGAATATTTTTTTTACACGGATTACACCGTTTAATGGAAAATTCCTGTGCCCTAAATAAGTCCTTCAATTGGAAAATTCCTATATGTCTTTTCTCATCAGTTTAAGTTTTTTGGATGAACTGATTGGTACATACAATTCAATATGGTATCAGAGTTAAGATGTCTTGAGTTCAAGACCCAGTTGACGTAATTATAAAAATAATTGCAACACACTTTTATTCCACGTCTTTGGCTTGTGAGAGTCTATACGTGAGGGGAGTGTTGAAATATAAGTGAATTGTCTGTCTTTCCTCATCAATTTAAGCTTTTGGGTGAACTAACTGGTGAATGCAGCTCAAAACCGTGAATGCGATGCCAGGGTGGCCAAGGGTCTTCACTCTCAGGCTACCTCTCTGGACGGGGGCCAAATAGACGGCATGGCACGGTATGGCATGGGTCTAGCACGGTCTATTTAGATATAGATATGTTTGATCTATTACTTAGACAGGCTATGTCGTGCCGGCCCATGGGTTGAGCACAGCCCAATAACCTTATGGGACATGTCAAGCTGAGCTGAGCACGGTTACATTTTGAAAAATGTAAGTAAAATCCTAGAAAATATATATAGTTTAAAAATACAAAATACATACTTATAGAATAAAACTATATAAAATTCAAAAGCTACCAAATCAAATCATATAAATATTTTAAAAAAAATAAATGGCACTAATGGGGCGTGCCGGGCTAAGCCGTGTTAGGCTCGTGCCATTGGGCTAAGGTCTCGACTCAAGCACAAAACAGGTTATCGAGTCAAACTAGTACAACCCATTTAGTTAGTGGGCCATGCTGTATCTAAGTCGGGTCAACAATGCCATGCTTTAGGCCAATCCGGCTAGCACCACTCATTTGGTCACCTTCACTGACTCCGCGAATCCATACGGAGCACGGGCTAATGGGCCTTGGGCCGAAATCCAAATGGGCCTTTGCACGTACGGGTGCACACGGAAGCCCAACAGAAGGTGCTACTAGTACCCCGATTCTGTCGGAAGAATGAATGCACAGCAATCAACACACGCTGCAAGGTCAAGCACACACGTCTGTGAGAATGTGAATGCGTCGAGCAATAGAATGGCCAAGGCTATCAGGACTCAGAAGATTTGCGATATCAGATGTCAGGCATGCTTATAATGCAATGTGTGAAGAATGATGGGGGGAGATCGGTTGCTGTCAACGAAGGGATCGTGTATTTTACTATAGCGAATGCAGTTGTATGAACCTCTGAAAAGGAACACGACCAGTTCTGAAAAAAAATGAGGAGGAAAAAAGAACACCGGCCAGTAAATTTTGTGAACACTATAGTATGAACTACTCATGACGCGATGAGACAATGTTTGTACATCCACACCAGACGGTGCAAAAGTCGGGAGAAAAAGAAAAAAAGAACATAGCGTAGTGCCTCATTCCTGTGGATGCATTTCATTCAGCAGCACAACTGTCTAACCTCCGACGGTATGATGCTTCTAAAACAAAAACAAAAAAAAAACTCTGATGGTGTGATGGTATGTGTGTGTGTATACATGGGCAGAGAAAGAGAAACTACTACGATGACTCGGACAAAAAAGAGAAACTAGGACGACCAAAGGTTCTAACTGTGGGAGCGGTGCCGGCAGTCATGAGCAATCCAGTTCAGAGCTCGCCAGCCTCCGCTTCAGGGACTCGTTCTCCTTCCGGAGTTTCATCACCTTCTGCTTCAGTGTTTCCACATGCTGGACCGAGATGGAATCCCTTTGCTGCTCTGCCTGCTTCATCTTCATGATCCTCACTAAATCAAGAGAAAACAACTACTTAGTGAAGATATGGATAATACAAGATTGCCATTCTGCTGTTTGAATTGAGTCATGAAATCTGTGTGGTTTGCAAGAACTTGTTTCACTTCTTCAGTTCTCCATTTAACTTACACTCATTTTCTGCGTTCTGAAGCTTCCTGTACATGTCCTTTTTCTCCTCCTGTTCAACCATAATTACATCCTTCAGATCCAGGAGCTCGTTTTTATCTGTACCAGGAGCCAGGAGGTATTTCCATCACGAGAGATTGAGACAAATAATCCAAAGAAGATGGAAAGGAAGTTAGAACATTACATTGTAAGTGCACATCAGTGGTAACCTGCTCCAGCGTGCTACTTAACTTGTCGATGTGAGCTTTATGAGCTCCCAGCTCCAACTTTAGTTGCTTTATCTCAGCTTCGTAGGTTGCTTGCTGAACAAGAGCACAGCTGATTGTAGTGAAAGTTAGCTCTTTCAGTTTTCCCAAAATAATCAACAGAAAAATTTTATCTGAATCTCCTGCTTCTCCCAACAGTAGTCTGCTGCCTCCCTTAAAAGGAAAATTGTACCTGAGCTTGCTCTCCAGGGCATTGCTATTCATTTCATTGCCATGCTTAAGTTGTTCGATTTCCCTCTTATGCTCCTGTGTGAAATAAACACTTGTTAGATTAATTTTATGTATTAGCAGGAAGCTTGGGAGGCAGTTAACTACCTCTTCCATGGATAGCAATCTGCTATTTGCTTTTCCCAATTCTTCCTTCAGACTTTGAGATTCTGTGTGAAATTTCATCTGAATAACAGCAAGCATATAAAAAAATAGTCCAGAGTTTCATCGACATGATTGTGCTGCACAAAAATTCTAGCGCTTGTCCTATTATCAAACTTGATCTATTATCAGCTTCCAAATTCCAAGCAGAAAAGAAACAAAAAAGAATATAAACTAACTTGTGCACTTCGTTAATATAGTATGGAAGCACTATACAATCAAAATCGACAGCTCCTAAGCACTTGGTCAAACTGTTTCCATGAAGCAATATTACATTAAAGTCTGAAATGTCAAAACACAAGAACCAGTCCTTCCATCTTACATCAACTCAAGCTCACAGGTGAAATGGACAGAAGTAAACTCAAGCTGATATCATCAACTTAACTGATTCCATCTATATCAAGTAGTTAACATTGAAAGATGAAAATTAATTCAGTTGTGTCATCATCTTAGTATCAAATTTGCATCACCCTCCTTATAATTGCACACAGTAAGTAGCAACCAACCTGGTTTGTGAACTTGAACAAACTTTCAGTGTACAGCCTTCTTAATCGCTCATTATCTGCACAACTCAAACAATTTAACTCAGTTCTTCATTCGAACTCAATAAGCAAAGTAAATCATCAGCTATTACACAGTTTGGATAAGCAACGAACTGAAGATAAACTTAAGGCTGAAATATCAGTCAACCTCTCTTGAGATCTGCGATATGCGACTCAAGAGCTTCACGCTTCTTGGATTCAGAACTGTAGTTCACTCTTAAAGCTTGGGCCTCCATAAGTGCATCTTTATACCCCTGTTCAAAACAAGGAGCCAAAGAAAAACTGAAGATCAGTATATAACACAGAAAAGGCTAGGATATAGTTCATCTTCCTTGGGTAATGAAAACTTGTAGATTTAGACATCTGGAGTAACACTTGAGCCCTTAACAGCAAACATTCTTCAAAGATTTCTCCTGACTCATACACTGTCATACATAAATTCGGGTTTGTCAAGCACATGGGGGACAATATGCCGCAAATTCCAGGAAGCTGTTACAGTGGGTTAGATAGGGCGAATGGAGCGCTGAGGTTGAAGTTGAACCAACTAATGTGAAATTTTGCCCCGAAAACACCTCTTTATTTACAACGAAGCATTCTTCAGCATAACCAATTAACCACCACAGCCCACAGCATTGGTATGGCATCCAACTCTGGAAGCTGATACCAACATCCACGAAGCATTCTATTCCCTAGACAAGAAATTCTGTCAATTCTGCCAATGTTCTTGGCTGTAATGTACTCCATACTCGCCATCTCGTCCGAATTTTATCCAACAACTGAGCGTGCGTTGCCTCGGAAAGTTGAGAGATCGCTACAACTTCCGAGTTTCGACGCCTGAACGTGGTACAACGATCTCCAGTTCGCCGATTCGAACCTACGCCAAAGACGAACGGGGTGCGAACAAAGAGCGAACGCGATTCGAGACCAATCCGAACGGAATGGGAGTAGGCAGGCATGCCGTGGTGCTACTGACCTGGGAGAAGCGGCGGAAGTTCCGGAGCAACGACTCCAACTCCTCGTCCCCCACATACTCCGCCGCCTCCATTGCCTCGCCTCGCCTCGCCTCCCCCCACGTCATTGCTGTGGACTCTGGTCGTGGTGCGACGCGACGGCGACGCGCGTGGGGAAGGGGAGCGGAGGGTAAAATTTTTGCTTTTTAGTCTAAAATTTAAAAGTTTTTTACATATGAACTCCTGAAAAAAAGATTTGTAAAAATGGACCCTTAGCACGGCGCCAAAACATATAGCGCCTACGATACATGTCACGGCGCTATATGCTTTGGCGCCGTGAATTGACACGTCGGAGCCAGGGTGGCACAGCACGGCGCCATGGACTGTGGCGCCGTGATATGTACCCTAGGCGCTAACTGTGATGGCGTCATGCTTCGGGACTTAGCCACCACGGCTCCAAACATCACATCTCGGCGTCAAAAATCCTGGCGCCGTATATACACATCTCGACGCCAAAAATCCTGGCGCCGTATATAACATCTCGGCGCCAAAAACCCTGGCGCCGTATATACACATCTCAGCGTCAAAAACCCTGGCGCCGTATATACACATCCCGGCGCCAAAAACCCTGGCGCCGTGCTAGCTACACCTCACAAAAAAAAACAGCAAACTGTAAAACATATGCACATACAGACATACACATACATTCACACATGAAACATCTGAAAACCTAAATAACGACATAACGACATCGTATAACTATCAATAAGTCTCAAAATACTACATAACTATACAAAAGTCTCAAAATATCACATAAGTCTGAAAATATCACATATGTCTATAAAAAAGTCTCAAAATATCACTGCCTCTTGGCCCTCCCCTTGCCCTTGGCTAGAGCATCACTCCCTGGAGTATACGTGCTCGGGGGACGATCCGAACGACGAGGCTGCTGCGAAGCCTGAGTAGACGGTGCGTCAGGCATCTGCGACATCCCAATCTCATCGTGGGTAGATGCCTCCTCGTCCTCGTGCTCCTCCTCGACGTCGTCACCTTGCTCCGCCTCGTCGTCGTCGTCGTCATCGCCCTGACTAAAAGTCGGAGTGCGTGACGAGCTCCTCGTGAACTGGCGCCTGCCGACGTGTGATGACGACGCTGCAGCGGCTGAGGCACCCGAGCGCTGGGAGGCCGGCGGTACGATCACGTCTGAGCGTGCGGCAACCACACCGACCTGCCGCCCGACTGAGGCGACGTCGAAGTCTCTGCAAATAATGATATGTCACAATTGTATACATGCTGAATGGATCTAACTTAACAAACTATCTTTGTACCTGCAGGAGGTCCCTCAAGCGGCTCTCGCTGTCCAGGTCACCAACTGGGTGACTGAGAGCCTCGTCGATGTCCCGCACCGAGGTTTGGAGAAAAGTCCCCTAAAGAAATAAGGAAACATAAGTAAGTGCGAGATAAACGTATTGAACCAAAGAAGTGTAAATATCATGCATTCCGTACCACTCGATCGAGAATCGGAGCGGCCTCGACCACTGTGCCCTCCCTCGCACGCCTGTCGTACGCGGTGTCCTCGTCCTCGGACGAAGCGAGGTCCGCGTAGTCGACATCGGTCCACTGCTGCCTCAGCCTGTAGCGGGTGGCAGTGTGGTACCAGGACAAGTAATCCCGGAAGCTGGCGTTGCTGTGGGGGGTACTGTCCGGCTCGCAGTTGTCCTCCATCCTCCTCCACCACTGGACGTAGTCTCGGTGGTAATGAGCGAAGTCCGTCACCTTTCGTTGGCGGACCCTGTCGAACCTGTACATATAGCAGATGTCAACAATAATTGTTAGTACGAACCAAAAGAATTTTAAATGAAACAAAAATTGTTACTTACTTGTGCAAGGCAACAGAAGTCGACATCCCCTCTGAGGGAAGAACTGCACGAGGCCGAACTGACGCGCAACTCTGTGGGGGGAGGTGAATCTCCACGGCGTAGAAGCAGATCAGGGGACACCTCATCCTCCAAATATGGGAGTCCCTGCGGCACATGGTGATGAGTAGTCGCGAACGGGACTGCCACTGTATCCCACAGGTATGCAACAGTAGGGCCGAGGTCATCCACACCCTGTGGATGCCAAGGCTGCGCCTGGAACACTCGAGGGAGCCCCACTGGAATGCGTGTTCACATCCACACCTAGCAAGCGAACATAGGGGCAAACACACGATTAGCCATGTACGAAAACAAAGAACTGTAGGAAAAATAAATGCATTACCACACCTGCAGGAGGAAGACGCAGCCACCGAGCGTCGACGTGGGCGCCTTGCGTCTGCAGGCCTCGCAAAGCTGGCGGTAGAGGAACGCGAGGACCGCCGAGCCCCAGCTGAACTGTCCAGCGTCTCCCCAGTCCTGGAGGCAGTGGATGTACATCCACGAAGCGGCATCCCCCGTGGCGTCCGGGAAAAGCACTGCCCCGAACATGTGCAGGACCCAGGCACGGCAGTGGAAGGTCACCGTGGCGTCGCCCGCGGCATCAGGGGCATTCACCAAAGGTAGCCCGCAACCATCTAAGGTGGACCCCCGAGACGCGGCCTCGCCTGGCATTATCTGGGACAGGAGGCAATGGCGTGCCCAGGAAGGCCTCCACACGTGCCCTCCAGCCCTCAGACACCGCTGGGCCGACCACCGGCTGTCCCCTGATGAGAAGTCCAAGTATCATCGCCACGTCCTGCAGCGTGACGGTCATCTCCCCACAGAGAAGGTGGAACGTGTGTGTCTCTGGCCTCTACCTGTTAATAGTACAAGGAGAAAAGAATTAGTTACGTACGTAAGAATATAGAAGCGAAAACAAATAGACCCGATAGAGGAAATGCACCTGTCGACAAGTGCGGTCAAAGCTGCAGGGTTGAAAACCGGCATGCCCCACCGTAATAGGTTAGCGACCGTGTGAAGCCCAGCACGGCGCAGCAGTGGGGTATAGCGGTTGTCGTAGCTCATCAACTGGTACCCATCATGGGTTCGAGGACGAAGTATGGGTATGTCCTGAAAATTGCTATAAAAGTTAGCTGCGTGACCATCAAGTTGAACACATGTACATTTCGACCACACACATACCTGGCCGTCCTCCGTGAGCCTGCCGCGGTGCTCCCTCTCGTAGAACTCGTCTAGCAGCCGGTATCTCGCCATCCTGTGATAAATTTTAGAATTCAATGTTTAAGAAATATTCAAATAAGAAATTTATAAAACATATTTATAAATAAAAATAAGAATCAAATTGAATTATGAAATTGGAATCAAAATGAAAGTATTAGAGATTTACCCTTGGTTAAATACATGTCAGCTTGTATATGATTTACCCTCCATCCCCGTCCTCTATTCCCGTTTCTCTATCCCCGGTGTCCCATTTACAAAGTTGATATAGGTTTTGTTTACGGCCATTTCTCCCCAATGTGATGCTCATATTAGTGTCTATATCCGGTGAGCTTGTATATGTGTGTGTGTGTGTATATATGTATATATATATATATGTATATATTTGTATATATGTATGTATATATATATATGTATATATGAAAAATACCTTATACTCCCGATGTAGTTATGCTCAAATCTGATATACCATCTAAATGAACTTGATATACTCTTTGATCACTTTGGATATACTCATAACTAATTATAAGATATATATATATGTGTGTATACACACACACACACACGCACACACACACACACACACACACACACACACACACACACACACACACACACACACACACACACACACACACACACACACATATATATATATATATATATATATATATATATACTCACACATGATAGTGCTATTATATTCTTGAGTGTAAATTCTACACGTCGGCCAAACGAGTATACCCAACCCACCTCATGTGCATCCACTTCATACGGGGACCATACCAACTAGTGATACGAAGCCAACAAACAAATATGAGTTCCTTATTAATACTAAAATGTTTCTTTTCTTGTTTTACCCATAACTTTTGATTGGCAGCTCTGATTCATGAATGGTTTTCACTGGTAGCTTATTGATAATGAGGCCAACAAAATGATATAAGTCTCACCAATAAACGATAAATGCATCTATTCTCCGACATCAATCTTACTCAAATTTCTAAATATTCATCAATCTCACTCAAATCAAACCCTAAAAACGATTCTATACACAGTACTACTATTACATTACGCATTTCTATTGCAAATCTAACCTAAAACCGATCCAAATTGAACTAATTTCATCTAGGGTTTCAAATATTCCCCCACGAAATGTAGCTCAAATAATCCATATCTATTGCAAAAAATCAAGGGAGGGGAGAGAGTTCACCTTACTTGTTCGATTTGGAAGTAAAACCGTGAGAAAAATCGGTGGATTTGAGAGGATTTAGAGGGGGAATAGAGGGGAGGCTGCGGCGGTTTACTGTTTGAACATAGCAGAGTGAGGGGGAGCTGGGGGGGCCGGGGGCCGCGCCCGGGCTTAAGTCCCGAAGCACGGCGCCATCACAGTTAGCGCCTAGGGTACATATCACGGCACCACAGTCCATGGCGCCGTGCTGTGCCACCCTGGCTCCGACGTGTCAATACACGGCGCCAAAGCATATTGCGTCGTGACATGTATAGTAGACGCCATATGCTTTGGCGCCGTGCTAAAGGTCCATTTTTGCAAATCTTTTCTCCAGGAGTCCATATATAAAAAACTTTCAAATTTTAGACTAAAAAGCAAAAAAAATTTCGAGCGGAGGTGGAGGAGGAAGCGTGGGTGATACTAGAATACAGAGCATGTGAGGGCTGCGTACGATTTGATCAAGCAAGATGCAGCAATATTTCTCTACTGGAAAATCTATTCTGTCTTGTATACCCATACGATTGGTGAGTTTTTTTAACTATAGTTTATGATTTTTAATGTTAGCATAAGCGTTTATATAAACAAATCGAATACCGATAAACCGTTTTAAAAATACTATCGTCCCGATAAATCACTTCAAAACGACAGCAAATAAACTGTCCTATTTATTTGTTTAAAAGAAATCACAAACCAAAAAGAGAAAACCGATGTTTGCTTTCTTGTCGAACATAATCTTTACTTCATATTATACTTTACATAAAAAGGAGGTGGTTGCGATGGTAGATTTATTAATATACCATTGGTAATTTGGTACATCCAGAGTAAGAGGCAACAACATAAAACAGGCATGTCATAACTCGTGAGTCAATAGGCATCCGCAAAACTAACATGAAAAACAGTGAGACAATATTGCCATGTGAAAATAATCTACTCGGTAAGGGTAACATTTACAAAAGGTTACATCCGATAAGTAAAATGTGGTGCCGAGCTCCGCCCATTATCAATTGCCACAACAAGTCCACTCGATAAAGAACATAATGGCAACAACCGTGACTCGTAGAAACAGACATTGCAGCACACATATCAAATCTACAGCTATAGTACAGCCAGTTGACTGACAAAAGACTCCACGACGAAATGCAGCATCCTCCTCTGAAGCGTCACTCACCTCATGACTACGGGTCATGGCCATTAGCAGCAGGAGCAGATGCTTCTGCTGCAAGATTTTGCTGCTCACCGCCTGGTGCTTCAGCAATTCCATTCTGCTGCAGGGCACGAGAACTAAGAGAGATTAGTGAACCAGTTAAAATTCACAGCTCTGCTAATCTTTGTTGTACTTAGAAACCTAACCACAAGTCGTCATACAACCTCATTCGAAAAGTAAATAAAAGGGAAACATCCTGTGCATACATTTCAGCAGACCATACCTCTATCTAGTACTCTAATGCCAATACAATGGGGGACAAGCGGACAAGTAAATTTGTTGTAATTAAATGCAATAGGCCTAGACAACGATTTTACACTACTCTAATTTCAACACAATGGTTTTACACTACTCTAATTTCAGGTTAGGAAAAGATGACAAAGGTAATTATGTAGATCAAATTTGTAATCTAATAAGCTGAATGAACTGCTTCGTTATCTGACAAGGTAGGCTGCCAATCTAATACAAGCGCAGACTTAGTAACTTACACCATCGTTGGTTGATGGCACAACTTGCAGAGGCGCAGTAGGAGCTTTTGATAAGTCTCTCATCATACCCTATGAAGGAAAAACATGTTGAGGAGAAAAGATTCAATAACATCACAATATGTGAACACAAAGTTAATAATGTAGTAGTAAACCTATACATGTGAAAAATGTAATATATATATACAACCTAAATATTTTTGCACAATGTGAATCTGATAAGTGATAACCCTTCCCAATGCTAAATACAACATCACTCATCTGCAAGCTGACTTGAAAGTTGAAACTTCAAAACCCAACTTCTAGGCAAATCAAAGCTTTTGGGGGAATGTTTCAAGTCTCACGACTATTTAGTATTTACTTGGTGTTTCAAGATGGTAAGTGCAAGTGAGCTAAGATGAGTGATGCATTGGACACTTCTCCACTCAAAATATCATGAAAAAGATCCTCCAAAGTCCCTAATAATGCTGAGAGCAATATCTCAAATTAAAAACCAGATTATAACTGAGAACAAATTACACACAACCTGTATTCTATCACTTAATACCTGAGGAAAAATACTGTTGCCAGGAGACTTAAAAAACCATTATAAAAGAATATCGTAACTTTAACATCTAACTTAATAGATGGTACAGTGGACTATTTTAGCCAGGCTCTAGACAAACAAAAGATTGCTCATTATGAATGATAAAGGAGGCAGGACCTATTACAGCATAGGTTATGCAACAACACAGCCTGCCTAGATGTTGCTTCTAGCACTAAGATCTAGAAATATATACCATCAAGAATTTACATACCTTGTTTGCCCACATAAGTCCACATGCATTGCACAATGTTCTTGGGCCATCTGGTCCTCGACGCATCATAGGCGTCAATGTTGCACTAATACCACAATGATGACATCTGAAATACGCGTAAAAGGGAAATAACTATCAAAATAAGTACTACAATTTCATATTCTGAAGCAAGCTGTTTTGACAATAAAAGGCATCATGTACAAAGAACAAGTGTGCTGGAAGCGTCTATTGTCATCCAGCAACCGCAAATAATTCAATCAAAACCAACTATTGTTTCGATCAACAACAGCAAAATAGCAAGAGCCACCGTGAGATGGAAGAACTAGACTTAGTAAACAATGAGTGATGCATGTCAGTAGGTTCTTGCTTTGATTCACACAAATTAGTTCTATGCAGCATGAGCTCACGCCTGTGGAGGTGCACAAGCATGACATAGTGTGTCATGGCTCAGGTCAAAGCTTTAGGGAATAATCTGACATTTGACATTTCACAGTAGTAATTTCCCCCTTCTTTTTTGATATGGAGCCAACGAGAAGCCAGGCAAGTAAACTAACAAAAATTAGATCAGTAAACCATAAATCATATTTCTTTTGTTCATACCAAAAAACTTGTGGATATCTAACACAGGCCTATGGGCTATGGGACATCACACCAAGGCAACTTCCATACTGATTTACACCGTAAGGATTAATCCACAATCTGTATAACAGAGCACTTATTCATATGCAAATAACTTCCTCACTTCTCAACTTATAGAATCAGGATAAAGCAATTTTCTAGCATTTATGTACACGGATGGTGTCATGAACCTTAAGTTCATAACAGGATCAACATCCGTCGGAGAAAGGTCGGACGACGGCGACTTGAGGTAGAACGTCGCTAGACGAAAGAGGGCACCGATTGAGAGAGAGGAATGGATCTAGAGTAGCCGGTATAGGGGAGAGACCAATGCTAGGAATCGGGAACCTAGAATACTTCTTCATTATTCATTGATTGATGATATACATACTGTCTCTTTTATAGAGATAAATCGATTTGACCTCTGAGAAATAATTTCTATTTATAAGGAAATCTATCTCTAATAGAAAGCAAGGTTATTAAGGCGGTAAGGCGAGGTAAGGCGACTCACCCCCCTCACACCTTTTAAGCGGTAAGGCGTGAGGCGAGGCGACGCCTTACACATCCTAAGGCGCTAAGGGCAATAAATAAAATGAGCATTTACAGCACATATGTATCTTGTTGTTGCCAATTCTTAAGGTCATCTAGCACCCATCTTTCTATTCTAATTACTCTTCTCCCATGTAACATCCATCCTCTTTGCCCCTTGTAAGTTTCAACATATGGATTATTATAAATGCAATAGATATAAACACCCAGTACTAGCGAGCACAGTGACTACCTAGCACTAGCGAGCACAACATTCAACTAAAAATTGATAGGTTTCAGTCAATTTTTTCTGAACCATTGGATTAAAATCGGATGGCCCAGATTCTTCCTCTCTCCTCCCACTATACAATCCCGTCCGCCCCCCCCCCCCCCCCCTCAACCTAATGCGCTGCCGCCTCCTATCCCCACACCGCGCGCTCCCTCGATGGCTCCGCCGCCGCCTCCAGCGATCCAGCTCCACCTCCGCCTCCAGGCGATCCGGCTCCACCTCCCCCAGTCCCCCTCCATCCCCGGCTCCCTCTCCCTCTCGACCTCCCCCTCCCGGTCGGCCTCCATCTCCCTCCCTTCTCCCGGCCTCCTCCTCCCGGCAGCGACCCGGCCGACGAATGAGGGAGGAGGGGGGAGGGAGAGCAGGGAGATGAGGGGGGAGGGGAGTACCTTGCTGCTGGGCGACGGGGATGGAGGCGTCGGCGCGCCGCTGCGACGGGATCTGCGAGATGGAGGCGGCGCCGACGCCGAGAGACCGGAGCGGAGAGATGGAGGCGCCGCCGGCCACCGCCTTGGTTCCAGGTACTTCGCCGCCTACGGTTCTTTCTCCAGATCCGGATCTCTTTCTCTGCCTCTCTGGTTTAGCCACCGGCCGACCGCCTACTCACTTCATTTAGTCGTGGTCGTCACCTCCTCCATGCGAAAGGCGTCGCCTCGAGCCTTCCCGACGCCATACGCCGCCTAAGCGTCGCCTCAGCGATGCCTTCGTGCTAAGGCGGACGCCATACGCACGCAGGGCAAGGCGGGGCGACGCCTTGCAGGCTTGGGGCGCCTTACCGCCTAAGCGTCGCTTAAGCGACGCTTAGGCGACGCCTTAATAACCCTGATAGAAAGAATATATCTATAAGGTAGTAAACCCATCTAATAAAGAAACTAACTATTCTTGTCTCTATTCTAACTAATATAATCCTACCATGCGTGGCTACAACACCATGAGTACTGTTGACGTGTGTGCACAGTGCGTGTGAGCAGTAATTCCAGCACATGACAAATGGGCAGTGCCAAACATATAATACAGTACAACAGTTTGCGGGCTTACTCAGAAGCAGATGGAGGTCGACCTTCCACTGCACCCCAATTTGGCGAACCATCTGAGCTAGTCACAGTTGATGTGGCTTCTTCTGCCTTTGATTTTGATGATGTAAACTGACCTTTATTGCGCTGCATCCTGCAAATGTAAAGAAGGCAAGCATAGCGTCATGACACAGAATATACAAAAGCCACTTTTTTATAAAAAAAACTTAAAGTCCTTAAGAGTACTTCAAAATGTACAAAGTAGAACCTCTTAACAAACTAGCACTGACCTAAGTGCAACTTCCTTCCGAACAGTATACCGGATCTTCTTATCAAAGTTCCTCTCTTTCCGCTTTTCCCGGAACCTCATCAGCGATGCCACTCGGTGTGGAAAATTCAACCTCTGTATCAGAGAATACACACAGTAACATCAGCACACAAGATTTGAATTTTCTCAACGGATAAATGCTACAGTTCATCAAGTGAGCTCTCAACCTTACTGTATGATGCTGAAGATGACGGCACCGAGCCCAATCCCGGCGCGAGCTCCCTTCCTCCAAGCAATAAGAGCACAGCTTGCACCTGCCAAAACGAACAATTCAAACTCCCTGCCGCGTTATCGTGCGATTCCATCCCATCAAAGCACACAGGACAAGTAAGAAGGATGGGCAAAATTTGCAGGGAAGGATCAGCGGCGCGGAACCTTCTCGGCGGACACGGACTCGAAGACGTACACCTCGCCCTGGAACGACAGCGTGAGCGTGTTCGACCCAACGTGCGGCACGCCCCCCGCCTCCGCAGCGGCGGCCGGCACCATCGCCAAGTGCGCGTCCGCCGCGGCGACCACATCCGCGTGCATCGGGACAGCCTCTTCGGCGCCACCCTCGCGCTCGTGCTCCTCCTCTCCCTCTTCCTCATCCTCCTCGAGCTCCTGCTGCGACTCGTACTGCTCCATCGCCTCGGCCTCGGCCGCTGCCGCCGCGGCAGCCGCCTCCTCCTCCGCCGGCGGCGGGGGGCGCTCCGGGCCGCGGCGGGGCTGGTAGGGCTTGGCGTCGTGGTGGCCGCTCATGGTGGGGGATGGGATCGGATCGGACGACGGGGATGGAACCAAACCCTAGGGTTTCGATCTGCAGAAGCCTCGGGTGTATTGGCGCAGATGGTTTGCGCAGCGCGGCGGGGAGCCCGTGTGGATCTCGCGGTGGAATCGTGGCCGTTCGATCCGTGCCGCTTTCCGTTGGTCATTACCACGTGTCCATTCTAGGCACGTTACATATGTAAACACTGTACAACAATGCAATGGGTCTCTTCTTTTGACTGCAGCTTGTGACTTTTAACTATGACTTGTAACTTTTAGGCTATTCGTACGAGATATTACAGAGTAACAGAAACTCATGTGCGATTTTTGCTGATATAAATAAAGTCGACACAGTATGTACTGGGTCTATTTTGAAAAGATACTCCGTTTAAAAGCTAGTTACCGTAGAAAGGTCGAAAAGCAGCTTTTAGCAACTGAAAAGAACAGGGCCAATAGTTGTTCAAAGAAGAAAAAAGAACGAGTTGGTTATTTGTTTTGCAAGTACGAATGAATCTCGCAGAAATTTTCAAGGGAAAAAATCGAATGAAACACGCTTGCTCACAAAATTCAAGGTTAAGTTCCTATCTTTCAGTCCCAGATATGGACTTTTGGCAAGTCTAAAAAAAACTTAGCAGAGAGAGAAACTGGAACCGTTGAGCCATCTCAGAAAAGCCCTTCATTGAGTTAAAAAAACAAAGCAAAAAAAAAAACATCGGACATATACATCTTCTATCTCATGTGGAAGTGATCAGTAGACGTGTTTCTTCTTTATACAAACCAGCATACAGCAGAAGCTCGATGTTACCAACTTGATACAAGGTACACGTGGTAGAGAATTTGGGAGGAATTAGACAGATTAGGCAGGATTCAGAGGAATTTGGAGAAGAAATCAGATGAGGTAGGGAAGGAACAGATATAGACCAAGAAGAGGATAATAGATCTATTCTTTTCAGCTTCTAAAAGTTACTTTTCAACTTTTTTTTTATAGTAACTAACTTTTAAACGAAGTATCTTTTTAAGATAGCGTCTACTAGTTAATTGTAGTACATATTATACTGATTTCATTTATATCGGTAAAAACTACACGTGAGTTTCTATTACTCTGTAATCTCTCGTACGAATAACTCAAAAATCATAAGTCACAACTAAAAACTATAAACTTTAACAAAAAAAAAGAGCAGGACCAATAAAGCCTCAAAGGCAAAGCTCAATTCCGTTCACCTCACACAACTCCACACCCTGGCAGCCTGGCTTATATCACGCCTCACACAGCACACGCACATTTCTGCCCATTGGGCCACACCACGCACTGTTACAAAGCAGGGTATTTATCCATGACACTCTGAGTGACCTTAACAGTTGACAGTGGACAACACCTAGAAAAAGGAACACCACACCACAACTGAAGGCCTTTTTTTACTTTTCATTTGCTTTTAGTTTTTCGCTTCTCTCAGCGATCACTATTTATTATATTAATAAATTATAGCTAAAAGCAATAAACTGCAACAACTCAAAAGAACAGACCCCAAGACTACACAGAAAATTACAGAAATTTGGTCGCGATGGCTCCTTGCAATCCATGATTTCCTGCTTCAGATTTCAAGGCGTCTCGAAATTGAGCTATTCGCGTGCCATCTCGACTTGCTGATTATCCTCCTAAGCGCTTCCTTGGCTTCTTCCAGTGTTTCCACGCTGCGATCCAACTCAAAGGCTATCCTCTGGATGTTGAACTGCGAAATCCGCACAACAAAAGCTTGAGGACTATCTTGTGTTGCACCACACTTCAAAAAAATAATAGCCATGACAGTATAATAGGCGAAAAAGAAAGTCCACTGTTGATTATGAGAACTGGGAAGAATATATAGTTCTTATCTGAATCTTTGATAAGGTATATTACCTACATATTTAAGGACTTCAATTTTCCTGTCTAACCGTGTGCCTGAATGCAATCATTACAGTATAGCATATCAAGCATGTCAAAGATTTGAAGAAATATATAAATATGAAATTTGTAATGCAAGTGCAATAATTTTTTGCGTGCAACTGCATTATATGTTTGCCTCATACATTACCAACTTACCATAGACCAGAAAACTGAAGAAAATTTGAAATTCAAGACATTCTGCAAACCTCAATCAATTACACAAAGATGCAAGGTGCACCAGAATTTAGCAATGCAGTTCAGATGATCATTATTGCATAAAATGAAGCATTGCATTTGGAAATAAGTCACTAGTGCTTCCAAAGATTGTACCTGTGCACCTTGCCGAACACGTATATCGATACCTTTGCTATCAATTGATATAAGAGCTGCATCATCTATCTCTCCTTCAGTTGATAAAAGTTCTTTCAGAGGCTCTGAGAACATCGCATTAAGTTCCTGTTCAAAAGAATAAAAGGTGGTATGAATAATTATGCAAAGAGCAATGGAAACAATTTCAAATGTAGTGTGTAAAGACTGAACAAATGAACCATACATGTTCAGGAAAAACTAAATACTCCTCAGGATATTATTGAGCAAATGACCATAGGCTTACCTTCAAATTTTGCTCCCCGCCATCAGTTGCAATCTTATCAGGTTTCAGAGCCTCATATTCCTTCACATCTACCCAATCAACAGTGCCAAAACCTCCGATGAAATATATGTCGCTGGAATGTTCACGTGTATTATCAGAGTTCTTATACATCCCTTTAAGTTAAAAAAAAAACATAAAAACACAATAGCATACTGCAAAGGGGTGCCTCCATCAACTGACAGCTGATACTGCAAATAATTATAATATCTAGGGGTGGGAAATGGATACGTATTATCCGTATTATTCGGTTACCGTATTCGATAGGATACAAGTATGGTATAGATTTTTCATCCGATTAACAATTTCTCTCCCATTTGTATTCGTATGAAAAATAGGGATACGAATATGGTATGGACTTTTACCATACGAAATGTTATTTTACCCGGATTATTCATATTTGTATTCGACGAAGCAATATACATATTTTATTGCAATACAACTAATTAGTTAGATAAGTTTTTTAATTCAATGTTAATTCGTGTTTCTTTAGGTGAAGTAAATGAATTAGAATGATTAAGCGTGATTGTACAAAGATAAAATATCATTAATATCTTCATACTACCTAAGTTATGAGGATATTCGGATCCGACCGAATTGAATAGATATTCGATTTGAATTCATATTCGTTTACAAAATATGAATATAAATGTGGTAGGGGCACTGTTCGATCCATTTCCACCCCTAATAATATCATATACTTAAGACTTAAGAGTTAGGATACTAAAACTTGTACAACCAGAAAAAGGGTCATATAAATAAATCAGTATGAAAGAATACCCTGAATGTAGTGAAATACATGATGCATCACCAATTGCAATATTAGGAACGGGTTGTTGCCTTGATTTTCTCAAATTCTTAATTAGCTTTTTCTATACTAAGTACAATTTGAGGACAATACACAATTACATGTTGATCGCTTATTGTTATGGTGCAGAACCCAACCAATAGCACAACAGCATCTCTTAGGAAGCAAGAGAAGATAATAGTTTCCATTTATTAGGTTTTCATATATTAGATATAGGTTTCCATCATTAGTTGGTTTGTTTCCCTTTATATTATTCTTATTTATTTGGGGTTTAGGGATAAGTTTCCGTCTGATAGAAATGGATCTCGGGCCGGCATACCCACCTTTGGACCCTTACCCAGGAGCACAACAGATTTGGCAAAGACTATAATTCAATAATTGTACACCTTGTAAGTGAACTCAAATAACTAAAATGTGCAAATCTCTGTTCTGTTTTGGAGAAGACTTGCAGTTGTCCCAAAAAGTCTCAAAATATAATAATTAAATATTGAGAAAACGTAGCTCTCAGTATTGCAATTTGAGAAACTACCTTATTGTCTGCATTCTGTAGTAGTAAAAGTTACCCCATTGGTGGGATGCCCACTGTTGGTGCTTCGAAACATACTGTCGATGAGCCCATTCCTGAAAGAGGTTTAAGTCACTATTTCCATTGACAAATCAGCCAAAAACCTGAAGAGAAGAAAAACCATGGCAGAAGGTAATCATATGCAAATAGTTTCTAGTTTCTACTTCAGTCTTCCATTTCAAACTTTGCTGGCCAAGTTAGTAACATCACATAAATGGCATTATAGACAATTAATTCCAACACCCAGGCACGACTAACCCACGAATTCATGATCAAGTATCTTTTTTTAAAAAAAAATGCTGGTGAAATAGTTCCAGGCAGCACATGGCATCTAGGATAGATAGCAGAACCAGATGAACATGTGAAGGGCTAGTGATCCAGCTCATCTGTTGGAACTTACCTGGTTAGGTGTTTCCAGAAAAGCAGTTTGGCTAGAACGGCTGCTATCGACTGGTATGGGCCAAAATGCTCTAGTCTGTTTTGCCCAGCACCAGGAAAACTGAATGCCCAGTCATTACCAGCGGGACCGGAACAGAGTTGATAACTATGACTTCAGCCTTAACTTCTTGGCTTATAGGCTGAAGCCAGGGCCAAACAGGTAGCTTACTTTTGAGCTTATTTAATGGGTTAAAACCTCCTTCCATATGTAGGACTCATATGAGTCAAAGTCAATAGGTTATCTTTTGGGGTTTATAAGCTGGAACTACAGTCCACATATAAGCTGACCAGTCAGGCGAAATAGACCCAAGGTAAAGTGAAACAACAACTTATTTCTCCAGAAATACTTTCATTGGTTAAAAAAAATCAAAAGCTTAATTTACAAATGGAACGACTAGCCTAACAATCGCATCAAGGACATCATACAACATTATAATGAGTTGTCAGCAATTTTAATACAAACCTGTTGTTCAGCAAGCAAAGGAACAACATCACCAAAAATAGTTACGCGTGCATTCGATTGTCCACTCCATCCAGGTACCTGCAGAAGGATCAGAAGCTTTAGCTCAAAAATTCTCAGGAGCTGGTTATAAAGTACATCAAAAGTTACCTGTACAACAAGTGTGCATCTTGGGTCCGCCAGAAGATTTCTTGTGTGGATAGCTAAAGGGGATAGTGAAAAAATAGGGTCTGCAAGAAGAAATTGGAAAAGGAAAAGGAATAATAAGGCTATTCAAAACTTAGTAGTGGATACAAGAACAAGATGATAGACTGAAAACTTACGGCCCACTGGGTCAGGTGCAAAATCCACTAAAGAGCCAAATGGATATCCTGCACGACGATGATGCATCCGAGACATGACAGTGCACAAATGAGCAAACCTTGCCTGGTTTTGAAAAAAAAGACGAAAATATGAACTCTCAGTTTTTATTTTTGTCTTGGGTGTGATAAACCTAGCCAATTTACGTGATTGCTAGGTACTGATAGTTGATGTATTAATGTAGTGTAAAAATTTTGCATTGCAAATACCTGCTCCATCAGATTGCGGACCGCTAAAGCTGGAGGTGGTAAATCATGAACGGCAGTTGCAGTGTGTACACCACCTGAAATAGGTGTTCTTAACAGGCCGGCTCTAGATCCAACAGAGTTGCTCCCACCAGTCTCACCATGTCTAGTTATTTCCATATCATGGCTTTCACATTGTGTCGCATTACTCTTGCAATATTACAAAAGGACGAAAATAATCATCCATCTTGGATACCTTCCAAACATCTCATAACCATAAGAAGCAATAACAATCAACCATATGACTCCACGATGGCCAAGAGCGTAATAGTTTATCAACTAAAGATTTCCCCAAGCAAAAATTATCAAGAATGAAGTCTTATGGTGACTGGTGACCAACTGACCAACCATATATTTCATCACCCTAGGATAAGTACTTCATCATCATTGCCATGATCTACAGGTCAAGTGCATACTAATTGCTTCAGAACTTAGGCAAATTAGGTAAGCTATCAGTATTGTTGGAAGGTATGGAGCAATCACCGCACAGCCAATAGGCTGGGGGGCTTTATATATATAGTCAGGCAAGAGCCCAGTTTAGAAAGATTACAAGATCCTCAATTAGAGGGGCTAATCTAGGAAGGTTACAAATATGCATGGCTATACAATATTCTCTAATAAGTATGATACTAACACTGTACATGGCCAAAGCACTAGCTAGTTTCAGTATAACCTTGTCTTGGCCACAAGCGCCACTAAAGTCTTCGCTGGGACGCTTTGAGCCCAACTTTGGTGGGCACATTGCAAGTTTGCTACACAGTGTTCCGGCCTGGACACTCTTTGCTGTCTCATACTTTTGCAAGTACCAATCTACTTTGCTTAGATGATTTCGGTATCATTTCTCCTCCTCATTTTTTAAAAATAGCAATCTTTGCCACTAATTCAGTTGCCCAGGCGATTAAATCAATCGAACTGTCACCAAATCCAGCGATCACACAACCATCCATACAAGTATACAACCAAAAACACCTCACACGCAAAGAAAAAAAATCGCACAGATCAAACTTTTGACAACGCATCAGAGAGTACCTCGAGGGATGGCAAGGCTTCCGCCTGGTCACCCGCATCACCGGAGGAGCCCGGAGGGCCCACTTCCCCTCCTCCGCCGGCGGCGGCTAGGAGTCGCCCGCGTCGGCGGGGAGCGCGCGGCGGGCACGTGAAAAGGGTGAGCGAGAAGGGGCTCTTGCGGGGCTCTGGGAACGCCGCGGCGACCGGAGGGGCTCGGCGGCGGGAGGAGGATGGCAACGCGTCACCGGCGATCGCCGGCGACGATACGACGGAGGAGCGCACGAGGGCTTCCATGAGGAAGGGAAAGGAAAGGAAAGCGATACAGTGTGAGGGAGAGGGTCTATGCCTCTTAGACCATGTATAATACAAGATGCTTATATATGAATGCTTAAAAAGAGAATATATCCACATCATCAAGTATATATGCAAAAGTTATTTCCTCCAATGCAAGCATTTCTTCCGTGAGTGCTTAGATGCTATATTATCTATTAATAGGTGTAGTTATACACATAAGCATCTACTAAGCATCGATACTTATTTAAGCATCAATGCTTCAAAATAAGCACCTTATCTATCCTATATGGCAAGAAAAATCAGTTTTTTATTGCTAAGCATCTCTCCAAGCGCTTGCATTGTACATGCTCTTATGGTACATACGCCTGCGCGCGTCCATCTTGTATTCGCGTGTAGGCGGATTTTGGACACTGTTGGACCCCTGTGCACACAAAATTCCTGTTTTGGCCCCCGAACAAAAAAATTTCCGGTTTTGGACCCCTTCTGAGCGCGGGATTACGAGCTGCCGCCACGTCGCCCCGGTCCACCGCGCGACCCCGCCGTCCACCGCGCGAACGCCGCCCCCGCCGCGCCATCTACCGCGCGAGCGCGCGCCGACCGCGCGACCCCCGTTCCCCGCCGCGCGATCGGCCGCCCGACCGCGGCTCCCCCCGCCCGAGCGCGCGTTTCGTCCGCGGAGCGCGCGACTCCAAATTCTGACCGCGCGACCGAGTTAACGAAACGCGCGCTCGGGCAGGGGGAGCCGCGGTCGGGCGGCCGATCGCGCGGCGGGGAATGGGGGTCGCGCGGTCGGCGCGCGATCGCGCGCTCGCGCGGTAGATCGCGCGGCGGGGGCGGCGTTCGCGCGGTGGACGGCGGGGACGCGCGGTGGACCGGACGACGTGGCGGCAGCTCGTAATCCCGCGCTCAGAAGGGGTCCAAAACCGGAAATTTTTTTGTTCGGGGGCCAAAACAGGAATTTTGTGTGCACAGGGGTCCAACAGTGTCCAGATTTCCGTGTAGGCCGTGTGTCGAACCATAAATTCATGTAAGACACAGTATAGAAAATACCAAAGAGACGTTTGTATCAATAACAATAATTTTAAGTTTCCCTCTCCAATAAAAATAGTGTTGATCTCAAAACACATAAAAAAATTATCCTTCGCCTCCTAATGCCACCGCAACCCGATAGATGATCTAGTGGAACAATGCCATCACTAGTGGCTTAGGGTTCTTAATCACCACTACCGACACAAGTGACACAAGAGTAGGGATTTCTGTCTTTTTTTTCTTTTTTTGGACCGACTAGCGTCCGACGTACCATCCAGGCGCTAACATCGTATGCATCAAACAACCCTTATATCATCATAATGCAATTACATCTCGCCCGTCAAATCCCATACCGCTTGCCGGAAAAAACGAACACTACAACAAAAAGTGACCTATGGGAGCATAGATAACCTCGTCTCCCTGCCATCGCCTTCCCCTCAATCCAGGTCCAACCTCCAAATGGCTCACTTGATTCAAAGAAAACTAAAAATCTAGCACCAAATATGGTGCAATTCAACAAACGTGACACTTCCCTTATAGAACAAACTTTTGGAATGGCAACAAAAATAAACAACCCTTACAACAAAACAAAAGGCTTATTGCAATATACGTCCCACCAAAGACAAAGATGCAACAATTATAAATTCCTACTGAAACATTTGACATACCGAGTGCAACAAGAAAAACACTAGCGCAACAAATACACAAATCTATGCAAACAAAAATGATCTCTTACTGCAACAAAATATGGCAACAATTACTAACACTGTAGTTCATGAATCCACGAGCATACAATATAGTTCAGTTTTATAACTAATTCAGAAATCAGAAACGAAGAAATTTACACTCTTACAATATTGCAACATTTGAAAACAACAATGGCACTGTTTTTCAGTTATTCATGCAACAACTAGAGGCAATGTTCACAACAAATTGAAATATTACACAAGATTTCTACATATTTATTTAAAGTTTCTCAACAAAAAACACTACAACTTTAAAAAATAATACTTGCAATATTTTGTATCTGAGGATGCAACAACTAAAAACACATCTAAGAGAGAGAAATGCAACACTCCGGGATAGGTCATGTAACAAATTGAGAAAGGGGCTACACCAAATTTGAGAAATTCATACAACAACCATACCACAGCTAGAATTTTGGACACATGTAGCCCTGTAAACACCCGTAATTCCAAATTTGGCCTCCAAAGCAAAAAATTCCAAAAATAACCCCCTACCCGAGCGCGCGACCACCCGGCGCCGACGCGTGTCCGGTCGTGCGGTCCGGTACCGCACGACTGCACTGTAGCTGGGTCGTGCAGTACCAGACCACACGACTCCACTGTGCGCCGCGCCGACCGCACGTCCCAAGCTTTGACAGCATGCAAGTAAAAAATGCTGCAAATATGTGAAGACGGGCACAGGGGGAGGACATTGCCTTTCTCGCCGGATCCAGACATGTAGGCTGCAGCAGCACTGCAACATTAAACACACATGGGATGGACCCCAGAATTATTGACTCCGAAAGCAAATTAAAGCAATGCTACACTGTAAGCATGTACGACACAATGCACTGTGACAAGAAGCATGTACGAAGCAATACACATACAAAATTTCTAACAGGAGACACCCGAAACAATTGTTTTATCCAAGTGTACCGCACTGCGTCGAGTTCACTAGCCCCTTTGCACGATCGCACTGTAGCTGGGTCGTGCGGTACCAAACCGCACGACTCCACTGTCCGCACGACCGGACACGCATCGGTGTCGGGTGGTCACGCGCTCGGGCAAGGGGCTATTTTTGGAATTTTTTTGCTTTAGGGACCAGATTTGGAATTTCAAGTGTTTACAAGGCTACATGTGTCCAAAACAGCTGAGCTCGCGAGAGGATGGTGGAAACAGATGTCCACACCATCTCTTCATCGTTGGTCATCTTAGATCTAATAGGGTGAGGATCAATTGGCACCACTGTCTCGTTGCCCTTCGAGGCCCAACCTAGTTGTTCTCTGTTTGTCGTCAACACTAGCTCCTCAGCCTCAACATCATCAGATCAAGTGAGCTCTGGCTACGAAGATGACAGATCTGGTGAGATTTGTTCACCCTCGGAAGGCGAGACCTCGCGTGAGCTCCACTTCTGGTGCATGTCCTCCTTTGAGATCGAGCAACAGCAAGCTCGGATTAGGAGAATTTCACATGTTCTCTGGCTGTTGTGTGGCATGCGCAAGACAAAGGGAGAGAGGGGACCAAACAAGAGAGTGCAACAAGCGATAGAGAGACGAAGAAGAAAGCAAGTGGGGGACTGGGTGGAAGGGAATAAAGGCAAGAAATGTGGGCAGGAGTGAAGTCAAGCACTGTCTGATGGTTTCAAAACCATCGCTCGACAAAAATATCTAGATAGTAGATGGGCTATGGACCTTTTGAGTGAACACATGAGCCATAGTCTAGATGGAGTGTCTGATGTATCGGACGTATGTTGCATAGTAATTCCCTTCTTTTTCTAAGATTAGCAGATTGGTGCTTCTCGCAGAGGTGCTTCTTAAAGAGAAAGAAAGGAATGGTTGTCCGTGGGATGTCTGGTGCATCCGACGCCCAGCCTAAATTGCAAGTTTTGCTCTTGTGGACAAACATCAAATTTGGTAAGGGAAATGCTAGAAAACAATCAAATGATTTTCACCTCCAAATCAGTCAAATTAATCACCTTCGAATCAACACCAAGATTCATGCCTCTAGCAGCTCTTCATCACCAGCGCCGCTGGCGTGACCCGAGGTAGTGCTAGGTTCACCCAGGTTAGGGTCAAGGATCATCAAAGCCTCCAAACTTAGAGGAAGGCCAGGGCAATGGTGGCACCGCCGACTATGGATTTGGGGGAGGGCGGTGAAGAAGGCAAAATAAGTGAATATTAGAAGACAACATGACACGGTAGCTGCTAAATATGAAGAAGGGCGAAGCGGGCAATGGAGCGTAGTGGTGGAGGAAGAGGTTGACGGCGCCAGCAGGAGACAATAACGAGAGGGGAGAGGGGTTCGCCGAAGGGCGACACCCACAAGGCGGTGGCACAGGGCAGCAAGGAATCAATAGGAGTTCTGTGTATAACGTGGGGAAAGTGGATTGTTGGATCTAGAGCCATGATCCAACGGTCCAAAAATTGATTGTTTCGTGGATAAAATCCAGTCAAAATTTGGTAATACCTACACGGTGATTATTCTTTTCACTAGCTGAATGCCCGTGCGTTGCTACGGATTTAAAAAAATTAGAACATATTTATATGCACGTTCCAACAAATTTTACCACCCGTTAGTTTTAGAACATATAGTTTGATAAAATTTTAAAATCCGTAGCAACGCACGGGCATTCAGCTAGTGGATAAAAATACTTATGTTTGTTTAGATTTCATTAATATTTTGACAAGATAAACTATTTATGTGTTTTCATTGATTTTGGATGTATAGTTTAAGGGGTTTTCATGTTTCGATGGATATTCATGATCGTATTCGTTTCGATTTGTATTCACTCCGTATCTGTATTCGATATTATTCGTATTTGTATTCGTATCCGAGCTATCCGTATTCGTATCCGCATCCGAGACAAAAATATAAAAACAAATATGATAAAGATATTATCCATCTGTATTTTATCCGTTTGCATCCCTACTCTTAGCTTGCCAAAATATGAAAATACCATTACACACACATTGCCACAGTAGCACTCCATCCCATTCCCGCCCCTGGTGCAGGCATCACCGCCAACAATAAACAAACCAAATCAATAGCGAGAGGAGAAGCGGAGCAAGAAAGCAGGCCAAGAAATTAAGACCGCACCAACCGAAACCAAAATTTCTCCCTCTCCAAAATCCAACCCAAACCCCCAACGAGACAGCAGGAATCGTTGATCCTGCGATGAAGCCTCCCGCCACGACGCCAACCGGAGACGCCACGTCGTCGTCGTCGCTCATCTTCCTGGGCACGGGCTGCTTCAGCGCGCTTCCCGACTCGCGGTGCCTCATCAGGCCGTCCACGCCGCCGTGCGTTGCCTGCTCTCAGGCCCTCTCCCTCCCGCCAGACTGGAACCCCAACTACAGGTGCGCGCTACGGAATCCTCTCTCTCTCTCCCCCCAGCGCTCTCAGCAAACCCATGCTCAAACAAGAAACAAATCCTTTCTCTTTCCTATATCCCATTTCGTTTTATCCTTTTTTTTTTGTTTGTAGCCTTTAGAATGGTTCTAGGGGAGTACTGGATTATATATATGCCATAAAAATGAGTTACGGATTGCTCTGTGAAGAGGTGGAGAAAGGCCATTGTATAAATGTGTTAGGGTCTGTTCACATTAACTGTTACTAAAAGCGAGTGAGAGATACATGCACGATACAAAAGCGAGAGGAGTGGAAAAATTGGATGTTTATATCGGTTTCTTTCTCTTTCAAACAGAAGCTAGAAATAGAAATCAATACGAGCAGACGTCTATTCTCTTCACATAATTCTTGTTGGGAGAAACTAAAACCTGGAGTTGCTTATGTGGCGCCATATACCGTAGTAACCGTACCATGTGACTCCTCACTTCATTTTTTTTAGATAATGGAAAAGAAGGTTCCAGCCTCTACACCCCGAAGAGGTGTACACAGCTAATTCAATACATCCAGGAGCATTCAAGCTCAACCCTCTCAAAAGAGAGGAAAACAAAAGGCACATCACAAGGTTCAGACAAAAGGGAAGGAACCAAGACTAAGCTTCAATTCTATTCCGGAACTTCCATCCAAACTTCGCAAAAACTTCCAACATGACTGATTACAAGATCCGGCAACCGTTCTTGATGTTTGGTCTTTCATCTTCTTTATGTAGCAGTGACCAAAGTCGAATCCAGTAAGTTGCTCTGAAGATTACCTGCAAAAAGGTATTTGGTTTAGCTTTGTTGAATACCATATCATTTCTATTCAACCACATAGCCCAACAAATAGCTGCCGCTCCTAATAAAATTTGATTTTTAGACTTAGGCCGAAAACCCGAAAGCCAAGAACCAAACAAATTAACTATACTGGATGGCGGTTGAATTCCAAAGGTGATATGCACAGTATTCCAAATAAATCTAGCAAAATGACAATCAAAGAACAAATGTTGAATAGACTCCATAGAGCTACAAAAACAACATTTAATGCTTCCTTGCTAATTCCTCTTTGCTAGGTTGTCCTTAGTAAGAGTAACTCCCTTTTGGAGATACCAAAGGAAGATTTTAATTTTCAAAGGCACTCTTAACTTCCAAAGTGGGTTTTTGAATGGCACGACCCCTTCTTGCATCATACTCAAATACATAGAACGAACCGTGAAAGATCCGCTCCTATGTAGATTCCAAACGAACGAATCCTTGCCCATGTTAAGATTAAACAACATTATCTTGGAAATTAGCTCTTCCCAAGCAAGCAAATTTGCGCCCACCAAAGCTCTTCTAAAAGAAATATTAAGTGGTATAGAACCAAGAACCTTTGCCACCGTATCATTTTTTCTCCTTACAATTCTATAAAGAGAAGGGTAAACAATCCCAAAAGGCTTGTCCTCTAGCCAAACATCCTCCCAAAATCTGATCTGTGTCCCGCTTTGGATGTGGAAGGAACCACCGACCAAGAAGTCATCCTTGACCTTCATGAGCCCCGACCAAAACTGCGAATCTCCCGGTTGTTTACGAACTTGGGTAAGGGTTTTGTTGTTCAAATATTTCTTCTTTAGAAGACTTTGCCAAACACCCTCCTCATTAATGAGTTTAAACAACCATTTGCTCAAGAGACACTTGTTTTGAACGTCTAAATTTTGAATGCCAAGCCCACCAAGGTCTTTTGGTCTACACAGTACGCTCCATCTAGCGAGTCTGTACTTCTTTTTGTGTTCATCACACTGCCAAAAGAATCTTGATCGGTAGTAATCCAACTTCTGAAGGACACCTCTAGGGACCTCAAAAAAGGATAGCATGAACATGGCTAAGCTAGTTAAAACTGAATTAATCAACACTAGCCTACCCCCAACAGAGAGAAGCTTGCCTTTCCAACTACTTAGCTTTTTCTGGAACTTTTCTTCTATGAAGAGCCAATCCTTATTAGAAACTCCTCACTTCATGGTGATCACTGACCAGTAAATCACGCTCTTCAATCTCTGCTCTTTTTTTAGAACAACTTCAATGTCTGCATTGCATTGCATGGATGATGCATTGCGATCTACCTTGGAAAAAGTCCACCGGAAGCCCCGGGCTGCGCACGGAGATGTGGTCCTCTGATCGCCTCCAAATCAGTAACCACATGTCAGTTAGCAGATTTTTTTTGTAAAAAGGGATGGAAGAGAACGGACCAACCACCAACTTCTTTTTAAGGAGTAAAGATTTACAAACGTTCACATTATTTGGGCGGACCACACATCCTGAAGAACAAATGGCATGCACTTCTAGCCTTCAGGTCGCGACTCCATACCATTCCCATTGCAGTTTCACACATAAGAAATGAAATGCCAACGCTCCCCATAGCAAATTGTGATGATAATGTTCTCATCGTGGTTTCATAAGAGGGGAAGACATGAAAGCTCCCCGTAGTCAGTGTTAGTGTGATAATAATTACTTCGTTGGACATGTAAAAAAAATCTTGAGAAGAATACATGGAGCCAACTTCACGGGGGAAAAGCTGTTACTAGCCCAATACCCTAACTTCGAAAACTGCATGTCATTCTTCTGTAAACCTGTCCCGTATAATGTAGATGCTAGCATGTAAAATGCCCTCCATCTTTCTAAAAGAAAAGAATAGAGCAAACAAAAAAGAGAGTTATGTACAGGGGATTTTTGCTGCTGCTTTCTTCAGCACACTTCCATTTGTATAGCCAATGCAGGTGCTCTTGGACCCAACTGAGGCAGGCAAGATCAATGCATGCGAAAGAGAGGACGACAGGCGCCCCGAAGATGATTCGCAGTTGCCAATACGGTTCAAGTATTTGGTAACAATTTTCAAAAGAATTAACAACATTAGCACGAACTGCTTGCTTTGCATAGCTTGCTATAGACATAGTAATGTACTGTAGCTCGCCAAGGAGATCACTACACCTGCAGAATACCATTTAGAGCAATTAGTTAGTAACCTGATATGGCTGAAAACAAAATATAACTTCATGCAGATATTACATGATCAAGGAAAATGATGGTCCCATGAAGATTGTGAAACAGAAAATCCATCTGAACGCATTGCGAAAACGATAGGCAAGGAGGCAGCACACTCTTACCTATCAATTACAGGATCGTAGCGAGTTAGTATCAGCACCTTTTTATTAAAAAAAGAATGAAAGATAGAAAGAAAGAAAACTACCATTTAATGTCATTCCATTTTGACTCAAATATAATTTTAATTCAGAAAAAAGTGCAGCAAAGATGCAGGTTGCAGATAGAACATGTTTCACCACGCACCCACAGCTCACCACAGGTCCACAGACAGCCAAGCTGTAACAGTTCAAACTTTGAGCTTAAGTGGAGCTTAGTAAAAACATCGCTCACCTTTACATATAACCTTCAAATGAAACTAGCAAGCAACGCATGCAGTGCAATCCAATATATCAAGACACCAAGTCTCAAGGTTGGTTGTCTCATGAGCAATCTATCTCCTGAGACCCTGTTAAAATCAAATAATAAAATAGTGACCCTGGGAAAATGACTTCAATCAGTATTCAGTAAGAGCTGAAATTGCACTTACCACATCCCATCAATTCTATCTGATATAGGTCGAGTGAACTTCGGAACAATGTGTGACATTGTCAGGGACTTGAAACCATGCGCTGCAATAAAATGGAAAATCAACCAGAGAACGAAACTAACACTGTAAATATGGATTTAATATGCAAGACCTATATTCACCTTTATCATCATCTAATCGCTTGTCCTTCTGCATCTCTACATCAATAGCAACTTGGTCGTTGTTAACTTTTCGTGGCCCTCGAATCTGAGTGACAACTGCAGCTGGGCTTACTTTGTCATTCTGCATTCGAATTGAAATACGCAAGCATGAATAAAGAAAACTAAGCCAAAAGTAATTTGCTCTATCCAGTTTGTGCAGGTACATTGCATATTAAAAAATAAAGCATAAGTACCATTTGCTCAATCTCTGAAGTTCCTGGCAAGTTTATAGATCTGCTAGGTTGACCTGATGTCCGGTCTCGACGAAGCAACCCTATCTGAGAATCCTTTTGGCTCAAAGAAGCTTCTAGAGCCTCTGATTTACGCAACAATTCTTCCATTTTGGTCCTCTCGTTCTGTAGTAAAGAATCTTTGCTTTGCACAACTAACCTTAAATCATTTGATTCAGATACCAGAGATCCTATTTTCTTGTTCAACATATCCATATAAACAGGAACCTGAGTGCAATCATAATCATTTGTGCTCTCACAATGCACACCGAACTGCAACAGTGCAGTTTCTAACCATTTAATGAAATCATTTATTTGAGATGAGTACTTCTTGTTGCTCTCTTCAGTGGTTAGCAGTTCATTAGTACTTCTTGTAACTTCTTGCCGTAGAAAAGAGATCTCTGAATCTCTCTCTTGCAATTGTGACTGAAAGGCTTTCCACTTCAGCAAGAAGACTTTCAGACAAGCTATGCAACTCGTCAAACTTCTCAACAGTTGTTGCAAGTTTTGTAAATGCTTTGGTCCTAGAAACTTCAAGACTCTTCAAAGCAAATCTTTTGTCTTGCAGCATCTGCTCCAAGTCGTTCCTTTTGTTCTCCAAGACTTCAAGCTCCTTTTCTTCTTCATCAAGTGCTTGCATCAAACCTTCAATCTCTGTACAATACACCAAAAAAAATATCAACAAATGTAGAAATAAAAGCATATATTTCTTCAATTTCAAAAAGAAGTAACAATATATAAAACGGAATTAATAGAAGCAAACTCAATTAAATAAAGCTCACCATGGTCTTTTCTGCTTAGTTCATCAGTCAATTCCTTTATTCTTCCACGCTGCTCGATTGCCACTGCCTCCATGTCTTTAAGCTCGCTTACTTGAGTCTCTAAAGCTTTCTTCTGATTAAGCAACATCTCAACATGTTTCTCCAAATTGTGCACTTCCACTCTTGCATCTTCAAGCTCAATAGAAAGCTGCTTTGCAGAAGATTGAGCTTCCCTTATCTGAGATGCAAGAACAGTGGCCTTTAGCTCGTTTGTGTTGCCTTCATTACTGTTCCTAGTAGTCTTTAGGGTCGCAACTAACTGGTCAACTACTGATTTTATATGGTCATCTGCAAGTAAATGGTTCTGCGGAACCAAATAACTCCGATTACCAGACTCCATACCGGTCATTCCTTCAATATCAGCAATTGAACTCGTACATGCTTCGTAAAGCAAACTCATATTTCTGCGCACGATGAAAAATGCCATATATCAGGAGCAGTTTGGTTTGTAGTTAATTGTTGCCAACGTTTGCCTAATTGCCAAAATTTGGCAGCATGGACTGAACTTGGCAAGCATTCGATTTAGGGGAATTGATATGGCTCTTTTTTTTAGATAAAGGATATAAAATCCGGCCTCTATATCCACGAGGGATATACACAGCCAACAGATACACGAGCTCTAAGGCTCAAATCCTCAAAACCTGAGGAGCATAAAACAACAAGAAATAAAGCTTAAGGACTATAAAAAAAGTTAGAAAGACTAAGCTTCATAACTTCTTCTCCGTCCTTAATTCCAACCAACCCCCTATCCTTTTCCGACCATGCCCTCAAACCTTCGGTCTACTGTGCGTGAAGAAGGACCTCCGAGGCGACGCCTCCAAGGAGGCAACGAGAGTCGCCGACGCCGCCCGCCTCACCGAGGCAAGGTTTTCACCTGGAGATCAATAGACATGAGGGCTATGGGGTACCATGACAACGCCTCCAGGAAGGAAAATGGCACCCGAAGGCGTCATCGTTGTCGAGACCGGTAAGATCACCGGTAAGGCTTTCGCCAGCACCTCCACAGCACCCCACGTACTACCCACTCACAAAATAGACCGCCACCAACACGCCAGGGACCTGCGCGCCTCAAGGCCATGGCATAGCCACCCTTGAACGCTACGACGAGTCGCTCCCTGCAATGTCCGGCACTGAAGAAACCACAAAGCGACGCCTACGCGCCACCACTGAGCAGATTCAGGGAAGAAATCTCCCACACACGGATCCAAGCGCGCCCAGTGAGGAAATCCAGGTGCGGCTGCGAATGCGACTTGCACAGCCCTTATGTCCAATCGAATGAATCGATCAGATGCCTTACTTCGTTATTCCTCTCGAGCGCATCTCCTCTTCAAACCCTACGGGCTACGGCCATATCTCTCTCCATTCTTGCTTGCCTCCTCTCCCACCTACTGCCTACCACCCTCAATCCTAAATCCCCTAGATCCATCCCCCCATGGCCATGCACTGCCCAATCGCTCCGCGCATGCGGACCCGCAAGTGTGCCTCCCACTTCCTCGGCTCCGTCTAATCCCCCGCAGTGCCAGAGCCCCAATTCAAGCTCTCACTCTTGCCACTACCGTCAGCCCCGAATCCTGCGTGGGGCACCGGCTTTGTGGGCATGACTGCCGCCTGGGAGTCCGGCAAAGTCAGTTGTAGCCTCCGTAAGCTCCGTAGCATCCTGACCTCGACCACCGATAGCGGCTTGTGAACGCTGCACAAGTTTCATCGCCTTCTCCTACCGGTGCTGGATACACGCCACCTGCTGCCCCGCACCCGAGGGCTCGCCGTTGCCTTCCATGGAAGGTAGGTGTTGTTTTTTGTTGCGACATTTTTGAATTTATGTGTATAACATTTTGATTTTATATGTGCAACATTGATATTCTCATCAATTTTTTGTTGCATACATGACCGAGAAATGTTGGATAGATAAATAAAAAATGTTGTGATTGACTGTACGATCACGACCACTACGACCATGATCGCTAAGATCACGGTCACTTCGACCACAGTCACTTTGATCACATCTGTCAGGACTACGGCCGCTACGACCATTACTACGACCATGACCATGGTCGAAGTGACTGTGGTTGTAGCGGCCGTGGTCGAAGTCGTAGTAGCCGTGATTGAAGTTCCTAACACTTTCGCGGCCTCGTCGCCGACCTCACGCTCCGCATGCCCACCGTCGTCAACGATGGCTACGGCCTCGCGCACGACACCATCCTCATTCTGGCCTCTCTGGTACCTCCACATGAGCTAATGCCAATAAAAGACGAGGCAAATCATCGATTATCCATTTCTGATTTTATAAATGCAATATTTTGATTTTCTACATGCACCATTGATATTCTTATCAATTTTTTGTTGCATACATAGCCGAAATATGTTACATAGATGATAAAAAATGTTGTGACTGACCGTACGAAGCTAGCACCTGGATCGGACGTCCGGACGCTAGCAACTCCCTTCGATTTATTACCAAAATTTATCCCTTCTCTAGATCATTTTCTTGCCAAATATTTAGCCAAAAATATTTGTTGCCAACTTAGATTTCCATTTTTTTTTGGCAAGGCCTGGTGGAGCTCTTTAGGAATGAAAACCAAACAGCTTGGAAAAGTATGGCCAATCATTCACGCTAACAAGATTGTTACTGTACATACACGCAGTACCACATTCAGCCCGTCACTTATGGATCCGTTCAAAAGTATTATAATTTTTAATTAAAATGATACTATAGCGCACGTGGCGTCGCCCGCACCCGCCGCTGCCTCCATCGGACGGCCGCGCGGCCACCAGCCTCCGGATCGACGGCGTGCGTCGGTCTTATCGTAGCGTCAGAATATTCCTCGCCCTCGCCGTCTCCCCCACATCCAGGCTCCACACGGCCATCGCCTTCCCCCTCCTCCCCCCTCGCTCGACTGCGACGAACAGCAAACCGTCCGGTTCTTTCGGTCGCCCATGGCGCGGCTGATCTGGTCCTAGCTGCCCCCCGGCAGCCTCTGCCTCGGCGCTCCCTCGCCGCTGCTCTCTCTCTCTCTCGTGTAAGTGAGCGTCTCTGTTCCTTTGCCCTTTTTAATCTTTATTTTTTGCTGGTTTGCCTGGTCCAGGATCGGCGGGTTCTTGTCCGGGCTCGATCGATCTCCGTCCCGCAGAGCTCGGGCGTCACCGTGTCCTCCTGATCTGAGTATTTCGAGTTTTCAAGCTCGGATTGTGCGTGGCACGTGCGTAGTTAAGTGCCTGCAAAGGAATCCCCGTAGCATCCCGTGCTCTTTGTGTGTGTGTGTGTGTGGGGGGGGGGGGGGGGGGGGTCCGCCCAGTCCGTGGCACTGACCAGGAAATGTGGTGATTGGTTGAGCCATTTCCGTGATCTGCTGGTTTTGTTCATCTTAAAGATGATATGTTCGTTGCTTAATCGTCTGGTCGACGATCTTGCCTCCAGGAGCTATGGGTTTGTTGCACGCAATCTGTTTGTCCCTCTCTGGGATTGGGAATTTGGTTTGGATTTTTAGCGCCGTGGCTGTTGTAAATGCGGATGAAGACAGTGGCATTGCATGGTGGTGGTGGGGATCGGCAGCGGCAATCGACGTATGCCATTCATGAGCTCAATGGAGCTGTCATTTTTCACTATCAACACATGCCCCCCTGTTTTTTTTTAAGCTTGCTAAAAGAAAACACTTGCATGACGAAACCAGCTAAGGGCAATAACCTATTCACCTAAAACTTTCTTTGGACGATGGTCTTCAACACATTAGCCATAAATAATACTTCTCAGGACGATGACTAGCAAACACCGGCCATACTTTCTCATGCATTTTGCCACACACTTGGATAGTACCTTTTTAAATATTTTCCATTAAGTGCTCTAGGCAATTTTTCTCCATGCAAATTTTGCACAAAATAACTATTTCCAGGAACAATCTCTATAACTTTATACGGACCATCCCAATTTGGAGACCATTTTCCAAACTTATTATCCTTCGACCCAATAGGTAAAATCGTCTTCCATACTAAATCTCCGATTTGAAACGATTTTTCTTTTACCTTCTTATTATAGGCCTTAGCTACTCTTAACTTGTCTTTCTCAATCTCTCTCAAAGCTTTTATCCTCTCATCTGTAACTTCGTCTATTCTATCCATCATTAAATCATGATAATCCACGGCCGACAAATCATTTTGCCTGGCCAACCTAAGAGCGTCCAGATTCACCTCAACAGGTAAAACGGCCTCTTGCCCATATACTAACTCATATGGTGTCACTTTTGTAGCACCATGCTTAGATATACGATGAGCCCATAATGCCTCAGACAAAACCTCATGCCACCTCTTAGGATATTCTTCTATTTTCTTTTTGATAAGTTTAATTAAAATCTTATTACTAGACTCGGCTTGCCCATTAGCCTGAGCATAGTATGGTGAAGAATTAAGCAATTTAATCTTCAATGATTCGGCAAACTCACGTACTTGATGAGACACAAAAGACGACCCTTGATCAGTCGTTAAAGTCTGCGGTATGCCGAATCTATGAATAATATGCACCAAGATAAAATCAATTACTTCTTTATGTGTCATATTTTTAAGAGGAACAGCTTCTGTCCATTTTGTAAAATAATCTGTAGCTACTAAAACGAAACGATGACCTTTAGAAGATGCAGGCTGTATCTGGCCGATAAAATCTAAACCCCACCCACGAAACGGCCATGGTTTAATAATAGGATGCAACATGGCAGCTGGTGCTAATTGTATATCACCAAATTTTTGACAGGACTCACAACCTTTATAATATTTAAAACAATCCTCTAACATAGTCGGCCAATAAAAGCCAGCTCGTCTCAACAACCATTTCATCTTATGGGCCGACTGATGTGTGCCACAAATACCTTCATGTACCTCGCCCAAAGCAATTTTAGATTGATCTGAACTTAAACATTTTAAAAGCAATCCTTCTACAGTTCGGCGATATAATTCTCCATCAAGTAATGTATACTTTAAAGCCTGTCGCCGAATTTTTCTATCTACAGATTTACTGGGATTTTCTAAATAATTAAGTAAAGGTTTTCTCCAGTCATTGAGTTCAGCCATATTTAACGTTTCTAAAACATCCGAACTGCTGTCTTGCTGTTCGGCCATATAAACAGGAGCATTTTTGTGCATCGGCTTTTCTATCACAAATAGCTTGCCTCTACTAATATGATAACCAGATGCTTGCTGCGCAAGATCATTAGCTCTAAAATTATCTCCTCTGGATATATGACTGATAGTAAAATCATCTAGGTTTGATACAATCTCTAAACACTTTTCCAAATAACCATTCAATGAACCAGCAAGGCACTGATAAATTCCAGAAACTTGCTGCACAACTAATAACGAGTCACCAAAAGCTTCTACATTTCTTACATCCATGGATTCTAAAATTTGCAATCCTAATAAAAGTGCTTCATACTCGGCCTGATTATTAGTACAAACATATTCCAAACGAACTGATGTTTCAAAAATAGCACCTCTAGGCGAGATTAAGACAATACCAACACCCTGTCCTTCTCTACAGGCCGAACCATCAAAATATAGCTTCCATGGAGTTACAGATAAATAACTAATCAGCTCCATACCATTATCAACTCTATGATCTACAATAAAGTCTGCTACAATTTGGCCTTTCATAACTTTTAAAGACTCATAAGCCAAATCATATTCTACCAATGCATAAGCCCATTTTCCGATCCTACCACTCAAAATCGGCTGTTGCAACATATACTTAACAACATCGGTCTGACAAGTTACCACACAAGTACTGGACAATAAATAATGCCTTAAACGGGTACAAGCATAATACAAGGATAAACACAATTTTTCAATAAATACATACCTTGTCTCTGCTCCCAGAAGGCGCCGGCTCAAATAATTGATAACAAATTCTTTGCCCTCTACTTCCTGCGTTAATACAGAACCAATAACACCATCTTCCGCAGCGATATATAGCCGAAACGGCGTCCCGGCTTCAGGCGCCCTCAAAACAGGAGGAGTAGACAAATACTTTTTAATTTCATCAAAGGCTTTCTGTTGTTCTGCCCCCCAAGTAAATTCGGTTTCCTTCTTTAACCGAAGTATGGGTGTAAATGCGTCAATTTTCCCGGACAGATTAGATATAAATCTTCTCAAATAATTTATTTTCCCTAAGAATTTTTGCACGTCTCTTTTACATTCTGGTGCCTTTATTTTCTGAATAGCCTCTAATCTAGTAGGGTCTATCTCTATTCCCCTCTCATGTATGATGAATCCTAGAAACTTTCCAGCTGACACGCCAAAAGCACATTTGAGTGGATTCATTTTCAAACCATACCGACGCATCCTTTCAAACACTAATGTCAAATCGGCCAAATGATGATCCACGTTATCCGATTTAACTACTACATCATCAATATATATTTCTAGTATGATACCGAGTAAGTCATGAAAAATTAAATTCACAGCTCGCTGATACGTAGCGCCGGCATTTTTCAAACCAAATGTCATGACAATCCACTCAAATAAACCTACAAAACCAGGGCACCTAAAGGCCGTTTTAGACATATCTTCTTCGGCCATAAAAATTTGATTATAACCGGCATTGCCATCTAAAAAGCTAACAACTCTATGTCCCGAAGCATTATTAATCAACATGTCGGCTATAGGCATAGGATATGGTGCGGCTGCAGGGAAATTTTCCCGTCGGTGATTCCAACCACCGAACTCTTGCCTTGGAGGAGATCTTGGTCGCTTCAAATTATAGGGCCGACTAAAACTGCTTTGACCGGTCTTACCATCTTCATATTTGGCCAGAAGCTCTTTAAATGTGGGCTTCGGTCTCTCAACCCATTTGTTTGTCCTATTCTTTCCCTCATTAATTTTCCAATGACCCACTTCCGGGCTTTTTGGTTTTATCATCCTTGTCCTCCCATTCTCATGCACCCTAGGAGTTGCAGAACCTACTGTGATTTTGATGGACTCATGGCCTTCAGGAGTATTTTCAATTTGGACTGTTCTAACCACACCTCTACTTTCTTCTGTAGGTTCACTACTATCCTCACCAATCATCACATTTTTTCCTACTGTTGATTCGGCCTGTGATGGCCGAACTAGCACCCTCTTATTTTTGAAATCAATCACATTAACTGGAAAAGGTTGAGTGTCTAACTGCATCTTTGAACTCTCAGCAAATTTCAATCGTCCTTCGTTTATGGCCGATTGAACCTGTCGACGAAAAATATTGCAGTCGTTAGTAGCATGAGAATAAGAATTATGCCATTTACAATATGCACGTCTTTTTAATTCTTCAGGAGGTGGTATGACATGTCCAGTGGGCAATTTTATTTGTTTCTCTTGCAATAAATAATCGAAAATTCTATCACATTTAGCAGTATCAAAAGTATATTTTATTTCTTCATGCCGATTTCTCTGTGGAACCGGCCTCAAAGCAGAGCAAACGAATGGTTTAGATTTTGAATCCCATACCCATTCGGCTACACACATATCCACACTCTCATCATCAGATGACGTGGAGTCATGTTCTACTAAATTAACAGGATGGTTCGTTTTATGTTTTTCACTGGTCCTATGGAAATTTTTAGATTCTCTAGTCCGGCTTTCTTGAGCCAGAGCCCTCTGCAAGACTTGACTCACGTCTAAGAAATCCTGCCCTTCTAATCTTTCCTTCAAATGTGAAAGCAACCCAGAAAAGGCTAACTCAGCAAGATCCTTATCAGATATTACTAGATTAAAGCATCGGTTTCTTGTATCTCTAAATCTCCTGATATATTCAGCAACAGGTTCATTGTATTTCTGTCTAACCGATGTCAAGTGTGATAATCTCAATTCAGTGTCTCCCGTGTAAAAATATTCATGAAATTTTTGTTCTAACTCAGGCCATGAATGAACCGAATTAGGTGTAAGGGATGTGAACCACGTGAACGCAGTACCAGATAATGACAAAGGAAACAGTCTCAATTTTAAAGCATCACTAGCACTGGCTTCACCGCATTGTGCAATAAATTGACTAACATGCTCTAAAGTGGTTCTGCCATCATTCCCTGTAAATTTAATAAAATCAGGTACTCTGAATCCACGGGGATATGGAACCGTATCATAGAAATCAGGATACGGCTTTTGATAAGTACGCATTCTATATTTAGGCTCTACCCCAAATGTTTCCTTGAATATATTAGCTACTTGCTCTCTGATATTTTCATGCCTAACAAATGGCTCAGCCATAGGCCGATTATTTGCCACATTAGCTGGCTGTGGCCTAAAAACATTGGGTTGTGACATATCGCAAATTTGGGGCTGTGGATAGGGAATATTAAGCACAGGAGGATTAAAATAAGCTTCTGGTGTTGGCCCATATGGTATTCCTGATCCCTGTGGTGGTATTGGATGCACACTGTATGCTACAGTTTGATATGGAGGTACATGCATATCAGTTAAATTCTCAGCAACTCGGCCGTAATTTGGAACCGAGACGAGCGCATTAGTTGTGACAAACGATGACGTAGCAATATTGGCCGAAGTAGGCATATGGTTTCGGCCACCATGAGTGTCACTCTGTAAACTGTGATTTCGCGGTACACCAAATTGTGTAGTAAATGCAGATGAACCATATGGCAAAGTTTCTTGTTCTACAGAACGACGAAAATTTAAAGCACTAGCATCACTCGTCATAGGTTGTTTTTTGTTGTGTTCATCCTGGATTTGCAACATCACGGCTCTAATACGACTAGTCAAAACATTGTCCATAGCAACACCAACAGTTTGATTAATCATATGAGCAATATCTTCATGAGAAGGAGAGATTTTACTTACAGGGTTCTTTACCTCAGGGTTGGTGGAGACATATGGCAGTGCAGTTTCTTTCATAATAACACCTTGTCTTGTTTTCTGGAAACACGCCAACATCGTCTTCTCATACTCTAACTTGCGTCGCTCGATCTCCTGGCGATGTTCTTCCGGCAGCTCGTCAAACGTGGGCGTAATGACGTTGTTGGGATCTACCTCAGAACCGTTTGACACCATGGTCTGAAGCTCTGACTAGATCCCCTGTAGATCGCGTGTGATATTGCACCTCTGCTGCTACGTTGCTGCCTTCGGTTGCTACGTGCGAAGCAGACCGATCGCCCGAGAAGGGTGCAATCGGCTTTTAGCCGATTAGCAGATTGATTTGCCGGCGAGATGAAGAAATCGGCCTTTCGGCCGAGTAGATTGATTTCGATGGAGAAGAGAAACCGATTAGAAATCGATTCCCCAGCGGAGTCGCCAATTTTGTTGCCGCACGAAATTGATCCGCACGCCAACAGGATAATTGATGGAAAAACAAAATCTACTTTAAACTAGAGACTAAGAAAACAAAGGTACGAAAATAATATTGTATCGATTGTCTGATGTCTGTTGCAATCGGCCTTACCCTTTATATTTATAGGGTGCCTGGTCTATGGCAAATAAAATCGGCATCAAATCAAGATCTATGGCAAGTAAAAACAAATTAATCACATCCGCTAATGAGCCTGATTTCTTTCTCTGTTTATCCGCTGTCGAATCCTCTGCGGATAACTTCCCATAACGATTCAGTATTCCCGAACTTTTCGACCGCTTCTCGTTATGACTGTCAAAGTTTCCAATTCGTGGTCGAAACTCCTTGCGACCACCTTCAGTATGGTCGCGGCCTTCAATGTAGTCGTAGGCTTCTACATGGTCATAGACTCCAACGTGGTCATAGCCTTCAACACGGTCGCGGACTTCACCGTGGTCGTAGCCGCCGACGTGGTCGTACACTCCAACGTGGTCGCAGACGCCTTCGTGGTCGTAGCCGCCGACGTGGTCGTAGACCCCAACGTGGTCGTAAACCTCACCGTGGTCGTAGCCTCCAACGTGGTCGTAGACTCCAACGTAGTCGTAGACGCCTCCGTGGTCGTAGCCGCCGACGTGGTCGTAGACCCCAACGAGGTCGTAAACCCCACCATAGTCGTAGCCTGCAACGTGGTCGTAGACGCCACCGTGTTCGTAAACCCCTCGGGAGACACTCAGCCATGCCCAAAGTGGTCGTATACGCCACAACGTGGTCGTGGAGCTATCTGGCGGCTGCCGACCACGACCAATGTGGTCATAATGACTTTCGACCACGGCCAAAGTAGTCGTAAACCTCTCGGGAGACATTCACAACGTGGTCGTAGAGCTTTTCCGACCACTCGCTTAACACCCCACTCGGTTCTGACCATGGACAGCGTGGTCGTAAATGATTCAATGGGCAGCCGACCATGACTAAAGTCGTCGTAAATAGTTCAATGGGCAACTAAATAGCCAACCGAATTATATTAATGAAACAACAATCCGGCTATTTTGATTATCTAATGCACAAATATGCTAGTGTCATTTTTCACTATCAACAGGAGCAGCGTCAGCTGGAGAATGTTGAGTACTGACCAACGATCGAGAAGACCAACGGTGGTGGTGCGGTGTGGGTTGTCAACTGTTTTTCTGTAGAGAAAGCACAATTCGTATTTCGTAGAGAAAGTCATGAAGATGGAGTTCATCTAGCAACTGAATCCGATCGGTTGTGGAACAGCAAACATTTCATTTGTTTGCTTTTGCAGTTCTTACTTCCTCAACCAACCTTGTACATCCTTCCAAGGATATAATTCTGTTGCTTCTACCATGTTCCATTTCTAAACTATATGTACAACTGCACTTAGATGCCATGTGAACATGTACTGTTTATACTTCATGGCTGAGACTACCTTGCAGAATCTGAGTACAATGTTACGAGCCTTATAGATGCACAGTACTAGGTACACTTTGGGTTTAGGTTATAAATTAATTCTTCTAGTTGAAGTTATACCTCAATACTTACCAAAATAGAAGAGGAAGGGGGTGTCTGCCGACAAATGAGATCTTGTCAATTTATGACCAAGAGTTTCTTCTAGTTGGAGGTTTGGAGTTTCCAGGGTATGCTAGAATAGATGACTGGGTCCACATTGTTATAGGTTGCCTTTGATTATGAGGTTGTTTGGTCTTCTGCATTCCTAATTTGGTGATTGTGCAAGCTTAGAATTTCGATTTTATCATTTCTAATATACTATGTTATATTCTTTTCTTTCCTCAGTCGAAAATGGCGATGATGGTGGATCCTCCAAATGGCCTGGGAAACCAAGGGAAGCACTACTACTCCATGTGGCAAACCTTATTTGAGATAGACATCAAGTATGTGCCAATCAAGCCCATTGGGCGAGGAGCTTATGGAATAGTTTGCTCATCCATAAATCGTGAGACAAATGAGAAAGTAGCGATAAAGAAGATACACAATGTCTTTGACAACCGTGTGGATGCACTAAGGACCTTGCGGGAGCTTAAACTCCTTCGACATCTCCGTCATGAGAATGTTATTGCTTTGAAGGATATAATGATGCCAGTACACAGGAGGATGTTTAAGGATGTGTACTTGGTTTATGAACTCATGGATACCGACCTGCATCAGATAATCAAATCACCTCAGGGGCTTTCCAATGACCACTGCCAATATTTTCTTTTTCAGGTAATGCTTCGGCCCCTCGTTTTTTATTCTCAATCTTGTCTTCCACATTTACGTATTTAACGAGTAATTCTGTGTCTTGTAATGCTCCTTGGTCATTACTTTCACTACTTACACCATTTGTGATAATGCACTCATATCTGAAAGTCAGTCAGAGATCCTATCTCATATCTACAAGTCAGCCAGAGATCCTATCGGAAGGTTCACTCACATATGCATCAAGCATTGTACCTTAATCTGTACCATATTAGTTGGAATAAGATTTTTGGTGATACTAAGACAAAGAATGTTAGGTATCTTTGTCAGTTCAAACTTCAAAGACAGAAACTGTTTTGTAGGCATATCAATGTTAGGCATTAGTGTTTAAGCGTCAATACTAATTAATTTGAGTTTGAGTTTCTAAACCATACCGTTGAGCTGCTGATCCAGTCCAGGTACGGCTTTAGCCCTAACCCTAAAATTAATTTGGACGGGCCAGCTGTATTTGGTCGCCGTGAACGTCTTTTCTCTTCTTTTTTTTTACATAATATTATTATAGTTTGTGCTCAAATGAATGAAAATTGTGAAACACAGATAGAATCTGAAATAACCACATGTAGCATCCTGTGTGATTCTGGTTGGTTTCACATGTTCCTGCACTCACTAGGATTTGAAAGAACCGACAATAACTGGGTATTTATCTTTGTTTCCAAGCCAGATTCTAACAGTTTAGGTTGACAAGAGGATACTGGTAGTATTTTTGGAATGGAAGACCAAACTATACTCCAGCTGTATAGAAAATCTCAAATTGGATGGCGTGGAATTGTTGAGCTTTTGTATTTCCTTTGGGCTAAAAGGAACATCTTTTTTTTTTCTTTTGTTGTTTGACACCATAGCATAGTCCATATGTGATATGTGGACCTTTCTTTTCTGCAAGCCTGAATCAACAACCTGTTGGACACACTGTGTCACTGTGTGCATTAGTAGCTGCGACCATGAATCTTCTTTGGCAAATTTTGAATTTCACAAATTTAATTTGATCTGTGTATGCTGTCACAAGTAGCTTCCAGGCATTCTTTCGTTGCCTCATCAAATGCATAAAAGACAGTCATAGGCTCATGTCATGTGCAACCTAAAACTAGCACCTTCTGCTTAGATGTTTATATTACAATTTATTTTATCAACTTACTAAAGCCAGACCTTCCATTCCAAGTGATATATTGAATAGGACTACTTGGACCTTACTTAGTCAGACCTCCCCATCCAAATAAAGCCAGCTTTAAGTGAAATGGGGCTTTCTGATAAAGGTGTAAAATAGCTGTGATGAATCTTAGTTTATCGGGGTAAACACCACTGAGAGGAAGACTGGGCGGCGTCTGCTTGATGGGATGAGAGATTTGACTATATACTGAGATGATAGAACTTATGGGAACAGGCTAGATTAATTTATCTTCATTACTTGATTGATTGATAAAGGATCCAACACGGACTGAGAGAATAGAAGCGATGGGACCTCTCGCCTCCCCAGGCGTCCCCTCCTCTCCCGCCCCACCGCCGGTTTCCACAGCGGATCCGGCGGCCACCATCTCCGCCGCTGCTGTGGCCAACCCTCTCCTCACAGCACCTGGCTTCACCTCCTCCTTGTCCCGTCCTCTCCTTCCGGCCGGTCGCTCTAAGGAGCAGCGCTGGAACGCCTCTAGCCCGGCCTCTTTGTGTTCCGGCGGTTCGGCTCCCGTGTTGCCAAGGTCGCTGGAACTTCGTTCCTTTCGGGACGTAGTACTTACTTCGGCGGACTCGGCTGCCCAGTCCCAGCCTTCGGGGGCGGTAGCGGTAAAGCCGCCTCCACGGATCCGTCTCCGCTCGGTCGTCCAGACTCTTACTCCGGCGAAGCCAGGCCCGGATGCTAATGGCTGGGTGACGGCTGAATCCCGTTCCACTCGTCAGCGCCGGGCCCGTCTTCTCAGGTCGCCGCGACGCCCGGTTCCGGTGGACCTCCGTGGCCGTTGTTTCAATTGCTTCTCGAGCGCCCATCGTGCCGCTCAGTGCCGCTCTCGGCCCCGGTGTTTCAAGTGCAAGTCGCTCGGCCATCGCTCCTATGGCTGCCCTAGCCGTAGCGGCGGTCCCCGTTTGAGCGCTCAGGCGCCGGCGTTGGCACGCGTCTCAGTGTGGCGGCGGATCTCTCCTCTCCCTGCCACGGTTGAGACGTCTGCTGTGCTCCCGTCTGTGGGCATGGCTCAGGGGGGAGATGCAGAAAAAGCGGAGCCTGTACCGGGAGAGCGTCGCGGTCGTCGTCGTCATCGTCCGCGCCGGCGACGTCGAGCGGCTCTGGATGGTTCGGCTCCTCCTCCAGGCGTGTTGGAGGGCAAAGGTGGGGTTGCCTCTTCGGAACCGCTGGTTCCGGATGACGGCGCCGACCCGGCCCAAGGACTGCCTTGCATCATCGGCTGGAGTGACAGGATCGCGCGTGCGGAGGAAGATCTTCGTCGGGCGGTTTTGATTTCAGTGATCGGCGACGCATCAGACGTGTCTGCGTTGGGCGTGGCAGAAGCCATTGCAAGCAGGTTTGATCTGGATTCTAGTTCTCTCGAGGTGCGACCATCCAGTGCTGGCATGTTCATCGTGTTCGTCGCGGATGAGGCTATTGCGGCAAGGTTGGCTTCTGCTGGCCCGTCCCCGGTTTCTGCAGTTCCTCGGTTGCTCTGTCGTCGCTGGACACGTCAAGCCTTTGCTTCTGGTGCGGTGTTGCCTGCCCTGGTTGATGTCGAGCTCCGAGGTATCCCAGCCCATACCTGGGATGTCTCCACTGCAGAACACTTGCTCAATCCGTATGGCTGGCCGCAGCAGCTCCATCCAGCCACTAGAAACCGAGAAGACTTCTCTGTATTCCGCTTATCAGCATGGTGTTTCAGGCCTAACTTCCTTCCAGTTTCGCGTGATCTCCACGTGGTTGAGCCGCTTCCTGCCTCGACGGAGTCGCCGCCGGTGAAGCGGACCTTGGTTTATCCTGTTTCTATGTCTGTGGCCCAAGTGTTGCTTCCGGGAGCCAGCTCCCCCCCTCCTCAGACGGCTATGACAGCGGTCCTCCTCGACGTCAGCGAAGACGTCCGGCGGCCTCGCTGCCACCGGAGTTGCCGCTGCCGCCGCTTCGCGAGTCTGGTCAAAGTTCTTCTTCAAGGGCTCCGGTTCATGAAAGGCTGGGGCCTGTCAGTATGCATCCCTTGCCGGACTCCAGTGTGCGCCCCTTGCCGGACTCCAGTGTGCGTCTAGAGGTGGCCACTGTTGAGAACGGCGACTCCCCGTCGGATTCCAGTGCGTCCCTCGAAGGCGCCATTGTTGAGGTCGGCGACTCTCCGGCGGACTCTGGTGTTTCCCGTGAAGGCGCCACTGTTGAGATCGGCGACTCTCCGTCGGGCTCTGGTGCTTCCCGCGAAGGCGCCTCTGGTGAGATCGGCGGCTTCTTGCCGGACTCCGAGGTGCATCTCGAGGCTAACGACGTCGAACACGGCGGCCTAGCGTTCTTTGGTGAGCGCATCGAGGTGTTCGCTGGTATGGCTGGCGTTTCCCACGAGGCGACAGTGGTGGAAGCTGGCGTCTCAGTGCCTGTTTCCAAGGTTCCTACTTCTCCAGGCGCTATTATTACTCTGGCCAAGTGTTTGGATTCTGCAGAGCTTGAAGATTTCTCTGTGCCTCGGGTGTCTGCTGAGGATCTTCAAGGCTGCATTGGGAGCCCTGTGAACGTCACACCGTCAACAGTGCAAAACGGTGTGGATTTATTGGGGCTAGTTAACTCTGTTTCCGCATCTCAATGCTTTGAAGACACGGGTTCTCTACGTCTACAAGCGCCTCTGGCCACAGAAGATCCCAGGTCTTTGTGTCTGGACGTGACAGCCCCATGCAGGGTTGGCTCGCTCGACCCCCCGCTTTGTGTTGTCAGCAAGTTTCAAGGGAACCTCTCTGCGGCTGTGGTTTACGTGCGGCGTCGCAAGCTCCATTTTGAGGGCGCTGCTGTTGATATCGGCGCTGCGCCGCTGGATTCCAGCATGCAACCTGATGGCGCTGTTGAAAGTGGTGGTTCCCTGTCAGGCTCCAGTGAGCGCCATAAGGACAACGGTGGAATCGGTGTCTCCCCACCTGTGCGTCCCAAGACGGTTCCTACCAAGGATGGCGAACCATCAGTATCCGGTGCCTGCGTCGAGGCGGCGGTTGTAGCTGGCGACTCATCGCTTGTTCTTCCTGGCCCGGCACAAGTGTTCATTTAGCGGATTAGCAAGCCGCTGCAGAATGTCATCCAAACTCCTCCGGTCCAGAGGCGCCGTCGCACTCAAACGATGACAACCCAACCACCCCGACGGAGTCGTCGTTTAGCTCGTCTCCCCCCTGAAGCTAATCATCAAGCTGCGATTGCGGTGTGTCGGCAGCTGGGTTTCTCTGGCAGTCAGAAGCGCCTCTCTGATGCATCAATGGAGAAGTACACAAGTTTCTTCAACAAGCCTCTCAGTAGGAATCACGTGGTGGCCCTTGCAAAACTCCTGAAGAAGAATGTGCCTCCGGAGGGACATCTCCTTCCAGCAGTGGAGCCGATTACTGCCTGAGTCTCTTGGTGTGGTCGTGTCCTGACTTTGTTTGTTTTTAAATGGATTCGTCCAATGTGCTTGTATGGAACGTGCGGGGTCTCAACGACCGTGGTCGCCGGGATAATGTTCGAAAAGTAGTGGATTCTTGCCGCCCCAACCTCATCTGTCTTCAAGAAACGAAACTTGCCCATATTTCCGAGCGGGATGTGATTGGTTTTCTTGGTCGTGGTTACAGAAATTTCGTGTATCTCCCAGCTCGAGGCACCCGTGGAGGTATCCTTGTGGCTTGGCGAGAGGAGGTGTTCGTGGTTGATCAATGGAGAGTGCACAGTCACTCGGTGACAATCCATTTAAGAGGCAAGGAAGAACCGGCCTGGTGGTTTACCGGCGTTTATGGTCCCCAGCGAGATGATGAGAAGATTAACTTCCTAGAAGAATTACGGGAAGTGAGAAGTCTCTGCCCTGGCTCATGGGTGTTAGGAGGCGATTTCAACTTGATTTATTCTTCAGAGGACAAGAATAATGATAATCTCAACAGAGCGATGATGAGCAGATTTCGCCGTTTTGTGAATAATCTGGATCTTAAAGATATTCCGCTGCTTGGGAGACGGTTCACCTGGTCTAACGAGCGTATTTCTCCAACTCTCGTAAAGCTCGACCGGGCCCTGTGTACTTCGGATTGGGAGGCTATCTACCCGGAGTGTTCTTCAAAGTCAAGCTACGGAGGTTTCTGACCACTGCCCGCTTTTACTTGGTTTGAGGGAAGGGCTACATGGCAAATGAAGATTTCTCTTCGAAAGCTATTGGCCTAATCTCCCAGGTTTCCATGAGGCAGTAGTTTCGTCCTGGAATGAGCCGATCTTAGCTGGTTGCCCCATTGAGCGAGTCTCATTAAAACTTAAACGCCTCACTCGGGCGTTGCAGTCCTGGAGCCAAAAACAAGTTGGTCATATCAAAACGCAGCACGCTTTAGCCAGAGAGATTCTGCATAGGCTGGAGATTGCTCAAGACCGGCGGTCTTTAAACGCTGACGAACATTGGTTAAAGTGTGTTCTTAAACGGCATTGTCTGGTCTTGTCATCTCTTGAGAGATCTATTGCTCGTCAACGTTCACGAATTCGGTTTCTTAAGGATGGTGATGCAAACACGGCTCTCTTCCACAGGCAAGCTGGATTTCGGAAGCGGAAAAATTTTATCCCCAAGCTGTTACATGATGACCGGGTCGTTGTGTCTCAAGATGAGAAACAGGAAGTAATGTTTGACTACTTCGATGGGCTGCTTGGTACGGCGCTGCCACGGTCGTCTACGCTTGATCTGCCTTTCTTCCATAGGGAAGGCATGGATCTTTCAGCGTTGGACGCTTGTATAACGGAGGCTGAAGTTTGGGACACAATCAAATCCATGCCGGCTGATCGTGCTCCAGGGCCGGACGGGTTTACAGGGAGATTCTATAAAGTTTGTTGGCATGTTATCAAATCAGATTTTATGGCTGCCATCTTAACGCTTCAGCAAGGGGATGCAAGGAAACTTTGGTTGCTTAATTCGGCTTACATCACTCTAATTCCCAAGAAAGAGGAGGCTCTCCTGCCAAAAGACTTCCGGCCGATCAGTTTGGTGCATAGTTTTGCAAAATTAGTCTCGAAGGTTTTGGCCAATCGCCTAGCACCTCATTTGAACTCATTGGTGGCTCCTAATCAAAGTGCTTTCATCCGTGGGAGGTGCATCCACGATAATTACATGTTGGTCCAGCAAACAATCAAGCTCCTCCATAGGCGGAAAATACCGAGTCTCTTTCTTAAGTTGGATATCTCAAAAGCTTTTGACTCAGTTTCTTGGTCGTTCCTCTTGGAAGTGTTGTCTCATTTGGGGTTTGGTCCTTCCTGGCGTGGATTGATCTCCAATTTGCTATCTACGGCTTCTTCTAAAGTGATTCTCAATGGGGAATCGGGAGAGGAAATTAGACATCTTCGAGGTCTCCGGCAAGGAGACCCCCTCTCTCCGATGCTCTTTATTCTTGTGATGGACGTCCTTAATAGCATTTTTGTCAAGGCTAGCCAATTGGATCTGCTGCAACCATTGTCCTCTCGGCACCCGGGTCAGCGGATTTCTCTTTATGCGGATGATGTGGCTTTATTCTTAAAACCAGTTGAGGAGGAAATGAATCTAGCCATGGATATTCTAGCAAAATTTGGTGAGGCTTCAGGGCTTTGTACAAACTTACAAAAGAGTTGTGTGTAGAGATGGCAACGGGTAAATACCCATCGGGTATTGCCATTCCATACCCGTACCCGCTAGGTGTAAATTTACCCGTCGGGTTACCCGTATCCGCACGCGGGTAGGAAAATTTACCCATACCCGTACCCGCGCGGGTATTACTACCCGACGGGTAACCCGTACCCGCAAGCATACCCGGTTCAACACATAAGAATATCATTAATTTAGACATTCATTAATCATATATGCCAAGCACAAAAGCATCTAATGATCAAAATTAGTACATCACATAAACATACTTGACATGAGCATATCAACATATGACAAACAAATAAACAATCAACAAGTAGATAATAAAATTAACATTTGAGTGGGATGTCTAGTTGTCTAATGCGGGTATTCATTACCCGCGGGTAGGCGGGTATGGGTAGTATATACCCACACCCGCACCCGCCTACCCGGCGGGTAGAGGATTTCGCCCAATAACGTACCCATGGGTACATAAAATTTTCCATACCCGTCTTTTTATCGGGTAAAACCCGTCGGGTATTCGGATATCGGGTACCCATTGCCATCTCTAGTTGTGTGATACCCATAGGCTGCAAGCAGGATCAGGTTGACACAGTTGGGTCCATCTTGCCGTGCACACCGTCGGCCTTTCCTTGTACTTATCTGGGTCTTCCAATATCCAACAAGAAGTTTCACCGGTTAGATCTGTTGCCGTGGATTGAGAAGATTGGGAACAAGTTGCCGGGTTGGCAAGCATCTCTCATGAATTTGGCCGGCAGGGCTACTTGGGTGCGTTTTGTTCTTTCTGCAATCCCCATTCACATCCTTATTGTCCTCAATGTGCCTAAGTGGTTCTTGCGTACAATTGATAAATTGAGAAGAGCCTTTCTCTGGAACGGTCGGAAGCAAGTTAATGGTGGTTGTTGCCTTGTGGCATGGGAGAAAGTCCAGCGGCCTCTCAAGCTAGGTGGTCTTGGAATTCCTAACCTGCAAATTATGAGCTGGGCTCTTCAGATCAGATGGTTGTGGTTTGAGAAAACTGATCCTAACCGACCTTGGAATGGCCTCGTTATTCCTATGCATCCTAATGCGGTGGCGCTGTTCAAGATTGCTTTGGAATCTCGGGTCGGTAATGGAAGCAACACTCTCTTTTGGAAAGATAAATGGTTCCTGGGTTGCTCCTTATTGGAGTTGGCTCCCACGTTGGTCTCGGCGGTGCCATTGAGGGTTCAACAAACCCGAACGGTGGAGGAAGCTTTACAAAATCAGAGCTGGACAGATGATGTGCAGAGAGGGCTGTCGATGATTGGTCTGTTCGAATATTTTAGGCTATGGGATGCTATGCAGGGATTCATGCTCTCGGAGGAGGATGATCTCCACATATGGCGGTTTGAGAGCTCCGGTCAGTTCACTACTAAATCTGCTTACCGGGCTTTTTTCACTGGTTCGATTTCCTTTGAGCCATGGCGTCGGTTATGGAAGAATTGGGCTCCCGCTAAATGCAAGATCTTTCTTTGGCTTGCGATCAGAAATAAATGTTGGACTGCGGACCGTCTTGCTAAGAGGGGCTTGCCTCATCCAAGCCAATGCCCTCTATGCGATCAAGAAGATGAGACAATTCAGCATTTGCTCACCACTTGCGTGTTCGCTCGCCAATTTTGGTTTCAAATTCTCAATCCTTTGGGTCTTCACGATTGTGTGCCCCGCCGCAACATGCCGTCCTTTACAGAATGGTGGCGAAAAACGATCAAGAGGACTCAGAAGGAGAAACGGAAGGGGCTGAATTCTCTCATCATCCTTGCAGCTTGGGTGCTATGGAAGCACAGAAATTCTTGTGTCTTTGAGGGTCAAAATCCAGACATCACCTCCCTCCACCGAGCATTCAAAGAAGAGCATCATTTGTGGTGTCTAGCAGGTGCTAAGGGCCTGCGTGCCCTTGGCCTTGGTCACGATGACGAGCTTGGTTAGTTCAGCCGAGTTAGTCCTTTTTTGGTTTCTTTCTCACCCCTCACGGCTCGACCCGGAGTGAGGTGAGGTGGTGATCTTTGTATGGGGTTGGTTTCTCTCTCTTAATATAAAGATACGCAGTTCTCCTACGTATTCTAGAAAAAAAAATTACTTGATTGATAATAGGGCCTATTCTTTTTCAGCTTTTGGCTTTTCTACAGTAACTAGCTCTTTAAACGGAGTGTCTTTTCAAGATGAGGTCTATTAGTTAATTGTATAAATAAAATATATCTATAAGGCAGTAAATCCATCTAACAAGGAAACTTACTGTTCTTATATCTATTCTAATAAGGAACACTAACTATTCTTATATCTATTCTAATTCATCCAATCATACCATACACGTTTGCTACAGTACCATGGTATTGTTCAGATGTATGATCAGTGCGCATGAACAGTGACTCAACACGTGACAACTTCTCCCCCTTCGGTGATAGCTCGTCCTCGAGCTGTGGTGGCAGCCTTAGGAGGCTCTAAGTTGACGAGAGACTACAACGTTTACCAGTGACCTTGAAGGCCATGGCCTCCACGTATAGGTGCAACAATATTGATGGCATCTGCGATCGCTACGGCTGGCGCGGTGGCAACCATGACAGCGTTGTGGTATACTTCCATGATACGGTTGCCCCGACAGGCTTTGGTAGGGCTATGGCGGCCTTCGGCAACACCGCGATAAGACATGGCAAGGTCGGGGCGAGCGTCGTTAGTACCATAGTAGGTTGCGGTAATGACATGGTTACCGTGGCAAGCTTCGGTAGCAACATGGCTGTCGCGGCAGGACATGGAAGGGTTACGGTAGGCGTCGACAGAACCGCGGCTGCCACGACATATTCTGACGGTGCCACGACAGCTGCTAGGAACAGTGCCGCTGTCACCTCTTGTATCTTTTTCTAATTCGCAATCTTCCCCAAGGTGGTATGTATGTTAAGGAAGATGGCTGCCATCTTCTTGTCGATATCGTTGGTACTAGTGGCCATCTTGTTGGCGCTAGGCCGCTAGCCTTTATCGTGGTCAATGTTTTGGCAATAGGAGCCATGGTAGCAGAAGTTGTGGGAAGGGGATCGATTGCTCTGATACCAAATATGATGAATCTTAGTTCATCGAGGTAAACACCGCCGAGAGGAAGGCCGGGCATTGTCAGTTTGGTGGGATGAGAGGCTGGCTAAAGACGAGGGAGAAAACCTTAGGAGGAGAGACTAGACTAATTCATTTTCTTTGCTTGATTTCAATAGATGACAAATGTTTAGCCTTATATAGTCGGCATAAACAGATTGGAAACAAATAGCTAATTCTATCTATAAAAGATTGAAATCTAATCTAATCATATCTTCCTATCTTCAAGGGATTGATATATAATCAAATCATAACTAACAATATCTCTTAACTAATCTGGCTGCTGCCCTTTCCTTGTTCGCCAATGTTACTGGCCCATCACTAAGACGAGCCTTAACAAAGGCAATGTACTCAGAATCATCTCCCGTAATGATCATATCATCAACATACAGGAGAAGAAGAGTCCGACCACGAGACGAAGTGTGGACAAAGAGCGCAGGATCATGATCACTAGCTGAAAAACCAGCAGCAGTGACCACAGAGGAGAAGTGCTCAAACCAAGCACGAGGAGCTTGCTTAAGGCCATAGAGAGAGCGACGAAGGCGACAGACCATGCCCTCAGGAACAGAATACCCAGGTGGCGGATGCATGTAGACCTCCTCACGCAACTCGCCATTAAGAAAGGCATTCTTGACATCAAGCTGAGAAACAGACCAGTGGCGAACAGATGCCACCGAAATAAGAGTGCGAACAGTGGTCATGTGGGCCACAGGAGCAAAAGTCTCGTCGTAGTCAACACCATGCTCCTGCTGGAAGCCACGAGCAACAAGACGCGCCTTATAGCGCTCAAGAGAGCCATCAGAGCGAGTCTTAATCTTATAGACCCACTTACACGTGATGGGATGGGAATGAGATGGAAAGGGAACAAGATCCCAAGTAGCAGTACGCTCGAGGGCAGCAATCTCCTCGGCCATGGCAAGCTGCCACTCAGGGTGAGTAACAGCATCCCGGTAGGAGACAGGCTCACGAGTAGCTGCGCCAGCAAAGGCAAAACGGGCAGGAGGCCGAATCGACTGGCGATCGCGGAGAGCGTAGCGAGGAGAAGATGACCCATCAGGGGAAGATGGAGCATCAGAAGAAGATGGAACATCAGGAGAAGATGGCTCATTTGGAAGATCCGCAACACGAGGTCGACGAGTGTAGAAGATAAGGGGAGGAGGTACTGTAGTGGGAGGAGTCTGCGGAGTCGTAGGAGACGACACAGGCGACGACAACGGCGGAGAGGCCACAGGGGGAATATGTGGAGACTCAGCGGGATAGGTGGACGAGGGCAAAACAGATATAGGTGTATCTGGAAAGGTCAAGAAAGACAGAGACTCCACAGAGGAAGCCGAAGGAGAGGCAGGACGTGGGTAGAATGGACGAGACTCGTCGAAAGTCACATCCCGAGAAACCCGCATCCGACGACCAACAGGATCCCAGCACCGATAACCCTTGTGCTCAGCACTGTATCCCAGAAAGACACTCAACAGACTGAGCGGTCAGTTTGGTGCGTTCTCGAGGGGCGAGGAGAACGTAGCAAACGCAGCCAAACAGATGAAGTGTAGAGTAGTTAGGAAGAAGACCACAGAGACGCTCAACAGGGATCGCTCCCTGAAGAGCAGAAGAGGGCTGAATGTTGACGAGATAGGTGGCAGTGGAAACAGCCTCGGCCCAAAAGTGAGGTGGAATAGAGGCGGCGATCATCAGAGCACGAGCCGTCTCAAGGAGGTGACGATGCTTGCGCTCAGCGACACCATTCTGAGCATGAGCACCAGGACAAGAGAATTGAGCGAGAGTGCCCTGCTCAGCAAGGAAGCTGCGCAGGTAACGAGAGAGGTACTCGCCAGCAGAATCAGCACGAAAGACACGAATAGGAGTGGAGAACTGGGTGTGAATCATAGTGGCAAATTGTTTATAGATAGACAAGACCTCACTACGAGAAGACATGAAATATATCTAAGTATGGCGAGAAAAATCATCTATAAAAATGATATAATATCGATGACCCCCTTCCGAAACGAAGGGAGCCGGACCCCAAACATCTGAATGAACAAGATCAAAAGGGCGCTGAGATACAGACTCACTATGAGGATAAGGAAGTTGAATCTGTTTACCTAACTTACAGCCCTGACAATCTAAAGACACATCTCCTGAGACAGACCCCAGAAGACCACGACGAACTAAAGACGACAGACGAGATCCACACAGATGACCAAGACGGTGATGCCACTGCTGGAAAGAGCCGGTAGACGAAGTGGCAGAAGCGGAGAGACTGGCGGCGATGGTGGCAGCGGAAGGAAGGTGAAGCCAGTCAAGCTCCCAGAGACGCTGTGAGTCACGGCGCCGAGGGCCAGAACCAACCAGAGCTCCCGTGTGGCAGTCCTGAACACAACAAGAGTCAGAGTCGAGAATGACCCGATAACCAAGGTCAGTAATCTGCCCAGCAGAAAGAAGCTGCAAGGTAAGGCGAGGAACATGAGCAACAGAAGGAACATGAAAAGATGAGTTGCTAAGAGATCCTCGACCAGAGACAGAAAGAGATGTACCATCAGCAGTAAGAACACTGACAGGAGAATTAAGAGGTGTAATAGAAGACAGAGTGGAAGGATCAGGAGTCATGTGAAAAGATGCTCCAGAATCAAGAATCCACGGGGAGGTACCTGACTGTGTAGGAGGTGGTCTCTCAGTGCCCGAAGAGTCAGTAGCAGAACCTGTCGAGGGAGAACCTGAAGCGGCAAGTAGGCGTCGAAGTCTGGCTATCTCCTGCTCGGTGAGAGAAGCTGCTGAAGAAGTCGAGGCAGACGTCGTCGTAGAAGCACTAGTTCCAGTAGAAGAACGGCGTGAAAGATGCCGCTTCTTCTTGTAGCACTGGGACTCAGTGTGGCCATCCTTGTCGCAGTAGGAACAGTGAGGACGGCCACCTCCAGACGGAGGACGGCCACCACCACCTGTGGTAGCCGCTGGAGGAGGCAGTGTAGCAGGCGGACGAGCGGCGAGCACAGAGGGGAGTGGCATCAGACCAGCACCACTCAGACGAGTCTCCTCCGCGCGTATCTCGGTAAGAGCCTCCAGGAGAGTGACACGAGGGTGGCGTGCAAGGAGCTGGGCACGCCTTTGCTCGAACTCAGGACGAAGGCGAGTAAGGAACTCGTAAACCCGCTGAAACTCCAGGTCAGCACGTACATCCAGGCAGCACGGACAGGTACGACAGCCAGCAGTGCGGAGAGAGTCCAACTGACGCCAAACAGCAGAGCTCTGAGCGTAAAAGGCGTCAACAGTAGCATCACCCTGCTGAAGAGAGTGCTCCTGGCGGACCACGGACAGGTACAGGGCATCACCAGAGGGCTCGTAGCGCTGACGAAGATGAGTCCACATCTGGAAAGCCGAAGGGAGTCCCACCACCTCAGAAGAGAACTGAGGCTGGACACTGGCGATGAAGACAGCAGCAGCCCGAGCGTCGTCATCGTACCACTGAGTGTAGATGGTCAGACGGTCCTTGTAGGAATCCAGATCCTCCTGATAGGTAGAGGCAGCGTCATCATCAGCAAGGCGAGCGGCCTCAGTAGCAGCCTTATCGGCTGTCGAGGGCAATGCAACAGGCGTAGGCTCCGTCGGAGGAATAGGGCAAGGCGGGCAGGTGACATCGCCAGAGAGGACGCCTCAGAGACGAAGACCACGCATGTGGATGCGCATGTGAGACACGAAGTCGGTGTAGTTAACACCATCAAAGATCACCGGACAGCGAGGGAGGGAAACGGTGCCCATTGGTAGGCGGCGCTGGACGGCGCGGCGACCAAGGCAACGAAGTCTAACAGGCGGCGCTGGACGGCGCGGCGGTTAGAACGACGTTTTTTTTGGCTTCTAAGAGAAGCTAACGCCGCTGTGCTCTTTAAGCCAGATCCGATCGGGCCGCAGCCTCCTCGGGCGGATCGGCCGAGCGGCCACAGCGGCAACGGGCGGCGGGCCCCGGCAGGGGCAACCAGCGGCGGGGCCGGGCCGGGTAGGCGGCCGGTGGTCGGCGGCTGTACGGGCGGCGGGCCCCAGCAGGGGCAACCAGCGTCGGGAGCGGCGCGCGACGGCGCGACGGCGGCGCCGGCTGAGCGGCCGAGCAGGCGGCCGGTGGTCGGCGGCTGTACGGGCGGCGGGCCCCGGCAGGGGCAACCAGCGTCGGGAGCGGCGCGCGACGGCGCGACGACGACGGCGCGACGGCGGTGGAGGCCGAGCAGGCGGCGACGGCGGTGGAGGCCGAGCGGCGCGCTTCGGCGACGGCGGTGGATCGGCAGCGGTTGGAGTCGTCGGCGGGATGACGGCGACGGCGGCAGGAGACGCAGGAGACGTCAAGGATGATGACGAGACGACGACCTCCAGATTGGATCCAGAGGCGGTAGGGGAGTCGGCGGGGCCGACAGCGGCAGGGGAGTCGACGGCGGCGACGACGACGGGGGAGTCGACGGCGGCGACGACGACGGGGGAGTCGACGGCGGCGACGACGACGGGGGAGTCGGCGGCGAGGCGTCAAGCGGAGCGACGGGAAACCCTAGGTACGCTCTGATACCATGTTATAAATAGCGCTTGTATTCATATGAGGCCAATGGGCCGGTATATATACACAAAGTACAGGTGGTAAATATGCAAAGAACCCCTCATAATAATGGGGAATAACAAACTATACATATATCTCTAACAGTTGCTACACTACCGCATGTGCTGTTCACATATGCACGAACAATAACTCCAGTATGTGAAAGTAGCACTTCTTTCTCTAGGACTTGCATGTTTACAAAGAATCCAACAGTTACTTGGTCAGACCACCCCTTCCAAATAAAGCTAGGACTTACGGTAGGAGCTTCTGCATGAAACTACAAAAGTAGAGCTTCACTTCTCTACATGAAGTAAATAGCATGCTGATGACTTTCCTGTTCATGTTACCCTTCAGCCTCATTTAACCTGTTGTCTTGCGATCCGTTAAATTCTCCATCATTTATTTTTTTTCTATCTACCTTTTTTGTTGATAATTTAAGATGCTGTTGTTTTGTTGATTGTAGTTGCTTCGGGGACTGAAATATCTCTATTCAGCAGAGATACTCCACAGAGACCTAAAACCTGGGAACCTACTGGTGAATGCAAACTGTGATCTGAAGATATGTGATTTTGGTCTTGCACGTACAAACAGTAGTACAGGCCAGTTTATGACTGAATATGTCGTCACCCGCTGGTATAGAGCTCCTGAGCTGCTCCTCTGCTGTGACAACTACGGCACTTCCATCGATGTTTGGTCTGTTGGCTGCATCTTTGCTGAGCTACTTGGCCGTAAGCCTATTTTCCCAGGAACTGAGTGCCTAAATCAGCTCAAGCTCATAGTCAATGTTCTTGGCACCATGAGTGAGTCTGACCTAGAGTTCATCGACAACCCAAAAGCTCGCAGATATATCAAGTCCCTTCCCTACACTCGTGGTGTTCCCCTCGCAAGTATGTACCCACACGCACATCCTCTTGCCATTGATCTATTACAGAAGATGCTCATCTTCGATCCTACCAAAAGAATTAGCGTCACCGAGGCTCTTGAGCATCCTTACATGTCACCTTTGTATGATCCAAGTGCAAATCCTCCCGCGCAAGTGCCCATCGATCTCGACATAGATGAAAACCTCAGTGTAGAGATGATTCGGGAAATGATGTGGCAGGAGATGCTCCATTACCACCCCGAAGTTGTCACAGCAATAAACATGTGATGATGGTCTTCCACTGCACCATGAACTTCACAGGCTCACTTTTTCTTCTTCTAAAAGCCGACTGTGATTATCGCACCTATTAAGTGACGACAATGTGTGTTTAGATATTTATCTCCATGTAAATATGCGCGCAATAAGGACAGCGTAAGGATAATTGGATTGTTCTTGTTATGGACCATTACTTGGTGTATATATAGCAGTTGACTGCTGCGTTGTTGTATGCGTTCCTGAAGCACTGTTAAAGTGAATTCAGTAATGCTGCTCAGTGTTAATTTTGGATGCTGCTCTAACGTTTGTGGTTTTTAGTTCCATGACTTTCATCTGCTTCCGTACATGGTGGTATTTCAAGGCGATCTGCTGTCAAATTCTCTTGTTTCTAACCAATAACTGCACGGCCTGGTCTGGAAGTTACTGTTAGCTATAGCCACTAATGTCTGGAAATGTTATACTGCTATAATACTATCAAGAACAGAGGTACCTTTCTGATACTACACTCTGAAAGTTATTACTTTTTTTTTGTGAGGAAAAGTTAATTCCTCTATGGCTCTGATTGTTTACGTTTTTTCCTCCAACAAAAGGGTGCTTTTTAACCGGGCTTTTGAAAAAGTTTAAGTCGTTGAAGTTCCGACGTATTTGTCCGCCTCTATTAGGATATAAAACCCTAAATCCTATTCCCCCATCCTCATCTTCGGGCATGTTTTTTTTTTTCAACTTTTGATTTCAGCTTTTAATTTTTCTATAGTAATTAGCTTTTAAACGGAGTGTCTTTTCAAGATAAGGTTTACTAGCTAATTGAGTAGCCGTCCTCCGCGCCGCACCCTGACGTCCTCTTGCCGTCGGATTGGTCTTCTTCCCCGACGGTCGAAGCCCCTTGAACTCAAAATCGCTGGATTGGACTTCCTCCTCGCCACTGGGTGTCGTTTTGAACATCCTCGCCACCCATTGCCCTGATTCCCTCGTCTCCGACATCTTCTCGCCGCCCGTTAGTCCTGATTCTAGCCAAATCCGTGCAACGAAGAGCTTGGCGGCGGCCGTTGTTGTGTGCAAATCTTCCCCTTTGCTTGTGCTTGTAGTTTAAGCATAATGTTATTTGCCTCTCAACATACATTCTTTTTTTTTGTACAATATGATCTTATTCGTGATTTTTTTGAATTACTATTGATTGTTCTGTGTCCTACTAATTGAATGATTCATGGGTTGTTGATCAAATCTCACACGAAATTCGGAATGTTTGATTATAATGGAATTCATCTCTAACATTAAAACAAAGGTATTTTAGATATTTTAATAATATGCCACCACTCAAAAGCCAAAAAAAAAGAATGTCAAACAGTTTAGCTTGATTTAAAGACAGACTACTTTTAAGTTTCTTAAACCAAAAAAATATACTCTAAACTATAAACCAAAAATCTAAGTCTAAACAAACAAACAGGACTATGTCAAAAGGCTCATCTGAATTTTGAAAATTAAAAAGACACGTTTGTTCAAATGCAATGATCTGAAATAAGACAAAGATAACCAGTACGCTGTGGGCATCAGCAGCTTAAATCTAACATTCATCCGAACAAGACGAATACTGTGTGTCGAGCATACCTTTTGTCTTACAAGAAGCTGAAACTAGCGAGGCTAATAGAACCATCAACTTGGCTACGATATTTCCTTACCAGTTCACCTGCAACTGAATGCGAGTGTCTTAGAGACAGGTCACGGCGGTCGCCGACGTAAGCCGCCGCCGTCGCCGGCGGTGGCGGAAAACGGGAGGTGCGGAGAGTGTGAACGGGTCCTCCTCTAGAAGAGAGAGAACAGAACACCGACAAGATTGGGCCTTTGGTGACCGTTGCATCGCAATTAGGCGGCCTAGATTGGGGGCGAGGAGAAGTATACTAGGAGGGAATCTCACCGGAAGACCCCTTACAGAGTCCTTTTTTGCGCAAACAGGCCCTAAAAGTGGATCGCGACGGTAAAACGCGATCCAATTTGGGATTTCTTCTCACCGTCCGATCATATATACACGGCCCCAGATCGAGGCGTAACAGAAGTGCGGGGGTGTATTTTTGCAAAAGGAGCCCTGTGTTTGCTTCCATCCCCACTCCCACGAGCGCGAAGAGTTGCCGAGGCGGTGCAATGGCGACGGCGATGCCTCGAAACATCCACCGCTTCTCCCAAGTTATCACGCCGTCGGCGGTTGGGCAGCAGTGTTGCGTCTCTAGGAGCTATGGCCATCCCTCTCTCTCTCTCTCTCTCTCTCTCTCTCTCTCTAGAAAGATATCTCATTGCCATTAGTTTTGTCAGCCATATGTAACACACTGCAGTTTTCATTGCTTGCTTTCCAGGTGATGTTTGAAGTTAATTCCATTGCTTGCTTTCCAGGTGATGTTTGACGTTAATTTCATTGCTTGCTTTCCATGTGATGTTTGAAGTTAATTTCACTTGCTTTCCAGGTGATGCTTGAAGTTAATTTCATTGCTTCCTTTCCAGGTGATGCTTGAAGTTAATTTCATTGCTTGCTTTCCAGGTGATGTTTGAAGTTAATTTGTTATTTAATCTAAGCTTCTTAAATCAAGTGAGTCCTTAATCTAAGCTGTACTACATGTTTCATGGAGTTGCATACCTGCAGGTACTCTACCTGCTGTTTCCAGGAGAGTGATAAACAGAGGGTGTAACATGGTAGGTACTACATGCTACATGTTACATCAAGTGATTCCTTAATCTTAACCTCCAACAATTTGATTTGCTTTCCTGTGCACGTTTCAATGCAATGTGCCAATGAACGATATGTTTAGGGCATTAAAAGTGGGTAAAACACTAAAACTGCATCATCTGTGCTGCTTGCTGTATGACTGTATATTCTAACATCACTTTATTTCCTTCCTTTACCTCACATTGTAAACCTGATACAAACTATGTGATCCCCATGACAACTCGCTCTAAAGGCATCTCTATCCTCTCCACAGCAAAACTCCGAAAGGCAAAAAGGGAAGGGGAAAAAAATCTCACATCTCTTAGCTAATGAGAAACTAAAAAGCCAAAAAGGTGTCCATAAAAAGGCTAGCAAGTATCACTGTCTAGCTCTCTTCCTCCAGGGCTTGCTGAAGAAGAGATGGGCTCCTAACAAACCTTCCCTGCAGTAACCAAAAACAGAAAGTAACACATCAGTAACTAACAAACCTTGCTTCGATAAGCTGCATATGTAAGTGATGCACATGGTATTTTGGTGTGAACAATGAGTTTTTCAGTTTTTGTGTTACAAATAGACCTTTTTATTCTTTCAAGAATCAGTTCTAGTGCTTGCCTTCATCCGAGGCCGGCAGTCGGCATTCACCTTCCGGACTTGGTACCGGATCTTCTTCGAGAACAGCCGGGTGCGCCGCTTCTCTTTGTACCTCATGACACTTGCTTCCCTGATGCCACCAGCACCAGCTCCATTCTCAGGAAACAGGTCAATGTCTGCAAGCTTGGCCTGCAACAAGGATCCACCATCATCAGTACGACCGTAAGAGATTCCTTTCATTAGAATCCAAGAAAAGAGACGCAAAAGATGTTTATAGGTTTACATTATCATTAAAAAGTGTCTCAAGGTAGTAGTAATGCATGCCAATGTGTGTCCAAAGTCCAAACTACAAAGAAGCTGGACATATCTGGAATAATTATTCTTGCCAATTACGACAGCTGCAAATCTTGCCATCTATCAGAGCAAATTGCAGAAAAGCCAAATGAATTGGGGCTAGAGTTTGTTGCAGTTGCTCTATCATTGCCCCAAAGGGCACCAAATTTGAGCTCAAGGGACTCAGCAAGAAGACAGTCATGTAATCCATGGCACAAGTTCTCCAGGCCCAATTGTCTGTGGTCCACTGTTGAGTAATTGAGTTTAACTATAACTGATTAGAATGGTTGAAGTGAATTTATCCTATTTCTAACAGTTATTCACCCATATGTTTAACAAAATTTAAACAACTCATCAGTTCCTGTACCTTTAGAGAGCTAGAAGCAGTTCATGAAATTTGAAAAGTGGGTTTGCTGGGATTCGCTGTTTTTTTTTGGACTCATCATTTGTCTGAGTACTTCTATTTTATGGGTTACTGGAGTACCAGTGATACTCTAAAAAGGTGTGTACTTACAGATATGAAGTAGTACAGGGATACTAGAGTACTAGTTGTGAGGGACCATCTGTTGTATAAACAACTTCCTACTCTTGAGACTTAATACGAGTTTCACAAATGGCAGTTGCATGTCAAACATGTGGTTTTTTATTTGTGAGGTGTGCCTTTTTCTTGTTTGAAGAAAACAATTGACAAGAGGTAAAATTATTCTCTTTTCGTACTAAAAGGAGTTCTTATCTGAAGAAATGGGCAAAGAGACGTGGAATTAAGCCACAACAACATATATACCGAAATATATTCCTTGCCATGGAACTGAATAAAATTTTCTATAATAAAACGTATCCAGAGTTCTTTTTTCCTACTAAAAGGAGTTCTCAGATTTTTTTTTGAAACATGCCTCTTTAATCTGAATAAGAATGTGATGGAGGAGGTAAAGTTGAGCTACGAAGCGCATCAAAACTTATTTTTTTTACTGAGGGAGTCTTCTTTGATATAAAATAGCAATAGGGTAAAATTCAGTTTTTTTTTTGCGAGGAAAATTCAGTTACTATTAACTCATCAGAATTATGTTCTACTCTCCTACTGCGAGAGACCATTTTTTTTTTCAGAGAAAGAAGTTGCACTGAAGAAAAATAAGCTGTCATGCTTCAATCTATGAGGGTACTCAAGCACTCACCCGCACTTCGGCGGCCGACTTCGGCGACTCCGGCCCGCTGTCCTCGGCGAACATCGACCCTTTGCCGGACCACGCCTTGAGCACCTCGTCGGCGTCCAACTTCAGCCCCAACCCGGTCTTCGGCGCATTTGTCGGCAGACTGTCAGCATCGCCACTGCCATTAGCCGCCTCATCCACTGTTCCATCAGCTTCCTCCTCGCGTTTCGCATTGGGCAACTCCTCCTTCCCCTTGGCCATCACCTTCTCCACCTTCACCACCTTCTTCTTCTTGCTCTTCTTCTTCTCCGGCGCCGCTGACGCCGGCGGCATTGCGGTGTTCGACACTGCCGGTGAAGGCGGCGGCTGCGGTGCAACAGTGATGTCCTTCACTGGCACGGCGGGCCACATCCACCATGCGCCATCGTCGTCCCGCCGCTTGAGCGCACGATTAAGGTTGGGCCGGGCGCCATGCCGGAACCCGAGGTCGAGCTCGAACCGCCCGGCGAGACCGACCACCATGAGGCTCCTGAGGTAGGGGTGTATGCTGGAGCTGGACAGGATGGAGTCGTCGGACGTGGTGGCTGTGTTGCTCTCAACCGTGAGGCTGCCCATGATGCCATCGATGCCCTCAGCCGCGCCGCCGGCCGCGGCCTCGTCGACGTCGAGAATGGACTCGGTGTCGAAGCCATCGTCGTCGAAGTCGAGCTCGCCGGGCTCATCGGCAGTGTCCGGGCTCGCCGGTGATGGCGCCGGGTCGCGGAACCCCCGGAACACGCTGCTCACCGGCCCCGGCGACGAGCAGTTCTTGCCACAGGACGGGCTCTGCGGCTGCGGCGACGTCGCCGGAGTGTCGCGGAGGAGGAATGCGGCGTCGGCGAGGACGGGGAGAGGCGGGAGGAGGTCGGAGGAGGGATCGAACGTCGCCGCGAGGCCTGAAAGCTGCCGCGCCGGGGGTCGCGGCGCCGTCTTGGGGCTCTTCTTGACGGGGAAGACGGAGGGGTGGATGGACGCGAGCAGCGCGGCGGCCTCGTTGTACGCCTGGTTCGGCCGCTTCCGCGGCGCGCGAGCCCGCTTCAGCGACACGGACGTCGCCGACGACGACGAGTTGGACGCCTCCGACAGCGTCGACGACGGCGACGAGTGCACCGGTCGCAGCGGCGACGAGTGTGCGCCCGGAGACGCCGCCGCCTTAACCATGTCCAGGTCCAGCCGCAGGCCGGTTGGTATGCAAGAAGACGACATTGCAATGCCTCAACAGCAACAACTACTCAACTTCTTGGTATGTGAAATGGAGAATTCGAAGTGTTCTCGGATCAATTTCAAGACCATCAATCCAAGAACACAAGAGCAAGAAATGCCTAAACCCCAAGGCTATGAAATCCTGAAAAGATCTTTAAAAACAACGCAACAAGAAAGGACATATTGCACGGGAACTGAGGAATTTCCTGGTTTGTGAAAGTTGCTGCCTCCCTGTAAGATGGAGAAGAAGAGGAAAAGACTGCAATCTCGGGGAAAAGGTGAGGTGTTCCAAGGGACAACCAAAAGTGTTAAACAAAGCTCCACCAACAGCCTTGGGGCATGGGCAAACTCCAAAGGAAGGGAAAAAAAAAACTAATCAAGAACCCACACACCCTGCCCCCACCTGGGACTTGCGCAATTGTCTTTGGACTCACCAAAGCACCAAGTACACCATTGAAAAGGAGGAAATGGAAAGCCTCTGTCTTTGCAGCTGCTGTACTGTACTCCTCAGTGGCAAGAAGAGGTCAAGGAACAGAGCAGAGGCAGCAAGAACAGAGCAGGAACAGGGGACTTCTGTGAGCTGAGCCGATACGCTTTTGGGATTGGAGATGGATGAACAGAGAAGAATGCTAATACTAGGAGAGAAGAGAGAGAGGGTAGAGAGAGAGAGAGAGAGACAGGTGTGGGGAATTGGAGCTGGTGGGGGAGGAGGAAGAAAGGGTTCAAGAGAAGGGAGGAGGGGGTGGGGTTTTAGAGAGGGAGGGCCATGGGTGAAGCTGGAGGAGGCCTCCCTTTCATGAGGTCCCTTTCCTCCCCCTGCCTGTGGGGCCCATGGCATTTGCAGGACCCACACAGCATTTTGTGCAGGTCCCTTCTCCATCTTTCCTTGTGCTCTTTTTTTCTCCTCTCTAGGTTGTACATGTGGTGCAATTGTTTGGGGCATCTAGGATTTGCAATGGCTAGATGAGACCAATTTGCCCTGGGCTTTAGGGTTTCCAAAACTCACCAGCCTTAACAGGTAGTTGTAGCCATCTAGTTTAGATTTTTATGGAGACTAACATTGAAATTTTATAGAGCCAGTTGGTACTAGCTAGAGTTATATATGGCTGATCTTTATAATTGCTACTCCTATTTTAGACAGACATATGATGCAAAATATCAAGGGACAACAAAATTCGAAATATACAAATAAAAAAAAGTATAAATCAAAGCTAGCAAGAACTATAGAAAACTGCACTTTTTTCCCGGAAAAGAAGACATGGGCAAAAATAAAATATTGTATACTGTAACTTATAGAGCATTTAGAGAAGTAATGGTTTTTTGTGGTTTTGTGGCTTGATTCCCATTCATTATTAGAACATGAAAAGGGTAATTATTTTTGTTTAGCTGGTTCTTTGTTGTCTTTTGTTAACCATGTCCCAGATCAATATTTCCTCTGGAGACGGCACCGGCCGATGAATCATGGGACTAAGCATTACTTAACACTATACTTTTTTGGACTAATACACCTTGTCGCCATGCCTCTCGTGCCGGATAAAAAGCAAAGCTTTGAAGCATTCCTCCATATGTTCTTGGTGAAATGCCAAGTGCCACTTTGTCCTAATGCTAGCTAGCATCATGTCTGTGTGTAGATGTTAAGTATATTAGTATGTTAATGTGGTATCCCCTAGTGACAATCGGTGTATTATTTTTTGCTGTGGTTATTTTACAATAATATATAGCATTTCTTTGGACAATCTTGTTGGCATTTACTATGTAGTATATACGTACTTTTGGTCGAATGCATCGATAGATTCAGTACCGAATGTTGGTAACTTGCATGAAGTAAATGTATATATTTTCATTGTTCCCTTCTTTGTCGTTTATTTTGTTGGTTAGAAGACAAAACATGGGATTCGACCCAGGAGCAGTAAATAGCTAAATCATGTAGAGGCAAAATTAAGATTCAAGAAATGAATTGGGCATGTGTGCCATTATGAATGAGATTTGCATTTTTTTTATGGCCTCATTGCATAAGATAAGATAGATCTGACCCGATTATCTATAAAACGAAGCACAATGTACAATTATTTCTTTAAAATGTTGAGCTAGATGACTGTAATTAGGCAGCCCTGTCTTAGCAAACGCATAAATCCAATCCACTTCATTCATAAACCCTATAAGCTGGTCCCGGTGGAAATTGAACATGTGAGCTCTCGTTAAGTACCATGGCACGCTCATACACACATGTAAATGTGCTATTATATTCACGCTGCCCTGCCATTGCACCATCGAAGCAGTTCAGCTTCTGATACGAAAATTTTCTGGAAAAGAAATTCAATCATCATCTCATCAGCATATGATCACCAGATCATTGCCTCGTATAACTTTATCTTAAAAAAAAATAGAAGCAATACCTTCTACTTGAGACCTTTTTCAAACAGCGATGAGCCAAAAGACGTTCATAACGCATTCGCTTCCTAATGTGACCTTTTGCTTCTTTTTTTATCCTTTGTATTATCCGTAGAGACATAACGGTGTTTTTTATTTTCTCTATTTTCTTCATTTTTTACAATTAAATACCTAAAAAAACTAACACCGTTATAGTACCATTTCATCCTAAAAACAGAAGGAAAAAAATACAGCATTTTAGAACAAGCCCCCTAAAGTTGCAACCACCAAGGGCAAAAACGAAGGGTATTTTGGTAATCGGCGGAGGGTGCTTTTGATTGCCCATCCCATCTACCCCGCAACTACAATCCTCTCTTATCCGCTGACATGGCGCGCTCCCATTGGCAGCGCCGGATACTCTATCCTACGTGGCGCGTTCTTTATCGCCACGGCAACCTTCTCACGTGAGCTAGGCGCGGGCCCCACCGGATCTTGCAAGCATGCTTGCTTGCATTGGACGAACACCAAGAGAGGGATTGATGTAATATTACACACGCACACCACAAGCTCTTGCTCTTTTTTTTTCTTTGTATGAATTAGGGCTTGTGTTAGAAGATTTGGGAATCCTATTAGTTTATAAATGCTTTGCATGAAAAAAGCTTAATTTGGCATGAAATCATTGTAAACTCTACGAACAACATTGATTCTGTTGCATCAGGGTATCTTTAATAGTATCATCTTAGCTATTTCTTATTTATATTAAATGAGTAAAATTCTATGTGGATAAAAGATGAGGTGAAAAGAGATAATGTGTTGTCTCTTATGCAAGAGACGATTTGAGCCCGTAAACCAACACAAAATAGTGATAGGGCGTAAGGTAAAAATTTATGGTAAAAAATAGTATAAAATAATTAGATAAATGATTTATTATTGAATATGTTGTCTCTAGTGCTGTTTTTAGATAAGATAGAAACATTAAAGATAATATAAAAAGACAAACTATTATACATACCCTTGGTATGATCATCCTATCATCCGGTGAAAAATCTAAGAGTACATTGAAGAGTTCTTACAGAGTTTCGTGTGCATAGCGTCTCTTGTTATGTTTGGACTTGGCCGTGTATCTGGAACTAGGATGTGTGGTAGCCATGCCCCATACGTTGTGTCCCTATGGTTCAACCACTAATGATAGAGAGGAGGGGCCATTTGAGCCATCCAAGCCATTTCCAGCCAACCAAATTAATCCTTTCTCTTTTGTTTAGGATGAGGTTTTTTTTTCTTTGCCACTTGTAGGGCAGGTTTGGTCGGATCTTTTTGCAAGATATTTTTATTTTTTACGCGAAAAGTATCTCTTGGTAGTTAATTTCTTTTTAGAGGAAATGCATGCGGTTATGGTATATCAAGGAAAACTTTGGAGCTTAGGGCCTGTTCTTTTTGGCTGCAGCTTATGGCTTTTGGCTGTGGCTTGTGGCTTTTGGACTGTTTGTGCAAGAGATTACAGAGTAACAGAAACTCACGTACGGTTTTTGCCGATATAAATGAAGTCAGTAAAGCATGTACTACAATTAACTAGTAGACCTTATCTTGAAAAGATACTCCGTTTAAAAGTTAGTTACTGTAGAAAAGCCGAAAAGCAGCTTTTAGAAGCTGAAAAGAATAGGGCCTTAATTGCATAGTCAAATTTTCTTATACTATTAGAATTCTTAACTAATTTTTTTTTAAAAAAAATAGAGATATGATAGTTGAGCACAAGAAATACATGTTATGCCTTAGCGATGTCAACAATGTAAATCTTTCGTATTATCCATTTAATTTGTAAGTATTCTTGACTACTTTCTAAAAACTTGTTTTTGCTGAAGATAATTAAAAAACCTCTTTAGCTGTTGCCACCAAAAATCCAACACAACACAATTAATCTTTGCGGCTTGAATGGCCAGGATGTATCGACCAATCATGTACGTACGTCTACGTACTATGGAATTCAGATAGGCTCATCCAACGAGTGTCTTAGGCTCTGTTTGGATCAGTTTCAGATTCTTAAAAACCAGCTATTACTTCTAGTTTTTAGAAGCTGGTTTCTAAGCAAAAATTGGTAGGGTGTTTGGATCTCCTAGTTTTTAAAAGCTAGTTTCATTTATGATTGATGCTAATAGACTATTATACCCTTACATTTATTGCTCTTGAACAACACATTAAACAGCCATGTGTGGTCTTTAATGAGGGTAAATGGGTATTTGTGCAAAAAAACTGGCAAAAGCTGGGTATCAACAGCTTCTTGGTTTTTAAGAATCTGGGTAGGTAGATTTTAAAAACTGCCCCAAAAACTGGTCTGTTTGGATCCCACCCAGTTTCCAAAAGCCAGATTCTTAAAATCTGGGTGGATCCAAACAGGACCTTAGAGAGCATAGCTGGAACGTACAGATGTGTGTTGCATCGTCGATCTCCAGCTATTCAATCTGAGACTGCGCAAGACCTGTTTTTACGGCTCTCCTTTGATGTGTCGACATGTGTGTGCGAACATCTTCTTGAAAGATCGCAGAGAAACGTACGGCTCCAAAAATATTATTTTTGGATTTATTCTACCTACATTTGAATCCCAACATACATACTAAAATATCGCAAGAAGAATTAATGTATATATACTCGTGTATATATAAGGGTGTACGTAAGGATATGTATAATAGTATAGGTAACTACTGTATGTAATATTCTCTATATCATCTATAGATAGCACTAAAGATAACTTATATAATGTCTCTATAGATAGCTTTTTCATGTCACAATATGTCTTATTTATCGTGTTACAATCGATTACTGCATAAAAGACGGTCCAATTCTCTATCATTTCTTTCTCTCCTTCACATCATCTCGTATTCTACGTGACAAAATTTATAAATAACTGATATCATACTATTGTACAAGATTTAACAGTGGGTTACACTAATTTATGCATTTGTCGGGATTTGATCGGTAACCTCTTGCATGGTTCTTTTACTGGCTTTAATTAAGATGACTAGGCTAATCAATTGTTCTCTAAGTAAGTCGAAGTTTTATGTAAAAAAAGAGAAGGATGTGGAGACACTTGCAGTACTAGTACTTGAAAAGCCCTGAAAAAAAATTCAAAATAAAATTTCCAAAATTTTGCTGTTTTTTTTGAGTGAATTTCCAAAACTTTCCTCTTTGGGAAAGTTTTCCTCTTCCCGCTTTCCTTTTCTGGCCGGGGCGTCTCCCCTCTCCTCCGGCGCCCCTCCTCTTCCCGCTTTCCCCTTCCCCTGGCGCCCGCGCCCGTTTTCTTCCTCCCTCTCCGCTGGTGCCGCCTCCCTCTTTCCGCCTTCGCCTTCCCTCGCGCGCCCCTGCGCCCGCGCTAGCCCGTGGACGCCGCCTCCCTCCGCTCCCGTCCACCGTCGGCGCCGCCTCCCGCTTTCCGCCTTCGCCTTCCCTCGCGCGCCCCTGCGCCCGCGCTAGCCCGTGGACGCCGCCTCCCTCCGCTCCCGTCCACCGTCGGCGCCGCCTCCCCCTTTCCGCCTTTCCCCTCCCCTGGCGCTCCCGGTTTCCTCCCCGCAGGCGCCGCCCCTCTCCCCGCTTCCTCCCTCCCTCGCGTGCACTCTGCGCTCGCGCCCAGACCGCCTGCGCCTCCCTCGGATCCTCCCTCCGCGCCCCCGGTTTCGGACCGCCTCCGGCGCGCCCCGACGTCAGCCGGTCTGAAGCGGCAGAGCTTCCGCGCCACGCGTCGCGGCCCTCCTGCACCCGACCCCACCTGGCAGCGGCCGCTCCTTCTCCCTCCCGCGCGCGGACGCCATCGCCCATGCCGCAGCTCCACCCACTCCCTCTTCCGTCCAGTCGCCATTACTTCCTTGGCAACACCCCCGTCACCTCCATCCCGCGGAGAAGACTTCCCACCAGCTCCGGTTGACTCCCGCGCCCTCCCGTGCCTTCGCCCGCACGGTTTCCCCTCCCTCCGCTCGGGTATAAAACCCACTCCTCGGCTCCCTCTTCCCCCTTTGCTTTCCAAGCTCTCCCACCGTCTTCAATCCCCTCCCAACACTCCCAGCCACCTCCCAGAGCGTCCGATTGAAGCCCCGCCGCCCGGAGCTCCGCCACTGCCGTCCCCTGCGCCGGCAAGCCCCGCAAGCGGATCTCCCTTCTCCTCCCTCCATTTCTCGATTGCTTCTGCCCCGAGCTCCTCCTTTACCTCCTAATCACCGTGATACCTTTGTTTGGCCAGGAGAATCACCGTGGAGCGCTACCATCGAAGCTCATCGCCGGCCGAGACCACCTCGCCGTGGCCAGCCCTCCCAGAGACTTCCCCGCCGACTCCACCACTGCCTTTGTAATCCCCTAGCTCCCCTCACCATGAAACCGCCCCCAATTCGGCCCCTAACGGCTCCGGTGACCCCTTCCCCGCCGGAGAGCCGAAGCCTTTCCCCTCTGTCCCTACCTTCCCCTGGGGTCTCCATGCCCTCCAACGCCCCAAAATGGGCTCACCGTAGTGGGCTCTCCCCATTGGCACCTTCCTTTGCCGCCGGCGAACTTCCTAACGCCCGGTTCGCCATCGCCACCGTAGCCACCGCCTGGGAGCACTGTAGCAGCGAGAGGAGGAAGACGACTCCCCTCGCCGCGACGTGGCCCTCCCACCACCGTCCGATCCACTTGATCTCACCGCCCCCCGTGCGTCCGATCGCTCGTACCGGTTCGCCGCCTCTCTTTTATCTCCACCGTTCGATCTCCTCGCTTCCCCATCTCAACCGCTCACCCCGTCTCGCCCCGCTGCCGTCCACCCCGGGCCACGCGGCGGGCATCCGAGCCGCGTGGGCGCGCCCGCTCTGGGCCGTCTCCTCTCGGCCCATCTCTCTCTCCCGCGCGCGCTGAGGCCGGTCGGGCCGCGCGGTTTGAAATCAGCCGAGTGGGCTGGACCGCACTGTAGCAACCGGACCGACCCAACACTGTGCTTAACCATTTTCCAGTGTTTTCTTAATTTCTAAAATCCCAGAAAATCCAAATAAATCCTAGAAAATCACAGAAATTCCCAAAAATTCCCAAATTTCACCACTTTGCTCCCAATAATGTCCTGGACCCATTTGTAACCTCCATTTCTCCAGAACCATCCCAGATAAATTCCAAAAATTCCTCATTTGGAGATTTATGCATTTTACTCCTTTTTAATAGATTATGTTTCCTCGCTTGATTAGGCTCAAGCCGGATTTATGTTATTTTCAGTGTTTGCGCTAGTGTCGGAGATTCCGGAAGCTCAAGTGCAGTCGCAGGATCCAGGAGCTTCTACGTTCAAGCTAGCCGAGTTCGTCCCGATTCACGGCAAGTCACAAGTCTTTGATCATGTTGCAACCCATATTATCTAATTATGCTAATATGTTATTTGCATTGAGCTAATTCTGGAATGTTAATTCGAAAGTAAAATAAAATGTTTAGAATGACATGTGATATAGTTAAACCCACCACCGACAAATGCCCTGTTAAATTGTGGCCATGCCTTTGTAACTCTAGAAATAATGATCTGTTAATCTAGATAAGTGTAGATTATTACTATCATGCAAAATGTTACACTAATAAGGTTGTGGCTGTGGGCCAATAGAATTCGGAAAACCCGACTCTAAGGTAGGGTGGTATGGGACACCGTATCTTAGAGCGGAGAGTGCCGGCGTGCACAAGGTAGGGTAAGGGGGAGTGGAAACCGCAAGGCGGTCCTCGCCAATCTTTTACCCTAGGTTTGGAGTAGGGTAAGGGTGAGTGGGAAACCGCGAGATGGTCTACGCCCACCGCTTACCTTAGGTTGGGTCGCGGGCCTGGCGAGGTTGCGGACCATGTGAAAATATAAGGACTGAAATCCTTACGCTGAGCAAATGTCACAGTGATCGCTCAACCACAGGAGTTGACTTGTCAACACTTGTCTAGTAGCTGCTCAACTCAATTGAAACTCTACAGGAGGTTTAGCAGTGAGGTTAGGCAGGCCGTGCTGTGGGTGCCTAACAACGGTAGAGTTCACTCGAAGCGGCTATTTTGTTTTCTCTTGTGTGTGTGTGTGTGAGCCAGACCCGAGTGAATTCTACCGGTTATTGGAGCTGTGTCACTTGGGTGATTCCAGCAGCGAAGCTTAAGTAGTTTTGTACATGCTTTAACTTGTTAAGTTGGTTAATTGAACTCTTCATGAAAAACCCCTGAGATCTTAAGAAGTAAGTTTTGGGTCCATTTTATAAAATGCTTGCAAATAAAACTGCATCCACCAAATGTAATAAACCAAGTATACTCCCTTCCTTTGTTGATCCACGCAAGTAGCAAGTTAGGGTTTCCCTTGTGATTTGCTGAGTACGGGGTCGGAGTACTCAGGCTTGCTAAATGCCACAGATTCCAGAAGCAAAGAAAGCAATTCAAGATGTCGTGTTAGAAAGGTCTTCCCGTCGAGGACGTCCCAGAGGATCTCTTCGTCGACGAGGTCCAGTGGCTTTAGGTCTTCGCCGCGCTCAAGCGGATTCTGGAGTTTTTGTAATGTAAGTATACCTTGGGCTTGCACGCCCCGCTGTCGAAAAAGGGATGCTAATCCATATGTAAAGTATATGCTGGACTTTTGTTGTAAGCATGCAATGGTATACTCTTGTGCGACACTTCATAACTGTTCATGCGTGAATAGTTGCGAGGTGCCGTGTCCGTACGCGCCCCTGGAAACGGGGGCGTTACAAGAAGTGGTATCAGAGCAGGCTCTTGACCGTAGGTTGAGACCTAAGGCAAACTAGGAAGCAATTTTATCGCAAAACTTAATTTAAGCCATAAAAAGGGTTTACGAAAAATATAAGTATTATTGCTGTCTTTTTCTCTCTCTTGTTGCTACCTTATCTATCTTAGTTTACTTCTGTTTAAGTTTTGCCTTTGCAAAATGTTTACCGCTTCTCTTGTCTAGCTTCAAAATTTCGCTTCTCGACAGCTGGAGGAGTAGCCGTCGTCCGCTAGACTAGACTGTCCCTGAGTTGTAGTAGTGCTTTTGTAATGTAGAGCAGGTGTAATCATGAACCCTAAGTGGTTTGTGTACCACTTGCATATTGTAAATATATGTTCATTATTCTTGTATGTTGTTTGCTTAATTATCAGTAATCCCCCTGTGTTCAAAGTTTTCTCCTGTCTCCTTTCGCTCTCGATCTTACCTTTTTCGCCCTATACTTACCTTGAAATTCAAAGTCTTACTTATCTACTCTTATTCTCCAAAAGCCGCTGCAAAGCTGACCTCAAATTCCCAATTGGCAGATGGATCCAACGCAACAGAGTGGTCAGACCAACAGGCAGGGTGCACCTGCCACAGATCAAGTCCAGATGTCAGAACAGTTAGGAGAATCACTCCCACAGTTCATTGTCAACGTGACACCCGAAGAGTCAGTGACAGCGTCAAGCGCAACCGCATTGAAGTTTATAGCCTTCCTACAAACTCAACCACCTAAATTCCCCTCAGCAACAGAACCACTGAATGTAGATAACTGGTTACAAGATGTTGAGAGAAGAATGAATACTATACGATGTACCAATAAGGAGAAAGTCCTGCTTGCCACCTATCAGCTGTCAGATCCTGTAATTACTTGGTGGAATGCTATCCAGTGGATACATCCAAATAAGGAAGACATTACCTGGGAAGACTTTGTGAAGAGATTCCGTAAAGCCTTCATTTCTCCTAGAGTTATCACTGAAAAATATCAGGATTTCCTTGATCTTCAACAAGGAGAGAACTCCATCACAGCATATCTACAACAATTCCATCAATTATCCCAATTTGCTCAGGAAGAGACTAACACTGAAGCTAAAAGGATGGAGTATTTTATGAAAGGTCTACAACCCAATATGAGACAACGCCTTCAAACCATGAAGTTTTCAAGCCTATTGAACCTGGTTGATCGAGCTCTACAGATAGAAGAAAGACCAGGTTACGTGAAAGTTATGAAACGAAAGCAGCCTTCACCTCCATCACCAACGGCTTGTTTTCACTGCGAACAAGATGGGCATTATCGTGACCAATGCCCACTGAAGTACTTACCCGAAAAAGAAGCTAAAGAGCAAGCAAAGAGGCAGACACCATCATTCCGCCTGCCACCGATGGAAGAAGATGAATCTTACCCTAAGAGGACCAGAATGGAGGATGACAGAAAGCGTAAAGCAGAGCACAAGTCTCAGTCTTCACACAATACTCAGCGGAACAAGACCACGGGATCATCCTCATTTCGATCCCAACCCTTCCGCCAGTTTGAGACGATACCGAAGACCCAGTCCGGACAGTCTCAGCAGTATGCCACTCCCTCACCACTCGCTATCGAGTGCCTCACCTGCGGTGGCAAGCATCTTGCTAGTAGCTGCCCAAAGAGATCCAATGCTTGTTTCCACTGCAGAGAAATTGGACATTACAGAGATCATTGCCCTCGAAGGAGTCTACCACCAGAGGCTGCAAAACTCCAAGTTCAGAATCAGCAGCAGCAGGGAGCAAAGCACACAGTCAAGAAGATGTAAGCTATGTAGGCCAAGAAGTAGGATGATGTACTTTCTGGTTATCCTTTTGTAAACCAGTGGAAGAACTTAATGGTTTGTCTGTAATTACTTTAACTAAGGCTTGTGACAAAATTATGATGATGTTTGAAGACCATTTGTGTAAAGGGAAATGGGTGTGATGGTCATGTTGTAATAGAGTTAATCCCAGCAGACCCAATCATGTCCAACCTTGGTACGACATAATTCATCCAAGTGGGAACCGCGCCACATAAGTAAGGATGGTATACAGGTGCAAGTGAAGAGGAGTCAAAGTCAATCTAGAAGAGGTTAAAGCAGATTTGCTGCAGCCAGATATGCAAGGGTTAGATGTCATTTTGTGCATAAACTGGCTAGCCAAGAACAAAGGCAAAGTGGATCGTGAAATCAAGATAGTATCCTTGGTCAATCCTGAAGGTCAGAAAAAAAAACAAACAGAGAAGTATTGAAGGATGCAAAAGGACGCATGATCAACATGCTAGCAGTTACACTAGATCAAACGTCAGTAGTACGAGAATACCCTGATGTGTTTCCGGAAGGATTACCAGGCAGACCCCTGACAGATAAGTAGAACTTGCCATAAAGTTGATTACAGGCACAAAACCAATTGTCAAGCATCAGTACAGAATGTCAGCAATGAACTGAAGGAACTGAAGAAACATTTAGATGAATAACAAGAAAAAGAATTCATTCGACCAAGTGTTTCACCTTGGTCGGCACCAGTTTTATTTATGAAGAAGAAGAATGAAAAGTTGAGAAAGTGTCGATTATAGAGGACTGAATGCTGTCACAATCAAAAACAAGTATCCATTGCCCAGAACTGATGACCTATTTGATCAGCTTAAGGGTGCCGAAGTATTTTCCAAGATCGACTTGCGCTCGGGTTACCATCAGCTCAAGATCCGAGAGCAAGATCGAGAGAAGACAGCCTTCATCACCAGATACGGATTATTTGAGTTCACGGTCGTGCCCTTTGGTTTAACCAATGCGCCAGCTTATTTCATGAATCTTATGAATCTGGTGCATATGGACCAATTGGACCGATTCGTGATCATCTTCATTGATGATATTTTGATATATTCCAAGAGTGAAGGAGAGCACAAGGAGCATTTGCACATGGCATTGACCAGACTGAGAGAGCACAAGTGTATGCTAAGTTTGACGAAGTGCAGTTTTTGGCTGAAAGAAGTTGCTTTCTGGGTCATATTATATCAGAAGATGGAGTTAAGGTCAATCCAGAAAAGATTGCCGCAGTTATGGAATGGAAACAGCCCAAGACAGTGATAGAAGTGAAGAGCTTTCTTGGATTGGCGGGCTATTACCGCCGAATCATAGAAGGATTCTCGAAGATTTCTCGTCCACTCACTCAGCTACTGAAGAAGGATAAACCATTCACATGGACAGATGCTTGTGAAGAGAATTTTCAGCTGTTGAAGACCAAGATGACAGAAACACCAGTGTTGATTTTGCCCAACCCAGAGAAATAATTTCAAATCTATTGTGATGCCTCCAAGCAAGGTTTGGGTTGTGTGCTTATGCAAGGTGGAAAAGTTGTTGCCTATGCCTCAAGACAGCTGAAGCCACACGAAGAAAATTACCTCACACACGATTTAGAAGTAGCAGCTATGGTGCATGCACTCAAAATTTGGCGGCACTACCTGCTAGGAAATCGTTGTGAGATATTTTCTGATCACAAGAGCTTGAAGTACCTGTTCATACAGCCAGAGTTGAAAATGAGACAACGAAGATGGCTAGAGTTTATTAAAGACTATAATGTTGAACTTCAGTATCACCCGGGCAAAGCAAATGTAGTGGCCGATGCCTTAGCCAAAAAGCTCGCCCAAGCAAAGTCAGCACGACAGAGTACCCACCAGAGTTGCAAAGAGATATCCTACGGCTGAATTTGGTGATCATTGAGCAAGGCGGTATGACAGCGTTGGAGCTTCAACCATTGTTGACAGATCGGATTAAGGCAGCACAAGATGAAGATGAAGAGATTCAAAAACTGAAAAAGGATACTCAAGAAGAAAATTCATCAGAATATGCGATAGACGAGCATGGAATCCTTACCTTCCGTGGTCGCTATTGCATACCCGACAAGAAGGAGTTGAGAGAGTTGATCTTATCTGAAACCCACTCCTCTCAATTCTCAATTCATCCAGGAGGCACAAAGATGTATCAAGATTTGAAGAAGAGGTATTGGTGGAACCAGATGAAGAAAGAAGTGGCAGAATATGTAGCCAAATGTGATGTCTGTCAACAGATCAAGATAGACCACCAAAAACCATCGGGATTGTTGCAGCCTTTGCCAATACCTGAATGAAAATGGGATAGTATCGGCATGGATTTCATTACTAGACTTCCCAAGACTCGTGAGGGATATGATGCTATCTGGGTCATTGTTGATAGATTGACCAAGGTGGCTCATTTCCTCCCGATCAAGCAAACCTATGGGAAGGATAAACTCGTCGAGTTGTATTTGACCAGAATTGTGACACTGCATGGAGTTCCGAAGAAGATTGTATCAGATAGAAGAGCACAGTTTACATCCAAGTTCTGGAAAAATTGCATGAAGCTATGGGCACCGATCTGAATTTCAGCTCATCATACCACCCTCAGACAGATGGACAGACAGAGAGAACCAACCAGATTTTGGAAGATATGTTGAGAGCTTGTGCTATTGTGTATGGAGCATCATGGAACACCTGCCTACCATTTGCTCAGTTCTCATATAACAACAGCTATCAAGCCAGCATCCAAATGACACCGTTTGAAGCCCTCTATGGCAGAAATGCAGGACCCCACTAAATTGGACAGAGACAGGAGAACGACAACTCATTGGTCCCCAGATTGCTCAAGATGCAGAAGCACATGCCAGGATTGTCAGGGACAGACTGAAGATGGCACAAGATCGACAGAAGAACTATGCAGATAACCGCAGAAAAGACTTGAGTTTCGAAGTTGGAGATTATACCTACATCAAAGTCACTCCATTCAAGATAGTCAAGAGATTTCAAGTCAAAGGCAAATTAGCACCAAGATATGTGGGACCGTTTCAGATAATTGGAAGAGTTGGGGAAGTAACTTATCAAGTACAGCTTCCGCCCAACTTATCCAGAATTCACAACGTGTTCCACGTATCCCAGCTTCGGAAGTGTCTACGCCAGCCAACAGATGAAGTACCATTGTCAGATATTGAATTGCAAGACGACTGCACATATGCTGAAGAACCACTACAAATAATTGAAACGACAGAGAGGCAGCTCGGAAACAAGAATGTCAGGTTTTGCAGAGTACAATGGAAGAATCATACACCTGAAGAGTCAACTTGGGAACGAGAGTCAGACTTGCAGCGAGATTTCCCCAACTTACTCCCTGGACCAAGTTAATCTCGGGGACGAGATTCTTTTAAGGGGGGTAGGTTGAAAAGCCCTGAAAAAAATTCAAAATAAAATTTCCAAAATTTTGCTGTTTTTTTTGAGTGAATTTCCAAAACTTTCCTCTTTGGGAAAGTTTTCCTCTTCCCGCTTTCCTTTTCTGGCCGGGGCGTCTCCCCTCTCCTCCGGCGCCCCTCCTCTTCCCGCTTTCCCCTTCCCCTGGCGCCCGCGCCCGTTTTCTTCCTCCCTCTCCGCTGGCGCCGCCTCCCTCTTTCCGCCTTCGCCTTCCCTCGCGCGCCCCTGCGCCCGCGCTAGCCCGTGGACGTCGCCTCCCTCCGCTCTCGTCCACCGTCGGCGCCGCCTCCCTCTTTCCGCCTTCGCCTTCCCTCGCGCGCCCCTGCGCCCGCGCTAGCCCGTGGACGCCGCCTCCCTCCGCTCCCGTCCACCGTCGGCGCCGCCTCCCCCTTTCCGCCTTTCCCCTCCCCTGGCGCTCCCGGTTTCCTCCCCGCAGGCGCCGCCCCTCTCCCCGCTTCCTCCCTCCCTCGCGTGCACTCTGCACTCGCGCCCAGACCGCCTGCGCCTCCCTCGGATCCTCCCTCCGCGACCCCGGTTTCGGACCGCCTCCGGCGCGCCCCGACGTCAGCCGGTCTGAAGCGGCAGAGCTTCCGCGCCACGCGTCGCGGCCCTCCTGCACCCGACCCCACCTGGCAGCGGCCGCTCCTTCTCCCTCCCGCGCGCGGATGCCATCGCCCATGCCGCAGCTCCACCCACTCCCTCTTCCGTCCAGTCGCCATTACTTCCTTGGCAACACCCCCGTCACCTCCATCCCGCGGAGAAGACTTCCCACCAGCTCCGGTTGACTCCCGCGCCGTCCCGTGCCTGCGCCCGCACGGTTTCCCCTCCCTCCGCTCGGGTATAAAACCCACTCCTCGGCTCCCTCTTCCCCCTTTGCTTTCCAAGCTCTCCCACCGTCTTCAATCCCCTCCCAACACTCCCAGCCACCTCCCAGAGCGTCCGATTGAAGCCCCGCCGCCCGGAGCTCCGCCACTGCCGTTCCCTGCGCCGGCAAGCCCCGCAAGCGGATCTCCCTTCTCCTCCCTCCATTTCTCGATTGCTTCTGCCCCGAGCTCCTCCTTTACCTCCTAATCACCGTGATACCTTTGTTTGGCCAGGAGAATCACCGTGGAGCGCTACCATCGAAGCTCATCGCCGGCCGAGACCACCTCGCCGTGGCCAGCCCTCCCAGAGACTTCCCCGCCGACTCCACCACTGCCTTTGTAATCCCCTAGCTCCCCTCACCATGAAACCGCCCCCAATTCGGCCCCTAACGGCTCCGGTGACCCCTTCCCCGCCGGAGAGCCGAAGCCTTTCCCCTCTGTCCCCTACCTTCCCCTGGGGTCTCCATGCCCTCCAACGCCCCAAAATGGGCTCACCGTAGTGGGCTCTCCCCATTGGCACCTTCCTTTGCCGCCGGCGAACTTCTTAACGCCCGGTTCGCCATCGCCACCGTAGCCACCGCCCGGGAGCACTGTAGCAGCGAGAGGAGGAAGACGACTCCCCTCGCCGCGACGTGGCCCTCCCACCACCGTCCGATCCACTTGATCTCACCGCCCCCCGTGCGTCCGATCGCTCGTACCGGTTCGCCGCCTCTCTTTTATCTCCACCGTTCGATCTCCCCGCTTCCCCATCTCAACCGCTCACCCCGTCTCGCCCCGCTGCCGTCCACCCCGGGCCACGCGGCGGGCATCCGAGCCGCGTGGGCGCGCCCGCTCTGGGCCGTCTCCTCTCGGCCCATCTCTCTCTCCCGCGCGCGCTGAGGCCGGTCGGGCCGCGCGGTTTGAAATCAGCCGAGTGGGCTGGACCGCACTGTAGCAACCGGACCGGCCCAACACTGTGCTTAACCATTTTCCAGTGTTTTCTTAATTTCTAAAATCCCAGAAAATCCAAATAAATCCTAGAAAATCACAGAAATTCCCAAAATTTCCCAAATTTCACCACTTTGCTCCCAATAATGTCCTGGACCCATTTGTAACCTCCATTTCTCCAGAACCATCCCAGATAAATTCCAAAAATTCCTCATTTGGAGATTTATGCATTTTACTCCTTTTTAATAGATTATTTTTCCTCGCTTGATTAGGCTCAAGCCGGATTTATGTTATTTTCAGTGTTTGCGCTAGTGTCGGAGATTCCGGAAGCTCAAGTGCAGTCGCAGGATCCAGGAGCTTCTACGTTCAAGCTAGCCGAGTTCGTCCCGATTCACGGCAAGTCACAAGTCTTTGATCGTGTTGCAACCCATATTATCTAATTATGCTAATATGTTATTTGCATTGAGCTAATTCTGAAATGTTAATTCGAAAGTAAAATAAAATGTTTAGAATGACATGTGATATAGTTAAACCCACCACCGACAAATGCCCTGTTAAATTGTGGCCATGCCTTTGTAACTCTAGAAATAATGATCTGTTAATCTAGATAAGTGTAGATTATTACTATCATGCAAAATGTTACACTAATAAGGTTGTGGCTGTGGGCCAATAGAATTCGGAAAACCCGACTCTAAGGTAGGGTGGTATGGGACACCGTATCTTAGAGCGGAGAGTGCCGGCGTGCACAAGGTAGGGTAAGGGGGAGTGGAAACCGCAAGGCGGTCCTCGCCAATCTTTTACCCTAGGTTTGGAGTAGGGTAAGGGTGAGTGGGAAACCGCGAGATGGTCTACGCCCACCGCTTACCTTAGGTTGGGTCGCGGGCCTGGCGAGGTTGCGGACCATGTGAAAATATAAGGACTGAAATCCTTACGCTGAGCAAATGTCACAGTGATCGCTCAACCACAGGAGTTGACTTGTCAACACTTGTCTAGTAGCTGCTCAACTCAATTGAAACTCTACAGGAGGTTTAGCAGTGAGGTTAGGCAGGCCGTGCTGTGGGTGCCTAACAACGGTAGAGTTCACTCGAAGCGGCTATTTTGTTTTCTCTTGTGTGTGTGTGTGTGAGCCAGACCCGAGTGAATTCTACCGGGTAGAGCCTATATAAAGAGTTGAGCAGTGAAACGACCTGGCTTTCTTAACCCGGACGCGGAAGTTAAGAAATCGTGTGGGTAAAGCTGAGCAAACTCTGCAGAGTCAATTAAATGGTATTCGAATACACCGTGCTCCCGGTTATTGGAGCTGTGTCACTTGGGTGATTCCAGCAGCGAAGCTTAAGTAGTTTTGTACATGCTTTAACTTGTTAAGTTGGTTAATTGAACTCTTCATGAAAAACCCCTGAGATCTTAAGAAGTAAGTTTTGGGTCCATTTTATAAAATGCTTGCAAATAAAACTGCATCCACCAAATGTAATAAACCAAGTATACTCCCTTCCTTTGTTGATCCACGCAAGTAGCAAGTTAGGGTTTCCCTTGTGATTTGCTGAGTACGGGGTCGGAGTACTCAGGCTTGCTAAATGCCACAGATTCCAGAAGCAAAGAAAGCAATTCAAGATGTCGTGTTAGAAAGGTCTTCCCGTCGAGGACGTCCCAGAGGATCTCTTCGTCGACGAGGTCCAGTGGCTTTAGGTCTTCGCCGCGCTCAAGCGGATTCTGGAGTTTTTGTAATGTAAGTATACCTTGGGCTTGCACGCCCCGCTGTCGAAAAAGGGATGCTAATCCATATGTAAAGTATATGCTGGACTTTTGTTGTAAGCATGCAATGGTATACTCTTGCGCGACACTTCATAACTGTTCATGCGTGAATAGTTGCGAGGTGCCGTGTCCGTACGCGCCCCTGGAAACGGGGGCGTTACTGTACTGCTTCATTTAGTCCGCCATTGCCTTCTCTTTTGCAGCTGTCTCAAGGTCTCACCCCAAATAATACGTACGTACATACAAGCTGCTTTTGCAGAAACAGTAGCGGATTTGGCGCGGTTTGCGACGCTATTTTTGTAGAAATGATATTTTTACCGCTCGATGGGTGGGCGGCAGTGCGGAGGAGATTATTAGACTATATAGTGGTCGTGGATTTATTGATGATGAATAATTGACTTTTGGGTTGCATTGAAATTTGTGTTTAGGAAAGTTTCGGTTGGTGCTCGTTTACAGAACTAGAATTGGCAGACTTCAACCATGTCAGGTTTCGATCACGGCAGACTTTGACCACGTCCGGCTTCGACCACGGCAAATTGACCACAATATTTCGACCACGGCAGAACGACCATGGCAGGTAATCGTAGATTTTGACTTCAAACAGTGAACCGATAGTAAGCAACATTTAACCAGCCGTAAGCGACAGTGAACCGGTCTTAGCTACAGTGAATCAATCGGAGGTCGTAAGGTCATCTACTATAGTAACCGGTCGATGGTCATAGGTACAATACTTTTCCATGGTCGTAGCTACAGTACCTGGTCCATACTCGATAGTCGTAGGCTTTACGGGTCGATACTCGATAGTCGTGGACTCTCCTCAAAATATCCACATGTGTTGCTGGAAAAGGTCCAATTTTCAACATTGAACTATGGCCCGAGTTCAGTTTTCAATCACGGGCAACTCAAAAACCATCCACCACCCTAAGCTATCAAAATCATCTACAACACAACTCTTCACTCATTCCAAGGTGGTTTTCCCTCGATGTGACGTCCATGTGGACCTGTTATGTTGATGTGGTGTCCTAGTCATAAAAACCTGGCCCATGTGGATGCTACATCAGCAAAATTGGGTCCACCACATGGATGCCACGCCAGGCAAAATCGTCTTGAATGGATCAATGGATATGCTTTATAGGGTTTTGGTAGTTAAGGGTTGTGTTTTTGAATGTTTTGAGTTATGGGTTGAAATTCGGAATCAGGCCATAGTTGAAGGTTGAAAAATAGACTTTTTACTATGTTATTCTGGCGTTCTAAATAGGGCTTTAGAATTCATGTAACTTCAGAAAAATTTGAGAAAAATGTAGATAGTCTATAGTGTATTGCATCACCCATCAAAATTTGAATTTCAAACCCCAAGTATGTTAAAAGAAACAGGAAAGAAGTTCACTGTGAATAGTAACATTTGTATTTTTGTTTTTTCCCTCTCTTTTTTGCTTTATCATTTGTTGGAATTTTGTCATTATTGTTACTCTCGATGTGAAAGTTTATAGATAAGCAGAGTAATTACAGAAGCACATGTACAAAATTTTCCAGAATTTTCATGTTGTTTTCATACTGCCCAAACAAAAAGGTTTATTATGCACTAGCTTGTGCACCGAAATGTACTTTTGTACTAGATAATTCCTTTTTTAAAAAATGGAAAGTAGCAGGTACGTAGCACACATTTTGGTTTTTAGTTTTTACTGATGCACATCGTGTCAACAATATCAACTGCATGCAAGAGCACATGAGCATGGGCATGCAGTAAGAATGTATCATGCATGGTCATGGGATCAGGTTACGGTACGACGATATCTAGATCTCCTTGCCATTTACCACAAAGATCCAAGAAACAGTACTAGCTAGCAGGCTAGTCGTGTGGTACTACGTACCAACTCGGAGATCACGACCTGTGATTTATGGTTGGATCTGCAACGCTTCCTAACTTTATCCTTTATTGGGGCACTTGGATTAATTTGGAGGCATCCATCCATGCATATACTTGCATGTGGATTTATCGGATGAGTTTTTTTTATTGCGGCTGATGGATTTTGGTATTAATATGAGTGTTTGTGTGAATAAATTGGATATCGATAAGTCACTTTAAAAAGTCTATCCCGATAAACTACTACAAAAAGGTGATGAAGAAGACATCCTATTTATTTGTTCGGAAGAAATTATAAGTCATTAAGTTGAATGTACCGCTCCAACCGGCTTCGCTTCCGGCTTTCGGCTGCGACCAGCCAGAAGCCGGCTAGATTGAAGCCACTTCCGGCTTCGTTTACGGGAGGCGACACCGAGCGGATAAGTCGCAAGCTGGCTTCCACGAGTGCACACTTTCCCCTTTCCTCACTGGAGCGAGTAGAGCTCTCCCCTCCCTCCCCCGCCCCCACCGGCAGCCGTGGCGACTAGATTCACGCTGCCTAGTGGCCCCACCCCCTTTCGTGCCAGCGTCTTGTTCCCCTCCCTGTCCGAGGTGGCTTTGCTGTGCACTATTAGCAAATCGGCCACCATCGACGTCTAGGCCTGGGTTGGAATCTCTGGGAGGTTCAACATCCAATGCTCCGGCGCATGGGTACCGTGAGACATGCATCCTCGTCTGTGCGACTTTAGTCTCCGATTGACCTCCTCCCACCGAGCTCCTCTCGCGCCTCCAAGTACGACAGGTTCCCTTCCTCTTAGTGTCGTACATTTTGTGCAATCGTTTCATGGGCGAGCTCATATGCCATGCGTTGCCGTCGGGTTTGTTGAGCTACTATGCGCATTTGTTCTTCGCCCTCGCATTTGTCAGCTCCGGCATAGCTGTATATGGACAAGGCATCCTGGGGCCATGACATTGCCCGGATTTACCTAGAAATATGCGCCAAAGAGGTTGAGGCCCAAAACTGTCCATATGGATGCTTGAACAAGCAGGGGCGGAAAATCTTGTCCACAAATTCTAAGAGCGCACCAGCCATTCGTACATGACCAAGTAAATGAAGAACAAGTGGGAGAGCCTCAAACACGATTACGCCAAATGGAAGGGATTGAAGATGCATGCAACCGGCCTTAGTGTGGACCCTGAGACCAGCTCCATCGCTGCGGATGACTCATGGTGGGTAGAGGCCACTGCTGTAAGTTGGGAGTGCGAAGTGCAAAGTTCAGTTCAGTCAAGTTGGAATGCATTAAAATGCCACATTGACGGACTCATATTTTGGTGCTGGAGTGCATGTATGGACTAGTTGTGGATGTCATTGCACCATATGATCCCACATATCAGACTGTGCATTCGAGGTTCCTGTAGTAGAGATTTTGTCTGCACCTCGTCAACTACCACTACCACAGAAAGGGTCATCACAGATGGTTCAAAATTGCCATCACAGATAGTTTCTGAACCATCTAAATTATTGTGTCTGTGATAACAAATGGTTATTATAGACAGTTCTCAAACCATCTATGATAAGTTAAAACATAGATGATTTTTTTAAAAAAAACCATTTGTGATATATGACATAAGGGCCATTGACAGCACACACGTCAGAGTCACAGTACCAAATGATGAGAGGAGCGCGACATAGCATGACATTTCAACAGGCATGAGTACACCAGCCAGAATATGCTCGCCATATGTGACTTCGACTGTAGGTTCACATTTGTGTGCAGGATGGCCTGACTCAGTCCACGACACTCATATCCTACACAAGACAATGGCGAAGTATACGACCACTGCTCGCATCCACTGGAAGGTGATATATCTGAACAAATTTCAATTACACCATGTATTGTACATGGAATACTAATCGACATTTTTTGTTCATAGTTGTCCCCCATATAGGTAAATACTATCTCGTTGACTCTGGGTATCCTAACAGGTTAGGGTACCTAGCCCCGTGTCGCAACTAGACGAACCACCTTTTGGAGTTAGATAATGGTACACAGCCGTCTGGGATGCAGGAGCTTTTTAACTATCTGCACTCCTCCCTATGGAACCTTATTGAGCATGCATTTGGCATGTGCAAAGGAAAATAGTGTATACTCAATAAGATTCCTAACTACAAAAGTCGCATGCAAAAGACGATCATTGTAGCAACAATTGCATTGCACAACTTCATCAACGATGCCAAATTGGCTGGGAGAGTACACGTGAATCCGCCGAGGCAACACGGGGGACCTTTGGCCGTGGCCGCAGACGGGTCGCCCTGCCTTCCGCAGGCCACCGACGCCACACTAATGGACGTGATACGTAATTGGATAACATCGTTGTTGTTGGCATCGAGCTAGGTTCACCATTCCCAATGAGAAATACACATGTATGTAATTTGTAGGTCTATTTGTCGTGTACACGATGTTTGTAACTTGCATGACCGGCCTCTTGATCAATCTTGGGTACTTCCAAGGACGTGTGTACAGCCCTAATGCCACCAAATTCTCACTGCCATTGATCAATTCATGTGACTGCTTGTAGAGAGAGAGAGAGAGAGAGCTTACACAAGTGAATAATTGAAGTAGCAATGCTTGCATGCATGTCCGTCCATACGTGCGTACTTCCATCACGGTATGCGCGTGCATGTGGTGTAGGCATGCCATACCGTGTAGTTACTCTCCTCCGAAATATATGACAATTTGAGGGGGAAAGGGAAGAAGCAAAGGGCACGGAGAAAAAAAGCTGAGAGCAAAACGAAAGTGGTAGCGTGCGGTCCCAGAGAAGGCAACGTCGTCATTTCCAGAGGCTGATCCAAGTTGAGCTATAAGGGCGTTAGAGTTGGGAGTTGAGCCGGACCTATTTATGCCAGTCTGAGGTTCGGCTGATCCGGTACGGTCCAAGCACGGCACGGGCAAGTCATGTGGCGGGCCATACCGGCATAACATGAATGGTGGGCCGGACTGGGTCTGAAAAGCCAGCCTGTCGGGCGGCACAGCACGGCATATCATGCCATGCTCGGGCCTGCTCGGCCCGGTGAGCACAGCAAGGAAGGGGGCACGACCGGCACGCTAGCGACCCGTGACCGCCTCGGCCTCCCGCCTCTCGTCGCCCTCCCGTGATTCCGTCGCCATCCCATGGATTCCCCAATCCCCATAAGCCATCACAGAGCAGAGAGAGGGGGAGTAAAGGACTAGAGAGGAAGGACTATATCGATTGGAGAAGCCGTGGCCCTGGTGGTCGACAGCAGCGACAGCGAACCCGACCTTGATGAAGTGCACGGCGGTGAGCTGGGCCATCCAGCTGGACTCGTCGGTGAAACCATGCACGACGGCGACGGTGCCGAGGACGGGAACGCCGCCGCTGGGGACCCAGTACTGGGTGAAGATGCAGAGCTCCCGCGGGTTGACGAAGGTGGAGGATGAGTGTGCGATGCCGTGCCGCGCGTAGAACTCCTCGGCGGTTAGGTGGCTGTCGGGGGAGGGGGGACCGAGGGAGGCTGCCGGTGGGGGAGGCGAGGGACCGAGGAAGGTTGCCAGTGGGGGAGGGGAGGGGAGGGGAGGGAGGCGGTCGATGGGGGAGGGGAAGGAGGCCGACAGTGGGGGAGCCAAGGAGGGGAGGGGAGGGAGTCGGCCGGGGGGATTAAGGGAGGGGAGGGGTCGATCTGGAGGAGAGTGGAGAGATGAGAGGGAGATTGTGTGAGAGAGTGGAGAGATAGAGAGGATCAGAGGAGAGAGCAACGTGGAGAGATAAAAGATTCTGAGAGAGAGGAGAGGAGAATCATTTTCTCAGAGAGATAAGACTAATGGGTATTTAGATGTATGCAATAGTTAGAACTGAGATGCAACGTTTGGGAATCAAGAGAAACGTTCGAGCGCAACTTTTGGGAGAGTAAGGTTCAGAATAGCAACGTTCGAGAGCTGTTACCTATAAATTCACTTCGCTTCTCTCATTTCTTCATAAGCTATTTAATCTCTCATTTCTTCACAAGCTATTCAATCTCTCATTTTTTTCAACATTCTTCTACACTCCCCATTTATTCAACATCCCTATACAATCCCTATTTATTCACCGTCCATCCACTATACTACTAAGGAGTCAGAGTACCAAGGAGCTCCCAAGCGGTATGTAGAGGAGTCAAAGCACAGAAAGAGCAGCAGGGCGACTTAGTGTAAACTCCCGCCGTCGCTCCCCTAGTCCTCCTCCAGCTCTGACTCTCGTTGATCCTCATTGGCTCTCGCCAAGCATAGGAGACTACGGCATAGATGACCGTCATATAGTTGGTATATAGAGCTATAAAGAGTACCAGGGCGGTCCGGAGCCAATGATGAGTCCAGAGTTCCCTCGCCAGCTCGCGGACGACAATATATGTGGGTTTGGACGAAGGGCAAATTGCTGAAAACACATAACCTGGAGTCAAGAAATCCAAGACGGCGAAACAGTAGAGATCACAACTTGTAATTATTGCAACTTGTGACATTCATATTGTATTTCTAAAATATCAAAGAATTTTACTTTTCCGAAATATTTACGTCATTGTGTGCCTGTTTTTTTTTTTGCAACTAATTCAATTTCAACTAGTTTTTAATGAGGTGGGTACGAAAGAAAGGAAGATGACAGTCGTCGCCACCATCGTCGCTGCCACCTTCGTCCTGTATAGTTACTTCGGGTTGGACTTGGCCTGGCACGGCAGGCTTTGGCTTGTGCTTGGGCTTGGCCGGAGGCGAGATGGGACGGCCTCATCCATTCACTGCACGCTATATACAGAACATTGAAATCCTCTCCGCCTCATCTTAAAACACCACAGTAAACACGAAATCTAACCTGCATCTCAGACAGCATCTGCATGGAGCTGTACACAGTGCACAATTGCTGTCCAACTCAAACACCAAACAAATTGCAGGGAGCTGGTAGCTGCTAGCAAATTACATCGATGAGCAGTGTGAAACCTCTTCGATTGAGCCCCATCACAAGGGTCCAAGCAAATATATATCTCCTGGCCAGGAAAAGGGCACGTGCTGTCCCCTTCACCCAAAACCCATGACCTGCCCATCTTATCTCCTCTCCCAATTCTGTCACTTGATTTGCAATCTTGTCCTCTCTCTCTCTCTCTCTCTCTCTCTCTCTCTCTCTCTCTCTAGTCTCAACAGATCTCTCTCTCTCTCTCTTTATCTAGTCTCAACAGATCTCTCTCTCTCTCTCTAGTCTCGAGAGATGGATGGAGGATGGATGGTGAGCAATGCAGACACTTGGCCTCGTAAACCATCCACCGTTTGCTCTGGATAATGCATGCGTTGTATTGTATGTACGTGCACAAGGAGGACACGGATGGATGGATGATAGATCAAGATGATGAACCGTGCAGGTACAACCAGCAGGTCGCTCTTTATCGCGTCTCACGGGCTGCTTGCTTGTCCAGTTACTTCTCCTCTTCTGCTCTAGCTAATTTGTCACTTGGAAAGATTTGATTTTTGGATGGGTTTTTAGGGTGAGAGATCTTTTTCACTGTGGAAATATCTGTTTTGTAGAGTTGTCTGTTGCAGAATACGTGTGATTGGAGCGGCAACATCTGTCATATTATACTTTTTCCCGATATGAACTAGTGTTGAATTGTTAGCTCCTAATTTCTGTCTCAGCCTCTCAGGTGTAAGCAAATTGTAAAGGTGAAAAGTGTATTATTCGATTTGAGAAGCATAATTTTTTGGTAGAAATCCACGACAGTAAAAAAAAATCGGAACTTTAATACTATTTCTTACGCAACAACAAAAAAGATTCAAATGAGCAATTCAGTGTCTCTCTCTGTGTGCCTCTTGAGATGAGAATGTCTTTTGAGAGACTGACATGCACTATACCGTTAGTAAATACAAGCACTTAATAATCATATCTATGGATTTTTACTCGCAGGTCAAATTGAGAGTTGGTGGTTACTAAAAGATAGCAGATCAGCACGACCCTAACCCAAAATATCTTAATCTCCAAAGGCATCACAGCCCATTTACCATTTATACCAGTACCCACTGGTATGTATACTAGTCCAAAGATACACTTCCATGTGACATACAGTATATCAACACTGTTGAGGCCCCAGAAACACTACCAGACATTGATTTGTCAGCTACAAGCCTAGAACCACTACTTTTTTCTTCCCTATACTATTTTGTGAACTCCTATAGACGATGCCCAGCTGAAGTATGCATTTGCATTCAGATGACGGACTACTATGCTTTATCCTTGAGCTCAGCAGCTGGCACAAGCACCACAACTTGGTTTTGCAAGTCAGTCTCAGCGGTTCCATTGTTGCCTGCTGCTGATGATACCATGTTCTCCTTCAACCTCTGCAGCCTTTGCTCGAGTCCACACACCTTCTCAATCACATCCAAGAAAGGCTTATCATCAGAGGCCCCAGTGTCCTCCCGAGAAACAGCTCTCTCCTCGGTGTTGATGTTGTGATTTGCTAGATGGCTAGAATCCGTCTTCAAACAAAGCTTGATTGTAGGTGATGTACTCCCCTGCAAGCATGTTAAGACTACACGATCAATTGAATGAATCTAATAGAAGATTATCTCAGGTGGAGGCCCTTGTTAATTTACATTAGATCTGCAAATTAGCCTTTGTTGTTTCTACCTTGACCTTGTCAGTCAGAGGGCTGCTAGATGATTTTGGCTTCCTCTCAAGAATTCTCTGCAAACGTGTTGGCACGTTGATGATTTCAGACAAGGGAAGAAAGCACGAATTGTCCATCGAATCAATCTTGCCCGAACTTCCAGCTTTTTCTACACTCATTCTTGAGCTTTTGCTGGGACCAGTAATATTACTTTTTCCTTCAGCCTGCAAGACAACTCCAATGTTAAGAAAACTGTGTGTTGAATATACGACCACAAGATATATTTAAAAAAAATTTTGAAACTGGCGTCATGTATCCTTCAACAAATTTACACATGGAATTGAAACATGTGTCATAATGAAGGAATGCAATACTCGAAAGACAGAGTTCATTCTATGCATCTCATGACCATATGTAATTCTGTATTAAAATAAATGGATCCACAAAGATGATTTGCACACTTATAGAAATCAGAGGTTCACTTGAATATGGAATGAATGACCCACTTACACTCTTTTTAGGATTTCGCATTTAGGCGATGGCTGCAAAATTGCAAATGCTTGCACAGAGCAAATATAATTTAAAGAGAGAGATCCAGAATTGAAAGGAACACTTGAGACGAAGTGAGAATGAAAGCAAATACTAATGACTCAATGGAAACACCCAGATAGTAAGAATAAACATGAGATAGAAACGCATGCCTTCCGATCTCTGAGAGCAGCGCACCTTGTATTTTTGAACCACTTGTCAATCTGTAAATCGATCAGACATTCATTAATTACTTTAAAGAATTTTTTTAAAAAAGTCAGTGAGCCTTCTATAATTCAAAGATCCTCTGCCAATGATACTTCATTAGAAGGAAAAAGTGACCAGCTATAACATGAATCTGACCATAATGCTATGAATTGCATTTTATGGTATCTTTGAAAAATAGACGTGCAGTGTATGGTCCCGGTGCCAAAGGGCAATTGACTAACAGAATGAAATTCTCAGGTGAATAAACATATGTAAGTAATCGGTAATACAAAGTTGTCAAAACTTCTTCAATCCAACACTACAAACCTTTTCAAAAGAAATGCCCAATTCTGTTGCTAGATTTTCTTTGACAGCCCGGGGTGGAAGCTCATTTTCAGCAAAAACTTTGCGAAGCACCTAATTTAACAACGTGAAGAATAAAGGATATTAGAATGCAGAAAGCAAGGGTGAGCCTGACAAAAACAACATTCACAGTTACAGGCACAACAAGCCCAATGTGGAATCCAATTTTAGCCATCAGTTGCCTTGTATTACAGCAAATACATGTGTATCATGAAATGAAGATGTAATGCTGATTATATATTTTTTAGGTAATTAACATCCAATTACCTTGACTGCTGCAGGAGGAATCCTGAAAAGTTTTCTCCTCTGCGGTTTGACTTTCTCATCCGATATGACATCTGGGAAACCCTCAACAGAGTTAGCCCCAACACAAGTTGAATCTGTTCTTCTTTTCTTTCTCCTGTTAAGACCCCAGTCTTCATCTTCACTCTGCTCTTCATTCTCAATCAGCTTTCCAAACATTTCCTGCGAAGGGTGAATAGCAGTCAAAGTTCCAACTTAGTGCTGAAAAATAACTTACCAAAGGTGCAACTAATACACAATACATAGCTAATTACAAATACAATTCGTTTGAATTGCAGTACTGATAGAAAAAAAGTTCCATTTGGTGAAACACACCTCGTTTAGTCTTCTATAATCAACATCTCTCCTTGGCCTTTGGTAGGTAAAAATTTGCGCAAAATCATCTTCACCAGGATCAATACCTAAATCTGAATTGGCATGGCAGAATCCTTCAGCGTCAGTAAAATCTGCTGATATAAAGTCTGGAATATCGTCGTTTGGAGAATAAAGTGGACTTCCCGAACAATTGGAATAATCAGATATACTTCCTTCGCCACTGTCTAGGCTTCTGCTGCTGACCTCATTTTCTTCAGGATCGTAATCCTCATCACCTGAATACTCAGATAGCCAATCTTCAACTGATCCATCCTCGCAGTTTATGTGTTCAGTTGCTTCCTTGAAAATATCCTATAGAAAGCAAGTAATGTCAAGATTGAGTGAATAAGATGAATTACTTAAAAGTAAAATGATCAAAATATGAATGTAACTTGTAGGAAATTAAAAAACTTACATTGGTGGGACACTTCACTGTGAAGCTCGTTCCCAGATGTGCATTAACAGCTTCTAAAATTTTCATCTTGCACAAACAGAATTTGCAAAGCCATCCATGACCACTAGTAGGAAGAACTGAGAGATAGCACAGCACAAACATAGATACATTACAAACTATAAACAAATTGGTATGGCAACATATAGTAAACAAAATTAACAAATGCGTAAGCGTGTTTCAAATGTGGAGCAAAAACTGCAGCAACCAACAGAAATGGATATAGAATCATCAGAATAGAATGTATACCATGCGTGTGTGCTGTTGCGAGCTAGACAATAAAAAAAATAAGTAACAGTTTTGTTTTACTTTTTATGGGGACAAACTAAGCAACTGCTACTTTGTCATGAATACACTAGTTCTGTTTCCCTCCCAGCATTCTTTGATGTTACCCAGCAATTGCTGGAGTTCAAATGTCCAATGAATACAGAACCAAAGGGAAGGGATACCTGGGTAGAATTATGAGCACCAACCCAACATGAGATTTATTACATATAGAAGAAGCAAAGATCACACAAAATGATTTTGAGTTAGTGAGTACTTATAGATTAGCCACTAAACTTTGTAAAAATGGTAAATGTGGTCCGTAAACTCTACTTCTGTTTATTTTGGTCCCTGGAATCTCCAACTTTGTTTAGTTCCTTAAATCTACAAGACTACAACATAACTCATTATGGTCATCTCTATGTCAAGTTCTCTGATAGAATCTTGTGCACCACAAGATGACCTGTGGGCCGTGGAACAATTACGTTGGGGTATGTGCTCATTGTCAATTAGTGTTTGTATTACAAATATGGTAGCCATGATAACAAATGCATCCAAACTGCACATTTTTGGTCTGCAATCCTAATCAGTTATGTGTGCAGGCCATATAAAAGCCCATGTAGTCAGTCGTACGGCTCAATAGTCTAAACTTACCATACATGATATTATAATACAAACAAGTTAGGGGAATAAATAAACAACATTAGCAAGTTAGGGAGTGATGAACTGAGCTCTAACATATGTTAGGGAGTAAGGAACAAGGAGACAATTCAACTGTGAATAATACTCAGGTGGTAACAAGGAAAAGAATGAAATCCAACCTTAATATTTTTAAAAATCAACCTGAATTCAGGCTGCCAACTTATTTATAAAGGACAAATCTTGCATAAGGCATGTTGAATAAGATACTCATTGTCTACTTAAGCTCATTACTGTTAATTCAGAAGTTTAGTTTCATAATTGTACCAGTCAACATACGAAATAGAGATATCAACACATGTATATTTTTGAACATATGATGTTTAGAGATGTTTTGATTTTTTTTTTACTTTCTACTATCTTTTGCACAAAAAACACAAAAATGTAACCTGAAACAGACGAAGTGCTTTTCAGGTGATCAAGATGAAACTGTTAAGCTTTACACCAAACGTGCCTGCATGCATGCTACAAAAAAATGTGAAACCACATAGTTTGAAAGCTAAAACAGAGAAATAATTACCCACTTTTGTCTACAGGAGGTTCTGAACATTTCTGGTGATACGCAATTTTGCAGGCCCCTTCACAGAAGAAAATTTTATTGTCGGGGAATGATTCATGAGACTTGCATCTTGAACATATGGCCTAGCAAAGCAAATATTGATAATCTATCAGTTGCATAAACCTGTGGAAGTAGGGAGTTTGACATTCACTTGATGATATACATACATGTTCAGGATTGACAGAGTTGTCTGGAGGCATCACAGAGTCATCCATGCTCCCACTAGAACTATACAGATCAAGTTGACGAATAACATCACGGATAGCAATTTTGCATTTAATGATCTGTTTCTTAGCACGCTGTAGCTCCTTCTCTGGCTTTAGTTTCTCTCGACTGTTTGGGAAGGTACACTTTTAGTTAATTAGTATTACTAGCATACCCTTATTTTACTGTAGAAAACAGCAAAACGAGGAAAGAAATTATACACAAAAGATAGTGATATTTATTAAAAAAGTGATACTTATTAAAGAACAATAATATGACCTGTTAGCTTGATTCTGTCATAACAATTGAAGGGCAAATCAGAGTTGTCTAACACTACTCAGCGTTAACAAAAGTTACTGCACTACACTTTCATTTCATGAAATGGACTGCAACTACATAGGTCCAAATGGGTACTTCCCACAAATAAACATACCAATATTATTTCTAACTTATGAGAAGTTATATTGGTCAGTTATAAATGGCTGCAGTCGTTAAACTTGGGACGTATTGTGATCCTCATCATCCTATGATTAAGAAGTTGTAAGTGGTTAAAACCAGTGTTCAAAATCCTGGCGGTTACCGGCCGGTAACCGCCGGTTACCGTTTTTATCAGTGGAGACCGGTAACCGAAAAAAACCGGCCGGTATCAATTTTTGATTAACCGCCTGGTTACCGTTACCGGCCGCCGACCGGGATTTCTTCCGATTTCGGTTTTTGGAACCTTGGTTAAAACTAAATGACCTGTCATATGGTTTAAAAGCAAAAAAAAAATACAATGCTTTTTTCATGGAAGTTACAAACCTCACATGTAAAGTCCCGCGCATAATTGTTCTAAATAAATTGGAGTCTTGTTCCCAACAAGTCTGAAAGTCTAACCTACTTTACTTTTATTTGAGTTTTTCCTCCTAGAACTACATTAATGCTGGACTCCATAAGATAATTTTAGGTTACTCCCCCCCCCCCCCCCCTTTGGGCATGTAGCATTAGCTGGATTTGAAAATTTCTTTTACCAGTAGTTCACAAAAGTGAAAGAGTGCAGCGCACACCTGTGCCCATTCCAGCCATCTCCAGAGTATGCATCTAGTAAATTCTGCTCCAATTTTATTTTGATCAGTAAATATCTTGCCCTTCTTTCCAAGCGAGTTGCCTCATCATAATCAGTATTTTGCCTGTTCTGCTTCAGCTTCCTCCTAATTCGTCTGGTAGCAGTTTTTCCAGTAACAGCATTTGAACCCCGTCGCTGTTTCAGAGGACTACGATGATATTTTTTCTTTACATATTTCGCCAGATTAGCATTCCAAACTGTTCTTGCTGTTCTCTTGGGAGGAGAATCTGGCTTATACTTGCTGGAAGTATCGCGGCGACTTGGTCTTTTTGATACAGAAATCAACTCAGAAGAGGACTCTTTCCTCCGCTGTGATGATCTTCCAGAGGTGGAGCATACTGATTTCTTTTCTGAAGTATGCATTGTTGGTTCTCGAGATTAATACATCTGATTGAGACCTATTACCATAAAGAATATGTTAAACGGAAAGGTGAATGAAGTAATGGACATCATGATGAGTACATTAGGAAATTATATATCATATTTAGTAGTAACAAGAGGAAAAGGTAATGGTTATAGCATGTTAAAAATAGAACAGGTATTTGTACTTTTCACAGTGTTATCGTGATCCATCCAGCATACTCGTTTGTTAGTCTTACCATCTAAACACAGTTGTTCATGCCACAAACATCTGCACTTAAACGGCATGCTAGCTATACAAATACATAGCACAAATCCATTGCTTGTAACTATGGGCTTGCACCAAATCGCCAAGATGCATAATGCACAAAATCGCCACAATTTTCAGCACTAGACAGCACAACTACAATTGGAATCAAAGAATCCTAACAAGAACAGCACATTCCAGGAGATGCATTACATGAAGATCCCATTCGGAAGTCAGAACAATCAAAGCCAGCAGAAGGTGGCCCTTTTCGCATACAAATTTCTGAAATAAACTTGCTGCTGTTAGTACTGCTAGTTGAGGGTAACAGATTAGACACACCCAAATACAATGCGTACTTGAACATGGACTGGATACACCCGAAACTTGGGAATTCCTGCGGGATCGACGGAAGGAACCATGGATGGATGGATTAGACTAGTAGGGTACAAATCCGTCCGCAACTAACTGGATTGCTCACAGCAATGAAAGAACCTAGAACGAAATGGACAGCAATGCAAGCAGGCTACGGTTTCCTCACCGACAAATCCGGATGGATCTCCGCTCCAAGCCAGCCCAGTGGAGGGGAAGCGGCGGAGAACGACGCCTACGAGAGAAGAGTTCCTTCGCTTAGAGGCGGCGTGCGTGCTTCGGTGGTGGAAGGGTTGTGAACGAGAGGCTGCGCGGCGGACGGGGGAGCCGGCCGCCGGCGAGGTGATGGAAGCCGGAATCGCACAGGAGAGGAGAGGAGAGGAGAGCAGGAGAAGGAGTGGGGGTGGAAGAAGACCCCAAGCGAGAGACCACTCAGTGTCGGCCGAGAGAGTTGGGCCGGGCTTTGCAAGGCTTATGTTTCTTTTTTTTATTTAAACAAGTTAGAACTTAGAAGGGTTTCTTATTTTCAGTCTATAAAAGTTATTTTTTGGGTTTTTTTTAATAGTAACTAGTTTTTAAACGGACAACCGATCAAATATAGAATCAAAACATTACACAGTCAGAGAACTTCTCTATGCATAAGTGGGGGAAAAAACACCTCTCCTTAAAAATGAATGGTAAGTGCTTGATTTCTTGACATTTTCAAATTGGCTAACTACCTCTGTACAGGGCCTGTTCTTTTTTGTTGAGACTTACTTTTGAGCTGTTTGTGTGAGAGATTACAGAGTAACTGAAACTCACGTGTGGTTTTTGCCGATATAAATGAAGTTAGTACAGTATATACTACAATTAACTAATAGACCTTATATTAAAAAGACACCCCGTTTAAAAGCTAGTTACTGTAGAAAAGCCAAAAGCTGAAAAAGAACATGCCCATAGACTACACAACATGGAAGTGAGGATGCTAAACCCTTAAGCTAAAGAGAGGAATTTTACATAGTACCGGCTTTGCAATTTTGCATAACAAGTACATGATGGAACACTGATGAGCCCAGATCATACAACATATCGGCTCAGCAATAGTTATCTTGAATACAAACCAAGATCAGTTAATATGATATCGTTCTGGCGTGTTCGGTTCAGAGCGAATCCTCATTTTTAATGGCAAGTATCCCAGAACCTTGACGAGTCATTATTTCTTCGCCTTCGTCGTTCTCTTCGTAGACTGGGTTTTCCTTTTTAGCAACCTTTGCCTTCTTCTGTCCCTTCCCCTGCATGTCACAAAAAAAATTTGTCAACTTCGCCATCAGGAGCTCTATGATATTACGCTGTGCATCACAAACTCGTGTTTTTCCAAGTTTATATGGTAAACTTGTGGCTAACACATTTATTACAGCATCTTAGGTTATTGATCTGTTATTTAATTACTCGATAGAGCATGAGAACAGCAAGGAAGACCATTGCTGAAGGTGAATGCAGTTCCCTAGCAACCCTCGTAAAGCAGTAGTGTGAAGGGCATAACAATGAGGGACGCGGCTTCCCTGTCCCCATGACCATGTTCCTGACCGGGTCCCTGCCACGTGGCATCAAGCTATTGACCAGTATATGGGACCCACAAAAAGCATAACAAATAGCATGCTGCCATATGGCAGGGAACAGGGAGAGGATAGAGAAAGAAAATAGAGAAGCCATTTTCAACAATGAGACCCCTCATAAAGCAGTAGTGGAAAGGCATAACAACATAATATGTTCATGTGCTAAAAACAAAGTCGCAATCTACGAGTTTCAATGGCCAAGTACTTCAGTACATAGATAAAAATCCCAGAGTATCTATCCACGATGGTTTACAAGAAGTTATTTTATGGTAATATGTTGTGCTTCTAAGGCCATTCTCAGTGGAGAGTTTCATGGTGTTGTTTTCAAGACTGCCACATCATGTAAAATGAAATGAAACATGGATGAAACATCCATCCTCAATGCATAGTTTCATTCTATTGTTTCATAGACATTTAATTTCATGACTCATATAGAGTTGGTAATCGTGCCAAGAGAGTTTCATCTAGATGAAACTCACTTCTCTTTCTTCTTAAAAATGTTGCCATATCATTAAAAATACCTATGTGGCAGTCTATTAAATGCAGATGAAACTTCCACTGAGACTGGCCTAACAGATCAATGGTAAAAGAGTGATAATCATGAATTCGAGCTTTTAATTAACGTATGTCATCATCAGTTCATGACTAGGGACGTGATAAAATGGAAATACAATGGATCATTCAAAAGAAACTGAAAAGCAGCAGATCAACAGAAGGAGAGTAAACAAATCACACCACTGGCTCCTCGGCTTTTCTTTTCGTTTTTGCCTTAGGTTGATCTTCATCCTCATTGTTCTGATCATTTTGATAAGCATGTGACTCAGGAAGCTTGTCACCCTTTTCATCTGAATCAAATAGTTAAAACAATGACTTCAATGCCTACAGACTGTTGATTACAACTGACGATAAATAGCCAAGCTAGAATTATGCTAACCTTCCATCATAGTCTCCGCTTCAAATAAATTGGACTGGGGTTCCAGTTGAATGAAGTAATTAATTATAGCCTCTATCTGCACAGGAAAAAAAATAAGAGGTGAATTAAGTTAAACAGTTGTTGCCCTTAGAATGGAAGATGCCTTGATAAATGGAATACAATCAATACATAATCAAATTTACTAGTGGAAATGGCACATTACTACATTAGGTGCTACAAATTATGACTTGCCTAAACTGAAATGATGGAGAGTCAAATACATATATCGAATTTATGTTATGATTGAGAAACCTTTGCCTCTGTTTGTCCCACACTGACCTGAAAGAAAGAAGCAGCGCACTGAGTATTAAAGACCATTGCTACCAAAAAAGAAATAATATACAATTGTACTCGAGTTTGGATGTCACAACACAAAATGTCCTGGATGGAACTATAGTTGCTTTGTATATTGTTCCTGTATGAAAATAAGGAAAGAAGAAATAAGTGTTGCATTCAGAATCCAATGAAGTACATGCACAATATAATGAAAGTAGCTTGGTGGTACCTTTCAGGTCCAATAACATATCCTGATTTCCAGTAGGACTATTCGAAACTACTATCCTCCCAAAAGCTCGAATATCTCCGCTCAAGTCTATCGAGTCACCATCACATTCAATCAATGCCTAGAAATAAAAGAACGATGATTATAAACTTGGGAGAAAATGTTAACAACAAATTAAATGTACAGTCTAGAGTTCCAGGAATATGTTACTAGATGATACACCGTAACAGAATCCCTTACAAGAAATCCGTTATTTTCCAGAAATCCATATGTTTATACATTCCATTTTAACACACATGACACATGCATGTTTTAACAATGAATTTATGGCTATTTTTTAATAACATATACTTATGTAAACTATTAAACTCATGTTTCACTCATAGGAGGAAACAAGTATACAGTGCCATATACAAAAGGGAGATTGGATCATATACCCTCCCTTTAGTTGGGAAATTGAGAATTTACCCTCCACATCTCAATGACACGTGGGGTCATCATAAGTCACTGACACGTGGGCCAGGAGGGTAAATCCTCAATTTCCATCTAAATGGAGGGTATATGATCAATTTTTTCTATACAAAAACATGCATGTGTGGTCAATTTTCATTACTGTGCTTCCATTGATCGTATTATATTCCTTTCCATCAATGCTAAGTAGACCCTTTTTTCCATGAAGAAGGTACAACAAAGGGGGAGAACAACAGGGATCACCATAGCATTCCAGACTTCTGGTTGCAGGCATTGAACTTTTTATGAGAGGAGCATGGTTGTTACGGCGGAGTTGGCGACCAAGATGAGTGAGGGGTGTCCGGACACCATGGCACTAGTGCTGCCTAATCACCTACTCCTATCGCAATTTCCTGTTTTTGAAATGTTGCAAAGCCTGGGGTAGAAAAAAAAGGGGAGAAATGGCACTAGTGCCACTTAATCACTAGGCAACCTTTTTTACTAGTAAGGGTTTTTTACCTAGTAGCTGCTGGCGGTTTGCCCTTAGTTTGTGCAGCAGCATCTGTACCTTCTTTACTCCTTTTCCTTCTTGGTGCCTGTACCTTGGGGATTTTTTTTGCTAGATCCGAGGGTTAGGATTTTGTGTGGCTAGATCTGGTGGCTGTTGTGATTTCGGGAGTGTTTTGGTGGATCTTTTGTGGCTCGGAGGATTTTCTGTGGTTCGACTGTTCGAGCCTTCCAGGATACGTCATCTTTCACATGTGATGCCAAGTGGCAAAAGCAGATGATATGGTGGCCGCTGTGACCAATACCACCTTCAAAACTCCCCGGGAGAAGTGCTCCATATTAGAAATTCAAAGCCTGATAATTGGCTAAAAATGCTTAGTCCTATATGGAGCGTCGAGCATTCCTAGGAATCTTCATAGAAATTTTCAAATTACCTATATTATTGTTAGAAACAATTCAATTACCGTGTTCCAAATAATGCATAGGAAGGGGGGGGAAGAAAAAAAAACAGAAGTCCCTTTTCGATCCAATAGTCGAGGGAAATAACGTGTCGCTAGAATAGTCCCTCCAATGAAAAATAAGCAGACTTAAAATACGTGAAGTTAAATTATTTTTAACTTTGATCAACGATCACTTTATGAATATCTAGATCGGTTATATGAAAATGACGTTGATATATTTGTCAAAAAATAATTTCATAATGCTGTAGTTTCATATACTCGTACAAATGTGGTCAAATTTATGGTTTGAAGATAGTGTTCCAAACTAACACCCGTTTTTGTCCGGAAGGAGCAATGGCAGAGAGTAGTGTGTGCAGTAGCAACGTCACTCGTAACTAAGTCCCGGTTTGGAACGCGGGATTCCCCTGATATTCCTACGAAATTCTCGTTCAAAATAGGCCCTAAACTCTCTCGTGGGCATCCATTGAAACGCAATGCATTGCGGTCTTCCTGGGCATGTACAAAAGTATATATCTAGTAATATGCAATTGAGCTGAAGCATCTCTTTTGTTTTATGCACACTGCCGTAACTGGAAGCATGTTGCCCACAGGCAGCATCGCAACGCAACGGATCGTCTTTTCTCTTTGAAATTACAACGCAACGGATTAAACATAATACCATTGAATTGAAAAGGACGTTTACACCTTAGAACGGTCTCAATCTGAATAGCAATTTAGCATAAACAACGAAAGATGCGACGACAAGAACTGCTATAACAAAGGCACATTATGGTGCCACCTATCAGACACAAGTCCACATGACAGTCACCCATGTCATATCAAACGCTAAAAATGCTATGCCAGAGTATCACCTCCACCGGATCAGTTCTAAAGACGCCGCAGGTAATTTCAATACATGATACACATACAAATAAGCTGATGGTCAAAGTACGCAGCGATTCGAGTCCTACACGCGCCCCTTGTTTGGGTACAAGTGGTATGTCAGTCATCGCATATCCAAACACGCTTGCGGTTAGCTACAACTCTGGTAGAAGAAATGGTCTATTTAGATGAACCACCAGGAGGTGCCGTCCAAAAGATGGAAGGGCAAAACAAAGATTCCTCAAGACTAACAACCAGACCTCCGAGTCTGCCACGCTGGTGAGCCCCAAAATCTGCACCGTATCAAGCCTGGAAATGTCCCTCACTCCTCGTGATATTCTGGGTTCTTCTTCAAAATTACAAAGCCCTCCAATACCGATGTCAGTGGGATGTACCTGCACAGCGTGACACAACACAACAGTTATTAGCTTCCATAGGGCAAAACTTGAGAAAATAACAGAGCACATTTTCAGTTGTACTGGAAATTACTTTTCAGTCGCTAGTTCAGCTCGCTCCCCTGCTGCAAGCAAGACAGGAGTTGAATGTGTCTGAAAGCCGGTAATTGTCTTAGGTCTTCCTGCCTGGCCAACCACATCAACAGCTTGCCCAACCCGCACAGGAACAGAAAGGGGTTTCAGATCCTCATCGACCGTTAAAAGCATCCTAGGCTGTATAAGCAAGGAAGACACTGAGCTTGGTATCCAATAGTTGCTTGGTCCAGTTATAAAATTAGCAGTTAGTAATGATAGATACCTGCATGGCCAGGACGAGAATGTAAAGGATGTAATGATATTTCCCTAGAATGGTGGACTTCATATCAAGGCAGGCATGAACAACAGTGACAAGCCCTCCAAGTGCCATCCTAAGGGGGGGAAATTGAAAGATGAATCCAACAATATTGAAGGGTTAATCCGATGCTTTGAAAAACTGAAAGACGAATCCAATAATATTGAGGGGTAAACCCAATACTTGAAGATAGTTACTTACGGGGAAAGAAGAAACCGGTCAGAATGGTATGGAGAAAGTGTCAATAAACCCTTCCCAAGGTGAACAAGCCCCTGAGCAATTCTCACCTGAACACATGTAAAACCAATCAATAAACGCAGCTTAAATACAACCAGGAAACCATCATAGCTGCATGGACTGATGATGCTAAATGATCATTGTGGATTTGTACTTACACAGAATAGATGAGCAGCTTCTTTGTAGTAATAACTTGAAAGATTACGAAGCATGCCAGCTATTCTAGCATTGTTTGTACCGGCACCAATCAAACCCAATGAGATGATGGCAGCCTGCAACAATTCAATTAGAGTGTAAGAAATAAGCTAAGAATTAAGATATATGATGCAAATATAAAATTTACAAACGATTTGCTAGGTTAAAAAAGTTAAAAATACAAACCATTGACACATCAGCATCTGCATCATGACTCAATCTGCTCAGTGTGTCCATTACATTTACCTGAGATGGTAGATATTAAAAATTTATGAAGTAAACATCATAACATCTGATGGGGTGTAAACTGTTGCAATATTATGCAAAAATGAGTGTGCACCACTGAAATAGCACTTGATATTCAAATTAGCACAAAGACACAAATCCGAACAAAGTATTTTACTAATTTGACAGTACAGTACGTGACAAAATAATTGCCTTATCAAGTAACTGCTTGGATAATATGAAAATAAAACAGATCACACTTTATTTTACAATAAAGCAATTACAAGCAAGGTAATTTGGCCACACATTCAATAATGATAATGTCATTTAAATTTTTCCAGGTGTAACAAACTCTATTTTAAGAAGACGTGCAGCAGAAATTGTCTAGCTTTGATGTGGTGTGTTCAATATGGCACTTGATCTAACTTGTCTAGTCCTGATCTAACTTGACTGGTTCTTTTTATATGGCACTTGATCTAACTTGACTAGTCTTGAGCTTTGAGCCCATATTAACAGTACTTGGGAAATGAATACATTTGAACGAAGTTAGCTGGCAAACCTGACCTTGCTAGACTGGTTTCATGTGTTAAAGAGTGTTGTGTACATTCTCTCTCTCTCTCTCTCTAGCCCATGTAGCCCATATAGCCCATGAGGCCCATGTAACCATGGTTGTCACGGCGTAATTGGCGACCACGACGCCTCGTAGGCGCCAGGACGCCTAGGCGAGGACACGGCGACGCCTAGGCGAGCCCACGGTGACACTGCAACCCGTCTCCCGACTCTCTCTCCCGACTCTCTCTCCCCCGACTCACTCGTCTCTCTCCCGAGCCGATCTCCCCGCTCCCCGGCGCCGCTCTCTCCCCGACGCCTCCCTCCCCTCCCCGGCGCCGCTCGCTTCCTCCCCCGCGTGCTGCCTCCCCTCCCCCAGCCACAACCAACCTCCGTCCGATCTGCACCTCCCGTCGGATCAGCCTCCACCGACCTCTGTCCAATCCGCACCACCAACTCCGAGACATCGCGACTCCCGTCGGTCCTGCCTTCGCCGACGGCTCCCTCTTCTCCAAACGCCGACGCAATGCAGTTGCTCTTTCGGATTCTCACCCATATAGCCCATGAGGCCCATATAACAATGTCTATATATCTCTCAATTAATGAATAAGCTACACAGTTGTGAATAGCAAAACCCTAGTCTTCATCTTTTCTAACATCATGACCAAGAAAACAGTACAAAAGACTACGCGAGCATGCGAAGTACAAATTAGATGATGCAATTATGAATTAGTAAAATAGTTATTCAATGACAAGCAATAATTTGCTGCATATATGTGTACCCATGTACCATATGTGTGGGTTGGTGCAAGTGCATCAAATAGTTTAGCACCTCCAGGAAATAACTCCATTAAAATAGTGCTATTAAACTGTTTCTACACAACAGATAGGATATTTTAGTATTAGAATGTCAGATTTTTTGCATCATTTTCAACCCTAGAATTCTTCCCACTTAACTGATGCATTAAGGATTCGAACACAAGTTCCATATCACACCTTTTCAGAGTTCTTTTTATGCAGGTCAAAACTTATTCACGTACCTTGGGATTAGAAATGCAGAGTATTCCAAGAGCAAGAGGAACTGCTCGTCTAATATTCTGCTCGCCATACTGTAAAAGACGCTCAAGTGAACGTACAGCCATTTCAGCTCCTAATTCTTCAGCCATGGCAATAAGGGCAATTCCAAGGACAGCTGGCCCTTGGTGCGTTTCTCCTTTCTCAAGATGCTGTGAGCAAATACCTAGAAGTTTCTGAACCTGCACACATAATTGGAAAAGCTTATTGGAACCATTAAAAAAATCAATGAGCTTAAAGTTGCTAGAACCATTCAAAGTACCTTAAGCACGTTCCCTGTTCCGGCATATGCAAGTGACATAAGTGTTACATCACAATACTTTCTTATCTTCTCATCAAATGTTTTAGAAACCTCTGCAGTAGCCTCTACACTCTCCTGAAATAGAAATTACCCAGTAAAAATAAGTTAAACACATCTCCTGAGGTATATAAATTAGCCCGCAAAAAGAGCAGGGGCAGTCATAGTTTTGTGTGTAGACTACATTTGGAATCAGAAGCAAACACCGTAATACGAAGACAATAGTAACAATCAGAGTCAGAAGTGTGAGCTATCTTGCTGGAACCAAGAAATGGTATTCACAAAACCAAGGGGCTTGGTGCTTCAAACATAAATCACTTAACCAAATACTCACCTATTTTAAAGTAAAAGAGTAGGCAAATCTTTGAAACCACAGGCAATAAATAGTATCCCAAACAAACATGTCTAGGGAATACCTAGTGAAGATTTTTTTCATACTTAGCGTCTTGGCCTATTCAACGAATTGCAATCGTTGGAAGTGGAGCTATCTTTCATGGGTTGCTCAAAATACCTGCTTTCCAAGATATAGAAGGCCAAGCGCTACAGGAAGCAGGCGTATAATGGGTTCTGCTAGCTCGGCCTCACTACGCTCCATCAAGGCAAATATGATGGACTGTGCAATCTCTTCATTGCAAGAACCGACAAACACCAACCCCAAGGCGATGGCTGTGAAGACCAAGACCTCAAGAGTTGATTGAGAGTCCCCCAATACAGATGATAGATGCATTCTTAGCTGAAATTTCAGAAACTATGTTAACACAACATATAACCAATGTTTTAGGTAACAAGACATAATAAAGACCCTGATTTTCACCTCATCTTTCTGAGAACCAGCATATGCAATACCAAGACCCAAGATTGCCCCAATCCGTATGTTTGAGTCATCCTTGCCAATATACTCCATGAGAATAGCAAGTGCCTGGCAACAAATTTAGGATATTAGAAGACAGAGTTTGCATAATGAGAGAAGGATAGGCAGCTAATACAGTGGAGCACGTACAGGGTCACAATCATTCTTCACACTGCAGGTGACAATTCCAATACCTAGCAAAGCTCCAGCAACAACATGAGTATCATTACTATGCAAGTACTTGTCGAGCTGAGCAAGTCCAGAATCAGCATCCCACAGGAGAATCATTCCCTGAAAATAATAGTTTCCTTGCTATTATTGTCTACTCACAATTAAAACCAGATCTTATGGTTAGAAATATAAACAATGATGTAATTGTACCAGGCTAGCTGCTGCACTGGCTTTTCCATGTTCTTTGTTCTTGAATAACCAGTTTCCAGAAGACCCACTACTGGAAGAATCAGATGGAGCAGTCATAAGCTTATCCTGCGCAACGGATAAGATCTTAAGATCCACTCTTTCCTCGGAAGGAAGATGCAAGTAATAGATTTTTCTAAAAAGCTAACCTGGCCAAATCCAGCATTCACAAATGCATTGACAAATGTAGCGGCTAAATTCTGTCTTGCAGAATCAAGACTGGAGCTGGCACTGCGCCCATCAATCAAATGGACCTACAGATTAGAAAGTACAAGCATCATTATTATGAATGACTAAAAGGTCCCTCCACGAACATGGCAAGTAGTAAAATATAGATCACCTTGTATATATCCTCCGGAGATTTTGGCTCCATGACCTCAATATCTCGAGCAAGAGTCAGGTACCCCTCACTCAGCTTAGTATTGTTAACTATTTCTTGCAAAATCTCCTTGTCATTGTCATCAGCAGCTATCTCATCATCAATCTCCATGGCCAAACCCTTTAGAAGAGGAGAGCTCACAGTCAAAATTAAAGGGACAAGCCATTTTTACAGCGAAAGATGAAAAGAGTAACCAAGGTAGTAATGTGTAGCTCAGGGTACAGAAGAATCAAAAACTAGCATTTGAGCTCCTCTCTGTGTGCATGGGTGGGCGGCCTGGCAAGCTGGAATATGATGAATAAATGTGCACACCATGCATGTGTATGTGAGAGAGAGATGCCTACATGGCGTGCGATTATGTATGAGAATTGCTTCTTGAGCAGAAGATCATCAGCTGCTGTGTAGACCTGCTTCACATACTGCATGGACTACAAATCATTGAGATGCATGTCAGTTTAAATTTAGTATTAACAAAGGAGTATGACATGAGATAATCATCTGCTCACCTTGTTGTCAAGGAGCAGAGAAATCCGCAAAGCACTTGCTAGGTCTTCAAACTTCATGTAAATGGTATATGCTATGTCAAGTGCCAACATATCATCGGGAGCAGGGAGGTATCTGTAGGTTTTACATTCGGATACAGCAAAGTATTAATTCAATTTCACTAAAGTTCAGCATTACTTCAACATATTAAATTTGGAGATATTCCTAGGGAGTAGGGACTCTCCAAAATAGGAGCACAAGCAATAATACAAGACAATACATGATATGTGAAGAAAGAGATGCACATAGTACAAAAAATAATAGTGTATAACCAAACGTATTCACGTACTTAGAAGAACTAGTAAGGTACAAGCAAGCTCTTTTGTAGTTTGTAGAGTCAACATGTTCAACTATCAAATCAAGGTCTTCAACCTACAAAAACCATGAAATATTGTGCATCAGTGTATCTACTAATAAAAATGTACTCAGATAAAAATAGTACAAAGTTTGTAAATACCTCCATCAGAAGATCGACAGCTTCAGGCTCAGCATTGTGCTGGTGATACAAATAACAATAGAACAATATTAATCAAACAACGAATCAAATAATTATTAATTAACAATGGTAATGGTCACTAAAAGACTAAACATACACACGGTATTCATTACATTGATCAAGGTGTTGTAACAGAATAAAACAAATATTCAACCATGAACTCTAATCAGAACCAACCTTCATGTGGAATGAAATAATTTGCTGCACTAGTTCCATTAGGGAATCAATCGGCATGTCGTCATCCTGTGAAACAATAAAATCAGCATTAGAAGTTTGAAAGCTAAAGAAGGAAATAGAATAAACAGAGGTCCACTACTAGGGCTCCATTTGGCTTTGCAGTGGATTATGGTAATCTCGTTTGGTTGGACCGCTATTAGATTTTGCATGTTTGGCTACCTGCTTTTTCTTATAATCAAATTGCAAAGGGATGAATTATTGTGTTCCAGAACATATGAGATGAAATGTGAGAGTATAACCATTGGATAACAAATGGATAACAAAATGTATCTAACTTTAATTTGACTCACCAAACAGATTAATAGATTTCTATAACTTCTTTTTCACAGCAGCTTTTAAAAATAAGCACAGCAAAGCAACCACAAACTGTGCCTAAGTACTATTACAGCTCAGCAAGGCGAAAAAAAGGAGACAACAACAAAAACAACGATAAAATTGCAGTGATTAATAAAGAAACATAGTCCCAATTACCTTGCATGTTTAAATTCTAACAATGCTAAACACCGAGAGAGAAATTGGAAAGGAGACAACAAAGAATAAAAAGAAGAGTTGTTGCCATGCCGACCATGTCAATCAGGATATATTGCCATTTCAGCTATTCAGCAATCCTCACTATAAGTTCCCAAACATGTAGTGTAAAAGCCTCTCAGCTTTGGTCCCCCCCCCCCCCCCCAAAAAAAAGAATCACTGGGTAGTTATTGGAAATGGAATAGCTGAAATCTGCAAAAAGGACTATGGTATCAAATAAAAGGGTATTGATTGCCATTTACATTAATCAGGAAGTTGATGTGGTAGGAAATTCAGCATCAGAAACAACACGCACAATTTATCACAGCTTCAACAAGGATTTAAATAGAAGAAAGCAGGGACGATCAAAACCAGGTAAAAGGTTCCAGATAACAATGATACAAAAGGTTAAGAGAAAGTGTTTCCATTATCAAGTGGATGAGAGTGCAACCTGGCGCTTTTGGAATTCTAGTGCAATTTCGCCCGCCAAATTTCTGTACATGAGAAAGTTATTTCATTAGAAGCCAACAAATGAGCAAGCAATAATATGTGGAAAAAAAATCTCACATCACATCTAAGAACAATAAATTTAATTGAATAAGGTATAGCAGGATTATAGGCATTTTGGAGATAGATAATGAGATGAGTAAGTACAGAAAAAAAAAACCACGTCATAGAAGCTAATTAAGAAGTTCCAACCTGACAATTGACACACAAAAAAGCAACCAAAGCAGAATATAGCAGTGCCTAAACAGGTACACCTGTCATAAAGGAAGCTCTATCACATCATGCTACAATTGACTCAATATAGTGGTCTTAGCCTCGTCGCAGTAGGAGCTAAGTGTGATTCATACAGTTGTTTAGTTCAAATCACTGTTCAAGAAGGCGGCCAGGGCGGCCGCCTAGGCGCCGCATAGGCGCTGGGCGGCAGGGTGCCACCCGGCCTTGGCCCCTAGTCGGGTGGCTGGGCGGCGAGGCGGGGCCAAGGCAGGGCAGGCAGCCTAGGCGCGGCGGATGGGGAGGCGCGGAGGGAGCGGCGGGGATGGGGAAAAGAGTTACCGGCGGTCGCCGCACACGAGGCTGTCGTCGCCGCCGCCGTCGACTCGCCGGATCCGGGCTCCCTGCGCCAGATCTCGCCGCCGCCCCGCCGGATCCAGGCTCCCCGCACCAAATCCCGCCGCCGCCGCCGCCGGATCTGGGCTCCCAGCGCCAGATCCCGCCGCCGCCGCTGCCGTGGCCGCCGGTGAGGGAGCCGTCAGGTGGCGGGGGAGGCGCTCGGAGCGGGGGACGCGGAAGGGGCGGCACGGAGGGAGCGGCGGGGGGATGGGGCGGCGCGGAGGGCGCGCTGTGGGAGGGAAGGGGTTAGGGTTAGCGCTGGGGTCGGGTCGAGGCCGGTTAAGGGGCGGGGTCGGACTCGGGTCCGGTCGGTGGGACTCGGGTCCAGTCAGTGGGATGGGAAAGTTAGTTAATTTTTGTGATTTAGTCCTCAGATTTTTAAAAATTACGAATAAACTTTTTTCTTAATAGATTTCTTTCAATCTAGACCTCTTTAAATATATATATTAGGCGAATTCTAAAATCTTAATTTCTAAAATTTACTGAATCAGACACCCGAATCCTGGTAACACTGATTATTGTTGCTCAAGGTAACAATTTTCTTCATCTAAACAGTAAATATATATATATATATACAATTGTTTATTTTCATCTACTATCCTTATTTTTAATTCGGCCGCCTAGGCCCCCTAGGCGCTAGGCCCCACCTCGCCGCCCGCCTAGCGCCTAGCGCCTTCTTGAACATTGGTTCAAACTTAAGTTACTTAACTCTTTAGCGGCTCAAAATTTACATTTCAGATAATGATTCGAAATGTGCAATACAAGTAGGAACTGAAGCATTGTACAAACAGATTTTCGGCATGTGATGAATTGAGAATGGCAAAAGAAGAGATTGTCAAACATTGGAAGAGATAATTCAGTACAAGACTGTAATTTTTACAGTTAACTAAGAAAAGAAGCAACTACCTAAGAAAAATTAAACCAGCTTTAATACAAATTTAGGAAACAGAATGAGAACAAGTAGAATACAGCATAGAAATATATTTCTGTAGCACTGTTCTTACCTCACATATTCATGACCCCATGAGCCAATGTCACCTTCAGAGCCCAATAAACGATACTTCAGGCTCTCCTGGAACAATTAAAAGGCACGAAACAAATTTTAGCAGGCTATGTCAATTGCGGTTGAATGGAAACAACTGAAGACTTTTTCAAACAAAGGAATGTCTTGTCCAAAACAGAGGAACAAAATTATACTGTGTCAGGCACATACCCTTTCTCCTTCAACAGACATTGTCAAGGCTAACACTGATAGTATGTCAGCCATGTATTTCTGCAAAACAGTATAAAGGAGGCATCAGCACTGTACGGGAGCAAAGTTTAAACCACGGTGATACTTAGGAGATCAACAGTCCACTCGTACCTTTAGATCAGACTCTGGCATGGTTTCGAAGTATGACTTGAGGGTTCCATAGTGTGGGCGGAGGAATTTCAGTGGCTTCGGGACAGACGTCATCGAGCTCGTGGCTGAACGGATCTCCTGCCTGTTATTAACTTATTATGGGCCGATCTCAGTGGCAGCAAAAGGAGTTAGAGCAGCAAGCGCCAGCATTCAGCAAATACTTTGTCAGTGAGATGTAACAATACGGGCCAGAAGAACTAAACCCTATGGCAGTCACCGAATTCGCACAGAGATTAGCAATCTAAAACCTAGAGCAAGCAGCACAGGCACCGCCAAACCTAAGTAACCAGCGAAATTGGGAAAGAAACGCAATCCTAGAACTGAATTGGTTGGCTTCAGAGAGTGAAAAACACCTCATGCTTTCGAGCGCGAGCTTCTGCACGCCGGGATCCACGTCCTGCGCCCGCAGCACGTAGAGCTCGAGCTGCTCCTTGAGCGCCAAATCCTCCTCGGACTGCGCCCAAACCACCACCACCCAGGCACATCAGGCAAAGTAAAACCGCAGATCGAATCCAGCAACGCGAGATTTCGGTCTCGCTTGGGAGTTAAGAGAGAGACCGAGGGGCGCGCTCACCAGATCGTCGTCCTTCTTCTTCGCCTTGGACTTGGTCGCCGCCGGCGGCGCGGGCTCCGAGGGCGCGGCCGGGCCCGCGCCGTTGGGGTTCTCGGGCGGGGACATGGCTGCTGCGGTGGCGGATTTCCCGACGAGCTAGGGTTCGGGGGGCGAGAGGGGGGAGAGAGCCGCCTCCCGGTCGCTTGCTGTGCAAGGTTTTTGGAGGCGAAGGGGAAGGGGATCTCCGCTTGGCTTGCTGCCTGACGCGACGCGAGGTCGCTACTTTTGCCTCTCCTCCAAGTATGGGTCTGGCCCAATAAGCAATGGGCTGTTATACGTGGGGGCTCACGGCCTGTTAGGCCGAGGCCCATCGACGCAGGTCTCAAGACTGGGCCGGAGATCCACCCCGCACGACCATTAACAACCCACCGAATCTTCTCCGTCGTACCGTTTCAAGCAAGCAGCCGTTGGCGCCGTGACTGTCAACAACGGTAACAATTATTGCAGCAAGATACGGAATTTACGACGAAAAGATAAATAAATTTAGTGTACCCTTGGATTGAAGGGTCCGATGGTATTTCGATAATATATTGTTCGTCTAAAATCTTCAGTATAAACATTAGATACTCATATACTTTATTACTTGATGCCCAGACACCATGGTGCCCCTGTTATTTATACTCTATATATATATATATATATATATATATATATATATATATATATATATATATATATATATATATATCCACAATCTGACATGTAGTGAACAAAAATGGTAAAGGAAGACCCCATGTACATTAGATCAATGTTGCATTTGTATCTGATAAAACTTTTTTACAAATGAAAACTGAAATTGGTATGAACCTAAGGTTAAATTAAACCTAACAACTGCATGTTCTAATAACTGTCTATCTGCATACCTTCGTGAATCCAGAGACACCAATATTTACTTAAGTGACAGGACATTGATTTGCATAGCAATTTAGGATGTGTTTGGTTGGATGAACGAGTGTGGATGAGATGGGATAATTCAAGAGTATGTCTGGACCTGGTTGAGTGAATGTGATGGTATGGATTGTTATTTGGTTGGTGTGATGATGAAAATGGGATGAGCTAATTTTGTGTTTTGTTGAAGGGACAAAAGTAGAGGAGATGGATTGGGACCTGATGAGATTACCCTGGTGAGGGAAAAACACATTGTAGCATTCATAAGTGCCAAAAGGCTCCTGTTGCATGTTCTTTTCGTTATGAGGAGTGAACATGCTGAAATCTGTATGACTGTTGTTCAATACGCATCTTCACGGTTGTTAAAAGTTACTACACAAGTATGCATGCTATATATTTCGTCATATCGCGTTTGGATGAAAATCTAGTTGTGTTGCTACTCCGTGTGTAAATTTGGTCGAGATTAATTCGTTTATGCTTCCTTTGTCATGTTATTCAATATGGTATGGTTCCTCAGTTTGTTCCAGCTTTGGTAGCAGTTTCATAATAATTTGTTGTCATTAAATAAAATTTGCAAATATTAATGCCAAGCTAGCGAATCTATTTGGATAATTAATTCTAGTACATCTTAGCAAAAGTGGAAGACATAAGAAAGCTATGGTTGAACAGATGAATCTGAACTAACAAATTACTTATATGTATATAATAAGATCCACGAAGGAAATATTTTACTCCCTTTATTCTTTTTAAGTGGCATTTTATTTTTCACAATATACGAGATGTGATTTTGACTATTTTTGTAACTTTATCTTATTATAGTAACAAAATTATAATATTATGAAAGTATTTTTAATGATAAATTCAATGATATAGTTTCTATATAACTAATTTAGATAGTTTTAAACATAAAAGTTTGACGGAGTAAATGCATGTACTAGTAATTTCATGTTTCTTCTTGCCATTATTATAGCAGACTCAATCTCCTAACGACAGAATATTTGTGTCAACGTTTGATCCACAGTTCTTTACGCATGAATTATTATCCTTATCTGAATTTATTTTGATCAATGAAGCATCTTGAATATTTGTGTCAATATTTGCTCCACATTTCCCATAAGTCCTACTGTTCTCGATTTCATTGGCTCTGTTGGAAGCTTTCCTGGGCAGCCAAATGCAAGTCGACCTACGGGGGTTAGACGGCCTCCGGGCATTTTGCTTAAGAAAAGATTCTCTCACGCAGATCTAGAAAATCCCCGAACCCCTGCTTCACCCTTACACAGGGGCACCGTTGCCCGCGTGAGAAACGACCAACGACCTGGGCCGGACTTTAGACCTGTGCTTTGGTGTGGTAGCAGGCAATGGGGGTTTTTTTACCCCCAGACCTGAAATTCGTTCTGCGGGATTCGAACCCAGGACCTGAGAGTGCTACTGAGGCGCTCTAACCACTGGGTTAGAGACCCGTTCGCAATGCAAGTCGTATATGACTCGAAGTATATTTTAGAAGCAACGAAATACGATTCCCGAAGAAAGCAACCGTGTACAACACAACCGACAATTATTTGAGAGCTGAACTGCTAGGATTTGTGGTCTCAAAAACCACTATGATTAATCAGTAGTGTTATATACTATTAGAGCTACTGACCCTTTCAGAAAAACCACAACTTCGATACCACGGTAACACGAGAATTTGACAGAAGACTTTACTTTTTTATAGGAATGGGAAAAAGGCATGACCTTACCGTGACTTAAATGTATGACTTTTTAACAATAAAGTAGTCTTAACTCGTTTAAAAAGGCATAACTTTTAACCTCGTTTAATGTTGGATGGTGAGCATGGAGGACGCACACGTCACACACCTCACTTGTGCGTTACACATGCGTTAGGTCCACTACACAAGTTTTTTTTTTTTTTTGCAGATATCCTAAAGCCTCACAAAATGTGAACTCACCTTTTCTCACTAAACGCAAGCATATGTGTGTGTATACATATATTAGTAAGATGGTCATGTGTTGCAATAGAATCTTAAAAGAAGATGATACATACAATCATGCTATATATACATATTAACAAATATTATAGGAATTTTATAGGAAAAGAAAAAATAAGTGAGAGCATACATGGCATTTCTTATAAAACTATCATAAGACCCCTGTGTTCCAAACCAGTTTTTGCACGATCCATATACTTGGTAGACCATTCATATGAACTACTGGCATGCATACTTGCTTAATTACCAAAACCTTATATTAATTTGCACATTTAGTTTTGCTTAATTAATGGCATGCATTTAGTGAACTCAAAGAGTCGGCTGGTGCTTCCTGCTACGTGCTGCCCTAACTCTGCTTTTTCTTGCCAGTGGGCTTGTTTGTTGGGCCAGCAAAGCCCATTTGGTCAAGATAGTGCTTTATTGTGTGGGAGTATAGTGAGTGTTAGATTTTCCCCTCCTGTACACAGAGCCGTCACTCTCCTTCCCATGAAGCTTCTTCAATGGCGTAACCACCGACTGCCAACCTTGCCACCCCTCAGGCGAGTGGCTCGAGTTCATACATCGCGCCCATATCTAGCGAAAGTGAAACAGTATGTGACGTTACTGTTGGTTGCATCGAACTGTCGCTGCCAAGAGCAACTCCAGCAGTGCCCCTACTTGAGCCCTCATCCTACTTTTGAGGGCCGAGGGGCAAAAAACTTACTCCAGCAGGGCCCCTACTTGAGCCCTCAAAAGTAGGGGCCCTCAAATCTCCCCCTCGAGCCCTCATTCCTGGGGGGTCTGAAGGGAGCCCCTACTTTTGAGGGCTCAAGTAGGGGCCCTGCTGGAGTGAGTTTTTTGCCCCTCAACCCTCAAAAGTAGGATGAGGATGAGGGTGGGTTCTATGTGTCATCCCCTCTAAGAATAAATTTGAGGCCCTGATTTGAGGGCTCCTGCTGGAGTGTAGCCCAAAAAACAGAGCCCTCAAAAGTAGGGACAGCCATCAAATAAAAAGTAGGGGGCCCTGTTTTGAGGGCTACTGTTGGGCCCTCAAACAAGCCCCTAAACCAAAATTTGAAGGCTGAGGACAAAAACACAGGTCCAGCAGGGCCCCTACTCAAGCCCTCAAAAGTAGGAGGCCCTCAAATTCACCCATCAAGCCCTCATTCCTGGGGACCCTGGAGGAGACCCCTACTTTTGAGGGCCTGAGTAGGGGCCCTGCTGCCTGCTGGACCTGTGTTTTTGTCCTCAGCCCTCAAATTTTGGTTTAGGATGATGAATGGGTCCCACATGGCAGTGTCTACTAGGATGAATTTGAGGGCCCTAATTTAAGAGCTGCTGCTGAAGTAGATGCAAAAAAAATCAAACTCTTAAATATTAGAAGAGCCCTCAAATCAAAAATAGGGGCCTTGATTTGAGAGCAGCCAAGGAAGTGGCCTTTGAATTTTATGCAGCATGCAGCAAGTGGAGGAATTATATGCCCAAGCTCGCTTTAGAGCAAGGCTAATAATACAGCCTTCAGCTGGCTGTATGGACAGTTACAGCCTACTTATCAGCTCATTCATATAGTAGTTTATAGCCAGCTGAAGGCTGTATGACCCACCCTTTTCTCTCACAAAGTTTCTTGGTTCTTGTGCTTCAGCTGGCTGTAAACTTACAGCCCACCTCTCTTCTCTCTCCTCCTCTCTCTCCTCCACCTCAGTATACAGCCTACTAACAGCCTCTTATTATACTTGCTCTTATCACTTCAGAGAGGAAAAGGCAGCCAAGGAAGGATGATGCTGAGGAGGCTCTGATTTGGACGACACACAAAGTCAACATCAATCGCTATCGCCTTTATAGTTGTTTAATGTTGTTCGCAGCACAACACTTCCTGCTAAACGTGAGGTATTACCGCCCACGATTTGCTTTCTTATCCTATTGATAACAGCTCTACAAATCTCACCTGTGATTATATCAAACAAGTCAAATGAAATCGAGCTACTACTATCTAGTTAATCCAAAATGTACAACCGCATCAGATTCTATTCAGGAAGTCACAGGATCTTCTCACTACCAAATGTTTAAAAGCAATATAGCAAGCTTGCAGAAAAACTCTTCAAACAACGGATCAACTCATGCCTTAGGCTTGCATATCGGACCTGTTCTTTTTCAGCTTTTGCTTTAGCTTTTGATTTTTCTATAGTGACTAGTAGTGTGCCCGTGCTAACGTTACGGTAAAATACAAAACAAGATAAAATTTGTAAAAAATAAAACGAACAATCAAATTCATTAAGATTCATGTCTCATATATTGTATAACCAAATATTTTTGTCACAAAATGAATGTCACATAAATACATGACCGATCAGAACCACCCAACACGCAATGCTCAAAAGCCTACGACTGATTCCCAGGTCTTGCGACCGCTTCGTGAGACCATACGACCGGTTAACAGAAGCTACGACCGTTTATCGCGTGATTTAAACACCTTCCCGACCACATACAACACTTTTTTTGTCGTGGTCGAAGCCACTTCTGACCATGTGCACCGAGTTTCGCGCTGGTCGAAGCCCTTCCCGACCATATACAACACTTTTCGTCGTGGTCGAAGCCACTTCCGACCAATGTGCACGGGTTTCACCATGGTCGAATCCCCTTCTGACCACATACATGGGCTCACAGTGGTCAAAGTCCCGTCCGACCACGTCCTGAGCACGTCACAATGTGGTCGAAACTTCGACTACCGACCGCAACTCTCGATAACGTGGTCGAAGCCCGCTGTGGTCGAAGACGCAACTACGACTACCGACTTCCGACCACTGACAATGTGGTCGTAAACCCTTCGGCTGGCTTCTGACCATGACCAACGTGGTCGTAATAGCTTTCGACCACTTGTAAAGGCTTCAACTAGCTTCCGACTCCGTTTCGCGCTGGTCGAAGCCCTTCCCGACCACATACAACACTTTTCGTCGTGGTCGAAGCCACTTCCGACCAATGTGCACGAGTTTCACCATGGTCGAAGCCCCTTCTGACCACATACATGGGCGTTGGGGAGGCAGTGACAAAAGGATGCAACGCTGCTGGGGAAGTTGGGGGACTGCAACCAGATGATGTTGTACGGAGAAGGAATCGGTGGCGGCGCTGAGGAGGAGGCGCGGTACAAGGGTTCGGGGGAGAGAAGGAGGCGACGGTTGCGGGAGGTGGAGTAGTTGCGAGAGGCAAAGGATATAGGGAAAGAGAAAAGGAGGAGCGCGGCCCATGTGTCGGTCCGACCTTTTCTACGAGAAGCGGAAGACCGAATGTCATGCAATTCGTCAAAATTCAGTTTTTTCGGACCACCCTGAAAAACGCCTAGTAAAAAAATCGGCCAGTTTCGTATTTTTCGGCCCGATGAACCACAGGGCACACTTCACCAGTGGCATCCACACTCCCGAAGACTCATCTCTCCCGATTCCCCATCACGTTCGCGACTCCCATCTCTGCATTCCTAATTCCCCTCCTTGTTTGGTCTTAGTTCTGTAGATGATGCTAAGTTAAAACGTGGACCGTGTTGATGTTCTTGGTTCCATCGATGATTTTGACTGTGAATTATGTTGACGTTGATGAGGGGACGAAGGACGAGTTGATAACTGAGTGATATTGATGATGTCTGCACAGATAACCGAAGGGCAAAGATAGCACCGCCGCGTGCCCGCGTGCGGAATTGCACTTTTCGCAGAATGCAAACGGATTTATTTTCTTCGTCATTATAGTACATCAATTGGTACGAATATAACTTCCATTCAAGAATCAGAAAACTCTGAATTCCTTATATATCTGCAAAGCTTTACAAATGATTCTAGGAACACAACGAAAATATACAATAATGGAATTTGACTTTGCAATGGCTAATTAATCTACAAGACAGTTTCTTTCTGTTTCCACGTTAAAGTGGAATTTATGTTCAACTACAATCATATGAACTTGTCATTTTTGGTTCCATAATCAGTTGACCACCAACTCAGGTCGCCATGTGCTACAGAGGTAGTTTACATACGACCGATTACTATTAAATAAGGTCCTATAGCATTTAGTGCAGTTCAAAGGTAGCAAAATAATATTCGGAAAAAATAAATGGCCAAGAATAACCTCTATTTGCTAATGCAATAGAAGTCAAGTGTATTTAAACTCGTATTAGCACCATCATGTGGATAGAGCAGCTAGGCCAGCATAATCCATGCTACTGCTAGCAATCCATTCTCTTTAAATTCGAATTTGAAAGCAAAACATTTTGTTTAGAACATATAATACAAACAAAATCATGACTCCACCTATGAGTAATATCAACTTTTACTACTCCCACCATTTCAAGAAAAAAATCATCATATAATGTTTAATGATAAAGCTTGGTCACTAATATATAATACAATATATTAGAACTATAAAAGTATCTAGTGGCCCTATTTTTACGTGACAAAACCAAGATACCGGTAAAACAAAACAATTGTCAATCAAAGAGTCTATTATGAAGAAAGGCATATTTTGAAACAGTGAGTAGCCCACAAGACTACAGAGTATAAATTTTGGTTTGAACGAACTTGCAAATAGAAAAACAGTAATGACAGTGTGGTTTAAAAATGGAAATGTCTGCAAGACTCACAGTTGTCCCAACTTGCTCAGATCCAGATCCGGAACAATATCTTGAACAAGATCACTGGGAGGCTGACCACATTCTTGCATGTTTTGCATGATCTCAAAAATCTTAGACATGTTTTCAAGCTCATTTTCATAGACCTCATTAATCTTCATCATGAGTTCAAGCTGGTGATTGTAACACTCATATTCTTCTTTGCTTATTTTGTCTTTGTTATCCTCCAGCCATTTAGGGTATTTTTCTACAATATCCTTCATGGGTTCATGAAGAATCTCCTTGGACAAAAGTTGCTGCATCATTGTTTCAACAATAGAGTCCATATCCTGTGAAAGACAAACAACATAAAGCAATTGGTTCATATTCGTATATATACAAGATAAATTAATTGCATTCTAACAACAGACGTTAATTTAACAACTTCTTTACCTAAAATGTCAAAAAAGTGAAACATCTCATGGTTCAGTATATCAAATAGCACTTCTCTTAGTAGAATAGCCACAAACATATATGATTTTCTCCCAAATGAACTAACAAGCTGACAAATAACTTGTGCTTTTACATCCCATGTCTGAATTTTGACGAATTGCAATGTTGTCCACTCTTGACAATTCCGAAGACAAAATTGTTGCTAAATAACAAACGTCACACAATTAATACGCCAATCAAGCAAGGAAAAACAGACTGCACACACAAACGTAGAAAAATTCAATATGTAGGTGTATTGATCCAGTTGGTTGCATTAACAAAGGAAGCGTAAGAATATACATGAATACATGTCTTTTCTAGAACTAAGCAATTGGCAGAGAGTAGTACCATCTGAACATAGGATAACTTCATCGATAACAACAAATAAACATCCAGCAATCATTCCACAGGAACAAGCCAGAGGAACACTGTTGTAATTGTTTTAACTAATGCTGCAGCATTCCCTGAAGAAAAGCAGACACAAACAATGGTTTATGGTTCCTAGATAATAGCACACTAAATCTACCTTTACTTGAAGTCTCAGAAACTCCACATAATCTAGGACGTCATGTATCCATTCTTGCGTTAGAATCCTCATCAGAGGGCTCCACCAACGGTCTGTAACTATATGCATTTGATCTAGCATTGTCGATCTGCACCAAAAGTAAAAAAAAATCAGCAGAAAGTCCACTTTTTGTATAACATCTGTATTCTAACCCAAACAGATTCAATATGACAGGAGTGAGAGCTTCAATTAAATAAATGAAGTCTAAACAGTCAGGAAGAAAAGCTGAAAAATATCAATTCTGAAGCACAACAATGTTGATTGTACAGAGGAATTCTATACACAAGCAGTACATCTATATATCATGCACAAAACTACGAAATCTTTCAAATACGGCAGAAATTCCGCATCATATTTATTGCCTAATATGGCAAGAAGATGAATGTTTGGGAAACAATTCTTCATAGTCATCATAATGGACATCAGAAAGCTCATATTGAGTGGAAAGTAATACCTCACGACAGCATACCATCAATCCAAGAGTGTTAGTGGTGATGGCTTCCCTATTAAATCAGTGAAAAGAGCAAATCAGTTATTGGTACTTGAAAGAACAATTGGATAAAAGATGCACTTCGTGAACCCTTCCAAAATACCCTTCTTGACGATGCGGTGCTCACAGGTGGGGCTAGCTGACGATGTCATCGCTGGCCTCCCGCTGCCGGGACTTGTTACCCTTCTTGGCTTCCTCCTCCGCAGCGCCTGATACGGCCGCCATGAGAAGGGCGCATACGGCCGCGGTGGCGGCGAGGGCAAGGAGGGGACGCATCTGCGGAGGCGATGTCAGTGGCGTCTTGAGTAGGGCGAGGGCGACGGCGGCTGGGTGGAAGGAGCAGGAGAGAGGAGGGCGCCGCGAGCGAGGAGTGGCGGAGAGCGTATCCGGGGGTGGGGGACGGGGTGGGAAGGAGGCGGCAGCGCGGGGTAGGAAGGAGGCGGCAGCGCGGGGTAGGAAGGAGGAGGCGAGGGCGGATCGGACGACGGGGTGGTGGGCCGCGCGGAGGATGAGGAAGGGGTGGACGGGCGGCCTCCCGACGAGGTCCTCGCCGGAGGCCCCGTTGCCGCCGCCGCCTGCCCCGCCGGCGAGCGGCGGGATCGGAATGGGGAGATACTCGAGCGCGTCGATCTCGACGACGACATTGCCGTGGAGGTGGAGCTCGGAGCGGAGCCGGGGTTTGGGGAGGGCTAGGGTTTTGGTGGAAGCACGCGACGGCTTTTGATTAGGAGGCGGCGGCGGAGTGGAGGAGAGGAGGAGGAGGCAGCGGAGCAAAGGAGTGGGGGGAGGAGGAGGCGGCGGCGGTGCGGAGTGGGGAGGAGGAGGTGAGGGGAGCGGCGGCGCGGGGGAGGACGGGGGGGAGCGGAGGGAGTGGAGGCGCGGGGGAGAGGTGGAGATGGGGGAGCGGCGGCGCGGTGGAGGACGGGGGGAGCGGAGGGAGTGGTGGCGCGATGGAGGACGGGGGGAGCGGCGGAAGTGGAGGCGCGGGGGAGAGGCGGAGATGGGGGAGCGGCGGGAGTGGAGGCGCGGGGGAGGAGGCGGCGGTGCGGGATGGCAGGGCAGGGAAGGAGAAGGAGGCGGCGCATGGGGAGGGAAGAGGAGGAAGGAGGTGCCGGCGCATGGGGGCGGAAGAGGAGGCGGTGCGGGATGGGGAGGGAAGGAGGCCGCGGCGGCGGCGGGTGGGGAGGGAAGGGATTCGTGGGAGGTTCAATGATGTGCATGATCCAGATGATTTTGGCCTTAGGATCTTCAATGAGTAAGAGAAGAAGGCTTGAGGAGAGATCCAGGCCATTCATTTGTACGAAGTTGGATTACTTTGGTACACAAATATGGGTGAACTTAGATTTGGCATGACTGTGGGGGTAGTTGAGAGGAGTGAATTTAGTAAAGAAAATTTTGGTGTATTATAGAGTAGGGTAGACTAACTCTTTAAACGAAGTGTCTTTTCAAGATGATGTCTACTAATTAATTATAGTACATATTATACCGATTTCATTTATATCTACAAAAACAGCGTGAGTTTCAATTACTCTAATTTCTCACATGAACAACCCAAAAACCACAAGACGCAGCCAAAAGCCACAGCCAAAAACCACAATCCGCAGCAAAAAAGGATAGGTCCATCATTAGGCGATAACAAAGAATAAAAGATGTGATGTAATAAACTAGAACATGAATGCTACCAGCTCCAGAATGCAAGCACCACACATTGACAAGAACACAGGCCAAGCATACCTTAACAACGAAAGTAAATACTCTAGCTACAAAAATTTCCGAACATTGCATAGCAAAAAGAAACTTAAAAACCGGTCCTTACGCACAATTCAGATAGACCCCGACCTTACCACCACTCCTCCAAAACGAGAAAGTTGATATTTAACAAACTTTTATCCAGCACCTTACCACATTCCTAAGACATAATAATCTAGAGAAGGTCAGCAACGTTGGCAGGCAGCTCCTCGATGGTCACATTGTAGAACCTCTGGATGTCAAACAGCATCCTCTCATCATCACGAGTGACAAAGTTGATGGCAACACCCTTCCTGCCAAACCGACCACTACGACCGATACGATGAAGGTAGTTCTCAGGCTGAGTAGGCAGGTCGTAGTTGATCACAAGGGAGACTTGCTGGACATCGATACCACGAGCAAGTAGGTCAGTGGTGATAAGCACACGAGAAGACCCAGATCTGAACTCCCTCATGATGATGTCCCTAGTGTTCTGGTCCATGTCTCCGTGCGTGGCAGATACAGTGTGGTCCCTGCTCCTCATCTTGTCAGTGAGCCAGTCCACCTTGCGGCGGGTGTTCACAAAGATGACACTCTGGGTGATGGCCAGTGTCTCGTATAGATCACAGAGAGTATCAAGCTTCCACTCTTCCTTCTCCACATTGACATAGAATTGCTTGATACCCTCAAGGGTAAGCTCATCTCTCTTCACAAGAATCCTCACTGGCTTGTTCATGAACTTGCGAGTGATCTCAAGGGCCTCAGGAGGCATGGTAGCAGAGAACACCCCAACCTGAATTTTTGATGGAAGAAGCTGGAATATATCATAGATCTGCAAAGGAACACCACATGTAAGTTCAGATCATGCAATTACAGTTTAAAAAGATCAAAGGGAATACTATTTTCCAGAATGGTTCCTTTAACATGAACATTTTTATAAAAGAGAACAGTTTGTGAGTTTAGGAACATGAAAGATTGCCAATGAAGTAGGTGCAGGTCAGCAAAATAACTCAGTCCTAAAAAAAGTCCTCAAAATGCAAATAGATAACGGAAGATACTTTTATAATAAAGAAGCAAGCTGGGATTAGTATACTAATACTACAACCAAAATATGTACTGAATATCATGTATAAATGCATATGCAAGCTGCTGCTCAAAAGATTCAACTGAGCTAGAAAAATATTTGACTAAAACTACCAGCTTTGGAAAATAATATTGGATTCAGCAAACAAAAGGATATATCATATTGGATATATGTTGGACCTAGATGCATGAAACACAATGACCACATGTTATGTAGCATAGCTAACACTCAAAATCACTAATAGCTTGAACAAATACAATATTGCCAGTTGTAAAAATAATAAGCAAGTCGGAAGTAAACCTGATCCTTGAAACCACGCGAAAGCATCTCATCAGCTTCATCCAACACAAACATCTTGATGTGATCTGGGCGGAGAGATGACCGGCGCAACATATCAAACACACGCCCAGGCGTGCCCACAACAACATGCACACCACTAGCAAGAATCCTTTGGTCCTCACGAACAGATGTTCCACCAACACAGGCATGCACCTTGACACCTAAATAGTCCCCAAGTGCGCGCATGACCTTCTCAATTTGCTGCGCAAGTTCACGTGTCGGAGCAAGGACCAATGCCTGGCACTCGACCATTCCATAATCAAGCTGCTGTAAGATCCCAGAACAGAAGGTGGCTGTTTTTCCTGTTCCAGATTGAGCTTGCTGAATCACATCAAGCCCCTTGCAGAAGGGAACAATTCCTCTTTGCTGAATTGCTGATGGCTTCTCAAAACCTACAATTGAAGTATTGGTATTTGTAAGATGACCAAAATTTTAATTGTTGAACAATGTGAAAGAAACAGGAATTTGGTATACCATAGGCATAAATGCCTCTCAGAAGGTTCTCTTGGAGGCCCATGTCATCAAAGCTCTCGTAAACTTCATCATACGAAGTGAAGAATTCCTCAGTCTCACCTTGGTTTCTGCATATTGCAGTCATGATACAAAGTACAACTTATGAGATCTGTAGCGCAAAATGAGGCGAGAAGCTGAGAAGGAAAGCAAAAAATAGCATCATGTGGCTAAGCTAACAAAATTGGTTGAAAGATGACTTACAGCAGCTCCTGCAACTTGCTGTCATACTGCTTAGCATCAAACTGGGAACCCTCTGGTGACATTCCTGCCATGGCTGTATTAAAGGGGGAAAAGAGCAGGTTAACAAAGAGCAAACATGGATAATCTTTTAAGGATGCTCACAAAGCAGCAAATATTAAGTAAACCAAGGAGTAACAGCAATCTGGAATCACACATAAACATTAAGATATTCATTGTACATCATAACATAACACACTACCACTTGAATGATACACATAACGCAAATGTTTAATTTGAACAGGAAAAGAAAACAGGCAAATATACAAAGGTTGCACAACACACTATGTAACCACACGCCATGCACACTCAATTAACTTCTCAGTTGAACAACGCAATACATAACGCTTTCAGTATGCACGGCGCATGGTTGGCAGCTCTAGGAGGCTGAGCCAACAGACCAAACAAGTTGACCTAAAAAAAGCCCTCTCGTCCACTATCCTTGATCACACACAGAAGCTGCAGCAACTACATAAAACACTATTGAACTTGCTTGTTCCAAGGTGCTTCACATCACAGAACAGCACACCTAATATAACGCAGTAGCGCATGCACAGTCCGCCATTTCACGGCACACAGTACATACCATGAGATTTACAACGACTATTTTTTCACACGATTTAGAACAAGAATTGGGATACTTGTAATGTAAACGAAAGTATTATCAGTAACCTAGCTACATCTACAAAGGGAATAATAACTTTCAAAACTCACCCAACACGGAAAAGACCTAATCTTCCCATGCCAATACCCAAAATCACACAGCAAGCTACAAAATCTCAATAAAAAAGCTTCAAAACCTAAATCCATTGCCAATGCACGAATCTACCGATTAAACCCCTCACGCAGGGTACCTAAAAACGCAAACTTTTCTATCCACCCGCCCTCAAAACCCAACCTTTTTCCACCGAATCCACCCAGATCCGAAAGCAAACCAACCCAGATCGAGCCGAGCACGCATCAAAACCAGCCAAAAACCACCGCATGCCCAGATCGAGCAGGCCACAACCGCACGACGCGAACAGAAAAAAAATGCGCAGATCGAGAGATCCCGGCGTTACCTGAAGCGCGCGGAGACGGGAGAGCGGGTCGATCTGAAGGCCGGCTGGTCGTCGCGCGGGTGAATCCGAGATCGGCGTCCCGGATTCGATTCGGCGGGGGCTTTATGGGGGAAAGAGGAAGAGGAGACGGAAGGGCGTTCGGGGGGAGGCGGCTTTTATACGGGGTCCCGACGGAAGCGGGGCCCGGCTCGAACTGTTCCTCGTCGTCGCCTCGGAGCGCTAGTAGGGTTTCGCTTCGGCCTTGTCTTGGGCTAGTTGGGCCGCCTCGCTTTGCCTCGCCTCCTCGCCCTTCTCAGGCCTCTTCCTTTCAGCCTATGGCCTGAGCATCATGGCGTATGAAACTATGAATTATGTTTTACAGTTTACGAGTAAATAAATAAGACTTCTTCGCTATCTTTTCCAAACAATTTATTGGCACAATCTTTTTGAAATAACTTATTGGTTTATCGATAATCGATTCGTTTGCATAAAGCGCTCGCGCAAGAACCAAAGTCATCAGCCACAGTCAGGGGCGGATCCAGGATGAAAATAACCGAGGTTCACCGTTTCACCGTACATATAATACATGTTCTTTTTGTTTTTTTGGCTTCTACCTTTGGCTCTTTGCTTCTGCGAAAGTCAAAAAGACAGATGTTGAAACATGACAACCTCTTGAAGCAGATTCTCAAAGCAGCTTCACGAGCACAAAACCGTGTGCATCATCTGCGTCGGTATCTCCATCATCCGCTGTCGTATTGAAAAGCGCAGACAAAAGCCATCAGCCGCAGTCCAAAAGAACACCTCTATAATTACATATATAATTTTGCCTCCGATTTGCAATGAAGTATGTGGGTATTTTAATTTCCAAAAAACCAAATTGAAACACTAATTCCGAACCCTACAATTTGACAAAAACCAACCAACAACCATAACATTGAAATCATAACTCATAAATTCAATATATTTGCTTAATGATTGAAAGAATCAATTGAAATTTAGCAATACTCTATGTCGATTCGCGATTTAATTTATGTCGCCAAGTGCTCGGTGAGATGATTGATGGGTGATGACAACCAGGAGACACAACAGCTAGTGCGATCAAGTAAGAGGGTGGATTTTGCTTGCGTGTGAGGCAGAGCGGAGGGCGGGATGGACGAGACACAGGTGACTGGGGCAATGCAATACGCGTGTTGTGCAACCTTTAACTGCTATCTTCCCTTCGTAGATTGGTTTGGCTTGCCAAGCGCATTGGGCCATACTTGTTTCAGCTGAACTATGCTTGCGTATGCTTAGGCTGTGTGTTCTGAGCCATTGATTGGTGTTGTTTTTGGCCCAACTGCAGGAGCACCGAGTGAAGCAGTGGAAGGCAGGAGACCGAGAGCTTTAATCTTTGGGCTAGTTAGGTATCCTTCGATTTTTTTCGTTGGGGCTCACACCTAAATTTACATAGGCTATACAATAGAAAAATAAAATTGGACCCGGTGTCCTGTTCATCCCGGTAGTCCTCTTTAGATTCAACGCTGGTAATAGTTATAGCCGTAAAGAATCCACCCTAACCCCCACAAGCCCCTCTTGTCTCCTGGCTTCTTTTCCTTTTTCTAATTTTGACCCTTTCTTTTTTCCTTCTTTTGTTCAGGAGACAAACTTCTTGGTACAATTTGTACTGGTCACGGCATGAGTCCGGGCAAATATGGACCCACTTTACAAACGGTTTTTATTTGTTTTACTACCAAACTGCTGATAAGGAAACTTACGAGCTCTTTTTACATGTTTTTCATGGAGTATAATAATTGGTAGCAGAAGGGTTCCTTTTTTTCGCACTGCAAAGTTGGGCCTCTTTTTTTTCTCTCTCTAGGCGTCCTGGATGAGACGATCGCAATTTTTGGTATTGGTAGCGGATCAGGAGATCAGATGACTCCCGCAGCATTGCATGCAAGCATGGTCACACGCGCGCGTATATGGTCGAATTCCAACGCGTACTGCGTATAGCTTGCCAAATTGGCCTAGTTCTAAACAATTTCAGTTTCTATTATTTTTTTTTACTTTCCAACTTATTTAAACTAGAAACCACTTAAAATACATCACTTCTAATTTTGACTTTTTTTTGCTATTTCTTTTTTCCTTTATCTTCTACTAATTAGAAGTAAGAGTTAGTAATAGTGGTTCACCACCTCTCTAGTTAGTGATGATTTATCTACCATCACCCATCCGCTTGATAACACCCGATTGAAGCCATGTACCTCCTATTAACCCGTTAGCCTCCGAGGCCCACACCCGCAAACCCATATTCCCCTCCTGCCTTCCGCACTGTGCTTAGGGGCTCCCAAGGAGGCGACCGGACCGTCAGCTCGCCGCTGCCTGGAGACAGGCCTCTTTCAGCCACGCAAGCGTTGCCGAGACTGCCCTCCGCCGTTGGTGGTGCTTCTATACCACCACAGTCGAATCGTGTGTGGGCTCACTGATCTCACACCCTTCTCTCCTTGCCACAAATTACGGTCCTTATTGTGCTACCTTTTGCCTTCGTGTTACAGACTTTGCGGATCCCTTAACCAGATTGGTAGGATTGTGCTTGTTGATGCGCCCAACTGCGCGAGACGATGATTTTAACAAAAAAACACCTAGACCAATCAAACACACAAAGTGATCAAAGCTTGCATTTGTGAGTTGAGAAGGATCCGAGCCAAGATAGCCAAGAACTAGTAGCGTAGCACACTGCATACCTCATTGAATTGATGAACTAAATAGTCGTTTATGACCTGGTGGTGGGACTCTTTCGTTTGTACTAAGCACTTAATTTAGGATTAAGCAAGCATCAAACACAAGCAATGGCAAGCACATCTGACTAAATTGCAACAACTCAAATCATCTGCTCTACTGGACACAATTGGCGAAGTATCCAAGGTCAAGATATCAAATCTGAACCTAAGCTACGTGAGACCACCTTAATTATGCTAGCATCTATCTCAATTAAGTTGATCTCTTCTAAAGTTGTAGATTATTTATCCCATCAATCTATGGCAGCGAGATCCTTCACCCAAAACAATTAAGTAGCTCACGGGCAACTCATGGAAACGAATCAATTACCGGACACGAGATTTAAAAAATGGATTTGAAGGAGCAAGAAACAAACAAACATGATGGACAGATGAATCAAAGGGTACCGACGAAATAAAGAACGGGGAGAAGGAAGAAGGGAGAACTCACCCTGACGAGGCGGTGGAGGTCGGATGGGTCAGCTTCCTCCACCTGCTGCACCGCCCAGGTGGAAGAGGGGATAGATGCGTCTCCTCTGCTGGTGAAGGAGCAAGAAATAGCCAATCATGATGGACAAATGTACCAAAGGGTGCCAACAAAATCAAGAACGAGGAGAAGGAAGAAGAAAGAACTCACCTCGGTGAGGTGGCAGAGGTTGGACGGGTCAGCTTCATCCACCTGCTACATTGCCCAAGGGGAGGAGGGGATGGCGCGTATGAAGAATCTAGACCTGTCATTATAAGTTAATGACATGTTTTGGTAATTAATGACAATCAAATTGTGGGACTAATAGTTTCATTGAGATGAATGAACAGGATATGTCTCATGGTGATGGATGACGTAAGATGAGCTCATGTGGTTGATTATTCTCAAGCAATGTAAAGATTTCACATGTGTTGAAAATTCATGACCCAAACGTGGAGTTGAAATATACATTGTCAAACTTCAAATGGATGCGTAAGGCAAATGTATGACTAGTTAGTGCTAAGAATGTGTTCTTAGTATTTTACTGGTCTTGATGTTTGGTTGGAAAATCGAGTTGCTAGTATAGGATGTCGTACTATTAAGAGGGGTTACGACTAGTAGCTTGAACGTAACAAGTGTTGATAGCTCGCTTGATTGCTCTAGCTCTCTCTTCGTTGTATGATGCTAATATTTTTTTAATGTGATTTGAAAATGATTGTAGCTCATGCATAAGTCCTTTATGACATGTGACTTAATATTTACGAATGTGTTTTGCAATATGTCGAAGTCCATGTTATTTCCTCTCCTTGAGGCATTATGCTAATATTTGAGATGTGTCTCTCAAATGATTATAGCTCATGCAAATGTTGTTGCTACATGTGACTTAAGTTTGAAAAGGCAAATTTGAATTTGGTTAAGTCCATTTCGTCTTTCGGTGATGTGATTCCAAAAGATACTTGTGGATATGTTCTATGATCTATTGGAAGTCACTTGTTAATCTTAAATGTGTATTTCTATAATTTGCATTGCTTTTGTGCAAGTTGGCTGAGAAATATGCATTGTATTCTAATCTCCTGAAACTGTCTCTAAGGTGACGGTATGACCGGCTTTGTACATGCGATCAGACCGGCCTAATCAGTTTCACCCGGGCCAAAAGGACAGTCTGACCGTGGAGCGGTCAGACCGGAGTATACTCGATGGTCTGACCGGTATATACTCGACGGTCTGACTAGTATGTACATGGCAGTCAGACCAGCATGCGCCCGACGGTCAGACCGGCATGCTAGCAGCGGTCTGACCAGACCGCGGAACTACTGTTCCTTCTCGCGATACATTTTTTTTCTAGAGAGTGACTTTGCTAATTTCTCTGAAAGTGGTCTGACAAGACCTGGTGGTCAGACCAGGTCTGACTGGCTTTTCAGACTAACGACTAGTTTGTAGCCGTTGGGAGGACAAAAGTACCGGCCATATGTTGGCGGTAGTTCCGGTCCTCGGGCTGATTCCTGCCTTCTCTCTTCTCTAACGGCTAGTTTTTTAGGGACGTGTATAAATACCTCCTCAAGGGCTATTGAGAGGGGGTTGCTGCTGCTATTCTTTCATTCCTTGAGCTAAGAGTAAGTCTTTTCTTTCTATGTGTATATGTTGCACTTAGAGAGTGAGGAGAGCATAACCTAGTGCATGTGTTGCACTTGGTGGTGGACTTTCTATCTGTTGAGCTGTGATTCTCGATTCATTCAAGCGAGGGTCTTTGACTTATTACCCTTAGAGTTTGCTGACTCCTAAACAACGTTGGAGGTGTCGTGCACGGTAATCTTCTCAAAGAAGGTTGTGAGAAGACCCGGCAAAGTTGTGAAGGTTAGAGCTCACCTACCCGGAGCGGGAAAGAGCTACCACTACTGGATTTGAGGTGTTTCGGCTTAATTCATAGAGCTGGTTCAATTCGTTTGGGCTAACCTCAACGTGAACTAGGGGAACCGGCAAATTTCTGAACACCACGGTAAAAACGTCAAGTGCCATTGTGGTTTGTTATCTTACGCTCAATTTACCTTTTAGCAATTCATATTCAAGCACTTATATTCATTGAATTGATTAGAACACTTGTCTTCCTAGGATCGCTCGTATTGATTTAGAATTATATCATTGGTACACTTAGTCAAATTTAGATGTTTTAGGCCTTAGTTGTGAAAACCAAATAGTTCACGCTTCCATATTATAAATTTGGTAGTAGTCTAAAAGAAAATTTTAAAACCGCCTATTCACCCCCTCTAGTCGGCCTCCTCGATCTTACAGCGTCTCCTCCATAGCGAAGGAACAAGAAACAGATGAATATGATGGATGGATGAATCAAAGGGTGCTGACGAAATCAAGAACGAGGAGAAGGAAGAAGGGAGAACTCACCCCGATGAGGCGGCGGAGGTCGAACGGGTCAGCTTCCTCCACTTTTGGAGCTGCTTAGGGGGGAGGAGGGGATGGACGCGTCTCCTCCACCGGCGAGGTGTTCGTCACCACTACCGTCATCGACTGTGAGGTCACTGAGGAGATCACCGATGGTGAGTAGCGAGCCTTCGACTCCCCGCATCTCTCTTCTGCTTTCGTCTCACACCTCTCTAGACGAAGGATTTCGGCTCGGTTTCTAGCGAAGAAAATGGGCTACATTGAACGGCTGAGAATAATTGAATGTACCAAACCATTTCTCAACTTGTATTCAACCATCACTGGCACCAAGCTTCGAATTTACCGACTACAGAGAGTAGTTTAGCAACATCGTGAAGAGACTGCACCTCCCAGCCACTAAGGGGAGCTCCTCTACAACTAAATCGCTGGACAGAGAATCAAATAGAGCCAAATTTACAATGCAGAATCCCCATGGCTAACCAAATCGCGAGCATTTCCTAGTTCAATTCCGTGGATATGGGTGAGGGAGAAGGGGATAAGGCCGCACGGACCTATCCTTGAAGCGGCGGAGTGGGGAGGAAGAGGCGGAGGCGGACCCATCCACAGCGAGCTCGACGGCGAGGGCGGCCACGGCAAGGAGTGTGAGCAGCGGTGCGGCAAGGTGGGTTGGGGCGACGAGCGAAACGCGTGTGGCGAAGAGGAACACGACGAGCCGCTAGCTGGAGAGCAGCACCGGCGCCATCACGGGGTGTCCCAGCCGATCTAGGGAGGCGCGCGGGGTCGGAGGCATGGCGCGAATTGGTGGTTGGTTTGGATTTGTTTTGGTTTTGGGTGGTAGGACCCGCCTGGCCAGGGCGAGTTGGATCAAAGTTGGTGGTCGCCTCCCTCGTCTTGTGTCCGGCACAGCTTGTTGTACCTACACGTATCTACCGGTGAGTAGTACGACTGCACTGCACGCACACTGGGTCGAGTTTTCTTGGCGTGTCAGTGACGGACGAAAGGTTAGTGGGATGATTCCCAAGCATATCCACCCTCTACACTGCAATGCCGTTCCAATGGATAGTTTTTTATCGGCTTATCTATATTTGATTTGTTCGTATAAATATTCATGTTATGACCAAAAACCATTCGCTGCAACCATAAGTTATCAGTCACAGCCATAAAAAAACATATTCATAGTGATGGTTCAAAGTGGACCAGTGTCAAAATTTTCCACCTGGAAAACTCGCCATGTTTTCTCCGTACATATGTTCGGTATCAGGTAATTTGGCTCGCCATGTCCTGATCGAGAAGTTACAATGCGGTCATGCAAATTAACCACCATGCATGCAGCTAGCCGCTAGCTCCCTGCCATGCCAAAACTATACCGGCCGTCACAAACAGCAAGTCCGTGACGTCCTCACCGACGCGCCATCCATGAGCCAGCCTTCGTGAGGCGGAGGGCCGGCGGCACTGGCTGCCCCACCTCCGGCAGCGTGCGCACAGCAGTAGTGTTGCTCCCCGATATTGACGGCGGGCGACCACGTGGAACCCGCCTATGTCGATGACCACCGGGAATCCGACGGCAGCCGTGCGCCTCATGTGGAGCTAGCATCTCCATCTCTGCGAGAGTTGTGCAACGACATCACCACGGGGGAACCCATCGGCACCGTCGACGTGCGGAACGTCGCCGTCGTCTCCGCGGGAGTCGTCACCTGCATGGAGGTGGGAAGCCCGATGGCCACCGACGATGCCAACGCTGTCGAGTACTTTAATGGCGTTGTCACCGTGGAAGATGGGTGAGCGGAAGGCTCCATCGTTACAAACTTACAATGGCGTCGGTTCTTTTCCGGCTACCAAACCATAATGGTGGGTTTTTTAGCTGCGATTTATACTTTATAGTTATCGTTAGCGTTAGTGATTTTTTACTTTAGCATGAGTGGCCATATAAATGATCCAAATGCTGATAAATCATTTAAAAAAATTGTTCTGATAAACTGCTTTAAAACAACGATAAAAAACTATCATATTTATTTATTCCGAGAAAACCATAACCTATAAGCTTAAAAAAACTGAGCCCATGTTTACCCAGACATGTCGAATCTGGCGTGAATGCCATTATGCTTTGGTTTATTCAGTTAGCCGGATATATATATAGTATATGCTCCAACCTTGATATCGATTTGAGCACGAGCCGTCCTCCATATTATCTAGCAGTAGATGGGTAAAGTACATAGCAATCCAGGAAGAAAACGTTGATATCGTATTACGGCACTCAGCTACACGTAGCAACCAAGAGCAACAAATTTCCGATCTGGCCATTTCCATGTCATACTACAAGAGCAGTAAAGATTAAAGAATAAGCAATGCAACAGTTCCAAACATACGCATGTTCCAGGCATCGTAATAACACAGTAATGAAGCTAACAAAAGGTGTTTACAGTGTCGATAGCGTATGACAACATATAACATCCGGCTAATACAAATTTGAGAACAATACTGGCCACCGTGCCTCATATTCCATTACAGGACAACAGTAATACTAGGATTGCCATTTTTTCCATCAAAACATAGGATTAACTAACATGCTGTCTGTGGAGAACGATATTCTGTCCCTGGGACCTTAAATCCAGGGGAAATCTTCAGCATACTCGACCAAAATAACCTGAAACAAAACAATTCCAAAATGGTTAGTACATCAGAGTATGACAACAACTTAGCATTACAGAAAACCAGGGAAAAAAATCTTAAACATGTCACCCCCTTCAGAAGGAATAAGCCTGCAAACACAAAAAATGCAACTTCAATAAAAACATACATCACAAGAAGTTAAACCAAATAATTGAATGTGAGCTCTGTAACTCAAATACCATCCCTGTTCATGCTTCACATGCATATGGATGACGATACATGGACATGCATATCCTACCTGTCAATGCGTTCGCATATCAGATCCATTCTTTGCAGAGAGCAAAAAAGAAAGAACAGTCAACAAAGTGCAGAAAGGAACATGACAGCACAGATTAACCACCAATTGCTACTGCTCAAACGCTAACATGACCCAAAGCTCACTGACAAGGGGCAAGGACGGACAAATATGCTAGTGAGCAAATATATCAAATTAGTATCGATCCCTAAACCCAGTCCATTTTACTCTAGATAGCATTTCAGGAAGGTTCATTTAAACAAATGATACCATAACGAAGAATGTTTCAACAACAGCTACAAGCCCAAAACTTGTCATTTGTTTTTGAGTAAACATCACTCCAACAGGTCAATAGCCGCCTTAAGGTCTAATGGCATAGCAAGGATGAGGATGTACATTTGTTAAGGAACAGTACAAACTGAGGAAAGCACAGCAGCAAACTAAAAGGATCATAAATAAGGTGAATTCAAGAGTTTCTTGTCAGATTAAAAAGCACCATGGTAAGTAAATATGAACGGCATGATCCAAGGTTACATACTTATTTCATAACTGATAGCAGATTTTTCAATAACCATTGCACATATTACGTTGAGGAATAAGAAATAAGCAAGACTCACGTTGATCACACAAACATGGCTAGCTCTGGACGGCTATAGATATTGTCCCCATCATCGTCCAGTGCAGGATATGCAGCAACAAGTGCATCTTGTGCACCAATATATAATGAGTTGTAGATCTTCCAATATACTTCACGTACTTTCCTTGCTGGATGGAAAAGGCCTTGGAGGCAATAATTCAAAATCACAGCTGCACCTAGAGCAACTCTCATCCCCTCAATCGCCTCCATGACAGCATTTATGACATGGGGAGAAGTCTCAAATATGTTGGGCCAGACATAGTTAAGCAAATGGACAAGAGCATCCTCACAACCCAAGCCAGCAACGCCTAGAGCCATGTGCTTGACAGCAGATGCAGCAGTCTGCCGGTGAACTAGATCTCTGTCCATTAGGGCATCTTCAAGCAATGGAGAGACAGCGTATATGTAATCTTTGCCCATCTCACCGATATACTCAAAGAGGAAAGAGAGAGATTTCAAAACACCATTCTGGAACATTGAGCTCCGGGACCCTGTACTCATTCATGAGGGCAGGCAAAACTGTGAAGGGCGAGCAAGTTTCAGCAACAATGGCAATTGCTACGGTAGTGCAAACACGATTCTGTCGCTCCTGCACCTTCAAATTATTCAACAGAGTGGCCAACACATCCTGTGGCCCAATAGCCTTTGCAATATAACCAAATGTGTTCACAGTGGCTCTTCTAATACCCTTTTTGTGAGCCTTCAACATTTCCAGCAGCTCGAAACAAATCCTCATCCACTCCCTGGCGGGCACAAATTCTGCTCCACGATCAGCAATCCTACCAACTAGATCAATGCAGTTCTCTTGGACCTTCTCATGCCTATTCTTCAAGATGGGGGTTAGCCGAGGAAGAAGATCCTTGATTGGTGGTGTCATCTTAGTCATACCAATAACATTCACGATAGCCTTCAAAGCTCCAAGAATTGAACCCAGCACCTCAGGGTACTCCTCTCCCAGGTACTCATACAGCACAACACCAAGGTGACCCATAAGCTGCTCCTCCTGGCACTGCTTCATCACAATGGCTATCCTTGAGATCAGATCAGCAGCTTGCTGCCTAACTTTTGCACTCTTGTTGTTCAACCTCCACTTGATGGTACCACAAATCTGAGGAAGGTAAGGCTTGACCCTCTGGCCGAGCGCATTGACAACAGCTCCAAAACCATTAAGCATGACATTTGAATCATCACTTGTCTGCTCTTGGAAAGCATACAGGATGCCATCAATAAGCAGCTCCTCCAGACGAGCATCAATATCTGAGGCACCCAAGTTAGCCACCACCTTCTCAATTGTTTCCATCACCATTCTCCTGTAAGGCTCACTTTCATCTTTCAGATCCTCGACAATTCTCCCAACAATATCAGCAACTCCAACCTTGTTTGCCATCTCTACTGTTGTTTCGACAAGCTGCCTATAGTTCCTACGATCTAGAGCCATTCTCCTAACCCAGAAGTGCCGAAAAAACTCTGGAAGGATGTCATTCCGGATATAATCAGCTTCTACACCCTCTGTACTGACACACTGTTTAACAACCTTCAGGACAATCTTCTTCATCTCTTCATCTGGTGACTGGAACTCCCTAATTAGGACTTGCATCACCTCCTTTGTGTAGTAACTGGCATATAGAGCATCCATAAGAGGGATGATGAAACCAATGGCCTTCAAGAAGGCAGCAAGGACCTTTCCTCGGTGAGATCTTATACCCTTCCACAGAGGCTTCAACACAGAATCAAAACTTTCTATACCATAGGGCGCAGCAGCCTCAGCAAGCGCAGCAAGAGAAAGAGCAGTGATTGTCCGCACTTTCTGGTTCTCATCACTCAGACCATGCTCAATGATCTCAACTAGGGATTTCAGGTGTGGCAGAACAGCACAGCCCATGAGAATAGCGATCTGCTGAACAATCTTGATACCAGTGTGCCGAGCTTGCCAGGACTTCTTACTCTGACAAACAGCCTTTAAGAATGGCAGGAGGGCGGGGATACCCAAAGCTGAAGCCACCACACTAAATGCCCTAGCAGTGGTATTCCTCACATACTCATCAATGTTATCAATGTCTGGTCTCATGGCAGCAATCATAGTAGCAAGACCGGCTGCTTTGCTAAGATTTGAGATAATTTCCCGGCCCTCAACGCGAGCATAGTAATCCTCATCAATCAGAAGTGGCTCAATAACCACAAGAATCTTATGCACGAATGGACGGACCAGCTCATCCAGCTTATACAGCACCCTATCAATGACCTTCACCAGAAGATGCCGCTCCTGGTCCTCGAGTGTTGGCTGCATAAGCAAGGGCAGGATCTTGTTGAACAGTGGGCCAGCACCAAATTCCCGTGCTTTGTCTGTGAGCTGCCGAAGTGCTGTCTTTCGCTGTGGGGGAGTGCCATTCTTTACCTTGAGCAAGAGTTTCATGATCTTCCTCTCCTTCTGCTCCTCTGGCGATAATTGCTCCTCCTCA